>OZ038390.1:32552818-33301568 GCA_964036045.1 Eutreptiella sp. 'Long Island Sound 2002'
CGTTGGGCGATTCTGAGGCTTGGAAACCATAAAAAGTGGGGGGTTGCGGGTGGACTAGGTGCCCTCGGAATTCGGTTTTGAGCCACGTAGCCCAAGATACGGCCCGTTCTTGGTTTCGGGGTGCTGGTGCACATTGCGCAGATTTTGGGGCTTTTTGGCGCCTTTTTGGGCCGTTTCTCGGACATATCGTGGAGTCAGAGCACCAAAGGTCCCTTGGTCACGAGAAAGTCAAGCCGCACGTGAGTGTAGGAGCCGTTTGCCTTCGTTTGGCTGTTTTGAACCCTTACTAGGGCTGTTTTGGGCGAAAAATGGCTGCTTTTGGCCCAAAACTGCGCAGATTTGGGAGGGCACGTCCCGACTTGGCGCCCCCGCCCCGGGCCGCCACCGGTGAGTTTCTGGCTAAAAACTTGGATTTGGCAAGGCCACCACCTAGGCTCTAGGATGGCTAAAGTAGAGTCAGGCCCGAGGCGTTGGGAAGGTGCAATGGCCAAAACGGCACGGAGACGTGCTTGTTGCTTGTTGTTGTTGCTTGTTGTTGTTGCTTGTTGTTGTTGCTTGTTAGCTAAATTTAAGGGGAGAGGGGTGTAGTAATATATATATATATATATATATATATATGTAGATGTATGTATGTGTGTATGTATGCATATATATATATATATATATATATACATCTACATACATACATACATACATCTACATATATATATACATATATATATGTATATATACATATATATATATATATATATATATATATATATATATATATATATATTACTACACCCCTCTCCCCTTAAATTTAGCTAACAAGCAACAAGCAACAACAAGCAACAACAAGCAACAAGCACGTCTCCGTGCCGTTTTGGCCATTGCACCTTCCCAACTCCTCGGGCCTGACTCTACTTTAGCCATCCTAGAGCCTAGGTGGTGGCCTTGCCAAATCCAAGTTTTGAGCCAGAAACTCACCGGTGGCGGCCCGGGGCGGGGGCGCCAAGTCGGGAGGTGCCCTCCCAAATCTGTGCAGTTTTGGGCCAAAAGCAGCCATTTTTCGCCCAAAACAGCCCTAGTAAGGGTTCAAAACAGCCAAACGAAGGCAAACGGCTGCTACACTCCACGTGCGGCTTGACTTTCTCATGACCAAGGGACCTTTGGTGCCCTTCAACTCCACGATATGTCCGAGAAACGGCCCAAAAAGGCGCCAAAAAGCCCCCAAAATCTGCGCAATGTGCACCAGCACCCCGAAACCAAGAACGGGCCGTATCTTGGGCTACGTGGCTCAAATACGAATTCCGAGGGTACCTAGTCCACCCGCAACCCCCCACTTTTTATGGTTTCCAAGCCTCAGAATGGCCCAACGAGACACGTAGACCCCCGTACCAGTGGTCACTTGGTGCAGCCGGAGGGCCGGCGAGCCCACGCACAGTGGGGGCCAACGGTGGGTCCACCAGGGTCCCCAGGGCGAAAAAAATGATTTTTTCCAAAGTTGTTCCCAAACCACTTGGGATGCTCAAACAAGTGTTTTTAGGCCGTTTTGAGCCCGTGGTGGCGCGTTTTGGGCCATGGAAAATCCAAAAATGCCTTGAAAATGGGCCGTTTCGGGACCAACAATGGGTCAAAAATGGGTCAACAACGCGTTTTAACAAAAATGATCCTGCACCATTTATGATGCTCAAACAAGTGGTTTTAGCCCATTTTGAGCCCGTGGCGACGGAGTTTGGCTCATGGAAAATCCCAAAATGCCTTGAAAATGGGCCATTTTGGGACCAAAAATGGGTCAAAAATGGGTCAAAAACGTGTTTTTCCAAAAGTGATCCCGGACCATTTGGGATGCTCAAACAAGTGTTTTTAGCCCGTTTTGAGCCCGTTTTGACCGAGTTTAGCCCCTTCCACCACATGTATGCACCACTTTGTGCCCTTGCACGTACCTTAGAGCCCCGTGGTGGAGCCACCTAGAGTTGGGAGAGGGGTGTAGATTGGAGGATATATATATATATATATATATGTATATATATATATATATATATATACATATATATATATATATATATATATATATATATGTATACATATATACATATATATATATATATATATACATGTATGCATTCAGTAAGGATTTAAACAGGCGATTTCACCGAAGAAATTGTAAGAGCAGCTGAACGCTACTATCAGATGTCCACGACATGAGTGACCAGAAGGTGAAATGCGAACCGCTTGCGGTAATTAGAACAACAACATAAAATTCATACCTTTCTGTCAGTTGCGGTGGTTTTTTCAGTTACGCGTGTCGCCTGTTCGTCTGCTAGGGCGTGTCTGCATACCGCCACCGGTTCAGCGCCGGCGCAACAGGGGCAGATCCTTACGTCCTACGCGTAGTCCTGCGTGCTTAAGCCGTTATTCGCCTGCATGCTTAATCGTACCCACTAACAAATCTCATCAATCAAGGAAACATTGGCTTGCATTATTTCAGTCCCACCAAGTTAGTCCCACACGCATACGTGATTGGGAAAACCGTCCCTGCATTGATACTACTTGTAGTTGTGTAAACAGCGAAATGCCCACACGTGCGCCTTGTTAACGCTTTGGTGCACCTGGCGGCCAGTGGCACCGGTAAACAGCGCCCGCTAGCCGCTTACACACGCGCAGTAAAGCAAAGAAGACGACCACAAATACACACGGCGGAAAGCAGAAAAGAAATTTTTTGCGCGACGCATGGAAAGTTCATGTGTTCCCAATACAGTCGGTGAGTCCTATAGCCTCTGGAGCACACACAACTACTGCCGCCAGTGCAACAATCAATAATGCTATGTTGGGGCCGCGCAATGTGGTGAGGGTATTGGGGTTCCTGTACGAGTACAAATCCTCCAGAAAGGCATGAAGCCAGCACCTCTTCTTTGTTCAGGCATGCCTTTTAATTCTTCGTCCCTGTTGTCGCCAAAGAAGGCTGGTCAGCCTTCTTTGGATGGCACAGACGCTCGTGGGGGTTATAACTACGAGGCTTACAACTACTGTTCAAAATATGATAAGAAAGCCGGCTGTAATGGGGACGCGAAATGTGTTTGGGAATATTGGGGTGCATGTACCTACAGAAGGGAAGCTTGGTAATAACGAAATGATGATAGTCCGTCATATCCCTGGCCCTTGTGCTTTGACCCAAGGAACATCCAGAGCCGCCTTCGATCGGGACCGAAGAGGTAAACCAGCTTGCCTGGCTATCAACGTATTGAAGTTCCAGGCGCGACGGTGCATGCAAGTCTACTGCACGTCTGTTTTCATGCTTGCTCTGGCAGACATGCAAATCAGACGTGCACTACACCACCTACAGCAATGAGCGTTGATCCAGAGCCGCCTTCGATCGGGACCGAAGAGGTAAACCAGCTTGCCTGGCTATCAAAGTATTGAAGTTCCAGGCGCGACGGTGCATGCAAGTCTACTGCACGTCTGTTTTCATGCTTGCTCTGGCAGACATGCAAATCAGACGTGCACTACACCACCTACAGCAATGAGCGTTGGTGTTGTGTGAAACATCATTGCAGAAAAAAGGACGCGGCACTGCGACCTGGGTCTACCTTACTGTTACTGTGACTAGTAACAGCAGAGACACTGCTGCTCGTTTTCTGGAATGGTAAATCAATGCTTATATATCTTCTGTTTTTGGAGACACTGCTTCTCGTTTTCTGGAGTAGCAAATCAATGCTTAAATATCTTCTGTTGCTCGTACCTACTTTGACAAAGCAATTCTTGCATTTTTTCAGTGTGCATGTGAATTGTGCATGGTTTGTCTGGAGTGTCACTTTTCTGTCTTGTGAAACCCTTTTTGCCACATTCGAGCTCCTGTGCACTGTTGCCTGCTACATTGTCCATTGTACAGTGCTGAAAACGTGTCTTCAGATGAAGCATGGGCTGTGCTTTAACGATGAGAGCGGTCTACAAATTCACCAATGGGTGCGGTCTAGAAACTCACCGCATTAATGGCAAAACAAGAAGGGCAACGCACTGCAGAAAATAAGGACTCTCATGGGTTCCAGAAAAATACTGAGCTAAACAAAAGTTTCATCTCAACCTGTGGTAACACCACACTTCGGAATGCATGCATAAAGATGGACCACATTTAAGAGAGGGGTTCCGCAGATTCCCGACAATGACTCCCAGACCCCCTACGAAGTCCCTTAAAATTACAAGACAAAAAATTAGCTAATAAAATGGCAGGTTAAAAGAGAACATATACGTAGAAAGCATATGTTGCATGCTGGATTTTGATGAGCCAAGGGCTAATCGTGCTTAGTTTTTGTTCAAGTCCTTCATTTTTTTGCGATGATAAATGAAGCATCCATCCTGTGTACTTAGGTTTTGAGTGGCTTTGATACTGGTTTCACGCATGTTGACCCCAAAGGGTTTTTTACCCGCTCACTTGTTGCAGCTGCTGCATCTTGATCAGACCCGTCTTGAGTGTGTGTCCTACCTTGGGGGTGGGGGGTGGTTGGGTGGGTCGGCCGGAAATTGCCTCGAAGAGACGTTGTTACATCAAGTGCAGGCATGCGTGTCGTATACCCCCTGTTTTGGGGATCTCAGGGAGTCAAATTGTTCATGTTTTTTGGTGAATCCTAATCATTTTGTAATGGAAAACAAGTTTTGAAAAAATGTTCAATCCCCCCCCACACTGGGCACCTCCTTTTTTGGTCACCTGGGGGGGGGAGGAGGGACATCGATACTATGACACTTCAAAGTGAAATAACAGAATTCAATGCTTACAACAAATTCAAAGTTAAACAATAGAACCAGATGATTACAATTGCGCGCAGCATGGCATGATTTTGATTTGATGTTAGTTGCATGTGAAGTAGTCGCGTTGGCATGGCACCAACCATGCTAGTGCTGTGATGCACCAACAATGCCAGTGCCATGATACATGCTCGCAACTTGAGTTTACCGTCCAAACACCTTTTGACAACTTTAGAGGGTGTGTTGACCACTTCACGGTGCAGGAAGCTTTTGTTGCCTATGTTGTTTCCGTGATCTCCAATTCTTGCAAGTGCAATTCTATAATTCAGATGTCATTTATCTATTGACACGTTGCTACTTTTGTGTGCCTTGACAATATTGGAAGATTGCACTTTGGAACTGCTATTGTAGGAGTTTGCCAACAACTACTACAAGAGGGGGGGGAGACGTTGGGAAAAACATTTAAAACTTACTTTCATATGGTTGCATGTTTGCCCTCTTCTCATGTGCTTTTGTGCTTGTTTTTCGAGAAATCAGTGCAAACCTTCCAAAGTACTTTGGCCGTCAAAGGGGATGGTGGTGGAAGGATCTCGAAGACCTTTCGCATCTTCTTGGTCACAAGGGGGTCGAATATTTTGAAACAAGGGGCACAAGTTCGGACACTGAGGTTGAAGCACGAAATCTACGGGCGATTTAAGCCCCCCACCTCTCTCAATCCCATTGTGGAAAAGTTGTTGAACAGTCGTTAAGGTGAACAACAAAAGCAAGGGAACACTCAAAGGTGGGAGCCTCAAGGATGCATTTTATGCGGTCTTCGAGAGAAACAGGTTAGATGGAGTTGAAATTCTTGGACTCTGTCCCTTGAAATGCTGAGTATTGGGACGGCATGTAGATAAGTCGCGACACTCCCCCTCGCATTGCTTTTCATGTGAATTTTTCCACTGAGGGTGGTACCATTGTCACTAACAGTGTTATTGTGAACTTGTGCCTCGTTTGAGCCGGTTCAAGCTCTTTGATGATTGTGTTGTTGAGACCATCAATTTAGCCACGAAATTGGCTGCATCATTCTGAGAAGTTTGGTGTTCTCCGACTGTTTAGCGAAGATTTTCATACATGCGCATCGGAATTGGAGCATGAGCTCCGGCATGTGCATGCCACTCATCAAGTAGGTGTTGGTGCATTTGTGTGCCAAGGAGTTTCGGCTCTAGGGCACCAGAACAAGGGAGCTTGCCCTTCCACATGTTGGTGTCCTAAGACGCAATCCTTCTCATGAAGACGTTGTTGGTATTCCATTAGATGAACCAATAGATTTGGAGGACACTTGAGGTTTGGCTCTTGAGTACCGTTGTTGTATATTCCACGAAGAGCAGAAATGTTTAGTCTTAGAAGTGATCAAACACGGTGATACGTTGCTTCGTAGGACATTGCCTTACTCTTTCACCGGTGTTTCTGTATGGGTTTACCCCATGTTCATTACCATGCTTGCCTGCAACTTGTTGCCCACTAACGAGACCATCACTCATTAACGTGTAATATTGAGCACTACCTCGGTTTGCAATCTCTCTGATGCATATTCGAAGCCTCACCGTAACTTGCTTATGCCTAGCAAGATTCCTCTCAAGAACCACTGTGTGGTGTCTATTGCAACTTGCGATTACTCTAAAGGCGCAGTCGAGTCACTTAGCACCACCGGAGTTCCCATTTCTGTTTGCCGGTGTTGCCTTGTGCTTCTCCTTTGCCTTCACTACATCCCAAGTTGGGTTCCCTACGCGGACCAATCTTTCCATTCGTCATGTGCAAAAGGGGGTTGCTTGCCAAGGAAATGGCAGTCATGATGGTACTTCATTGGCTAACAGTCTTTGGCATCCCCCGTACCATTGGCAGCGACCGTGGACCCAAGTTCACTGGTGGCTGGTTCAAGGCTATTCGCTCCCTGATGGGAATATGCCATGCCAAGAGTGTCGCCTATCTGAGCCGGTCGAATGGCCAAGCTGAAGTGGCTGGGAGGCAGCTGTTTGAGAAGTTGCGGAAGATCCATCTCGGCAACAAGCGCCGAAGTTGGTTCGAGGAGATGTGGCCAGCACTCCACGCCCATCATGCACCCCTACCCCTCACCAGATCCTATTCGGTCGGGATCCACTTGGGCGTAGACTCCCATTGTCTGACGAGGGCACGGCCATGGACACCAAGGAGTTTTTCGAGTGACAAGAGAGTACGGCGCGTGACCTCCGCGAGCAGCTCCAGAGGAAGCGGGTTGTGCATCAAAAGTCCGCCCCGAAATCAGAACCGCACAAGTTCAGGCTGGGGGATCCCGTATGGGTGCTGAGGCCTCGGCCCCTGGGCACCCACCGCACCAAGACCTGGTTCAACCCCGGAGAGGTGGTCCGCAGGATTGCTGAGGGCACCTACCGTATCAAGGTTGGCCCTGGTCAGTTCCGTGAGCGTCATGAGACCAGACCTGCGGGGCAAGCATGTGGCTCTGGACTAAACAGCCCATGAGGCTGATTCGGACGATGACTATGCCGAGCAGATTGACTATACCGTTGAGAAGATCCTAGGCCACCGTCGGAAAGCCAAAGTGGCTGGAGGCGTGGAGTTCTGGGTGAGATGATGCGGCTACGACCCCTCTCATGATACCTGGGAGCCCGCCTCATTGTTCCCGCCACGGATCAACACTTCCTTAATGGAGTTCGTCCGCAAGCACAACATTCGTATCGGAGTGTCTGACTTGGAGGCACTCACACGGGCAATTAGCTGATCCGGCGATTGATCGCCGCCTGCAGCTCTCACTCACAGACTTTTCCTGGCGGAACGCAAGTGATTTTGATTTATTTGCTGTTTGAATTGACCACTTCTATGTGTAGGTGGAGACCAGAAGCTTGACTCCAGCTCTAGACTCACTAAAGTTGTGTGAGTGCGAAGAAGCCAAGCTTCTCCTTCTTTGACCGTTGAGGTGAGAGTTGAAGGAGCGCTTTGGCATCGCTCATGGGCACGGAGAGGCGGAATGCCTCTGCCGGGATGCCATCGCCCAAAGGTCGCACGCAGAGGGCAAGCTCACCAAAACTGTGTGGGTCTGAGTGCCCTCGTCACCACGTTTGTGTAAGTTATTGCTGCCTGGTGTCCCAACTATGGTCCTGTTGAGGTCACAGTTGGGGTGCCATTTTGGGATGACCCGAGGCATGGAGAGGCGTTGTGCCTGTGCCGGGATGCCGCAGCGAAGAGGTCGCATGTAGAGAGTCAGATTCATGCATAGATCCCCCATTTTATGATCATCATTCTACATTCTCTGACATTCTGTCGTGATTTGCATTCCTGAGTTACAAAAACGCATCATATATGATTTCTGGGTGATTGGATGATATTAAGATGTGAGCATGCATGACGATGCTTTCTGATCATCATCATCATAATCATGATCCGCCAGATCTGCTCCGAATTTTCTGACGCCATACCAATCGTTGGAAGACCTTCCTATTTGCCTTATATATCATCTATATATGATTGGTTGCCTTATTTTAGCCATTTTAGATAGTTTAGAGTGGTATTTGATTTTGCATCATGATCCCCATCATTGGAGATCCTACTCAGCTTGAGCTAAGCTTGTTGATAAGCCAATTTTCATGCAAGGCGGATTTAAAGCATACAAGGAAGCCCGATGTGTTATGAGATGGTTGTGTTTGACTACATTTGCTTTTCATGCTATTTAGCCTTCTTGGGACTTAATGTCATTCCAATGACATCATCACAAACCTTATTTCATTGGACTTTGTGCTTATTGGTGTGTACCATGGGGTTCCTAGGGCAAAAATCTAACTGCTAGCAGAGGGAACCTAGGTTAAGTGATCTTTGTGTTGGCCGGAGTGTTGGTGGTAAGGCGCTTGTAAGTTTGTTTGGTTGATTCATTGTTTGATTGGTTTTGGTATGAAAAACTGACCAAAAAGGCACAAAATCACAAAAACTGCAACTTGAAGACACGGCCTTGAGGCGTGATGAACGCATGTAGCTCCTGGGCGGCCTCTGTGAGGTCCACCTGCCAGAAGCCACTTCTCTTGTCCATCTTGGTCTTGTACCGACATGACGCGATCTTCTCGAGGGTACTCTCTATGTTGGGTATAGACCAGGAGTGGTTGACGGTCTTCTTGTTGATCTCTCCATAGTCAACAACTACTCGAAGATCCGAACTCCCCGGCTTGGCCACTAGGAAACAAGGGCTACAGTGTTGGGGGTAGTCCCCATCTTTGTACGCGGTTACGAGTCCAGCTTCGATACACTCACGTATCTGGCGGTTCATGTCGTCCACCTGAGTTTGAGGTGCTGGATAGGGCCTCTTGCGTACTTTTGACCCAGGAATTCCTCCTTCAGGCGTAGGTCCATGTTCACTAGCTTGTGGCAGCTAGCGGGCGGGGGTAACCTGCCGAAGACTTCGATATGCGTCTTGATCGGGCGCTGCACTCTTGGGTCTAGCGTCTTGATCTTGTCCTCGACATCCTCAGTAGCCTCCAAGTTACTCTTTCCCTCATGAAGGGTCTCCGGGAGATGGTCGTCAACCGGTACCTCCTTCCAAGGGGGTATCTGCCAGTGGTAGAACGGGGCCTGCCGGGAGTGTCTGCGGGGGGTCGGCGAACAGGGCCTGGGCAGCCTCCCCCTCCCACAACCCCACCCTCGCAACCGCCCCCTTCCCCACCCACAACACCTGGTCCACGCTGGGGAGGTCCCAGCTGGACAAATCCCCAGCAACGTCCAGGGCCTCCTTGGGGGGGATGGCGTCCAAGTGTGTGGTGTTGGCCTGGTGGTGTTTGTGTCGGGGGTCGGGGGTCCACAAGTTAAAAAGAGCCCCCTGCAGCCCATCCTTGGAGTCAGGGTGGGCAGGCAATCCATGATGGCGGCTGGTGGCCACCATCAGCAGCATGTCCCCCCGATGCAGCTGAACGGTGTCCCAGCGCGCCTCCGCCGCCTCCCCCAGGGCCGTCCCCGCCTGCACCGCCACCTGGTAGTCCTCTGACAAGCAGAGGAAGCTACTCAGGTGGCAGTCCCCCACCGCCTTGTCGCTGGGGGGGAGGACTTCGGGGTGGGTGGTCACGTCGGTGTGGGGGAGCTGCGGCCCACTCCCCACACTGGCCACAATGACGCTGCCCGGCGTCATTGGGTGGAGGTCCTCAACCCCAGGGACACTTTCGGTGAGGTGGGGGTGGAACTTCTTGAAGAGAGGCCCCCCCACCCCCGACCCCAAGGCGCTCTTGCTTTGCCACCGGCGGGGGAGCTCGGGATCCTTGGCCTGCTCCTCACTCCGCGCGGCGTTGAAAAGGAGCTCAAAATTTTTTGCGACGACTTTTTCGTCGCCGCTGCCCCACGCCTTCATCACCTTGTTCCACCCCACCTCACAATCCCGTTCCTCCACAAGCCCCCGAAGCACAATGTAGCCGTTCCCATCAACAAAGTTGAGGGGCGGCTGAGAGGGGCCAACCCTGTCGGGGGCGGGGTCAGGGCTGCCCGTCACCCCATGAGGGGGGTCGGGAAGGGATTCGGTGCGGAGGGGGGGTTCACTCGAAATGAAGGGGGGGGCGCATGAGGCACCACGGTACCATTGCAAAGAAGTTGTGCTGTAGAAGGTGGGGTGGGTGACGTCGGGGACGTGCATCTGGGGGGGGATGGTGGGATGGAACGGGGCGACGCCCAAATCATCCCACCACCGGGGGTTGGCAAGATGCCAAGAAAAGGGGAAAAAAGAGTGGCCTGCTGGTGCACCTGCAGCAAGATCCTGCAGGCACACCATATCGCAGTGGGGGGGGGTGTGGACGAGGTTAGTGGTGGGGTACACCTGGACGTGGGCGTCCTTAGGCTTCCCCACAGGGTTATTCCTCATCGAGTTGAGGAGCTGGTCAACACTGGAGGGGAGAGGGGTCAGATGGAGAAATTTGAGGGTGGGGAGTTGGTGGCGCAGTTCCCTCCACAGGGTTGTGGCCCATCCCCTCCCCCCGAGGTAGCTGTTGCGGGTGGGGCTGCGCATGTCGATGTGGATGACATCGGGGGAGGGGTCGAGGGAGGCTGCCCAGCCCACGATGGCATCCACCCCCAGTGCCTCCGACTCGTACGTTGCCTCCTCCAATTGATGGTGGGCAACGGGGAGGGCTTGGTAGTGGGCGAGGGTGTCGGCTGCGGGGTCGGGGCGCGAGGCCAGGCTGGCGAGCTGCGACATAGTCCGCTGCGACATTGTCAAAGAGTTTGAGAGCTGTGGGAAAGCGAAACAGTGGAAATGAGGGTAAATTCGTACGAAATTCGTACGAAATTGGTACGAAATTCGTACAAATTTCGTACGAATTTCGTACGAATTTCACATACTGTGAATCTGTGAATCTAGCGTGAATTTCTGCGTGAATTTAGGTGCGTGAATCTCACATTCACGTGAATCTCACCAAATCTGTTAAACCATGCAGGGACTTTAAACCTCTAAATTGCACCTATTTGTTGCATCTTACTTTGGGCGAAGGTAGCACGACAAAAGCACACGATAGCACCAAGTTACGAGCAAAACACAGCAAAATTGGGTGAAATTCACGGTACCGTGAATCTCGGATTCAAACGGCCGGTTCACGAAGGGTACACGAGGCTTTAGTGCCCGTCATCTTGACTTCCGCGATCTTGTCGGCCACATCGGTCACGGTAACACGGCCGAAGCCATAGGCGTTGTCACCCCAGGAAACCCAGAAGAGGGCGTCGCCCACAGAGGCTTTCCGGATGGACCCCTTCAGTCGCTTCATGGCTGGTGTATCCAGCGTGCCTGGGTCGTGCCATGTCCCGGAGGACTTCATCTTCATGAGGCGATCCATCTGTGAGCTCATTAGGGCCATTCGAGAACATAGGGAGTCAATTTCCGACTGGGCGTCGGAACTTGCAGAGGATCCGTTACTCCTTCGGTGGTCGTCTCTGAAGTCGGGTCCGTTCAGTGCCAAGAAAAAATCAAGATCTGGGTCTTCCCGTGTGGATACACTTGGTGAAGGTGAGGGAGAGGAGCCAGACGCAGGTTCTAAAAGGTCTTCAAGCATGTCCACATTAATGCATGAGCGCTTCTTGTTACGTGGGACTGGCGTGGGGGTCTCCCCAAAGGCTCGTGAGCGGTCGCCCCGTGAGCGTTTGCCCGCCTGGGGTGTCCCCCCGTCCAAGATCGAGTCATCATCGCGCGCCATGGGGACAGGTGAAGGCGAGACACCTGGGCCCGGCTGGGCAGGTGAGGTACCGCGCACTGGAGTTTCAGGCACCTTAAAATCCGCAAAGTGAGGGGCCACGTCTTCCTGCACATGTGCACGTTTTGGCTGTGTCTCTGGGGCAGAGATGTTGGAACCCGGGGTCTGTTGAGACGGCGGGGACTGGTCATTCGCACCCGGCATCAGATTTTTTAGGAGAGCAGCCAGTAGGCCTTCTACATGAGTACCGGTAGGTGGCGAAGATGAGACGGTCGGAGATGGTGTCGTAGTTGGCAGAGGCGTAGAGGCGTTGGTAGAGGGCGTGTTAGCGCCGCGACTAGACGGTGTCTGGGCGGTGGCATGGTTCTGTTGCGGTGTTTGGCGCTGCATCGCCCGGTATTTCGCTGGGTCCATGCCGCGCCGTTGCATCGCTTCCGAAATACGGTCCATATTGCGGCCACCTTTATTGGAGCGCTCCTCCTGTGCAACAATAGAGGCGAGTACACGATCTTCGTCGAAGTTTTCATTATCACAATGCTTCCAGGAGTGGCTGGTTTTCCCACAGTTCTTACATATAATTTTCCTGGGGTCGAGGTCATTCTTCTTTTCAGCGGCGTTGGGGCGCTTCCCGTGCTGCTCAGTGGAGTGGTTACAGAAAGAGACGCAGGTCGCGCAGTATGGCATCTGAGTGCCAACAGGCAGTTTAGACAGGTCTTCAAACTCCTGGCCGGGCATGGTAGTTGGAGTACAGGTAGCAGGTGTATTCACAGCCGTTGGGCCCATGGTGCTAGACGAAGATGCCGGCATCGGGCTGGGGGCTGGTTTGGCCTGTGTCGAAGTGTTAGTGGCAGCAGACGCAAGAAGTTCCTGAAGCTTCGAGTCTCCGATAGGGATGCAGATTCGCAGCGAATTTAATTTGAATTCGCCGAATTCGCTGCGAATTCGTTCGCAGCACGAATTCGCTGCGAATTCGGCCTGAAATTCACAGTACTGCGAATTCGGGGCGAATTCGCTCTGCGAATTCGCAGGCGACAGCAAAATGACCACGCGTGCGCCGTCTTTTCTCCAGATGAAAACCTAACTTTGAATTGTGCCATGCAATAATTTTTTTGACTTTATACAATTAAAACCATGATCATTGTGCTTTGATTAACCCATTCAGTTGCTTGTGCGGGGCCTGCGTACTCGGTCTCGAGAAAAAAGCTTGTTTTTGACTTTTGAACGCACCGCTGTCTCCGCCTCGTTGCACTGAACACGACGGTGCCCTCTGTTCCTCCCAAAACCGCACCAGTTCGGAGAAAAACGCGTCGCGAACTTTTAATTTTCGACCTTTTTTTTCGACTTTGGACAGTCAAAACGTGTTTTCCCTTGCCTAACCTTCATTTTGGTACACTCCTTGCCCTCGTCGGCTCCGTGCACGCAGAGAAATCCTTGTTACGAGGTTCGAAAAAGTCCAGATTTGACAGTGTACTGTAACGGTCACATAGTGATGATTATTGAGCATCATGACAATAATAATGTTAATTGAATGCCCATTGCTAGTTTGCTTTATGTTTCCCTTGTATTTGTTATCCTCTCCCTTAGATGAATTCAAGTCCCATGATTCAATGCAAGAATACAATGAATGAAGGCCCAATAATGGCAAGAAGTGGTTCACATGTGATGGTTTGTGTGTGGATTGGTGATTTTGCATGCTTTGTTGCTTTTTTTCCAAAAGGTATTTGAAAGAATCGAGGAAGGGTGTATACATCGATATTTGGAATTCTTCGTTTTGATTTGTCTTTATTTTTGTCAAATAGTTTAAGCACGGTGAATGCAAGCAACAACAAACAACAAAAATTGCAAGGTTATGGAAGCTTTTGGACTTGAAATGTTTAATGCCATATGGTAATGGGCATATGCAAACAGGTGAAGGTAAATTGTAGGTGCCTATGGATTCTAAGCCTCGGGGGAATTCAAGCGAATCAAGGGGGAATTCGAATTTGAAGTTGCGAATTCGAATTCGGAGGGGTCCACGAATTCGTGCGAATTCGGGGCGAATTCGAATTCGAGCGAATTCGTGCGAATTCGAACCTGCATCCCTAGTCTCCGAGGGCGGTCTGAAGTTTTTGCAGCTGTTCAAGTTGGGACAGGATGTCTTTAATACCCGGACTGGAGAGCATGTCGGCGATTGATTTGTCCATAGTGACAGAAGCGGCAGAGATGATAAATGATAAAGAGTAACAGGGCAATTAAAATGACGTAGGATCTTTTCAAAGACTTCGTACAAGAATCCTTGGCGATTCAGGTAGATATAGTAGAAACACTTAATGTAATTTCTCACGTCTCCACGTCGTCAGGTGCGGTCTACGGAATTTAGCTACCTTGGAAACAGTTCACCCAATGTTATTCCAAATTGAGATCTCTGCAACTAGTAGTTCTCTTGTGGTTCCTTTCCCCAGAGCAATGCAATGCTGCAGTGATGGATCCGAGAGCCCCAGGTACGAACAGACCAAGTACAGTGACCGTCAAGTGGAAAGCGTCAGAGAGAGCGGGCACACATGGCAGGCATAATTCCAAAGACACAAGCAACGCTTTCTGTGGAAACGGTAGCAGGGAGCACACGAGGAGATATTCCGCATACGCCACCCTAATGAGAAATCATTCAATCAAAGGAAGTCCGAGTCTTTCGTGAAATGCAAACCCTGGTTCACCAAACTAGGCATAAAAGCGAAGTGCCGAGCGCGCCAAGTCACCATAGCCCACCGCGTCACATTTCGCTAGAATAGTGGGCTTCCACCAGGACGCAGGGTACTGTTTGCTAGTCAACAAAAGCATCAGGCAGCATATATTAAAGAAAATAATTTCAGAACCAAAAGCATAATGCATCGCCTTCAGTACCTGATTGGGCACAAAGGAAGCCAGCATGGGCGGCGTGTTGGGGCTGAAATGGTCTAGCATTCGCTGATGTGAAGCGGGATGGGAGGCACCTGGACCACAGTGAAAAACTGGCGGTTTAACCGAAATTTCAACGTCATGCGACGAAGAGACAAACAGATTCGCTTCCAGGAAAGGGAGGACACCAGAGATGCATTCCACAGTGAGTTCCATACCCAGGGTTTCGTGCAGAGTGTCAGCTACGCGCTGGACTGTGACGTGGGGATCAGTGTGCGCTAGACTAGTCAGCAGGAGTACCAGAAAATTGTCACGGTATCTCACCATAGGTGGCAGGTTTTTGTCTTTCAAGACTCGTTCTTTATAGGCAACTACAAGAGACGAAAACTGAGCAGACGATGACCCGCCAATCGCAATGCCACATGTTTGGCGGAAGACAGAGGAGCAGGAAACAAACATATCGTTAAACAGCAAATCCCAGAATACATAATGCAAAATGTCCACAAAACCCAGCTTGTAGTACCCAGTTTTTGAACCGTTGCAGGCCACATGGTCTAGTGTTTTCACACCACCCTTGTGTATCCAAAACCGGGTGTTACGTGGGCACAGGCCTTTGGAGTTGCACAGGGAGTCAAAGAAAAAGATAGGCGCAATCGGCACGGATGGACGGTCAATATTCGGGAACATTTCCACAAGGTCGAGCTCCGCAAACAACCATGCCATACCAGGAAATTGCACCCGCCAGGCTGCCACTTTATGTTTAAGGGCGGACATAGATATAAATTCAAGAACATCCGGGTGGTCACAGGCAGATTTCCAGAGGAGAGTGAGGCAGCGTGAAATAACACGTCCGTAGCGACGGAAGGGGTGCGTACCATGCCGAATGATTTCACGTTGTTTAAGCTTGCATTGGGGGTCTAATTCAAGAATTTTGTGTTTTATGAGAACCAGCATATCGGGCACACACAACGCTGCATCACGCTTCTGAAGGGCTAGTGGCGGGGTGGTCCGCAGTCCTACAGATGGCAGTCGGTGTGCATTGGCGTTTCTTTGTGAGTTGCCGCTGACAGCGTGTCACGGCACTGATCGAATGGTGGACCGCAGTTGCCCCCACATTTGCAAATTTCTTTCTCCATTTTTGAACCATGACGATTGATCATATGCCGTTTCTTTGTGAGTTGCCGCTGACAGCGTGTCACGGCACTGATCGAATGGTGGACCGTAGTTGCCCCCACATTTGCAAATTTCTTTCTCCATTTTTGAACCATGACGATTGATCATATGCCGTTTCTTTGTGAGTTGCCGCTGACAGCCTGTCACGGCACTGCTCGAATGGTGGACCGTAGTTGCCCCCACATTTGCAAATTTCTTTGTCCGTTTTTGAACCATGACGATTGATCATATACCGTTTCTTTGTGAGTGGCCGCTGACAGCCTGTCACGACACTGATCGAATGGTGGACCATAGTTGCCCCCACATTTGCAAATTTCTTTGTCCAATTTTGAACCATGACGATTGATCATATATATATATACCGTTTCTAGCGGGTGTAGCGCACGGTCAGCCTTTAATAATATGGTTCCACACGTGGCAAGGAAAATTGAGCATGGTGTTGTTGCCCAGCGATGCATACCCACCACTGGGCGCGAAGGGAATCTACCAATCGAAGAGAGGCCAAAACCCTGTTTGTGAGCATTTGCTAACAGGTAGAACACCGGCAATTTAGGAGGGGGCTGGTTGTCGAAAAACTGTTGTAAAAACTCCGTGAGTGACATCAGGCAAGCATGGGATTGCAATCATCGCCAATCTGTGTTGCCAAAGTTTGGCTTTTTCCTCCCATACCGCAACCGTAGATGTATCACCCAACATGCGGTAAACGGGTTTGTCACCTGGTTTGTCCAATGCAACAAAGCATGGCGTGGCCCCAACCATCACAACGGGATGGATTGATTGTCCATGCGGACAAGAAAAACCCCCCACCCCTCCCACGTGAATAATCCCACAAAATGGTGTGGATGCGTGGTGTGCGAAACGTGGGTTCATGAAGAGTGTGTTGCTCCCGTCGTGAACCCTTTTATTTGTCGCACTTGTTGTAACCTCGGAGCACGTGCTCTTGAAGGTGACATCAAGTGGGACGATGCCACCGACAAGCTTAGACAAATTGTCAAAGCGATCTTTATCGACTATGGTAAAGGTGTCGGTGGCGACCTTCGTGCCTGGGCCGCCCACGTCGGTGTGCACGTTGAAGAAATGTCACGTGAGATCGGGGAACGCTTTTGGGGTTCTTTCTTTGCAGGTGCCTCTATATATGCAATGCGGAAGACATTAGTTGACTTCATTGCTACGCAAGAAAGTGAAAAATCAGCATGGGTTCGAGGTTTAATCAATTGGCTTCAAACCGAGGGTGGGGAGATCTTCCTTGCTTTGTGTGCTGTTGTTCATGCCTCGTTTGTGAAGGTGTTTTGGAACACCCTCACAGCGAAAGGTGGTAGCATGTCCGTTGTCGACGCGTACCCTTATGTGCACAAGATCACCGACACTTTGTATCGGTATGGCGAAAATCCCGAGCTAGCTTTGCAATGTGAGGGTCGAGCCATGGATCTTGCACATTCTTCACCCGTTCTTGTGGAGTTGAAATGTCGCCTCCGCATCGTGTTCAAGCGAATGCATAGGCGCTGGCTCCACTACACTTTTTCCTACCGCTCCGGTGGGAGCACATGTGTACCGGAGATGACTCCCGAACAAAAAAAAAATTGGGAAGTCACTCCGTGCGACACAATTTTTTGCGAATTGTTCTTTGGTACCTTGGGTGACACTCTGCACCTCGGAGGTACAAGGATAAATCCTCAACGGGCTGCCTTCACTGCAATTCATCGACACAACCACAAGTTTGATCGCCCTCTTGAAGAGGATGAAGTGTCATGGATTAGCAAGACGGCCCGGGTGGTGGAGGCAAGGTATGGGAGCCAAAAGGAGATGCGCGGTCAACAATATCGCGATAAGATGTTGGCAGCTAGGCAGGATGCAGTGCAGCAAGCCCCCAAAAAGCTGGCAGCTGCGAAGCGTGCTCTGCAAAAAGAGGAAGCGAGAGTGGCCACGGACCCACAAAGGCAAGCGGAGAGAGGTGGGGGACGGGTGAGGGCAAGCAATGCCCGTCAACCCAAACCGAACCCAAGGTACATGTCGCAGCAATTTTGCTGAAACCAACTCAGTTCTGCTACTCTGTGATCCTGAACATAGTGGTGCAGATGTTGCCAATGTGGGTCCACCGCGGTTTTGTGCATTCCGTGCTTTGCATTTTGTGCCTTGCCTTTGCTTTCAGCCTTCCTAAATCATACGAAAGTAGTGTAACACATGTCATCATGGTGCAAGAACCATTTATGTGCAAGGGGATATAACCCTACCCTGCAACAGGGCAGCCTGGCACCCCAAGGGGGGGGGGGGGGGCTACACCCACATACGGAGGTGCGCGAAGCAAAGAGGGACCAAAAACCTTCTTTTGGTACCACAATGGGTTCATATGAACCCTCAGTGGGGTGGGGGGGGGATTTCCTACTTTGTGACGTGTCCCGTGCCCCCCCTAGCTCAGCCGATCTGACCGATCTGCTTAAGAGGTCATATCCCCATCAACCATCCCCATCAAACGCGACCATTGAAATTGTGCAGGCGACTCAATCTTTTACTGTGGCAGAATTTTTCTTTGAAATGCTGCGATTTTGGAGAATTTTTCTGAGATGTATCCATGAACCTTTGGCTCCTATGAATATTGCGTTGGGCGTGTTCAGTTTTTGACTTCCCAGATTGTGTCGAGCCAACTAGTGTTCACCAAAGGTCTTAAAGCTGTTGTGAGTCGACGACTAGTGCTAGCCCCGCCCTGTGGTACGTTTTTCGTCGTCTTTGCACGGCGCAGTTTCATAAACTTTCGACATGTCTACACTCTAGAGCTACATCTAAACACCCACTTGCCTACCGCCGCCCCCCGAACAGCCGGTTGCTCAGAAGTGCAGCTTCTTCAAACTCTCTTCACAGATGGTTATGAGTGTCTATTTTTTTCGATGGTTATGGGCATTTTCTTGCTGTTTTGTGCCTTGCTTCCTACTACTGCCCACTAAAGAGTGTGTGCCAATAGTATCAATAACGGTAAGCTATGTGCACAATTGGCATTTCTTTGCTGTTTTGTGCCTTGCCCCTTGTCATTGCCCACTGAAGAGTGTGTGCCCGTAGTATCAATAACGATTAAGGAAATTGAAATTTCTCTAACATATGGATGAAGTTCAAACCGAGGGAGAGCTTTCGTGCCCTGGACGTGCTCTTTAAGGAGATAAAAAACCACTTCTTTCCGAGACGGTGGTGTCACGTTATCCGGTGTCCGTGTGCTAGGATCAGTCCCTGCAACCGTAGTGGGAGCGTAACTTGTTGGAAACACTGCAACAAGACTTGGGCCGTAGCAAATTCACGGAAGTGAGTGCTGCCTGGAATAAGGCACAGGCTTCAGGGAAATACAAGGGTAAGGATTGGTTAGGCATCCAACCCAAAGGACATCCGTAGCTCAAATTGCAAGCTCAACAAATGTTGCATGGGTAAAGGTGAAAATTGGTAAATGGTAAAGCAGTTTGTTAGTCGTTGCATGCATGGGGATTTCGGTGGTTCACGAGTGGCAACCGACCCAAACCCTTCTGCTTGCGGGCCAGCGTATCCCTTTTACTTGCGTTTTCTAGGACTCAAAATTATGCCGCTCGTTTGTCGGCAACGTCGCAATTTTGTGTTGCCTTGAGCCCGGGTGGTGTTTTGTGTGGATTCGGACAATGGGTGTGGATCGTATCAGCAGTGATGTCATACCCTATTTATCGCCCTTCCTAACCCTTTCTGAGCCCCAATACACATTCCCTCCCCTCCTACACATGATCCTCTAGCCTACCGCACTCAACCTAGTCACCATGACGCAAATTTCGGGGCCTAGCATGGTCGTCCACACGACTATCTCGTTGACCATCTAAGTTTCGTTGTTCACATCTACCGGTCGTCCACAGCCTTCTTTTCACGAAACAATGTGTTATGAGTGTAGTGCTACATTCTCTAATGTGTGCCCGTTTGTTGTGCGCGCGAAGAGTGAAGAGAAGGTCGAACTCGAGGCTAAGATTGGGACCAGTTTTCGTTGTTTGCAGTGTGTCGTTCCCATGTAGCTAGCCACAGAACTTCAAATTTTTGTGGAGTTGGACGTTATGATACTTTTGGGACCGATTGGAAAAAGAAAGGCAGTCATCGCACATGCACATGCACAACGGGAGCAAGTGCAATCAATTGTAATGTGTGTGCCTTTTTGCGTGGACGACGAATGATCTAGTTTGTAACCCGGGGTCACAACAATGATGGTTCATTTTAGTGTAAGGGTGGGGAGCTTGCTTGTGAACCGAAACCCTGGAAACACTATTAAGCCTCGTCCGGCATGGGTGGCCATGGAATGACCCATCTAGGGCATGCTAACAAGATATGTGCCCATGGAGTGCGGCAGTTTGCCGTCGAATGCAACTCCCAAAGTGGTGATGCTAGCGGTTGGGCTTTGACACGGTGGCATCACGAACGGGCTCCCAACCTCTCGCTACATATATGAACGAGCATTTCTACATGGGGAAGATTTCGGGGCTCCAAGAGCAAATTTGAAGCTCCAATGGCTCTAAATCTCCTCGACAACCCCGAAAGTGTGGTGTTAAACAACATGCCAAGTGTTCGGTGTGAAGGATAGACCATACGCTACACGAAGCCCCTCACAAGGACAAAACACAGCACAATTCTTCATGAAGAGATTCCGAATCACCTCCAAATGTCCTATTTTTTTAATTGGGCGTGGTTGCACCACTTAGAGTGAGGGTCTTAAGGAAATCAAGCACGCGACACCAATTTGTAATTCAACATCAAAGATACGGGATGTGTTCCACCATATTCTCGGTTTGCATTCATCATTTCGACTGAAAAAAGAGACGCATGACACATCGTCTATTGTGCCCCTCAATTCTTCGGGGCACGACTTTTCGGAGTTGAAGACTTGGAAAGGTTGGAGTTGGGATGGTGGCGTGCACGTTTGGATGACGGTAATCATATCTGGAATCCTTAGCGCACACACCATCACATTCCACTTTTTGGCCTCATAATTTTCTATGGATTCCTTGTGGCTTTAGATAGGCGGATGGCTCGACTACTTTTGTGGACCACGTGTTGGTAGCGCACGCATGGTTCCATGCCACTGTTTGCCCATGCCTCCATACTACGTGCAAATGTTGACCAACAATTGTCGCCGATGACCAACTTTTCCATAACAATTTGCTATCACGCACTCTTGCAAGGTGATGACCGTTTGAGAACGCTTGCTCTTTGTGCCTGAGCTACGCATCGCACTGCCGGTGGGGGAGTTGGCACACCATCATGAAGTATGGATGTACTTCAAAACTGTTGGGGGCATTGAGTGATCGCAAATTTTTTCATTCGGATTGAAACCTTTGCTTTCCAAACACTTCAAGGAAAAAATCGCACGCAAGATGCAACGCAAGTATTTTGTTCAATGGTTGTGGGTTGCCTTTCGTATGCAGGGGTGTCAATAACATTAATTGGTTTTTTGCTGCTGCTCCACTACTCGTGCGCCTAGACCCCTTCTTCTAGAACAACTAGAAGCGCGAGCACCCGATGGGCAATGGTACGTTTTGGCGAATCAACACCGTTTTCTCTTCTCTTGAACCGAGAGAAAGTGGGGAAAAGTTGCACTCACAAGTTGGGTGAAGGATTCCTCCATGGGCATTGCGCATTGGTACTTGCACCGGTTGTGTCCTAGCTTTCAATATTGCCACATGTTGACGATCTTCCACCACTCCGAAGGCAAACGATCGATTTCCATGTGAAGCTATGCGATGCTTGCTTCGAGAACTACATCTCAAACGGGAAAGACCATCGAGTTTTCGCAACAACAAAACGAACTTTTGAATGCTCTTCTAGCGGAGCGAGATGAACAATTGCAAGAACTACAGGTTACATCCTTTCATGTAGGCCACTTGGGCCACCACATTTGTTGCCCTTCCCTTTGCTAACCCTCGGGTGTCTGTCAATCATGACTTGGTGGGGACATCTGCCTATGCGGGATGCCAACAGGCGTTCCGTAAAGGCGTCCCGGGATGTCAATAGCCACCCCACACGTGACCACGTGATAAGGAACCGAAACCACGCCTGAGCAGGACACATGAAGGACATCAACCGAAGGGTCATATGTCCCTGTTGTACTGTTTTAGGTCAGCCCATGGGTTTTTGACAAGCGTTCTTGTGCTTCTCTCTGCATTGCGGAAAAAAAACACACGTGAATAGGCAAGTAACCGCAACGAGCGCGAAGAAGTACGAACGGAGAGTCACATCACTCGTTTGTCTAGTGCATTTGCTTCACATCAATGCATTTTTGACAACCGTTGCTTGCTTTGCGTATTGCATGGCGTGAATATGCGTTGAAGGTCCTAGATGCTTGATGCCTCGCTTCACTTGGGCATTTGGCTATGTCCGCCATCACAGCCGTGGAAGCATGTTCAATGTTCTGTTTCCCAAATTTGCCCATGACAAGAGGGATTGGGAAATGATTGTGAAACATTCAAAGGCCAATCGCGGCGTCATTTTAAGCACCCTCTTTGTCTCCTTAGAGGGTTTTGGTAACAAAGAACGCCGAAGTTTACACCCTTAAGCAAGTATGCGCTTTCTTCGGGCTTGAGGTTTGGATACGAGACGGTGGGTGCCAATTTGGAGGTCGATCCTCCGATCCGCGTCGATGCTTAAGTACCTAGGTGGAGAGCTTCGGTAGCAAAAAGCACGAATCACCCCTTCGTTGCAATTGCCGGGTGCGTCGGCAAGATTCCTCGAGACAACCCCTAACTTCCTTCTATCCATGAAAGTGAATCATGTCCTCCTAGGAGAACAAGCACACCATCTCGCGATTGTAGTATTCGCAAGACAACCTACACAGCACCACGAAGGAGGGCATGTTACTTCGGAATGCGGATGCGATTAATCAATAATTGATACACGGGCGAAGATCTATACACGAGCAAGAGCCCAAATGATCTTGTTCAAGATGTGAACAACGGGTGAGGATCATCCTGTCTCAAACCAAGGGATCAAGCAACAGTTTTGCACATCAGATGCGGAAGAATGCACAATCAAAGATTTGTTCATTTGAATTGCCAACCGGGAATGCCAGCCAAACGCCACAACGGTGACAGTGGCATCCGCAACCACTTTTGGAGTGTCTTTTTTTTCTCCGGTCATGGCGATCCGGAAAATGCTTCCTTTGCGTGGACGTGTGCCCCTTTCATCCCTTGACAACAACTGCGACGAACAAACAACCACAACCACATGAACAACGACGTCGGGCACCATGAAAGATACACCCCCCTTAGTTTAACTACATCATGCTGAGTTTAACTACATCCCCCTTGCCCCCTTAGTTTGACTACATCTCCCTTAGTTTAACCACATCACACTTAGTTTAATTACTTCCTCCTTAGTTGAACTACACCCTTCTCAGTTTTACTACATCCCCCTCAGCCCAACTACATCCCCCATGTGTTCCCCTGAGCTAATTTCCTGAACCCCCTTCCCTCACTCTAATTTCCGGACACCCCGTCCCTCCCTCACTCCAATTTCCGACCCCTCCTTCCCTCAATCTAATTTCCATACCCCCCCCCCCTTCCCTCAATCCAGTTTCCAACTCCCCCTTCCCTCACTCTAATTTCCAGACCCAGACACCCCTTCCAGGGATTTGCTCAGTGGGCGGCCCACAGGAGGGGGGGGGGGCTGTGGGGGTGGGTGTCTTGGAAATTTTGGGTGGGTGGGTGTCCAAACACCCCCTCCCCTCCCGTGGGGGTGGGACAATTCTAGGTCCGTGGGTGACAGTTTGCCTTGCTCCCCTTGTGCAGGGTGCACAACATCAATGACCGTGCATGGCCAAGCTTCTCCCTAGTATCCGGGCAGAGCAAGAGGGTGCATCCAAGGGGACACGGGCATGGCAAGAGGGTGCATTGGGGCGGACCCGGGCAAACCTTGAAGGGTGGTTTGTGCAGGGTGTCGCACACGTATTTGTTTATGAAGGGAAGCCTAAGTTGTACACATCTTGTGGCAGACATGGGCTATAATGTAGCGGTAAAACAGTGGTGTGATGAATTAGTGTATGCTGGTTCAATTCATAGTGCACACAACATTTTGCGGTTTTGCTTTTTTTTTTTTTGTAAGGTTAGGAGCCTGTGTGCAATGACGTAGTACTATTATACATGGAATTGGGGTCCCCCGCTACAGGGGGACTCGGTTCGTCAGTCAATCACAGGCCATCATACCCCTTAAACCCCTCCCCCTTGCTCTTGACCACTTCCCCGAACCCCAGTCAATGCATCAAGTCCGTTAAACACAGGAGGCCACGGACAACACCACTTTCATTTTCCATTTGCCATTTCCACCCTAACCCTAACCATTTCTTCTTTGTTAAACGATTATTATGTGATGGCTAGGTGCCTAGGTAGGCAGGTTCACCTTCTGCCCTACAGGGGGGGGGGGGGGGGACACCCAGGCACTCAAGGGGTCCAAGAGAGCAAGGTGGGATATAAAAATCAAAATCTGGAAGTTCCTCTCCTGCCCTCCCCGCTTGGGCCACCCCCTGACTCTTGACCCCATGGCTTCGGCTTCCACACATTTGAAGATGGGAAGTTTTAGACCCTGGTCGTTCCTTTTCACCCTTTGTGTGCTGCATTCTCCATTTGTAGGCACAAAATGAAAAATTTTGTGAGTGTGGGCTCTATGTAGCTGACCTTGAGAAAGCTTGATGGCAGCGTTTGAAGTTTGTTGACAGCCTGGGGTGCTCGGTGATTTCATTGAAAAGCGATACTGCAACGGGTGTGGCACAACCAATAGCAAATGTTGCACAACCTGCACCAATATGGGAGACGTACAGAGATGCCATTGGAACAATTATCAAACTCCCTGACGATTTGAAGGAGGCATCCAAATACAACCATGTGCAGAAAATGGCCAAATTGATCAAGACAAGAACCATAGAGGAGTTGTGGGAGTTGGTACATGCTGCAAATGAGAGGCATGCCCCTGCTGGATCTTGGCCATTCAAATTTCGAAAAATGGAGCAGGCTGCGCATTCCAAAGAGCAAAAAAAATGGGACATGGACTTTTGGACCGGGGCCGAGTTGAGGACAATTTTGAGCATAGCGCAGAATTTGCAGCCCACCAGCCAATTTTACGAGTCTTTACGATTGCAGCACAAAAACTATGTGGATGACCATGGTACTTTGGCAAAGGGCCCAACTTTTCAGGGCGATGGTGCAAAGGCTTTTCAGAATTGTACAGATGGCCTTAGTACAGTGGAGTTGCGGAAAACGAAAGGCATCCTACATACTTCAGTGGGATGGTCTTTGCTTTTTGACAACAAAGGGCGGTGGACAACAAAAGGTGAACATCTCCTTTTTCGAGATTGATGAGTTTGGAGAAATCAGAATCCACGTTTTGGGCATCATTTTTGTGACAAAAGAAGATATCGGGGAGCTGTGTCGTCTGGCAATGAAACCTTTTCCCCGTGAGGCTATGCGGGGACGTCTCCGCGACTTGATGCAGGAGCGCTTTTGTGAAGTTAAGCCACTATCCAAAAATTTCCTCCCCCATGTGATGCGCTCCATGCTGCAAATGGTATATGTTGGTGCTAGTGTGAACCACAGCTTGCATAGGTATGTGTGCAACACATTCCAATCTAACTTGCTCCTACACCAGTTGGAGCGCCGTGGAGTTCATGCTTTCCGCATGGAGCCGTTCGTAAAAGATGCACTAGCCATGGTTGGGGTCAAAGGATTTTGGAAACAAGGAGCTCTTGGAGATGGTGAATGCAACAGACAACACTGATTTTCGGCACACTACACCGCATTCATAAAGGGTGTTGGATTGTTTGTGCAATCTCTTTCTCAGCCTTTAATTAAGTGCTATTCTAGTCGCTAGTCAAGTGGAAAATAAACACGTTTATACGTTTAACTTCGAAAAAAGCCCGTTTTTGGGAGACAATCGTGTTTATTGATGTTTATTGATGTTTATCTGTGTTTTCACATATTGTTGCATGCATTGAGGAGGGTTTTGGGTTGCCTTGTTGTGCCATTCGCTTGATAGTCGTCATTTCGGGTATGTGTCACTTACACAGGATTCCGTAAAGCAACAATCATACTCGACATCTGGTGCCCACAGTCACATGACCGCTTAGAACAAAGAGGTTATCGAAATGTGCCTCTTGGCACTTCGTGACAACTTGCATTTGTAGATCCACATTTGAACAAAAAGCTTCAATCCGAAATAAACAAAGTTCTCGCTTGTAATTCGGTGCATGTCCGTGCGCAGTAGCATAAAAAAATAGACAAACGCTGAACTTCGGTGGTTCCTATGTTTCTCCATTCTCCCAGAAGAATTATCGTCTCTCATCTTCTTGTTTGTTCACCCTTCAGACCCTCTTTTCCTGTCTCGCCTCTCGGGATGGGTGGTGATGTATGGATGCGCCGCCTCGGTCCGGTTGCACCCGAGGGTGCCAATTGGATGCACTTCAACAATGCCTCGGCTGCCCTCCGGTACCTGCACTCCCCAGACGGTGGGGCGTTGACGAAGTTGGCCCACACCCAGGTCATGCGAGCCGCCAAGACAGATGGCACGCGCGATGGCTGGGCGTTCACCATGAAGAAGCTGTTGTCTAGTTCAAGCACGCCGGCTGCCCCGCCTCCATCGTCCTAACGCGCCACCCCCTCCCTAAGTCCTTTTTTTCTTGTTCCTGTACGGTGTGCATGTTGTGGCGCAAACATTTGTGGCACCAAGTATTCATGTCAGAGGTGCCAGAACGTGGTTGATGAGGCGTGCATGACCATGGTTGGATCAAACGTGCACTGCTTTGTGTGCACGTGGCGTGCCTTTGGACAGGAAGTGTCCACCCTCGATGTGGAATGTCACAAGTGTCATTTCCGCGTGCATCCAGGCGGCACCACATATTCCTTTGGCTACTAGCACAACGGTCTTGTCCGGTCTGGATTTTTGTGCAAAGTGTGACTTTTGTGTGAAAGGTTGGGTCAGGGGTGTTTGCATGTGGCGGATCTTGTGGTTTTGGTGTTTTTTGATGATTGATTGAAGGTTTAGAGTTTTCCATGTAGACCAGTTTGGCAGACCACAAGACCGGTCTAGACCGGTCTTTGTACCAACTCAAACGAACTGGGCGGTCCGATCATTTTGCGCAGCTCACCTCACTTCACACAACATGCACATACGACACACCTACACAGCGTGCACACACATACCACCTACTCCACATGTTGCATGGATGTTTCCCCAGGGTTCTCAGGGTATTAGAACACCTTAACATTGCATGATGGTCATGTAAATGTAGAGCCATTGTGACAGATCACCTTATGCAGTTCGTCCACAGACCGGTCTGCACCGGTCCAGACCGGTCTCCGTGTCAACTAGTATGAACCGAGCGGTCCAACTACTTGGTCATTACACTGCAGTTTATGATGGTGCAGGTGTTTTGCAGTCTCCCTGCTTTGCCATGCTGGTGTATGCATACACCCCCAAGGACTTTAGGCCACCATGATGGTTTAATAGGCTTTGCCATGTAGCACATTCCGTTTATGAGATTTCGCGCAGTTGGTACGCAGACCGGTCCAGACCGGTCTGGACCGGTCTGCATCTAAGCTGAAATGAACGGGCCGGTCCGACCGGTTCGTGCATTTCGTGCAGTTTGTGCTTTTTTCTAATGTTCCACATGTTTCCCCACCCTTTTGCTTTAGTTTCTTCCTTGCCATGCCTGTGGAAGGTCCCGGTCAAGCCCTCCCCCATGCCACCAAGGATGATAAGGTGGTACCCCAGGCCTTCAAGAACATTGAGAAAGGGCAATGGGTCGCTTTCTTGAAGAAAGGCTCACACGGAGCCCGTTTCAGTGGGTTGGTGTCCAAGGTGGAAAAAGGGAAGGTGACCCTCACAAACACCAAGGAATACACGGAAGACAAAAATGGAAACATCAAGAGGCAACAGAACAAAGGGGATGTGGTGTTTGACGTTGAGACGGTTGTGGGGAGTTGGTTGATTCAGAAGGGAGGTGCCAAGGCAAAGACCCCCAAGGAGAGGGTGCAACAGCGGGCATCTGGGAGTCGGGCAGAGAGGTCCAAGCGGGTTTTGGATGTGGACGAGGTTGATGAGGAGGATGGTGATGATGAGGAGGAGGATGAAGAGGGGGATGACGAGCCCGAGGGCGAGGAGGGGTCGATTGTAGACGAGGATCCGTTGAGCGAAGAGGAGGAGAAACCAAAGAAACAGGACAAGGGGAAGGGTAGGCGCAAGAAAAGTTTGGCACAAGATTTCTTCCAGGAGCCGGATAGCGATGAGGACGAGCCCCATGCGAGGCGGGAACCCAAAAGGCGGCGCAAGGCTCAAGGGTCACAGGAGGACGACGACACCCTCACCAACAGGGAGGTGGTTCGGGTCAACAATGGGTTGGAACAATACGGGGTTTCGATAGACTCCGTGGGGACCCATGTCAAGTTGTGCCTCAGGAGCAACGTCCACGCAAAGAAGCAATTGGCGGCCGCGCTGAGATTGCTGCTGGAGGTCCCCAACAACCTGCTGCGGTGGCACTTTTTTTTGCGGAGCGAGTACATCCCCGCGCAGACAAACGTGGTGTCCACGCTCCGCAAAGAAGCATACAAGTACAAGGATTATGCAGGTTTGCACTTTCTGCGTCAACTGCATAAGATGACACGAACTGATCGAACCGACCGGACCGAACCGTTCATTTCACTTCGTGTAAAGACCGGACCGGACCGGTCTGGACCGGTCTTTGAACAAACTGCATAAAACGCGCGAAACTGCGCGGTCCGACCGGTTCGACCCGTTTACACCCTTTTGTGTTGTTTTTCTGCAGAGGACCTCTTGCGCAACATCGGGAAGTGCCGAGGCTGTGGGGTGAAGCAAGAAGTCCGGGACCACGGGGACTACGACCCCTACTCCCCGCCGCGCGACCCCAGCCCCTCCCGTTCATCGCGATCCAACCCCTGCCGCAACCCCGTGACCGGCGCAACCGGTGCCCCCCGTCCGCATCAGTCCCCAGCGAAGCGGTTGCTCGACCTCCTTACGCCCCCGCCGGAGGATCTGTCGACTGCGGACGTGCGGAACCGGTACAAGTTGCTGCGCCAGGAGCTTTGTCGGACGGAGCATGAGATTACACAAGTCAACAATTGTCCCCCCCACCCCTTCGACTTGTATTGTTCCTTTCGTTGTCCTAACCCTTTATGCCCATAGGTGCGTCAAGGGGAGCAGCCGGATGCCAACTGGGAGGAACCGTTGGAGAGCACCCGTACCACCGACGAGCTTTTGGCGGAGATCCAGTCGATCCCTTGGTTCGCCCGGCAATGGGAAAGAATGGAGCAAGCAAAGCATCAATGGGCCTTGGAAGAGGTCTGTTTTTGCAGTTTGTCGCAGTTTGCACTGTTTGTTCGAAGACCGGTCCAGACCGGTCTTTGTGTCAACTGAAACGAACTACGCGGTCCGATCGGTTCGATCGGTTTATGCTGTTTGTACAAGACCGGTCCAGACCGGGTTTGTGCCAAGTGAAACGAACTGTCCGCTCCGATTGTTTCGCGCAGTTGGTGCAGTTTGTCCCATTTCGTTGTTTGTCTCACAGGCCGAAAGAGAGAGGCAGGAGCTGGAGCGGGCGCGCGAGGAGCAAGAGGCGCGCGAGGCGGCGGAGCAGGCGGACCATAGGGTAGCCATCACTCCATCAACCACGGCACGAAAATAAAAAAGATCTCTGTTCTTTAATGCGCGGTCCGTGCATAAGTCTGGTGCGATGGAAAAAAAAAGAAGAAGACTCCTTGATGACCAGACCCTGGGAAATGCGGAATGGATGGGAAATAAAGCGAAGCACCCCCCTACCGGAGGGGGGTGAGCGATAACTTGGGAGAATTGTGCCTCCATTGAGTGGCACAAGCTCGGCATCTCCTTGCAAATGAGTGAGGGGACCAGAGCGTTGCACAATCCTGTACATTGTCCTGAATAGGGCCCGGATGCCGTGTAGGACGTGAGTGGGCAAGGTTTGAATGACTGACGTCACGTGACCACCTGTTTGCCACAAGGCCAAGGACACACAGTGTGTGCCCGACCGTTGATGACACTTAAGAGAGCACAACATGAAGTTCGAAGTACCTTGGACGAAGGGAACAGAGTGGCCAAGTTGAGGGTGTTGCTAACATGCAATGCACCACATTTCCCTTGACCCTAATCAAGACTGAATATTGGGACCGAGTTGGTGGGGGAGGGAACATCAGCTATGACTGGTAGGGGACATCAAGAATGATTCACACATTGATGGCTCTTGAAATCAGCTTGCAAGTGAACCCCATCACCACGAGGCCCACTTTCAAGGCTTTTTGGACTTTTGAGGGGCCAAAATGCCCCAAAATGGGCTCAAAATGGTCTAGGATGCGGTTTGGAAAAATGTGTTTTTGACCCATTTTTGACCCATTTTTGGTCCCAAAACAGCCCATTTTCAAGGCATTTTGGGATTTTCGGAGGACCAAAATGGGCCACCACAAGCTCAAAACAGTCCAAAAACACTTGTTTTAGCATCACACATGGTCTAGGATCATTTTTGAGAAAAGTCATCTTTTTGCCCCTACTGGAGCCTGTTGACCCATTTGGGCACCCACCTGTTTGGGCTTGAGCTTGCAGCTTGCCGCAGCCTAGTGGGCCTAAGTATTGGGGTCTAGGCGTCTGTTTGGGCAATTCTGAGGGGTGGAAACCACAAAAAGTGGGGGGTTGCGGGTGGAGTAGGTGCCCTCAGAATCACAATTTGAGCCATGTAGCCAAAGATATGGCCTATTCTTGGTTTGTGGCTGTCAGCATTTGGAGCTTGTGGGGGCCTTTTTGGGCCGTTTCCGGGACATATCATGGAGTTAGAGGGCAGCAAAAAGCTCGTTGACACGGGGAAGTCAAGCCGCTCGTGGAGGGTACGCACCGTTTTGCTTCGTTTGGCCGTTTTGAACGTGTTCCGGCTTTTTGGCCCAAAAATGGCTATTTTTGGCCCTAACTGCAGTTTTTGAAACTGAGGTCCACCACTTGCGAATCCCGTTCCCGGCCGCCACCGTTGAGTTTCTTGCTCAAACTGTGTGTGATTGTACTTCACACCCATAGGTATCATGCAGCAAAATTTGAGCCGAATCTGAAGCACCACGACGGAATTCTGATTTTTCCCCATTTCGCGCGTGCTGCTTGCTCCGCCTGCTTGCTGCTTGCTTGCTTGCTTGCTTGCTTGCTTGCTGCTAAACCTGGTAGGTCCACCCTAGACACTAAAAAGGGTTACAAAACCACGACTGGTTCCACTAGCCCGGTGACCCTAACCCTAATCAAGACTGAATATTGGGACCGAGCTGGTGGGGGAGGGAACATCAGCTATGACTGATGAGGGACATCAAGAATGCTTCACACATTGATGGCTCCTGACAAAGTGAAATCAGCTTGCAAGTGAACCCCATCACCACGAGGCCCACTTTCAAGGCTTTTTGGACTTTTGAGGGGCCAAAATGGCCCAAAATGGGCTCAAAATGGGCTCATTTCACCCGTTTGTGCACCCCGAATGGTCTAGGATGAGGTTTGGAAAAATGCGTTTTTGTGGTCCCAAAACAGCCCATTTTCAAGGCATTTTGGGATTTTCGGAGGACCAAAATGGGCCACCACAAGCTCAAAACGGTCCAAAAACACTTGGTTTAGCGTCGCACATGGTCTAGGATCATTTTTTGGGAAAAGTCATCTTTTTGCCCCTAGTGGACCCTGTTGACCCATTTGGGCACCCACCTGGTTGGGCTTGAGCTTGCAGCTTGCCGCATTCTAGTGGGCCTAGGTATTGGGGTCTAGGCGTCTGTTTGGGCAAATTCGAGGGGTGGAAACCACAAAAAGTGGGGGGTTGCGGGTGGACTAGGTGCCCTCGGAATCACATTTTGAGCCATGTAGCCAAAGATATGGCCTATTCTTGGTTTGTGGCTGTCGGCATTTGGAGCTTCTGGGGGCCTTTTTGGGCCGTTTCCGGGACATATCATGGAGTTAGAGGGCCGCAAAGGGCTCGTTGGCACGGGGAAGTCAAGCCGCACGTGGAGTGTACCCGAACTTTCCCTTTGTTTGGCCGTTTTGAATGTGTTCCGGGGCTTTTTTGGCCCAAAAATGGCTGTTTTTGGCCCTAAACTGCAGTTTTTGAAACTGAGGTCCGCCACTTGCGAATCCCGTTCCCGGCCGCCACCGTTGAGTTTCTTGCTCAAACTTTGTGTGATTGTACTTCACACCCATAGGTATCATGCACCAAAATTTCACCCGAATCTGAAGCACCACGACGGAGTTCTGATTGTTTCCCATTTCGCGCGTGCTGCTTGCTTGCTGCTTGCTTGCTTGCTGCTTGCTTGCTTGCTTGCTGCTAAACCTGGTAGGTCCACCCTTGACCCTAAAAAGGGTTATAAAACCAAGACTGGTTCCACCAGCTCGGTGACCCTAATCCTAATCAAGACTGAATATTGGGACCGAGCTGGTGGGGGAGGGAACATCAGCTATGACTGGCAAGGGACATCAAGAATGATTCACACATTTGACCCATTTTTGACCCATTTTTGGTCCCAAAATAGCCCATTTTCAAGGCATTTTGGGATTTTCGGAGGACCAAAATGTGCCACCCCAAGCTCAAAACAGTCCAAAGACACTTGCTTTGGCGTCGCACATGGTCTAGGATCATTTTTGAGAAAAGTCATCTTTTTGCCCCTACTGGACCCTTTTGACCCATTTGGGCACCCACCTGTTTGGGCTTGAGCTTGCAGCTTGCCGCATTCTAGTGGGCGTAGCTATGAGGGTCTAGGCGTCCGTTTGGGCAATTCTGAGGGGTGGAAACCACAAAAAGTGGGGGGTTGTGGGTGGAGTAGGTGCCCTCGGAATCGCATTTTGAGCCATGTAGCCAAAGATATGGCCTATTCTTGGTTTGTGGCTCTCAGCATTTGGAGCTTCTGGGGGCCTTTTTGGGGACATATCATGGAGTTAGAGGGCCGCAAAGAGCTCGTTGACACGGGGAAGTCAAGCCGCACGTGAAGTGTACCCACCGTTTCCCTTCGTTTGGCCGTTTTGAATGGGTTCTAGGGCTTTTTTGGCCCAAAAATGGCTGCTTTTGGCCCTAAACTGCAGTTTTTGAAACTGAGGTCCGCCACTTGCGAATCCCGTTCCCGGCCGCCACCGTTGAGTTTCTCGCTCAGACTTTGTGTGATTATACTTCACACCCATAGGTATCATGCACCAAAATTTCAACCAAATCCAAAGCACCACGACGGAAATCTGATTTTTACCCATTCCGCGCGTGCTGTTGCTTGCTTGCTTGCTGCTGCTGCTTGCTTGCTTGCTGTTGCTGTCGCTGCTAAACCTGGTAGGTCCACCCTAGACACTAAAAAGGGTTATAAAACCAAGACTGGTTCCACCAGCTCGGTGACCCTAGCCCTAATCAAGACTGAATATTGGGACCGAGCTGGTGGGGGAGGGAACATCAGATATGACTGGTGAGGGACATCAAGAATGATTCACACATTGATAACTCTTGACAAACTGGAATCAGCTTGCAAGTGAACCCCATCACCACGAGGCCCACTTTCAAGGCTTTTTGGACTTTTGAGGGGCCAAAATGCCCCAAAATGGGCTCAAAATGGGCTCATTCCACCCGTTTGTGCACCCCGAATGGTCTAGGATGAGGTTTGGAAAAATGCATTTTTTGACCCATTTTTGACCCATTTTTGGTCGCAAAACAGCCCATTTTCAAGGCATTTTGGGATTTTCGGAGGGCCAAAAAGGGCCACCACGAGCTCAAAACGGTCCAAAAACACTTGTTTTAGCTTAGCACATGGTCTAGGATCATTTTTGAGAAAAGTCATCTTTTTGCCCCTATTGGACCCTGTTTACCCATTACAAGCTCCAAATGCCGACAGCCACAAACCAAGAATAGGCCATATCTTTGGCTACATGGCTCAAAATGCGATTCCGAGGGCACCTACTCCACCCGCAACCCCCCACTTTTTGTGGTTTCCACCCCTCAGAATTGCCCAAACGGACGCCTAGACCCCCGTACCCAGGCCCACTAGAATGCGGCAAGCTGCAAGCTCAAGCCCAAACAGGTGGGTGCCCAAATGGTTTCCAGGACATATCATGGAGTTAGAGGGCAGCAAAGAGCTCGTTGACACGGGGAAGTCAAGCCGCACATGGAGTGTACCCACCGTTTCCCTTCGTTTGGCCGTTTTGAATGTGTTCCAGGGCTTTATTTGGCCCAAAAATGGCTGTTTTTGGCCCTAAAGTGCAGTTTTTGAAACTGAGGTCCGCCACTTGTGAATCCCGTTCCCGGCCGCCACCGTTGAGTTTCTTGCTCAAACCTTGTGTGATTGTACTTCACACCCATAGGTATCATGCACCAAAATTTCACCCGAATCTGAAGCACCACGACGGAGGTCTGATTTTTACCCATTTCGCGCGTGCTGTTGCTTGCTTGCTTGCTTGCTGCTGCTGCTGCTAAACGTGGTAGGTCCACCCTAGACACTAAAAAGGGTTATAAAACCAAGACTGGTTCCACCAGCTCGATGACCCTAACCCTAGCCCTGCCCCTAGCCCTAGCTCTCATCCTCTCGCCCTCGATGCAGGATGCCTGAAATTAGGGGTTCTGCACACTCCTCGCTGGTGTGGTTTTGCAGCAGATGCTTTGCGCCATATGAAGCGGTGCCATGTGATTGTTGTGCTTGGTGTGCGTGAGGTACACCTGAGCAAGGCAGTCCACAAAGAACAGAGAGATGCTTTGCTTTTTGCGGTCGCGAACGAGGTCTTTCTATGTGGTCTGTTTTTTATGCGGGATGTTGTGCATGCTTGGGCCGTTATGTCTCAAGGAGTCCAGGTGACAAAGAGGTGCTCCGCTTTGACTGATTGCAGTGTGGAGGCATGTGTTACTGGGTTGGACAAAGTAGCGCGATGGGAAGGAGATGAGTGGTTGGCATTCAATGCCGCTTTGGTTTCTCACGGAGGCTCGCATACACGGTTTTATGGTGTCCCCCTGCACAACAGCAACGGGTGCAGAGAATTCTTGTCGCAAGCAAGTGATTTTTTGACAAGGGCACGGGTGAGTTGGTGTCACGCTTTGTGAATACCCACTCTGTCGCTAAGGCGACAAGCTTTTTGGATTTTTTCGGCTGGCCATGGCATGATAGTGTTGCGCTGGCCTCACATGCAACAAAGTGCATGAGCACCATCCGTGACCATTTCCAACCGGCGTTGCCCCCTGTGCCCTGTGCAGTGGACCAATTTATTCAAATTAAGATGAGGTTGCTTGCGGAAATGCGTGATCGTAAGTTGCCGTGTGACCTTTTGGTGACTCCTGCCCCGTCTCTGCATTGCATGAGTTGTTTTCACAGGTGTGGTGCATGGTGCTGAGTTGGGATAAATCTGTGTATGGGCACGTGCAGTGCATCATTTCTGTTGCGCTCACCGCCCTTGATGCAGCGGCATTGGTGGAACGCGGCTGGTCTAAGGTGAATTATCTCAAGGGTCTTAGCATCCAAGAATAAACAGCATGGGGTTTGATTTGTACCAAAATTGAAGAATAACATCCTCCAAGGAACCATGAATAAACCACACCCAAGAAAACATGTTTAATAAACATACAAACATATCTGAACATGTACTAGAGAATTATACAGAGCTCAATGGTACCAACCACATGGAACAAAGTTGTGTCCTATGAACCTGCAATGGAAGGATTAGATAAAAGGAGGCAAGCATCAGCAGAATGGCCATTCTTGTAAACAATTTGTTAAAAAAGGTAAAAAAAGAAAAAAATTTCACCAAAATCAACAAGTTGCTAGTCACTAGTCAAATGGCCTTTGGATAGTGTTTAATTAAAGTTTGTTCTTTTTGGGTTTTTGGTGGTGTGGCACATCATCACTATGAATTTGCTCATCCTGGTTGGTAAATCAAAAGGTCCTAAGTGGGAGATGCGAAAGATGTGGTATGATATCAGGTTTTTGCAGATTTTGGTAGGTCTGAATGATGTTGCAATTTGTGTCCCAACAACCGAAAAGAAACTGCAAGCGCACGACATCACGTTCGTTGAACATGATGGCATCATGCGGCAACTTGAGATTGCAATGAGGGGCCAAGTGGCTGATGAGGCCCAATTTTCTGCTCTCACGCAGGCCATTGAGAAAAAGGGCAAGGGTGTGCATGTGTTCCGAGGTGTGAAATTGCACATTGGTGTTAATATGAAGGCTGCTTTGAGGCGGATTCACGATACTTTTTTGGTTGAAATGTAGAAGCGGTTTGCCAAACAGGCCAATTCTTGGAAAGCTTGGGTGGCTGGGTATATCAAAATCGCCAGCCAACGAGCTTTCCTTGGAGTTGCGCGGTGTAGGGGACCTAAACGCAGTTTTTGAGCCCCCGTCCCTCACTCTAATTTCCGGACCCCCCGTCCCTCACTCTAATTGCCGGACCCCCCCCCCGTCCCTCACTCTAATTTCCAAACCCCCCGTCCCTCAATCTAATTTCCACGCACACCCCGTCCCTCACTCTAATTTCTGGACCCCCGTCCCTCACTCTAATTTCCGGACCCCCCGTCCCTCACTCTAATTGCCAGACCCCGTTCCCTCACTCTCATTTCCGGACCCCCACGTCCCTCGCTCTAATTTCCCGGCACCCCGTCCCTCACTCTAATTTTCGGACCCCCTGTCCCTCACTCTAATTTCTGGACCCCCCGTCCCTCACTCCAATTTCCCGACCCCCCATCCCTCACTCTAATTTCCGGGCCACCCTTCCCTCACTCTAAATTCCGGACCCCCCTTCCCTCACTCTAATTTCCACACCCCCATTTCCATCACTCTAATTTCCTAATCCCCCATCCCTCACTCTAATTTCCGAATCCCCCATCCCTCACTCTAATTTCTGGACCCCCCGTCCCTCATTCCAATTCCCGAACCCCCGGTGCCTCACACTAAATTCTGGACACCCCGTCCCTCACTCTAAATTCCGGACCCCCCTTCCCTCACTCTAATTTCCTAATCCTCCATCCCTCACTCTAATTTCCGAACCCCCCATCCCTCACTCTAATTTCCTAATCCCCCGTCCCTCACTCTAATTTCCGAATCCCCCATCCCTCACTCGAATTTCCGGACCCCCATTCCCTCACTCAAATTTCTGGATCCCCCGTCCCTCACTCTAATTTCCGCATCCCCCCGTCACTCAGTCTGATTTCCAAACCCCCCATCCCTCACTCTAATTTCCTAATCCCCCATCCCTCACTCTAATTTCCTAGTCCCCCATCCCTCACTCCAATTTCCCGACCCCCCTTCCCTCACTCTAAATTCCGGACCCCCCCTTCCCTCACTCTAATTTCCTAATCGCCCATCCCTCACTCTAATTTCCGAACCCCCCATCCCTCACTCTAAATTCCGGACCCCCCTTCCCTCACTCTAATTTCCGAATCCCCCATCCCTCACTCTAATTTCCGAACCCCCCATCCCTCACTCTAATTTGCAGGCCCCCCTTTGCATATATATATCATATTGCATATATATATATCATATTTTTATCATTATTATTATTATTGTTGTCGATGACCGTGATCCTACCGCCCACCACTTGCTCCTACAAGGGGGGCAAAAGGCCACCCACCACACATGTGATTCGGGATGTGATGAAGCGTTTGGTGATGCCTGGGCGGCATCACATAATGCTGAGGCACAACATGTACTCTTATCCGCATGCAAGCTCGCGACCTAAGCGCCTTGGTTCTACTGGAGGGGGGGCGGTGGGGGCATCTTATTCCACCTTGGGGCGAGCACAAAACGCGCAAAGGCCTGTAATGTTTAACGTATTCGGCAAGTGGGCATTATTACATGTGGGTCATGGACTCATTACCACCATTGATGTGTGCATCCTCGTGTGCTTCACGCGTCCATGCATGCTCGCAACTCGCCCTTTTTTAGGAGCTGGAGAACCGCATCAGTGACATGACATTCGGGAGGTGTGCCCATCTACACCATTGTGCGTATGGCGCCATTCAGATGGATCGTGAGATGGAAAATTGTGTTTTCCTGTGCACGTCAGCCGGAACAGAATTGGTTGCTGGGAGCCTGCTTCTTTGTGGGTTGGTGTTACCACATGCGACGGGGAGCTTGCACGCAAGGGGAGGGGGGGAGGGTTGACAAGATGCTGACACCGCAGCGTGTTACCACGCCACAGGTAGCACTCCGTCCTTTGGCAACTGATTTTCCTGCCATCTTCGCTTCTGTTGTGCTTTTTTATCACGTCAGACATGTGACGCATTTCTGTACATGGACATATGAATTAAGGATGTTTTTCATCTTTGGACTAACGTTCTTTGCTTGTGCCAAAGCAACACAATGTAGCACAGCACAGCACAGCACAGCACAGCACAGCACAGCACAGCACAGCACAGCACAGCACAGCACAGCACAGCACAGCACAGCACCACAATGCGACTACCGCAAAATGGCTCCATTTGATATGATGACCACGGCCATCACATGGTGTTGGAGATAGATACACGTGCACTGGGTGATTAACACAGAGCACAGGGGTGGGGGAGGTTACGCAAGGGGGCGCGCAACACAGCCCTGTTAACGTCCTGTTCCTCCGGGTCATTGAAATAGGGTGTTTGCGTTTGGATGCCGGCATGGCCGCATTGTCAACATAAGGAAGCACGGAGCCCTAATATTTTGGAGCACGCGACCAGGAGTGAATGTAATCAAATCACTCGAAGTCGAAAGCTCGAAAGCCAGTGGACAATAGTTCAAAATGGCGTATTTTCACGTGCTTCAAATATGTTTTGATCGGCCATCGTGGGTAGCAGATTGACCTTTTGTTAGCACGGCCGCCGCCCAACCAGAGCGCGCACAAAGTCCGTCGGTGCTACCCTTGGCGGGTTTGCGGTCTTGTCATGTGCATTTGGTTCTAACGACGAGAACTGTTGGACGATTTCATGTCATATGCAACCCGTCGCAAAATGAGAATGAACGATGCACATTCGCTTCTTGCCAAGCAGCTCATGCCAGCTACTCTTGCCTGCTCACCAACTGCCTTCAATTCCCAACTGGGTGTTCACCCCTTCACCCCAGCCCCCCCTTTCCATCTCCAGTCTACTTCGCGCTGCGCATTCAGCCTGACTACTCCCCCCATCCTCGTGTGGCAGTTTGCCTGAAGAAGTGGAGCTGAGTGCTGACGATGTGAAGTGTGGGTCTCAAATGCACATGCGTGAGATGGATCTGGGGGAGTTGCAGCAGAGGCTCCGCGACTTGCAAGCCAAGGCCATGTCAATCCAGGTGCATGGTGCGTGGCATGGCATTGGAACACAAGATGGCGGATCGGCATCCGTGTTGCATATGTCTGCCCTCGTTGATCGCAGTGAGTGTCGTCCGATAGCTGCACTTCAGTTTCGACGTAGAGGTGGTTTGCACCCATGTGCAATGGAGGTAGTGTATGGAATCTGGTGGAAGCAATGGCATCAGGCCTCTGGGGAGGGAGCCATGCGGATCTGGGTGCGCAGGCTCCCCTTGTGGTGGTACACATGGGCGGTGAGTTTGACGAGGACAGGTAGTGCCTCGAACGCTGTCACTATGATGATGAGGTTCTGACGTTCGGCCATCCAGTTCGCCCGTCCTTTCTCAGAAAAAAGACACTTAAAACAAAAGAAGAGGGCATGCACTGCTGAATGGGAGTCGGGCTTGTCAAAATGTATGAGAAAAAGGCTTCTTTGTACCGACGAAATTCCCGATGCTGATTTCCAAGGCTGATTTTCGGCGGAGGTCATTCGCACGGTTGACACGGCCAATGGATGCTTGGGAGCTGCACACGATGAGAGCAAGGCTCGGAAGGCTGCTGCCAGCAACCGAGGAAAATTCTCAGTTTCAACAAAAGAAAATGGGGTATTCACTCCTCTTTATGGTGATGCCAAGGGGAGGGCGGGGCTCGTGCCATCAATTCTTGCCAACTGGACTCATTTCACAAAGACACCTGCCCGCATTCTCATTAAAGGCTACCTTCTTCCTCAAAAGAGAAGGTGATTTCCCAGGAGCAGGGTTGGGCTCCTGCTAGCAACCTTCAAGTCCGCAACAACATTTTGGCCCCCCCCCGAAATGCAGACAGGAGCCCGACCCTCCTTTGGTTGTGAATGCCCCCTCGTGTTGATAGAAAACCTTTTTCTAACAATTGCCGGCAGGAGCCCCTCCATAACAACTGGCAACCGGCAAACCTACGCCTCCTTTATGGTGCACCCCTCCTCTTCAACAGTGAATGCTCCCCCTCCCCCCTTTTGTCAAAAGGCGCTATTTTCTGAGGGTTGCTGAGATAAATGAGCCTTTTTTGTGAAAGTAGCTCGCAGGAGCCGGACCCCCTCTTGGGGAGTAAGGGGCCAACTTCAGGTCCCCCCCCCCCTGTTGTAATCCCCCCGATGGGGGCGGGACCGTCACTTTAACAAAAAAGCATAGGAAATACTCGGCCCCGAAGAAAAAATTTTTTTCCAGTTATATTGGAACTGCTGCAGTTTGAGTGCTACCATTGTGGAGTGCAATCCCCCCCCCCCCCCCAAATGGGGGGGGGGCGGCCTGACATTAGGGGGAGAATTACAAGGGGGGCGGGGGGTAGAATTCTCCGCTTCCGCTCTCAGGTTTCTCTGTCTGTGTCTCTGCCTGCCTGCCTGCCTGCCTGCCTGCCTGCCTGCCTGCCTGCCTGCCTCCTGCGCACAGGGTGAGATGCTCATGGTGCAAAGGCAGATGCAGGAGTTTGGTGCTGCACCTGAACTCGCCGAGGGGACCCGTCCTCTTGTACCTCTGGCCGGGTGGACCCGTGCACACGACGATGGCAGTGCATCTGTGGAACAGGTGCTGGTTTGCTTCAAACGATGGGTTTCCGCACCGTACAGGCGCTGGGGGCTGTGTGTCTCAAATGCTTTGGCTGGTGGGGGCTGTTTGTGGACGCTGACGGCGTAGTTCTCAGAGGAGTGTTTACCGTGTCGCCGTGCAGTGTGCCGCAGGCAAACGCAATGCCGCATCGCCAGGGATGGCCCGTCCCACGCAGCGGGGCATACTTGTGCGGACCAATGCCTTCCGGTTCCCATGAGCGTGCACGCCGCCAACTGGTATCGGTCCACCAGCTCGCGTGATGGGCCACGTCCAAGTCCAGGAGACTTGCTACAGATCAGGCCATTGCTTGGTGGCAAACCTGCGGGGCGTCAGACGCCAAAAAGAAGTTTGCGCACCTAGATTCGGTCTTCAATTTCGGTCCTCTGTAGTAAATTCGATTTTTTCCCCTGAGGAAATCACCTCTAAGAGGGTTGTTAGATCAAGCGCAGGCACGGGCACCATATGTCCCCCCCTTTGGGGGTCATTCGCGTAGCATACCCCAAGGTATGTGTTAGATGTCTAACCCCTTGTGAATCATCATTTTGGGACAGAAAAAGATCCCCCAATGAATTGTTCGATTTTGACCCCCCAACCCCCCTTGTTCCCGGGTACCCCTTTTTTGGGAGGGGTGTGGGGGGGGCTAAACTTCTTAGTGTATTGTGGCCGCTGTGTGTTGATTCAGACCTGGGTCCTGAACAACCTTTTTCTTGTACATGGACCCCGTAACCAGTGGGGGGGGGGGTCCCAGGTCCAGATCTGGGTACCCCCGGTCAGGCCCCATATGGGCCCTTGCCAGTGAGGACTTAGCCGTTTTCAGGCTGGCATGCCTCAGCTGAAAATCACCTTGCAGAGGCTGTTAGATCAAAGCCAGGCAGGCTCGCATGTATGGGAAAACGCCATATACCCCCGCTTTTTGGGCCCGTTCACGTACCCCAACCCAAGGGGAATTGTTGGTTTAACCCCTTGTAAAATCATTATTTTGTCCAAGAAATGCATCACCCAATGAGCTTTTGGTTGGGACCCCCCTGGACCCCCCCCCCCCAAACTCTTGAAACCCACTTTTTTGGGGGTGGGGGTCAACACATGTCGAAAAAATGCCCCCCCCCTTTTGGGGTCGAAAATCACAAACCTTTTGGTTTTCTTCGATTTTGAGCCGAAAAAGTGGGTTCAGGGGGGAATATTAGAGCGTCGGGCATCTTTTTTTTACCATTCCCCAGCCGTACCTGTTTTTGCCCCCCTCCCCCTCCCAAACTATCTGCACGCATCCCAAGAACGCAGGAGTGATATAGCCCCTTCTGAATTTGTCCCCTTCTATTGGGGACCCCCGAGAAGGCAGGGTTTATGTAGCCAATCCGCCCATCTTTGGGCCCCCGAAAAGGCAGGGGTGATGTAGCCAGTTCTGATTTTGTCCCCTTCTATTGGGGACCCCCGAGAAGGCAGGGGTTATGTAGCCAATCCGCCCATTTTTGGGCCCCCGAGAAGGCAGGGGTGAGCCCCCCTTGTAGGACTTAGTCGTTTTCGCCAGCGCTGATTGGACGCGACCAAGGGGTCGACGCGGCATGCCACACTTGCGGGAGCAGGAGCTGCAAAACCTATCCATAAGCCCTATGAAGGTTCGGGATGTCCCGTCGAGGATCAGCCAAGGCGAAAGCTCGAGTTCCCCTGGGTGTGCTGGTGGCATGCGCTGTGCGGTTGTGCAGGGAGAAGTCCACCTAGGCCCGCCTGCACTTGCGGATGAGGATCTGTGGGCTGATTTCCGGCGATGGATGCGAGCGCGGCGTATTCTGGACATGGAACAATTGAAAGAGTTCCTGCTCAGGCACCTCAGGTGGCTGCTGTGTGCACAAGGAGTGTGGGTTGTCTGTAGTCCTATTGTTATCCCCCCTGTTTGCGCCATGACCACCCGCTGGACAGACCCCACTCTTTCTGACACTAATTTTTTTGGCACACAATTGCATTTCCGTGGCTCTGTGGTGGCCGTTGGATAAAAGTCCAGGCATGGAGAACGATTGTTTGAGGCATTCAAGATGAAAGTTGAGGCATGCTGGACGAAATTTGAGACTGGCACACACCATCTTCTGGCTCGAACCTTTCTCAAGTTGGAAGATGTCGCTTCTTTGCGGTAAAACACTGCTGAACCACCCGCTGGCCCTTCCTTACCCGCTGTATCAACATCCCGACCCACATGCAAGCAGCCCTCTACTCCAAGTAGCCCCACCCCGTGCCCAAGCACCCCTATTCCAAGTAGTCAAGGGTGCAGCCATTTGATGCCCAGCCCCAGTCCTATGCCTGCCTGCCTGCATGCATGCATGTGTCCTTTGGTTCCTCTGCAGCAAACGCTGGCTCCGAGATCTTGCGGCAGACGTGTATTCCCCTGAGACCGTGTCGGAATGTGACTCTGCTGGTACTCACCTGCTCCCCAGCCCCTACCCCGCGTGGATGCGTTGCTGCAGAACCACGGGCTCAGGCCTGATTTGTAACAACGACGAGTGGTCCACCCAACTTATGCAAACCGCAGTTGGGCTGGCGAAAAAAACGGGGAGAGGTAGAGGGACGCGGGCGAGCTCCGGGCATCAGCCCCGTAGCAGCAAAGCTCAACAGGCGGGTTGTGGCTCCCGATTTGGCACCTCGCAAAGTTCGAGCGTCATGGAATTGTTTGACGGCCATTGCCAATCGCGCTTGCAGGGAGAGGGTTGGATGTGCATCTTAGGGCCTAGGTGAGCTGCCGTCTTGGCAGGTCACCAGGGCATGGGATTCCCCCCCCCCCCCCCCACAGCCGGTCAACCTCCAATCACCCCCCAGCGCCTTTTGCCCTGCATGTCTTTTTACTGCACCCTGCGAATCTGTCATGTATGAGAGACGTCTCACGGCATGTAAAGCCCACGTCTTTTGTTCATGCTCGGAAGGTTGCAATTTGTACTCGACAATCTATGCCTATCAAGGGAATGTGCTCCTGGTTTCTCCCAATTTCTCAGCACCAGGGCTCGATGTGCAGTGGGTCCCCGTAGAACATAAGCCAAGGATTGGCCCTCCCAATCACTGCCTGTCAGTGCCTGTCCATGCCTACTCGTGCCTGTGGTGCCTGCCTGTGCCCATCGTTGTCTGTTGTCTGTCATGCGGAGCCTGGATACGCCAGGGCACACTACCACTACCACTACCGCTGACCCGACTATCCCCGCCGCCTGCAGCATCCGCCGCGCCTTTCCAGACCAGCCGGCCCAAGTGGAATCCACAAAGGCCCTTGACGAGGCCCCTGGTCACACCGCTGGAGACCGCAGCGACGACCCGTCCCCCGGCTCCGGGGATTCGAAGGTTTCTGCCTGCGTGCAGCATGCCTTTGTACCCCCCGGTCCCCCCCTGATCGCAGATGTGGGTGACCCAGCTATACCGAGGCGGTGCCGGTTGCGATGAATGCAGATGTAGACAGCGATACCCAGGCACAATGTTTGAGGAGGCAAACCAGTGGGGCATGTTAGTGAAGAAGGCAATGGGGCTAGGGCTGGGGATTGGGCTGGGGCTGGGGCTACGGTTGGGAGGGGGGCTGGGGGGGCCAGGGGTTGCGGCTCAGGCTGGGTGTTTGGGCGGTATTAGGGCAGAAGCGGAACGGGTCATGATGGAAAGAGACCCATTGGGCTACTTGGATGCCCGCTTGCCAATGCCACCGCCGCAGCACCCCTTGTCCTCCGCACTGTGCCTTTCCCGCGTTTCGCCGTTCCTCTGCCTCGTTGGGCGGGCACAAGGGGAATGTGCATGGCAAGAGCGCTCACAATGACACCCCGGAAAATGGCTTCGGGCCTCAAAGAACGGCATGCTTGGGCACATTGTTGTTGTGCCCAATTTTGCTGCCCCAAATTTAGCCTATTTCAACCCCGCCCCCCCCTTCCGGTAGTACCCATGACAAGGCCGCCACGGCAGTGTGCGGCATCTCATCGTGGTGCAGTCTGCAGTCTGTGGGCCTGAGACATGTTGCATCGTGGTCCATACACTTACCCTGAGTGCACCGCGTTTGCCGTGGTTGTCGGAAATGACAACACTCGGTGTTGCCTGGACGCGACCGCTGTGCGCGCGACCCCCCCAAACCAGACCTGCCCGCACAGTTTGCTCTACAGGGACGTTTTGGCAGGCTCCAAGCCTCGGGGAAACAACAGCAACCAACCAGGGGCCCATATCTATGCTTGTCCTTGTGCCACAGTCTGGAAATTAAGGGATTGGTGCCAATTTTTCTCCGCACCGAATTTCGCCGTTCGAGATCTTGCACGCATTGAATTGAACCACTCAAAAAAAGATAAGGCGCCAGATTTCCTGTTGTGACGAGCGTTGGCACTATTCATGGAGCCCCTTTCCGGACCGCTTCCCGAGCCCCCTCGTTTTTTGGTCTCTATCGGCTAACCCCCCCCAACCCACCAAAACCTTGATCGAGGGCACCTTGAGGTTTCTAGATGCAAAACACATTGTGTCACATTCCTGGGTCTCCGGGCGAAACGCTGAAGCTCTTGGTGAATGGACAAGGGGCTAGGGTTTGTCCAGGCTGCGGGTTTATGGTTTCATTGCTTCGCAGAGCCCCCCTCAGAGTGCTGGGCGGCGGATCCAGATGACGCCGGAGAGGGAGCGCCCCGTGCTGGTGTTGGCGGTCAGCGACTTGGAGTTTAGTGCGATCAGTGAGGTATGGGGTGCCTGAAGACCCGGAGAAAAATTTGCCCAATCACTGAAGGGGGGGCGGGGTGGTGGGTGGGGGGGTCCGAGGGGGGTGGGTGGGTGGTGTCGCCCCCCCCCCCCCCCCGGAGATGCTGAGTTGTAAGCAAAACTCTGGCCGTGAGGGAGTCATCACCCGTAGTCTGGAGTGCCATTGCCCTCTCCAATGCATTTTCGAGGCCATGACGACACCACCAAACACAATGTGCGGCGTCGTTGGCCTCCAGGGAGGACTCCAGGGGTCCGTTGCCCCCTTCTGCTCCGTAGTGCGGCGCGGATCACGGGGGACTAATGAAACCGTCATAACGCCTCGAACATGAAGTTGCCGCGGCAAGCGAATATGCTCGCCCACACTTCATCACGTGCATTACTGGTGACTGTAGACCGATGGCATCCCAGCTGTCTGCCGAAACGCAGATTGGGGCGTCATCGCACTCTCAAATGCGCTCTGGGGCGATGACGATGTCACCAAACACGGCCTGGGGCGTCATTGGCCCCCCAACTGCATTTTCAGGCCGAGAGGGAAAAACGAAATATAAATTGAGTGTCAGCGCACCCCCAAAAGCACTTTGAAGCGAGGAGGACACAACAACACACAGTTTGGGGTGCCATCGGCCTCCCAAAGGCATTTTGCGGCTGTGAGCAGAGTTTTCCTTAAAGGGGGGGGGTCCAAGGGGGGTAGGTGGGTGGGGCTGTGGGGGGGACCCCCCGCCCCCAGGAGTTGTTAGAGGCGCTGAAGGTGCCGAAGAAATTTTTGGCCTAAACTGACTGGCGCCAAAGGCGCCAGAGAAAATTTTTGATTCATTGCGCATCACGCTGCAACTTGCTTGGCTAAGCACATGGCATGCCGTGGCCGGGCTGGGGCAGTGCTGCTGGTCACGAACCTCAGACCCCCCCCCCCCCGGCGCCCCTTTTGTGTGGGGCATGCCGCCGCCGGCGTGGGAGGGGCGCCAAGGGGCAGAAGCAGCACTTGTGAGCAGCGGGACAGCGGTCCCACTCTCACGTAGTCAAAACAATTCTCCCCCAGCGGGACGGTAGCTCAACAGGCTGCCCACCTCTCACAGCGTTTTGAACCCGCCCTCCTCACCCCCATCCCAACGGCCTCTTCACCCCCATCCCAACGGTTGGGCAACCAACCCACCTGTCCGCAAGTGGAGGACGCCCTCCTCACAAGGCGACCACGTACGTTCACCCGGAAGCACCAACCGGCATTCTCGCTCAGCCTTTATGCAGCCCCCTCCCCGCCCCCCCTCCCCACTTGAAAGGAGAGCCAAGCCGTGCCCTGTGGACTTGCAAGCGTAGCAGTGCCAGCCCCAACGGTGTTTGTATGTATGTGCGCTCACAGGCTCCCTCCCTCCTGCCGCCTGCAGTCTAGTGGGGAGTATTTGTTTGACCTTGCGGTTTTGAGCATGATTGCAATTTCCTGCCGTGGCACACACACGCGCGCGCGCACATGCACACGCACACGCACACGCACACGGACACGCACACACACACACACACACACACACACACACACAAACACACACACACACACACACAAACACAAACACACAAACACACACACACACACACATACACACACACAAGCATGCATGCACACCCACACCCTCCTCTTTTTCTTCGTGCGCGTGCACTACCTGGTGTGCATGGGCTGTCGCGCGCTCTTCCTCAGGCCACCCCTTTGCCAGCCACCCCCCCAGAGCCCCATCAAGCCACCACACCCCCACGGTCTCCCACAGAGACCTCCCCGAGCGCGCCTCGCTCTCCGATCCGCTGGTCCCTCTGTGGCACCACCCACCTCTCCTCCTCCCCGTCGGAGCTGATGACACCGGACCCCGCGCGCTCCGCCCCAGCCCCAGCCCCAACCCTGGCCCCAGCGTTCCCCACGCCCACTCCAGTTGGGGCTGCGGCCCCAGCCCCAGCCCCGGCTGACGGACAGGAGGCCAAAGGCCGGCGGTTTTTCCACACACGCGTCGCGCGCTCGCCGCAGCCTCAAAGGCGGGCAAAGTCGCAGGAGCCTTGTAGAAGGTCGGCAGACAGCGCCTGTGAATCGGCATCGTCCCTGCGCTGCAGTGTACTGCCGATGGCGGCGGATCCCCGGGAGGCGCAGCACCCGGAGGGCCGGTCCCAGCCGATGGCTGTTGGGCCGCGGCCCAGCACTGCGCGCAGTGGCAGTGGGACCTCCAGGTACTTGAGAGGGGGACCGAGGAGGGATGAGGGGGCCCGAATAGTGTGGACGTGTCCGGGATGTGCAGATGTGCGGGGCCGTCTCTCGTTTGTGGAGAGCAGCAGCGTCCACAGATCACTGCGCGCGCACACCTCAGGTCCCGTTTTTGTCGACAGGTACTCCAAATGGCTATTGAATCGTGGTCTTTTACCAAAATCAAAATTTTGGTAAAAAATTGATTTTGGTAAAAAGATTTTGGTGAAATGGTTTTTTCTTCTTATTGTAGGTTTGGTGTTTGTAGCTCCCAAAGGGGCTTGTTGCATGGTGTGCTGGTCGGGGTGGTGCGCTATCTCCCCACAGCCCAGTGGGATGGGGGCGACGGCCAGGGGGTTGAATTACGAGGGTCAGACCGGTTAGCACCCCCCTCCCCCCCTTCTGATACATCACTGGGGGTGCCATTGCCTGAAAAGCAATGACCCTTTGGGGGCTTGGAGCCCCTTTTCCAACCCCCTCCCCATTGGAGGGGGCTCCAAGTGCCGGCTCTCTTCTTTCCATATTGTCCATGAATATTTCGAATCTCCACAACCCCTCCCCCCCCAAGTAAAAGGCCCCCATGCAACAAGAGCAAGACACCAAAGGCGAGCGTTTTCATTGAATAACATTGAGCCTCACAGAATGACAATGTTCTGGCAAATCGTTCCGGCGCGTTCCGGCATTTCCGGCGACCGCAACGCAGGCCGGGGGGGGGGGGGGTGTTGTGCCTTGTGAACATGCACTCCCCCCCCCCCCCGTGCAGTTGTTGGAAGCAAGATTTCAGGCATTTGTATTGAGGAAATAAGCGTGTGGCCCTTAGAGCCCCTTTCCGCAATCCCCCCCAAAATTTGCCGGGGCTCCAAGGGCCCCCCTTCCCCCCCAGTAAAATTTTCACAAGCCCAGGTTGCTGTGTCACTTAGCGGACTTGGCGGACTAAGCGGAGAGCAGCTTCGGAAGCGAAGGTTGCATTGCGCTTGCCAGTGCCAACAAGGAGGGGGGGGGGAGGGGTCGCTGGACAAGCCAATAGTTGCACAAGGGGGAGGGTGGGGTTCTCAGTGCCCCCCAAAGCGCTCAAGCATCATCACTCCCGAGACGCTCCGAGAAAGCGTCAGTCACGTTGAGCACAGGATTATCGGTGGCAAGGGTCAGCAATTCAGGTCGCCATCACCCAAGGGCAAGGAAAAAGCCCCTGGACAGACCCCCACACACCATGACTAGCGTGGTTTGGCGGGAGCGTGTGGTCACTCAGTGTAGCTGGGTCTGGCTCGGTGCGTATTCTCAGAGAGCGTGGGAGGTATGGTGTTGCGGAAACCCAAACCCCCCCCACCCCCAAGTAAATTTTTTGGGGCCCCTGATCTCATGCCTGCAGCGCTTCCCACCTGCCAAATACGCAGCAAATCCAAATGGCAACATTCCCTGGAAACTACGGTTGTATCTGTTCCGGGGTAAACGGTTTACAAGGCCTACCTTTACCCTGTGGGTTACCCCTGACCAATCCTCTCCTTCTCCCCCTTTCCCTGTGGAATGATGGCCGGCAACCTTGCCTTGTTCTGGGTGTGGGAAGTGCATGCGTTCTCCGGCACTTTGAGTAACGCACCCTCTGGAGTACGTCAGACGCAACAAACAACGCCTCGGAGAAACTCTTGCTGGACGGCTTTTGTAAAACATGGTCAGACCTCCTGGAGGTTCATTCCGCACTGTTTGCCAGCCACACGTCCACCTGGAACGCGCAAACTCCGGCGCGGCTGCTGATTGCTGCGAAGCATCTGGGATTGATACTGTCGTATACGCACCATGCATCCCCAAGAATCTATTTTCTTGGTCGGCTGCCTGCAGCTGGAAATTTGGGACTTCCTAATCTTAGCAAAAGTCAAAAAAAATGTGAATTGGATTTCATTTTGATTCCCATGACCCCTTTCAATCTAGATGAAATGAGATTCAAGGTCGTAAAGTTCAGAAACTGGAGATGAAATTTACAAGTAAGATCTATCAAGGTATAGCTTGGCAGGATTTCTGCTGGATGGGTATTGCAGTGTGGCATGCAAAACAGAATGACCCTACCGAGCAGTGAGTCTCCTGGACGTTGCATCAAAGTGGTAGTGGCCACACACAGAAGCCATCACAATGCCCTTCCGTCCCCTTTGTCTCGCTGCCTGTGCCCCGGTGTGCACTTCGCTGCACTCAATCTCAGGCCTCATTGCAGTACCTCAGAGACACACCTTGGGTCATGGAAACTACATGCCGTGCAGGTGTGTGCATTGGCTGTTGGGAATTCGCTTGAGAGTGAGCACCCTCCTCCCCTCCGCTGGCCTGAGCATCTACTATCCCTGGACTGTTCAACACCTCAGACGGCAGCACGGGTGTAGTTGTTTACAGCCCCAGCCCCAGCCCCAGCCTCAACGCCCCGCACGCGGCGTCACTGTGCTCCAATAACACCCTCATCCTCATCCTCCTCCCATAGACAACACCCGAATACAAGCCACAGACCGAATGCATTATTTCTCTCTGTGACTGAGACTGGGTTTGGGACTGGGTGTGGGCTTTGGTTTTGGCTTCGGGAACGCTTACCTGCAGCATGCAGCTTGGGTAGTTATCCCCAAGGGAATTGTAGTTGTGCGTACATGCGGGCACTTTTTTTCGAAAGTGTACCTTGATGTACTATTTTTTCAAATTTCCCCCTTTAGGCCTGCTTTCTTCACGAATGGTGCACATGTTGCTCAAAAAAGCGCACTTTGGAGTCCCGGATGCGGCACTTGGGGTGTGTGCCACGACGTACGCACAAGGTCAGGGATGGGCTGGAAGGAGCATATCATGCAACTCCATTGGATGGTCCGTGCTGTGATAAGTGCAAGCTGAAGTACTGACCATATGGTCCATGAGACCATTTCTCCAAGTGCACTTTTGGCACAAGCACTGTGACCTACAAAATGACTCTTGCACATCCTCCTGCAACCCTGACTCCAGCTCAAACTTAGACCAGGGTCTACCTTGATGTCAAACCATTGGGGTTGTAGTCTCTCCTTTGTAGTGAGTGATGGTGCCGATAGATCAATGTGCACCGAACGTTTTCTTCCCTTGTTTCCTCGGCAATGTAGCTAATTTCGCTTACCATATGGCGCTCGCAGCACTCTTGTGGTGTACCTATGGCAGATAGCATGTAGATGGTGTTTCATTTGCCCTGGGCTTTGGACTGCTGTGGATATCAATCCCCCCCTTTTAGACACCATACCCCTGCATCGCTAGCTCCCGATACTCGCTTTGTTTCATTCGCACTGGCCCTTCATGAAGCGAAACCAAATCAAACCAAGGCCCCTGGCGAAAAGTAAAATTTTACATGAGGGTGTCTTCAATTGTGTGTTGTGCTTGTGTTCTCTTGGATTATGTTTCCATCGGACAGGTGGCTGCAAAGTGTAGCCACCTAGAAATTTTTATCTCCATCCAACAGCCTAGCAGCAGGGCACAAGAGCAGTGAGCCATGCACCCAATGCCTGGATTTGAGGTGGCATGAGGGTTTCGCTCTGCTTTGTCTATGTGCTGTTTACTTTTGGCATGGCCTTGCCTCCGCGTTTAAGCTCCGCCTTAGGCTCCGGCAGCGCCTTTGCCCAGTGCTCAATCTGGTGGTGCCCAGGCATATTGGGGTCTGGCACAACAAGCTGGCCTCACCTCCGAGGGTAGAGAAAGTCAGATTGTTTCTTGTTGAACAAACCCCCAGCAAAGGGTGCAAACCAACGCCATGCCTGTCAGCACCCGGTATGGACACAAAACATCTTGGGGAAAAAGGTTGCAGCTCCGGTCCTCTTGGTCGTGCTGTGCGATGAGCCGCACCCAACCACCCACCCATAAAGCAGAACAAGGTTGACCCCTTGTGGCCCAGTCTCAGGAAACTGATGACAGAGATTGCCTCCTGGCTCAAAGACTGGAGGATATGATGGAACATGCTCATTACGCTCGCAGGGGGGCTGGTCCAACCTGTGCAACCTGGTCCAATGCACTTGGACTTGCTGTACAACATGCCCATGCGCAGTAGGCAAAGGACTGGGTAGGGAGATGGTCACACACACACACACACACACACCAGTGCGCTGACCACGGAACCCCCACACAGGGGGTGCGCGGGGAGGGGCCAAATGAAGTTTAATGCCGTTTGGAGCCGTAATGTTTTGGCCGACACGACCCGCCGCACGGAGCAACAGAAACTGTAGGCCCAAACAGAGGCTTGCGGAGCTTCATTGTGCACACAACCGGGCTCATGCGCTATTTTGAGAAACAGTCATCTCAGCTGGGCCGGGGGCGGGGGCTTGCCTCCGCGTTCAAGCTCCGCCTTAGGCTCCGGCAAGGCATTGTGGAACAATCTTCACCCCTACAAGCCCCATGCTCCCTTTGGGACCCTGACAGCTCTGGCTTTGCTCGTTTGGTGCTGTCTGCCTGGCCCGTGCATGTTCCCTCTTCGTAGGATCCCGACCGCCCTGGTGTGGTGGATTGTGACGGGCACACACTGAGCACTGTGGGCCAGCTTCTGTACCGGCGTCCACAGTCTGGCCGGCCAGCAGGCGCACAGTCAGGTATGGCCATCATGGGGTGCTTGTCAGAGGCAGGCCTCTACAGGGGAGGGGGGTGTCCTGGGCTGGGGAAAAGTTTGGCAGTCGTCGAGCGTGTGCACCACGGCCTTGTCTAGCAGACACAGCACACGAAGGAAAGGTGTACCCAGGGAAGTAACCCCCCCAGACCAAAGCGACCATCGTGGGAAGAAACGAAATTTACCAGTGGGAAAATCTGGTCATGCCATTTTTTGGTACACAAACTTGTGGATCCCAGAGCCCTGCCCCCCCCCCCCCCTTCTAATACTTCCCTGGGGTGTAACCCCCCCCCGCCCCTCCCTTCGTGCAACGAAAACTCCCTGGTCAACTGGCGCTTCTTCTGACACTACTTGTAACACCGCGGTCTCATCCAACGCCCAGCCCCTCGTGAACCGGCGCGTTTTTACCCTCAAACACTATCTAGCGACCACCCTATGGTGAAACGGTGACACATGACCGGTGGTTGCGCAAGGGAGAGTCGGGGTACGCCCCATGATGACAGTCGGTGACGCAACCCCCTCCGACCCTGCAGCCCCTGCCAACACCCCTCCAACACCACACACCGCCTTCGTCTGGCTCAGGTCTGGCAACTCGGCATTATCCCGCTGCAAATCGGGGAGTGGCGAAGTCCATGGACGGCGCCAAAGGCCGTCAGACGCAGGTGTCTTTATGGCCTAGCCCCATCTGTATGACACCCCCTCCCCCGGTTTTGCAGGACCAATCCCTGCGGGCAGGAGGCTCGTGGCCACGAGCAGACCCCCTGGCGAGCAGTGTGACCCGGCGGGCTGCTTTCCCCACCAGGCAGGCCGGGGGGGTTGGGGGGGGAGAAGGGGGCAGTCAGGCCGGGGGGGAGGGGAAACCAGAATGGAGGGGATGGGAGAGCGTGCGCATGGGAGGCAGCGACAACAAAGGGGATGGCCTGGCCAGCCAGCCCCGTCGCTACCGGGTGCCAGGGCAACCCCTGCTCAACCGGCATCAGGTGGGGGGTGTCTCCCGCAGCCCAGATGGGCTGTTTGCGCAACAGGAGCGGGAGATCAGGGGCAGACCAGCCGTGAGGGGGAAAAGGATATATGGTGGACGGCCGAGACAGCGAAGGGAAGAACGGGTGACTGTCCAGGGCCCCGTAAAGGAGCAACAACCAGACGGAATGTCACACAGGGGGCAGGCGAGCACCTGTGCACCCAACAGAACTGGCGAGCGCCGCCGCGCCAGCCAGCACGTTGTAGCCTTGATGTAGGGGCTTGGACAACTGGACGTCACGGTCATGGCAATGGATGCGTGCATCTGAAGCTTGTTGTCGGCCCGATGGGAATGGACGCCATCGGTGCAGTGTGCTGCACCGGTGAGCAGTGCAAGCATCACTCCTCACGGCCGGGAATTGGCCGGATTTGGCCGGAATTGGCCGGGAACTGGCCGGACATTGGCTCTTGTCAAACATAACACTGCGCCCCTCTTTCCCTGCGTGGTAGGACATTGTAATCAACCGGCTTGTTTGGACCCCGCTCCGTTTTCGTGATCGGGCAACGTTTTATAGCGCACCTTTGGCGCATGCTTTTCACTGTGAGGTTGCTGTGGCGGGGTGGAAGTTGCCTTTTTTTTTAATTATTATTTTCGGTGGGGACGTAGAGTGAAGTGGAGCATGTCTGCCCCCCAGGCTACTGTGAATTTCAAAAGGTGAACCCGGATGGCTGGGTGCAGTGACGCCAGCTTCTGCCATTAAGCTGTGACTCAGTGTGCGAGGGGCTCTGCAAGCCCTCCACAACGCTTCTGAACTAATGGGTCAATGAGGATTTAGTCTTTGCAGTCTTTTTTTCGTGATTGGGATTGTTGTCTTGGTGCGTCCGCACACATACAGATCCCCGGATCGGGCATGTCTGTAGGCGGGCGGTGGCAGCCGTGCGTCAAGAGCATCCTTTCTGGGGAAATTGCTAAATTGAGTAGGCCATGGAGGCAGTCTCGCTGCCGCGAGCACCACCAGCTGTGAAAGCCCCAATACACTATGCAACACCTGGCTCACGGCACCGACTGCAGCCATCATTCTACTGCGCCTCCGTCGCTGTCCCAGGATGCAGTGGCGCAAGCCCAGAGGCGGGCGGCAGCCCGGGTCAACCACAAGCCCCAGACCACCCTCACCCCTCGCTCTGATCGGCGGCGCAACGTGCACGATGCGTAGGCCGCCTGCTGCCTCGCAGGTCGTTGCGTGTGTCTGGGGGCGGGCGACACAGGGGCGCATTGCCGGTTGTGTTGACCGGACCGAGGTCAACGAGCAGTGCGCCCGTGCCTCCTGCGTGAGCCCCAGACCACGACTGCTGGCGACCGGTCTCGTCGAATTCCGGGTTTCACACCCAAAGTGGAAGCGGGACGGGACCACTCACTCGGGCTTCCGCCCACCAAAGTGTCATCCGCGACCCACCGCACCCACTCAAGGAGGCGTTTCCTGCACCGCGTAGTACATCTTTCTACACCGCCGCACAGAGCAACACAGAAGTCTTTGAGGCGCCCCACGGGCGTGGGCACTTCCGCTCATGAGTTGAAGGAGCAGGTCCACTAGCACCTCCATGATCACCACCACCGCCGCCGCTGCCACCCCACAAACTGGTAGCGCCGTATCGAACAGCGCCAGAAGCGGCCACGTGGGGGGGCAAAGAGGTACGGTGGGTAGAGTGATGGCGGGGAAGGGGTGAGTGTAGGCGAAGCATTTTGACTCTGCGTGAGATCAGGCCGCCCAACGGGGGCGGAGGCCCAGTTAAGAGGGAGGAGAGTTAAGGCCGGGGTTTGACCGGTGCCCCGTGCTATGTCCTTTTTGGGACCTGCTGTTGTTGATTGAGGCCGTTTGTGTCTCTTCGGAGTGGGGGGGTGGAAGACATGTGTGTTGTGGGCCAGAGTGGAATGTTGGTGTGTTCAGGGGGGGGGGGGGATGGGGGGGCTGGATGGACGAAGGAAGGCAAACGGGCCGCAAAGCAGGAGGATCACGGAGATCGGGACTGCACCCGGGCACCACGTTCTGGGACAGCAGGCGGCGTTTGCTGCTTCTGGGGGAATCTGGCCGTGGTGCCCGTGCGGGGCACTGCAAGTTGTGCTTTGGGGTCCGACCTCGGGGTACAACCTCCAGCCCCCACTCTGAGGAACGGGGGGGGGGCGGAACGGGGGTCTCGGGGGCGCCGGCAACTGCGGTTGCAGGCGGGACCCCCGAAGCGGTTGAGAGCGGTTGGGAGATGGAAGCGTTCGGGCGGAACGGGCCCCCAGCCCCACAGGAAAGGCGGGAGGCATCACCCCCTTTGGAGCACAGCCCTGCCGTAACCCCCCAGGTCTGGGACGCGAGACCGCGGAGGCGCCCGGTCCGGGTGTGGGTGTGCCCTGCCTCAGCGCCTTATTGTCGTCGCCAACACTTTGCTACACCTTCAGCCTGCGCCAACGCCCTGGTCTGAATCGAGGTCGCCCCGGTTCTAGACACGCCATCTACCACGAGGTCCCAGGATCGAGCCCCAGGTGGGCATGCATCCTGATGCTCAGGGGTTGCTGCTCCTGCGGCGCCCGCTGCGCCCCCTGCAACGCACCCCGCGGCATGCAATTGGTGTACTTGTCGCGGAATAGGGGAAGTGGTACCCTTTCTGAACCGTGTTTTTGAATGGGCAGTGGTTACTGCAACATTTTTGTCCGTTTTGCGTATTGTGCCTCGCCACTGTCCCCGTTTGACCTACTTCCTTCACCCAAAATCGAGGAAAATTAATGCGGCGCTGATTACCCTAAAGCTAATTACCTTTACCTTTGCGGCGCCTGCGGCGCGCAGTAAGCGCTCCCTAAGCCGTCCTGGGCGCTCGGTGAACCCGTGAGCTGGAAGACCAATGATTCCTTTACCCTCTACACCCGGATTTGACCGGATTTGTTCGGATGGCCTGGCGTTCTGTTCTGGGGGTTCCCGTAGGGGACACCCTTGACCTCCATCTTCCTCTCCTCGGTGTTGTGTAATCCTTTCTGCCCTCATGCCTCCAACCTGTGGTCTCAGGCTCAGCCAAAAGTGTACCCTGTGTCTTCAAGGCAAGCAGAACAGCTCCTGTCAGATTGGTATACTTCATTCCAACCCATATCTCTGACCAAGTGTGTTCTTACAAATGCCCCCCCCCCCCGCCCCGAAAAGCCAACAGCAAAATTTTTTGAAATGCTGCGCACCACTGCCGGGCAATGCTTGGTGATCCGAAGCCCCCTGGCCCTGTGTTGCATTTCTCATGTCAGTGGTGGTGAGCACCCTCCAGACTTCACGGTGTTGGGAAAGACTTTGTGCGGGGCGTGCCGACGCTGGCCTGTGAGGGACGCCCAGGGGCAGAAGCAGCGCTTGTGAGCAGAGGGACAAGTGTCCCCCTCTCAGCTGTTGAAAGTACTCATTCCCAATGGCTTGGAAAGAGCACAGCTAACAATTCATTTCTAAAACCCCGAACTAGTGCGTACACCCAGAAGTACCGACCAGCAGACTCACTCAGCCTTTATGGCACCCTCCCCCCTCCCCTCTCGCCACCTGCCCTCTCCGTTACCTTCCCAACGCCCTGCCCAAAGCATCACGGGTTGCGTCAGCGGTAATGTTCTCCATTGAGAAAGAACGATTACGTTTCGCGTTCTTGCTTGTTGTTGCTTCATCCATTTAGCATGGCCGTTTGTCGTGTGGTGTGTGTGTTTGTGGTCGAAATCCTGGTCCTACCAAATTTTTGTCGCCAAACGAAAAGGTACCGGTTTCTGTGCGCATGCAACACCAACTGGAGATCAGATTGCCTCCGTCCTTCGCAGGGTGGGCGGGGCTGAATCCTGCTCCTGCCGGTGTTGACCGCAGGCTTGGCAGTTCCGTTTTTTTTTTTAATGGAATGCACTACATCCCCAGAGATGTGCTGGTGAGATCACCAACAACTGTCATGAAGAGGCGGAGTCCATAGAGCCATTACTAGAGAGTGAACGTTACGAAGGCGGTTGGTATGGCTTCAAGAGGTGAATGCAATTCATGCTATGCCCACGGTGCCTCATCATTGACATTGAACATTGACGTTTGGGGTTGTGGGGAGGGTCCCGTTATTTCCTCAAACATTCTTATATGTGGTGTGTGGCCATGCGTTTTGCCGCAGTGTAGGGAGGTTTAGGGTTCAGACTTTGGCAATGTACGTTGCAGGAGCAAGTATGGTTGCAGTGCACAGGTAGTGCACAGTTTTCAGGCTGTCCTGGCCGCCCACTTCCTCTTCAATGCATCTTTCAGTGTTTATCAACACTGGCTGCATGACTCAGGAGCCTGAGGGAAACAGGATGTGCTAAGCTTGGTGTTACCTTGGGGTTGTATATGTGCCTGAGTGCCATGTGTGTGTGTCTTTGTTTGATGCACGGGAGCAGGGTGCAAGGCAGCTAGGGAAGATTCAACCATAGGCGCAACCCCTTCACAGGCCTCCCCCCCCCCCCCTGTAGCCCTCAAACCCCTTCCTCGTCCTCTAATGCATAGTGCTGGTTTCAAAGGGCATGGGCGCTGAAATTCTTCTGGCACCTGTGTGACGTTGTTTTTTTGTCTCTATGGTGCCCTTTTCATGCTGAGCCATATTTTCACTGCCCAGACTCTGCCACTAGGAAAGCCAAAGCCACGGCTTTGGATCAGGCACAGAAGGCTGCGTCATCTTTGTAAAAAATAATGCACCCATGTAGCAATAGAGGACCCTCATTGTTGCTACCGAGTGTGGAAACAAGTAGTAGTGAGACGAGTAGCAGCTGTGCGGCCCAACAAGATGATGAACAATTAGCCGCGGCCATACAATGGCAGATCGTTTTCTGCACCCCTGAAAAGTTGTGGTTGCTAATAGAAAGGCATTCAAATTGCTCATACCACAAAGATGCCTCAGCACAACAAAGGCCAAGGCTCCCTCAGCTAAAGAGGCTATGCCTAACTGCCGTGGGTTCCCCCCTCTTTTTTCTTGCGGTCCTGGCATGCACGTTCACTGTCGCCACTCTCAGGGGCAGGACTTGCCGCTGCTTCCTTGGTCTTGTGCTTCATTGCCCCTTCAGCCTCCTGTGGACGATGCCGAATCGTTTGTGCTGTCCTTGTCCTCACCTGGCGGCCCCTTGTGGGAGCTCTCCCCTCTTCAGGGTTCAATGATAGCATGATTTGGCTCTTGAGCAGAGAGACAAAAAGAAGCGCCGACATTGGAGCGCAAACAAGAGCAAGCATGAACCAGCTTGAAGGGCAAGGGTGGGACCTGGTTTTCAGGGACGGGTCAGCAAAACACCACCCCAAGATCGACTGGGTTGCTAGGTATGGGTGTGCGTGGTTGGGGAAATGGGGGGCTAAAGGCTATCTGCACCCGTCCACTGCCCAAACCAATGATGGAGCAGAACTTCAAGCAGTCATCACTGTGTTAGATCATTTTGAATCTGTTGACATCAAACTTGTCATTGTCTTGGATTCGCATTATGTTTATGACGGTCTCAATGGGTCAGCCTTTCGCTGGTGAGAAGCAGGATGGGTCAGATCGTTATGGCCTGTGTATAATGTTGATGTGTGGATTGAGCTACTTGAGCCGGTGGATGGTGTTGTACCCACTCAAAAGGACTGCACCAGGCGCCTCCGGGCGAGTACAAGGGTGTGTGTGTGCGTGCATTTTTTAGAAGCGTAACAACTCCGTTTCTGACGTTGTGCTAAACATTTCCCTCTGATTTAAGGCTTGGTGGGAGTTTCCCGATTGTACAGTGTGGCAAGTTGTGTTGAGCCGCATCTCTTGGTACCAGTGCTTTAGCACTCTGTGATGATGCACAAATCAATGACAAGTGAGTTGCCATGCGAAACTGCGGGTGACGGGTACCGTATGTTGTGGAAGGGCACGATTTCTGTGCTTTTGATCTTGTGAAGCAACCAAAGTGTTGTGATGCATTCTTGTTTCCCCCTTCCATTTGCAGAATTTTTTCACAGCAAAAAAACCCCCGCTTAAGCCCCCCCCCTGCCCCCCACTCCCCCCAGTGGCGCCTTTTTCGGCTGAAAAGGACACATTCCTTTCGCAAATGTTTGGGGACAAGTACCCCGTACCTCAAGCACATGTCACCTAGACCCTATTGTGCAAGGGCAAAGCATCCTCAGCAGCAGATGTTGGACATGAACTGTCGGAGTTTGCGCGGTGACTGAATTCATTCATAGCCAAACCCCTGTCATGTGTGGGTCATTCGCCATCATGAATATATGGCGTCTAAACCCGCAGCAAACGGCTGCCAAGGCCACCGCAATGGGCCTTTGGATGGGTTGGGGGATGTCCTGCAGCCAGGGGGTAAAGGAGGGAGGGACCTTGTGATCCAGAGAGGGGGAACGGAAGAGTGGACCAGAGAGAGGCCAGTGAGTCAGCCCACACACGCACAAGGGCCCAGGAGCATCACTGCCACCCGACAAGTGCCCAACAAGCATTGGTGGAGAGGAGCGACCCCTTTGCCCTTTGTTCAGAGCGTCGGACAATGCCGGGCAGTCTGGAGGCACGATTTCGTGGTGCAGTCCCGACCGCTGCAGCAAATGCGGACATCCCTGAAAGCCCGTCGCTTTTATTTACACACCGGAAGAGAGAAGCCCATACCTCAGGGTTCCTCCAATCAGCGCACTCTCCCGAGGCCAACATCACTCATGGAAGCAGTGTAATGCGCTACTCTGTTGACCTCCCAAAGTACCCTTCACAGCTTGTTCTGGGAAGCGGAAGCAACAGCGGTCCTCAGCCCTCATCGTCCACAACACACATCCCGTGCTCTGACTCGCTACCATACAGTACCTCCCTGACAAGCCACACGGGTGTCCATCGACTCAGTAAAGAGGATTCCCCCCGGCGCAGCGGGAACAAGCGTTTCTCCCGAAGCTGTACTCCATCGAGCTCGACCTCGCGCAAGTCAAGACCATCCGCTTCTCCTCCGCGGCAGGTGGCCTGGGCCAAAGAGATCCCGGTTCCCAATGTTGACAGGAAGGAGACGGCAGATGATTCTGAAGAATGCACTCTCAAGAGGAGCACCAAAGCAATCCGCATCAGAGAATTGTATCATTGGTGCGCAACGGTCAGCGTGCTGCTGATGCTGCAGTTCATCGCTGATTCATTGCACCACAGGTTTTGATATGTTTGTGGTTGTGGTGGTTGTTATTGTTGTTATTGTGATTGCGGGTGATCAAATGATTATGATGGTAGTGTGATTCATATTATTATGGTGATTGTGATTGTGGTTGTTGCTGCGTTTATGATTGTGATTGTGATTGTGGTTGTGATTGTTGTCGTCACTGTTGTTGTTGTTGTTGTTATTGTTGTTGTTGTTATCGCTATCGTTATTGTGTTTGTTGTGACTATTGTGATTGTGAATGTGATTGTGATTGTGATTGTGATTGCGCATGTGATTCTTCTTGTTATTATTGTCATTGTGTTTGTTCCTGTTGTTCTTGTTCTTGTTCTTATGATTGTAAGGGGGGGGCGAATACTTCGAGGGGGGAATATTTCGTTGTGGGAAATTTCGTATTTCAAACGTGTGCGAAATTTCCCGCTCAATTTTCAGGCCACTGTGCGAAATAAACCCGGCGCGAAATTTAGCCACTGGGGCGCATTTTCACTACCTCTTTGTTCTCTCGCTTTTGCTTTTGAGCTTCTCAGTGTGGGAAGAGGATGGAGGTGGCCCCGGAATCCGGACTCCCTCCCTGGCTGGAGGGTGTCTATACGCCCACAGTCCACGCGGACGTCCCGGGGAGGGGGAAAGGCTCCAGGGACTCAAGGATCAGGGTCAGGGATCAAGGAATCCCAGATAATAAGGGAATTGGTGTTTACTGTGCCCCAAAGCAGATAAAGGGGCTGGATTGCCTTGGACCTTGGGGCATGGGATTGAGAACCAGGTCACCCAGGAACCCCCAGAAAGTAAAGAATGCAATCCTGGAAGCTCTTGGAAATTCGCGAAACAATCCTGGAATTTGGCAGTGCAACGCAGGAACTGCCCAGTAGTAAACAGTACAATCCTGGAAGGGTGCGAAATTTCCCGCAGGATTTTCAGGCCACTGTGCGAAATGAACCCGGTGCGAAATTTTCTCGTGCGAAAAATTCCCGGTGCGAAAATCCCCCGCCCCCCCTATCAGTGTGATTGTAACTAAGATTGTTATTGTGATTGTGAAGATTGTTTTTGCGATTGTGATTGCTGTTGTTATTGTTATTGTGATAGTGGATCCGATTGTTGTTGTTATGTTGTCATCAAGACTACCCTTATTGTTGTTGTTGTTATCGTTGTTTTTTTATTACCCCCAAACTGCCGCCCACTACCACTACCCTTAAGGCCCCATTCCACCAAACACCCACTCTTCCCACTTCTCCTCCCACTATACTGGGCCTTTGTGTAGGCTTTGGCGGTTGCCTGTTATGCCCATTGTACAACACCGGTTTTTTCGGGCGGCTGTCTGTGATTTTTGGGGGTGCAGGGATTGGATCTGTGTCTTTGATGCTTGTGGTTTGGCGCTGTGGACTGCAGCTTTGCAGTGGCAGCCAGTTTTTTTTGTCTACTGCAGCTCGTCATTAGAGTCTGCAGGCTCTGCACTTTGCGACGGCACAGGTTTGTTTTGCAGTGGTATGTGATACGTATTTTGCCATTATTGCCATGATCCGTGTGGACCAGGTGTCACCCGGAGGGCAGTGGCAGCTTTGGTTGTGGTTTCTGAGGTTGCCGGGGCCAAAGGCGCCCGGGGGGGGGGGGGGGGGCAGGTGGGGGGGCTGCAGTCCCTGATTCATTGCTCCGCAGGTTCAGATACGTTCCGCAGCCCTCGGAATGGGGCGTTGTTCTTCTGCTCTTGTACACGGTGGCATCCGTTCTGAGCCTGCAGTGCCTCAGCGGCAGTCGGCCCTACGCAGCCTACGTGCTGGCAATTGGATCTTTGTTGATGACATGCCAACTGACATGGCATTGGGGCAGCCACGTGGCGCAATTCAAGGACAGCCTCCTCGTGGGACAGCCTTTCTCGCCAGACATGACCATCCACTACGGTAATGCCACAGGCTATCCCCCGTCGAGTTCCCCCCTGTACGGCCTCGCCTTTGGTTCATCGGGTCCCGATTTCTTGGATTCCGCCGCCTGCCTGGCCGTGCTGTTTCTGAACTGCGTGCAATCCAGCTTTCTATGCCGCCTGGGGACGAGGATCACTGCCATCGTCAGCGTGCTCCAATGGGTAGTATATGCGTGTTGGCCGTTCATGTCTGCAGACTCACGCAGCGCGTGGCTTTGCCGGATCGGTGCCATGGGATTGTGGACCGCCCACCTGATCCGGTCCAGCTATGTGTGGGAGTCCGAGCTCCAACAGCAGTCCGCACGCATCGACAAGCTCCAGCAGGCCGTAGCCCAGACCCTGCGGGATCTGAAAGATGGACGCGACGCCGACAGCGTGCTGAACCACGTCCTCAAGAACACGATGGCCGACGTGATGGGGTGCATCGACCTGTGCCGTCCTCAAGCGGAGAACGAGTGTCTGCTTCTCTCCAAGGCGTCCAACATGCTCTTCCGAGGCATGTGGTGGTGCAAACTGCGGGAGGCGATTCTGGAATTGGTCGCCGGACGCTATGAGACGAAACAAGAGGTCGTGGATGTGCAGGAGTTCGCCCAAGATCTTGTCAGAGGCCGAGAGGTAACACTTGAGTGTTCTTCTCGGATGGTGAAGCTCGACCCAATGGCTTGCAACATCGTGTTGGACAACGCGCTCACAAATGGCAAAAGGCATGGGTATCCCGGCGATCCGCAGGTGGAGCTGAGCGTGGAGGTTGTTGACCAAACGCGCCACGAGGGCGCGCCAGCCGTCCCCGCGAGTCACACCATAAGGATCGATGGCTGGGATGAACACACAGACCCACTGTGTGTGGCGCCCGATGACGTCAGGGACCCCAACACATCATGTGCAATTCCGGTTGAAGTTCGGTTTACCGTGCGGAACCGCGCGAATCCCGCCCGTCCGCTGGAAAGGCCCTGGTCTTTAGAACAGCCAAGCGAACCCCTGCGCAAAGACCCGTCACGCCCAACTTTGTCGGATGGACTCGGCCTTCAACACATCAGTATGGCGGCCAGGTCATGCGGCATGCACGCGCGCCTCTGGCAGCAGGACGCAGAAGTGCATTTTGAGCTGTGCTTGTGCACCACGTCCGCCGCCCATGCTCCCGTTGTGAGATCAGCCGTGGAGCCCCTGCAAAAGACCTGCCCTTTCCGGGAGGGGATGAAAATCCTTTGCCTCGATGATAGTGGCATCACCAGGCAGAATCTTGAAATGATATTGACACAGGAGATCCCCAACGCCACGGTTACCATGTATGGGAAGGATCCGGCTGACGTCGAGGAGTTCAAGCGAGACGCTCTGGCAAAAGGCGACATCTTGATTCTGGATGAGCATGTGGATCTGCCTGGCCCGGAGCTCCGTGGAAGTGCCATTCTGCAGGAGCTTGTGGCTGAGGGTTACCAAGGGTTCGCATGCATCCGATCGGGCGACTCTACAGATGCTGACAAGGTGCGATCCTATAAGAGCGGCGCACACTGGCACGTGGGGAAAGAGGTTCGGGTCCGCGACATGGTCAGCCAGTTGAGGAAGGAGTACAAGAAGTTCAAAGGGAAGGGGATGATTGAGCTGCATGAAGAGCCATGAAGAGCCATGACCGACCTTGTGCTGCGCATCAGAAGCCACGTGCTACAGGTCGGAATTGCGCTGGGCGGCGGGTGCCACCATTTTATACCCCCCCCCCCCCTGTGTCCAGGAACTGCCTTGCGCACGAACCGCCCCATGGTGTCGAATTCTTGCACTACTTTTTTTTACCACAGAATTGGGTTTTTCGTGGTTCTGGGCAGCTATTCAGGTGTGCAGGACAACATTTCATGTGTATTGCATGGTTTGCGGTATTTGGAAGGTCATATTTGCTTTTGTACCATCTCTTCCATTCCTTGTTATGTACCATAAGTGTACACACCGTAAGCATACACTGCCGGTGAGTCTGTCCTCTATCTGCGATCTGATGGCTCTCTTGTTCCAGCCACTGTGTTGGGTCCTGGGGCCCAGTCTGAGACAGTGCAGATTGAGTACAGACTGCCCCACGGAACCTCTTCGCACAGTGACTCCTGGAGACTCTGGGAGCGAATCTCTGATGAGGATTTGCGTAAGGCTATGGTGCGTGCTATCTTTCTAGGCGGCAACTTGCAGATGTTGCGCTTTTTGCAGAGCGTCACCCGATGAATGTTGATTTTTCTGGGCACACAGCCCAGAATGACTTTGAATCCGATTCCTGCATGGACAGTGGAACGGACTCAGATGCAGATTCTTCCAGTGGCTCAGGGTCAAGCCTTGGGGATGTCTTTGACTCTGATGACAGTTCTGACTCTGACGAGGCAGGTGACGGTGGTTCTGCGAATGACCAATGTGTGGATATCATTTGGGCAAAGGCAGCCAGGGGTGTCTGGGGCTTCGGACACCAGGGGAATTCAGGAGGCATGCAGGCTGCGCTGTCCGATTGCGTGGTGACGCACCCATGCAACCAAGTGGACCAGAATTTCTGCCTTGGTAGAGGGGAGGCGTGGAAGCAGAGAGATACCTCCCCTCCCCCTTGCGTAAGCACGCTGAAAGTGAGGAAACCAATGGTCAGACGGGTCTCCCAACCCTCAAGTACATGCGCATTGTAGCCCCCTGGGGCCGGGGGAGGGGGTGCCAAATGTGGTTTCGATGCCGTTTCATGACAATGCACTGTGAGAGTTCCCGGAGTGATTCCGGAGGGTGACAACCATCGTCGCTCTATGGCTAAGCTACGGCCTTGTCTAAGCGTAGGGCAGGGACGCGAATAAGAATGGCTCTTTTTTTTTGGTCCGGGTCCGGGGTGGGTAGGGGGGGTTGGGAACCTACTTAGTAATGGCTCCAAAGTAATGGTTAAGAGTTTCAGAACCTACAGTACTGCAGTTTTCTTCCCTGTGTCCCTACCCTTTCTTCGCTTTGTGCATCTACTCCTCTGATGCAGAATTGTCCTTTCTCCATCATTAAAACCTGGCATTGTGAGCATCCCCGAAAATGCGCCTCTCCCAATGCTTGTCGTGCTTTTGCAACAGCTTTGGTGGCGGTGAGACGACGCATCCCTGGTGTAGGGACCGTATTAATTTCAAAAAAATGTAAAAGATAAGAAAGAATTCTGTACTTTTGCGTACCTCGGGCACGCAAGGCAAACTCTTGACGAGTTTGTCCATTGCCCTGTCTGCTGTACCACTCTTGGTGATTCCAGTCACCTGGCATTCATCCCACAGACATGGGACCGCACAGTGTCGTGTATGGGTCGGTCTCAGAGTGACACCGGGTCGTCCATGTGTGTTGCAGCCGCTGTTTATTTGCCCCATTGCTGTCTTAGGCGGCCCACGGTTTCAGTGACCCCACTAGCCTCCTCTCTACCTCCTCTCGCTATGCTCTGCAGTCCATCGCGCCTCTCCATGGCGCTGCCCCTGTGTTCCAGCCCCTGTGAACTGCATGTGTGCAGTGCTTTGTCGTTCTGCTGCCAGCTGCTTCCCAGTTGTGCACTCATGTGGTGGGAATGTATCAGCACACTCTGCAGGCACAGGTCCACGTCCTCCCTACGGGGCGCACTATACACACCCCCCCCCCCCCCTGTGTCTAACGAACACTGTGTCCAACGAACAACTCTGTTCGGACCGCATTAGTTTGGGACCTAATTCGGTACTTGATTAGGTACCGGGCTAAGGAACTGTGGTCTGAGGCGAAAGGTTTGGGGAAATCAGGGGCTGTTGTGATGTATCTTGCAGGAATGGTGGGCAAATTTGTAAAGCGGGTTGTGAGGGGGTGGTGTCCCTCAACTACAGGACCTCTATTGCCCACCATGACTGAATGGGCTGTGTGTGTTGTGCCGAGGGATGTGTGACCGCCGTTTCACAATATTGTTGCGCACACCGAATGGCGTGTCCAACAAACACTCCCGTTCGGACCGTATTAATTTGGGACCAAATTGTTCGTTGGACACGGGATGGGGGGGGTATGGCGCGACTGCCCTGCGCCCTGCAGCCCTGATGTAGAGACCGGGTTGCGAACCCAATTGCCTTACCGCTACTTAGCGCAGGCCTGATGTATGTTAGAAAAAAAGAACTCATGTGGTGGGAATGCACATGGCATGTGCAGTTGTCATCCATACCTTTTGCGGCTACCTTCCACATTGCTTTGTATGGGCCCCTCTGTGTGGGGTTTAGCAAACAGAGAAAACATTTGATCCGAAAGTGGTGGTGGTCTTGTCCGTATGGTCAATAGGGAATGAGTTTTCGGTTTTCCGCTGCATTGGCAGGGCAGTTTTTAATTGTTTCTCCTCTTCTCCTTCACCACTCACCACACCCCAAATGGTCCCCTTCGGCCACCTAAGCCACAAATGGGGGTTGTCTCAGGCGCAGGGTCCTGCGCCATACTGGGATGCGACCCCCAGACTGTAGCAGGCTGGCAATGACAGCCATTGCCTGTTTCAGGAGACTTGCAGCAGCCCCCAACAATTCCGCTTGGCCCTTTTGGGCCTTCTGGCGCTGCCGGCCGCGGCGGCAGCGCTTACGGCGCGCCGCTGTCATTTTCTCCTTCAACTTTTTAAAGTAATCAGCACCACGGCAGTGCTCGGCCGCGTGGTTCCAATAAAACGGCCGCCAGGCTGACCAGCAGCTGTTGCAGCCATCCCAGCCCCAATGGGAGGCTGGATACTTGACGGCGTAGCGCGGCATCTGCAGGTTCTCCTTGGAGAACCTCGTGGGGCCCGCTGCCGCGGTCCACCTGTTCCGGGCGGCAGCAGGCGATTGGGAGGGCGGGAGGGATTGATTACAATACAAATCATCTTCAGAATACTCGGTTGAAAAGGGATTTCAGGGGTTTGAGAGTGTGAGGAATTTTTTTTGATGTAAGTCAACATCAAGGTACCCCGGTCCCACCCACCCCTGTGCCTGAGACGCACAGCCAAGCTGTGCAGTGTGTTTTTGAGCCTGTTTTGGCTCCTGATGAACACCCAGAGACTATTTTACCTTCTGGCTCAAACCAGAGCCTGTTTTGGCCCGGCACTCAGAGTCACCGAGAGCTCTGCCATCTGAATCTTTGACAGCTCCTGAAACTTCTGAGCGCCAGAAAATAGTGGCGAGGCAAAAGCTGAAAAAGCTGGAGGATCAGTTGCGAAAGCCTCCCAGGGTGCAAAGGCCCAAAGAAAAAAGGACTGCACAGTCCCCCTCAGCCTTTATGGAACACCCCCCCTCCCCCACAGCACTGCATGCCATTTCGAGCATCAATCATGTTTTTTGCCAGGGCCAACCTGAAACACTGGTTTGCTGGGAAACTTTCAGTGGCCAGGATTTTGGCTCTGACAATTTTGTTGGCCACCTGACCTATGAGGAGGTCAGGGCGCTTTCCCGAGACCCAAGCCTGTTTTAACTTTGCATTCATTTCTGTTGAGTGTTTGCCTTTTGCTTGCATATCTGTTTTTCTGGATGCAGTGCAAATCTGATGTGAATATAAAATTCACTACGTCACCGTGGTCTGTTTTGGTGCCAGTTTTGTGCTGTAAGGGCTTGTCTATGCATATACAGGTTCAGGGTTCTCTTCTTTTTGTCTGTTTGCACTTTTCATGGGTTATTATACTTTTTGAGAGCGTGATGTCTGCCTCGCGAGCGGGCAGCACTCATCGTGAGTGCGATGAGGACATGGGTCAGTATGAAGTCCAGTACTCTACCCCACCCTCCGTGGGGGAGTGGCCCCCTAACCCCTTTACCTTTCCCTCTCTTCGCGGAGCACAGCGTCTCTGCACGGAATCGCCTGGCATGGCCCGACAGGGCCAGGGATGGGTTCGTGACCCCCATGCACGACACTCCACCATGCTGTACAGCATGCAGGAAGGTGCTCTGTCTTCCAACAGCGCGGAGGGGCTCATGAAGCATGGACGGGCCTCACGTGAGGCAACCTAAAGGACGGAGGGGGGAGCCTCTTGTCATACAGGGCGGCAGCTCTCCAGAAACCCGCGCGACTTGCCCCTTGGGTGAGTCTGGGGGCTGGAATGGGTAGAAGCCCCATGGACTATTGCTCCTTAATATGATTTCCTTCCTTTTCATGGGTTATTCATGTGTGCCACTTGTGGGGAGTTTGGTGGCAGTTTATTCAGCCTTTGCTGTGTGCGCTTATACTAAGTGTCTGCTTGTCTTCCACCTCCCTGTGCCCTGGTGTCATTTTTGCTTTGGTTTGCATGTGTTTTGAACAATGCACTGTCGTTTTGACTTTGATTGCCTTCGAGTATGCCCTCAATATTTCAGTTTTTGACATTGATTTGAAGTCTGGAACACAGTGACGTGCCAGCTGCCCAAGGATGAATATCCTTTGAAGGTATGTGCCACTGGGCAGTGGTGCACAATACATACCATGCGGGCATGTGCCTCGATGCATTTGTGCATGAGTTATGGGGTTTGACGGTGTGTGGGGCATTCTGTGGGTGCATGTCATCTTGCCCACTTACAGTCTGTTTGCTCTTCAAGGTCTGTTTTTGGTGTCTCAGGGTCACCCGCCCTTGTCAACTGGTCTGTTTCTGTCAGAGGTCATCACCAGGTCTTCAGGTGTCAGTCTTCTGTCAGTACGTCAGTGTTTTTGTTTGCCTTGCATGCATTCCTGCCATTTGTTGCATTCGTTGCCTCCAGGTTTCTTGCTGAGGTGCTGATCTGCAGAATTTCATAGTTTCACACATGTCTTTGCATTTGCCCTGCTTCAGTCTTTGCCCTAATGTTTTCTCGTTATTTCTGTTGTATCCTCTCTCCCTGCTTCTCTGTTCCCAGCCCCACCTCAGAAGCCAGGCCTGATGTATGTTAGAAAAAAAGAACTCATGTGGTGGGAATGCACATGGCATGTGCAGTTGTCATCCATACCTTTTGCGGCTACCTTCCACATTGCTTTGTATGGGCCCCTCTGTGTGGGGTTTAGCAAACAGAGAAAACATTTGATCCGAAAGTGGTGGTGGTCTTGTCCGTATGGTCAATAGGGAATGAGTTTTCGGTTTTCCGCTGCATTGGCAGGGCAGTTTTTAATTGTTTCTCCTCTTCTCCTTCACCACTCACCACACCCCAAATGGTCCCCTTCGGCCACCTAAGCCACAAATGGGGGTTGTCTCGGGCGCAGGGTCCTGCGCCATACTGGGATGCGACCCCCAGACTGTAGCAGGCTGGCAATGACAGCCATTGCCTGTTTCAGGAGACTTCCAGCAGCCCCCAACAATTCCGCTTGGCCCTTCTGGGCCTTCTGGCGCTGCCGGCGGTGCCGGCAGCGCTTACAATGCGCCGCTGTCATTTTCTCCTTCATTGTTTTAAAGTAATCAGCACCACGGCAGTGCTCGGCCGCGTGGTTCCAATAAAACGGCCGCCAGGCTGACCAGCAGCTGTTGCAGCCATCCCAGCCCCAATGGGAGGCTGGATACTTGACGGCGTAGCGCGGCATCTGCAGGTTCTCCTTGGAGAACCTCGTGGGGCCCGCTGCCGCGGTCCACCTGTTCCGGGCGGCAGCAGGCGATTGGGAGGGCGGGAGGGATTGATTACAATACAAATCATCTTCAGAATACTCGGTTGAAAAGGGATTTCAGGGGTTTGAGAGTGTGAGGAATTTTTTTTGATGTAAGTCAACATCAAGGTACCCCGGTCCCACCCACCCCTGTGCCTGAGACACACAGCCAAGCTGTGCAGTGTGTTTTTGAGCCTGTTTTGGCTCCTGATGAACACCCAGAGACTATTTTGCCTTCTGGCTCAAACCAGAGCCTGTTTTGGCCCGGCACTCAGAGTCACCGAGAGCTCTGCCATCTGAATCTTTGACAGCTCCTGAAACTTCTGAGCGCCAGAAAATAGTGGCGAGGCAAAAGCTGAAAAAGCTGGAGGATCAGTTGCGAAAGCCTCCCAGGGTGCAAAGGCCCAAAGAAAAAAGGACTGCACAGTCCCCCTCAGCCTTTATGGAACACCCCCCCTCCCCCACAGCACTGCATGCCATTTCGAGCATCAATCATGTTTTTTGCCAGGGCCAACCTGAAACACTGGTTTGCTGGGAAACTTTCAGTGGCCAGGATTTTGGCTCTGACAATTTTGTTGGCCACCTGACCTATGAGGAGGTCAGGGCGCTTTCCCGAGACCCAAGCCTGTTTTAACTTTGCATTCATTTCTGTTGAGTGTTTGCCTTTTGCTTGCATATCTGTTTTTCTGGATGCAGTGCAAATCTGATGTGAATATAAAATTCACTACGTCACCGTGGTCTGTTTTGGTGCCAGTTTTGTGCTGTAAGGGCTTGTCTATGCATATACAGGTTCAGGGTTCTCTTCTTTTTGTCTGTTTGCACTTTTCATGGGTTATTATACTTTTTGAGAGCGTGATGTCTGCCTCGCGAGCGGGCAGCACTCATCGTGAGTGCGATGAGGACATGGGTCAGTATGAAGTCCAGTACTCTACCCCACCCTCCGTGGGGGAGTGGCCCCCTAACCCCTTTACCTTTCCCTCTCTTCGCGGAGCACAGCGTCTCTGCACGGAATCGCCTGGCATGGCCCGACAGGGCCAGGGATGGGTTCGTGACCCCCATGCACGACACTCCACCATGCTGTACAGCATGCAGGAAGGTGCTCTGTCTTCCAACAGCGCGGAGGGGCTCATGAAGCATGGACGGGCCTCACGTGAGGCAACCTAAAGGACGGAGGGGGGAGCCTCTTGTCATACAGGGCGGCAGCTCTCCAGAAACCCGCGCGACTTGCCCCTTGGGTGAGTCTGGGGGCTGGAATGGGTAGAAGCCCCATGGACTATTGCTCCTTAATATGATTTCCTTCCTTTTCATGGGTTATTCATGTGTGCCACTTGTGGGGAGTTTGGTGGCAGTTTATTCAGCCTTTGCTGTGTGCGCTTATACTAAGTGTCTGCTTGTCTTCCACCTCCCTGTGCCCTGGTGTCATTTTTGCTTTGGTTTGCATGTGTTTTGAACAATGCACTGTCGTTTTGACTTTGATTGCCTTCGAGTATGCCCTCAATATTTCAGTTTTTGACATTGATTTGAAGTCTGGAACACAGTGACGTGCCAGCTGCCCAAGGATGAATATCCTTTGAAGGTATGTGCCACTGGGCAGTGGTGCACAATACATACCATGCGGGCATGTGCCTCGATGCATTTGTGCATGAGTTATGGGGTTTGACGGTGTGTGGGGCATTCTGTGGGTGCATGTCATCTTGCCCACTTACAGTCTGTTTGCTCTTCAAGGTCTGTTTTTGGTGTCTCAGGGTCACCCGCCCTTGTCAACTGGTCTGTTTCTGTCAGAGGTCATCACCGGGTCTTCAGGTGTCAGTCTTCTGTCAGTACGTCAGTGTTTTTGTTTGCCTTGCATGCATTCCTGCCATTTGTTGCATTCGTTGCCTCCAGGTTTCTTGCTGAGGTGCTGATCTGCAGAATTTCATAGTTTCACACATGTCTTTGCATTTGCCCTGCTTCAGTCTTTGCCCTAATGTTTTCTCGTTATTTCTGTTGTATCCTCTCTCCCTGCTTCTCTGTTCCCAGCCCCACCTCAGAAGCCAGGCCTGATGTATGTTAGAAAAAAAGAACTCATGTGGTGGGAATGCACATGGCATGTGCAGTTGTCATCCATACCTTTTGCGGCTACCTTCCACATTGCTTTGTATGGGCCCCTCTGTGTGGGGTTTAGCAAACAGAGAAAACATTTGATCCGAAAGTGGTGGTGGTCTTGTCCGTATGGTCAATAGGGAATGAGTTTTCGGTTTTCCGCTGCATTGGCAGGGCAGTTTTTAATTGTTTCTCCTCTTCTCCTTCACCACTCACCACACCCCAAATGGTCCCCTTCGGCCACCTAAGCCACAAATGGGGGTTGTCTCGGGCGCAGGGTCCTGCGCCATACTGGGATGCGACCCCCAGACTGTAGCAGGCTGGCAATGACAGCCATTGCCTGTTTCAGGAGACTTCCAGCAGCCCCCAACAATTCCGCTTGGCCCTTCTGGGCCTTCTGGCGCTGCCGGCGGTGCCGGCAGCGCTTACAATGCGCCGCTGTCATTTTCTCCTTCATTGTTTTAAAGTAATCAGCACCACGGCAGTGCTCGGCCGCGTGGTTCCAATAAAACGGCCGCCAGGCTGACCAGCAGCTGTTGCAGCCATCCCAGCCCCAATGGGAGGCTGGATACTTGACGGCGTAGCGCGGCATCTGCAGGTTCTCCTTGGAGAACCTCGTGGGGCCCGCTGCCGCGGTCCACCTGTTCCGGGCGGCAGCAGGCGATTGGGAGGGCGGGAGGGATTGATTATAATACAAATCATCTTCAGAATACTCGGTTGAAAAGGGATTTCAGGGGTTTGAGAGTGTGAGGAATTTTTTTTGATGTAAGTCAACATCAAGGTACCCCGGTCCCACCCACCCCTGTGCCTGAGACGCACAGCCAAGCTGTGCAGTGTGTTTTTGAGCCTGTTTTGGCTCCTGATGAACACCCAGAGACTATTTTGCCTTCTGGCTCAAACCAGAGCCTGTTTTGGCCCGGCACTCAGAGTCACCGAGAGCTCTGCCATCTGAATCTTTGACAGCTCCTGAAACTTCTGAGCGCCAGAAAATAGTGGCGAGGCAAAAGCTGAAAAAGCTGGAGGATCAGTTGCGAAAGCCTCCCAGGGTGCAAAGGCCCAAAGAAAAAAGGACTGCACAGTCCCCCTCAGCCTTTATGGAACACCCCCCCTCCCCCACAGCACTGCATGCCATTTCGAGCATCAATCATGTTTTTTGCCAGGGCCAACCTGAAACACTGGTTTGCTGGGAAACTTTCAGTGGCCAGGATTTTGGCTCTGACAATTTTGTTGGCCACCTGACCTATGAGGAGGTCAGGGCGCTTTCCCGAGACCCAAGCCTGTTTTAACTTTGCATTCATTTCTGTTGAGTGTTTGCCTTTTGCTTGCATATCTGTTTTTCTGGATGCAGTGCAAATCTGATGTGAATATAAAATTCACTACGTCACCGTGGTCTGTTTTGGTGCCAGTTTTGTGCTGTAAGGGCTTGTCTATGCATATACAGGTTCAGGGTTCTCTTCTTTTTGTCTGTTTGCACTTTTCATGGGTTATTATACTTTTTGAGAGCGTGATGTCTGCCTCGCGAGCGGGCAGCACTCATCGTGAGTGCGATGAGGACATGGGTCAGTATGAAGTCCAGTACTCTACCCCACCCTCCGTGGGGGAGTGGCCCCCTAACCCCTTTACCTTTCCCTCTCTTCGCGGAGCACAGCGTCTCTGCACGGAATCGCCTGGCATGGCCCGACAGGGCCAGGGATGGGTTCGTGACCCCCATGCACGACACTCCACCATGCTGTACAGCATGCAGGAAGGTGCTCTGTCTTCCAACAGCGCGGAGGGGCTCATGAAGCATGGACGGGCCTCACGTGAGGCAACCTAAAGGACGGAGGGGGGAGCCTCTTGTCATACAGGGCGGCAGCTCTCCAGAAACCCGCGCGACTTGCCCCTTGGGTGACTCTGGGGGCTGGAATGGGTAGAAGCCCCATGGACTATTGCTCCTTAATATGATTTCCTTCCTTTTCATGGGTTATTCATGTGTGCCACTTGTGGGGAGTTTGGTGGCAGTTTATTCAGCCTTTGCTGTGTGCGCTTATACTAAGTGTCTGCTTGTCTTCCACCTCCCTGTGCCCTGGTGTCATTTTTGCTTTGGTTTGCATGTGTTTTGAACAATGCACTGTCGTTTTGACTTTGATTGCCTTCGAGTATGCCCTCAATATTTCAGTTTTTGACATTGATTTGAAGTCTGGAACACAGTGACGTGCCAGCTGCCCAAGGATGAATATCCTTTGAAGGTATGTGCCACTGGGCAGTGGTGCACAATACATACCATGCGGGCATGTGCCTCGATGCATTTGTGCATGAGTTATGGGGTTTGACGGTGTGTGGGGCATTCTGTGGGTGCATGTCATCTTGCCCACTTACAGTCTGTTTGCTCTTCAAGGTCTGTTTTTGGTGTCTCAGGGTCACCCGCCCTTGTCAACTGGTCTGTTTCTGTCAGAGGTCATCACCGGGTCTTCAGGTGTCAGTCTTCTGTCAGTACGTCAGTGTTTTTGTTTGCCTTGCATGCATTCCTGCCATTTGTTGCATTCGTTGCCTCCAGGTTTCTTGCTGAGGTGCTGATCTGCAGAATTTCATAGTTTCACACATGTCTTTGCATTTGCCCTGCTTCAGTCTTTGCCCTAATGTTTTCTCGTTATTTCTGTTGTATCCTCTCTCCCTGCTTCTCTGTTCCCAGCCCCACCTCAGAAGCCAGGCCTGATGTATGTTAGAAAAAAAGAACTCATGTGGTGGGAATGCACATGGCATGTGCAGTTGTCATCCATACCTTTTGCGGCTACCTTCCACATTGCTTTGTATGGGCCCCTCTGTGTGGGGTTTAGCAAACAGAGAACTGATGCATTCCATATGTCCTGAATTGCCAATTTCAGCACATGTGGCCTGCGCATGTGTGTGTCAGCAGTTGTATGTGTTGCGCCCAAGCCACGCCCTTGTCCAAGCTACAGCAGGCGTAGGGACCGTAATAATTGTGTATATTGGCGTAGCTTATACAGGAGGGGGGGGGTACTTCAGTGTGGGCATTTTTCAGGTGCTGCCCCACTCAGGTCACTCTGTTTTGCATGCACGGTGCTGAAAATGTGTTGAAGCATTTTCAGCCCCCCCGGCCCCCGCCCCCTTGTGTATTTACTGCAGGTTTTTCTGAAGTCTTTTCTCAGCCCATCTGAGTTTTTTTCACTTGTGGTTTGTCTTAGTTTGCAGTCCATGCATTCTTCATGTTTCCTATTTTTTTTATGAGTTCTGGTCAGCACCCCCCCCCCCCCGGGGTGTTGCTCAGTGACAGCTCTGTGCACTGTTTTCACTGCAGTGCTGAATCTCTCTCAGTTCAGCACTGTTTTGGACGGCAGGACGCTGCCAGCCCCCCCCCCCCCCCCACTGTGTGCAGGGTGGTTCTGGATTTTTTTCTCTGCTCTTGGGTGGTTGCAGTGCTGCAGTTTTAGTGCTGCCCCCCCCCCCCCCTGTCTCATTTCTGTGACAGATTTCTGTCAGTTTTGCTGAGTTTTTGAAAAAATGTTCACCTGTGGTGTCCATTTTCCCCCCGGGGAGGGGAGTGCCCCCTCCCCCCCCCCCCCCGGTGCCTAGGAACCACCTTGCGCAAGAACCGTCCCCTGGTTCCGAGGTCGAATTCTCGCGTCACTTTTTTTACCAGGGTATTGGGTTTTTCATGTTTCTGGTGGATGTAGGACAGCTATTCAGGTGTGCAGGTCATCATTTCATGTGTGTTGCTACGGGTCCCCCCATCAGGGGGGACCCTATCAGTCACTCACAGGCGCACATACCCCTTAAACCCCTCCCCCCTGCTCTCGACCCCTTCCCCGAAGCAACCAGCCCCTGACAAGAAACAAACAAAAGTCAGTTAAACACAGGGGGGGCCACTGACAGCACCACTTTGCAAATTTTATTTTTTTCATTTTTGGCGAACCATCCTTTCTTAGTTAAACAGGTGCTGTTTGATGGCTGGGTGCCTGGGCAGGCAGGTTTCACCTCCTTGCCCTACTGGGGGGAGGAGAGGATGCCCAGGCACCCAAGGGGTCCGAGAGAGCAGGGTGGGATTAAAAAATAAAAACCTGTAAGTTCCTCTCCTGCCCTCCTGCCTGGGCCAACCCCGCCTTCTTGCCCCCTGCCCTCGGGTTCCACACATTTCAGGACTTCAACAGGTCAGGGATGTTGCAGACATTAAATTTTTTTGTGCTGTGTCTGTGTTACTGAAGGTCATCTGAACGGCACATTTATACCCCCTGGTTTGTAGTATTTGGAAGCTCATATTTGCTTTTGTACCACCTCTTCCATTCCTTGTTATGTACCATAGACGTTCCCATGTACACTGCCGGTGAGTCTGTCTTCTATCTGCGATCTGATGGCTCTCTTGTTCCAGCCACTGTGTTGGGTCCTGGGGCCCAGTCTGAGACAGTGCAGATTGAGTACAAACGCAATGAGCGTCTGGTGAGGCGCCCAGCTGCTTGAATTGCCAACCTCTCGCGTCCCATTCCCACAATCCCCGATTCTCCGGACTGGGACAGTGCACCAAGTCAGTCCCCATCCCCACCCCCAAGGACACAACCCATGGAGCGATCTGCTAAACGATGCGCACGGCATTCTGCACCCCCCCGTGTGCGACCAGTCCAGATTCAACCGGATCCAGGCGGTTTGAAGCTATCGCAACTTGAAGATGTTGCGTTTTTTGCAGCGGAACACCCAATGAATGTCGATTTTTCTGGGCACGCAGCCCAGAATGACTGTGAGTCCGATTCCTGCATGGACAGTGGAACAGACACAGACACAGATTCAGATTCAGACTCAGATGCAGATTCTTCCAGTGACTCGGGGGCAGGTGATGGTGCTTCTGCGAATGACCAATGTGTGGATATCATCTGGGCAAAGGCAGCCAGGGGTGTCTGGGGCTTGGCACATGTCTTCAACAACAAGCTGTTTTTCACAAGGGACATCATGGATGATGATGCAGTCCCCAAGCATTTTAATGTCCCAGAACCCAAGCCTAAGCCTAAGCCGAAGCCAGCTCCAAAGGCGACCGCAGCACCGAAGCCTTGCCCCAAGGGGCAGCACAGACAGGAATTCAGGATGGTGTATCACAGGAAGAAGGGTTTCACGTCTCAGCCAGTTGAACAGTAGATCATCCCATGCACGTTGGAAGGCACACTACAGCCCAGTCAGCTGAGATTCACTCCTCTGGTGTTCATTTGTCAACGTGGTTAACTGTGGGAAAGGAGAGGGCACACATGTCCTGGCGCAATGCACCGGAAAATTTTTTTTCCGTGATACAGGGTTGCCCACGGTCGTGCACAAGAACGAACCCCTGGTTCCGCGGTCGAATTTTGGGGGAAAAGTGTGCGCAAGAACCGACCCCTGGTTCCGCGGTCAAACATTGCCGGTTCCTGGGCACGGGGGGGGGGGGGTACCAGAACTGAGCGGGTTTGGTATTTTAACATACCAAACCACCATTTCTGGCACCAGAAATGTTCATTAACATTTCTGGCATGCACCGAAGTCCTGTTTTGGACTGTCGGGGCGGCGTGTGCTTCTGATCGCGCGCGCGTGCACGAATAGTGCCAGATGAATTCTGAACTTCGGGTTTTTACAATAAAATCGTTGTTTGTTTGTACAGACCCGTTCCCATGATGATTACTTTTTGTTCTACGCTTTCCTTGTGCGATTCCGTGCTCGTTCGCGCAGCGCGTTAAAAACTCGTGATTGAGTTCTCTCCGAGCCTACGGCTCGGGTTTCAAAATTAATTTCACCAACGAGGTCCCCAAGGCATGGCGTTACACCAATCCGTTTTTCCGGACACACGGGCAGGCGCTTGATGGGTTTCTTGGGCCACCTGCACAGACGCCAAGTGCAATTTTCCAGCCATTGGAACATGCCACACAAACATGCACCAAATGGGTGTGCTTGTTTGTTTTTCTTTTTAGCATTCCGACAGGCATCCGAACAGATGAGGATGTGTTGCAGTTGCGGTGCATGTTTTGCGTACAATTAAGAAATAGTTTGAATGTCTGGTATCCACTGCATCCCAACACGATATCTTGCATAGGGCAGGTGTTGATCGGCCAACGGCTGTTGGTCGATAAGTAATGAAGGTTTGCAGTTTCTGGTGGTTGGTTGACCCAACCACCGGCAACAAGAGGAGTGGACCATTGCACAGCATGAAGATAGCACTACCCACCAAGCTCTCTAGGTTTTTGCACACACACAGTGGGAACGTCTGCTCTCTCCAAGGATGGCCTCGTTACCCTCTTGGGAGTTTATGCTGGCCGCAAGGCAATGCTTCCAGACTTTGAAGTTTGCGCATTTGTGCCGGCATTACAGATGCAGTTACAGCCCCCAAATCCAAGTGGAAGGATGGATACATGTGCAAACTGGACATAGCCAAGGCCTTTCCATTGGTACCACATGTGTTGTGGTACTACATGATTGAGCGGATGGGATCGCCGACATCATTCTTGCGGGCATTTCGGGAATCCATGCAACGGACCACATGTAGTTGTCACGTCAGGGTAGAAGAGGTAAGGTGGACGCCGAATCGGGGTCTAAAAGAGGGGTGCCCGATGTCACCCATAGTGTTCATGGCCTACGACAACGTGTACATTCAAGAATTACAAAGAAGACACCCAGACGTGCTGTTCTAAAGCTATGTGGATGACATCGTGTTTGTGGCGGCAGATGTGGAGGAAGTGAGGGCGGTCTCGAAGTTGGTGGATGAGATAGGAGGAATCTTGGGTCCGAAGGCACACCCGGAAAAACGGAACTCGGGGGGAACGTTAGCGCGCCGGGCATCTTTTTGGACCCGTGCCCTCCGGTGGCCTTTTAGGGGGTGCACTAAGGGGGCGCACTTAGCGCAATGCAGCTATTTGGGTGTCTGGCTGTACTAGAGACCCACACTTTGAGATACTAGGAGCATCATGTTGACCCCTAGAGTAGGTTTTGACTTCTGATGTCGTCCCCTTTGTTGGGGACCCGAGAATGGAGGGGTGACGGAGCATTTCCGCCCTCTTTTGGGCCCCAACCTTCCGGTGCTATTGAGGAAACCGGGACAATATTTGAATCCACGCTTTGATACTAGGAGCATCATGGCGACCCCTAGCGTAGGTTTTGACTTCTGATTTTGTCCCCTTTGTTGGGGAACTTCGAGAATGCAGGGGTGACGTAGCATTTCCGCCCAGGGTTCATTGAGGGTTTCATTGAGGGTTCATTCATGCAGGGTTCATTGCGCCGGCCGTCTCCATTGGTAGTGAAGATGCTCCGTAGCGGAAAGCTGTCAACTCGATTTCAACAGTACGCATAATATGGTGCATGAACTAGGAGGCCACGAGACAAGCCAAAGAGAATGCCAAGCACGCAGTGCAAAGTTTTGGATGTCGGCACATACTTGAACCGTAGTTTCGGCCCTTTTCACAAGTTTTTGGTTCTGTACCAGTGTTTTTTTTAGTTTCCTAAGCATTTAGGATGTGGCATATTTGAATTGTCAACCATTTTTGCGCATTTTCAATCATTTCCCCCTATTTCCTCCCCCGCATGGGCGTTGGCGCACGGGGTGCGCGCCGGGCATCTTTGAGGGGGCGTTATTTTGGGCCTTCAACCTTCCGGTGCTATTGAGGAAACCCCGGTGCTATTGAGGAAACCGGGCCAATAATCCAATCCACGCTTTGTTGCGTCACCCCTTGAGTTGGGGTTAGGGGCTCACAATCCACGCTTCGGTGTGGCCCCTTGAGTTGGGGTTAGGGACTCGCAATCCACGCTTTGGTGTGGCCCCTTTAGTAGGGGTTAGGGACTCGCGATTCAGGCTTCGTATCAACCCTATGGACTTTGGCCTCATGTGCCAGAGTCTGTATGGACTGAGGAGGAGGCAACCATTGTAGAGGAGGAAAATGGTGACGGTGTTTATTGCCAATTGTGTGGCCACCGTCCTGGTGATATATCCTGGTGTGGCACTTGCCACCTGAACATGTGTGCATCTTGCATGCCCTTGCATAATTGTACTTTACAAGGCTGAGTGCCTTGTTCATAACGACAGTTGATTAACAAGTTGAAGACAGTTTCGTTGTTCTCATGTGGGCTTTGCTGCTTTGCCGTGCTACTAGACAGGTGACAGGTATTCTTGGGTGAGTATCCCAGCCTCTGCTTGCGCAGTATGCACGCAGTGCGCACACAGTGCAAGAACTTGGCCAAAGGAGGAGACCAATTGTTGGAAGAGGATGCAACGGACGATGAGGTGGTGACCACCACTCACATTAGACTCAAAAAGGGTATCAAAAAACGGTATCCCTTTGAAAAGCAGCCCTTTCCCGATGATGAACCCATGCCCCGTGCGGAAGATGGACGGGAATATGTGCAGACAAAAGGGGGGCCGGCGCTCATCTACTGCGCTATGAAGCGCCTTGGCATGCTCCGGGACGTGGCTAGGGATGTGGAAGCCGCAACATTGAATGGTGTGAACCTGATTGAGGCGTACCGCTGCCATCGGGCTGCAGCTAAGATTTTGTAGCACATTACCATGGATGTGCGTATTGGGGATGCCCAACCAATCACGCAAGCCCCATATTTGGCATTGACGCCCGAGTCTTGCACGGACAGGTCAGCAAAAAAATTTATGTATACACGCGTTTTCTAATCCAGACACCAAACCAACCATTCCAACGGTGGGAAAACGCCACTTGGGGTCACAAGGCCCAAGCAACGAATCACAAAACTCCTGTTTTATGAGTTTTGCACATTTGTTGAGATGTTGAGTGACACCGTCCTTTTCTTAAATTTACACTTTTTTGAAGGAAATTTACGCCACTTTTGGGAAACTTTACACCAATTTACACAAGGTGGGGCCCGGGGGCCAAAAGCACTGTAAACCCCCGTAAATTCCCGGCTTGGGGGCGGTGTACGACACAGGTGGTTGAGATGTTTTAGTGTTTGTGCCCTGGATTTCATGCAGAGCTTGTGGTACATTTCATGACGTCTTCTAAACGAAACTGTATTCTTTGCTGCAGTATGGCCGGTTGACATGCACCAACAGAGCAAGGCATTAATGGCCTCTGACAAGGATAACATAACTTTGGCTGAGAAGCTGATCAAATGGCGCTGCGAGTCTGTCACTCTTCAACAAGCAATCAGACCAAATACACTCTCAAACACTGACAATGAGCGAACCCGGTGACAGTACTGTGAGGACTGTGAAGTGAGCAGGCTATGCCAGCTCATCTTTGTCCGAACTCCCCCCCAAAAAACAATAAATGAACCCTGTGACAGTGAAAGTGTATTTAAGGTGGACAGGTATCAAGGTTTGAAGCAGAAAGAGGCAGGTTGTCAGGGTCCGCAAGATGTGCATGGTATCTCTCTGTTTTTGATTTTGCTGACAATCAATTCAGCATTAGTGTTTTTTTGTTTGCTCGCCAGCATTTTAGTCTATCTTCGTGTTTTCATCCATAGAGTTGTTTTTGTATTGACGGTTGCAATTTACTCTGCAAAAAATAACGGGCACTGTGTGAATGCAGAAGGTCTCAGGATTGAAATGCTTTGATTGCGTGATTCGTATGCTTGCAGGTTTCTCTCAGGTCAGATCCTCAGTCAGTATCTGATCCACAAAATGTCTAAGCACGATGATGGCAGCGATTCTGATGGAGATCTTGCATACTCCACCTACAGTCTTGCAGAATTGAATGATAAAAAGAGGGCTCTCACGGAGGAGTTGGCTCACTTGGAGAAGCAGATCTACAAACTGGAGGAGAATTACTTGGAGGTGTGCCTGAACGCTTCATCAACAACAATGAGTTGATCAGTGCTGCTGAGGTAAAGGTTGAGGACTCTGCTCAAGTCAAGTCAAGCAGCAAGGCTGCACTTGCCAATCAATCTCCCCATTATTTTTGTTATTATTATTACTATCATTATTATTAAGTTGAAATGGCAGACAGGCAGAGAGCGAGAGAGAGAGAGACAGGCTAGCGATAGGGATAGAGATGGGCTAGCTGGACAGATGTTTAGACGGACGGACACACAGACAGCTGGTGCAACTCTGGCTGGATCTCCTCTAGCAGCCCAGCTATGTTACGTGCTGGACAGCTCATGTCACACCACAATGCCACGTAATCCCCCTCCAAAGACACAAGACCCTCCTCTTCCCCAGCGGCAATACGACTCCACCGACACATACCAAAGGAGCGGTTGCTCTTCCACTCCCGCGGCACAGCCGCAACAGAACGGAGATTGAACTGCGCCAGTCAGTCCCAACGACCTCTCCGACCCCCCCCCCCCCTCATCCTCTTGTGCGTGTATGTCGACCACCTCATCCCTGCCCCGAACCCGCTGAGCCTGGGGCTTAAGCTCCAACAACGGCCACACCCATGAGGCTGAGTGGGGCCGGTGACTGCAATCATGGGGGCCGATGGCCACGGAGCTGGTGCGTACGCCTCGCCCTGTGGAGCCCACGAAGGGTAAAGTGGGGCAGGACCAGGGGCAGAGGGCCAGGGACGAGAAGGAAGAACACCTGGATGCGCACCGTGTGACCGCTCCCAGTGACTGGGCAGAAGGCAATGAAGACCCGGGGGGCTGGCGCGGTGTTCATCACAGTCGGAGCCCCGGCGCTTGCCTGATCACGTGGATGCCCAGCCGCCGCCCACGCCGGGGCCGTCCTTTGGGAACGAGATATTTCTTCTTTTTTGTCTCCACTGAAAGGGCGCTCTTGCCACAGTGTGCGCGCGGTCGAAACTTTGGGTATATCTGGGGACCCTCCTGCTCGGGGGGGGGGGGGGGGGACTCGGCGGGTCCGAGGATGCCAACTACCCCCAACCCACCCAACCCCCGGGGTCGAGTTCCAGTCTGGGTTCTCTAGCAGCTGACCTCAGTTCAGAATCTGCCACTCCTAACCTACGTAGGATTGACTGCTGACATGAACGTGCGAGCACGGTGCATGGCAATGCCCACGGTGTATTGTAGACATGGTGCAGGGTGGAGTCCTCCATCATGAACTGTCGAACATACTCCACGCACTGAGATTTGGTTTAATGAATCCCCCCCCCCCCCAATCGACCCCCCCCCTACCCCCAAAAAAGCCCCCTCCCAGACCCCCCCCCCCATCGCCCCTCCTAGAGGCAAGTAAGTATTACAGTGAATGCAGTCCACACCTTATGGACGACTGCTTTTATTGATCCTGGTTGTTCTTTAGAGTCGGCAGAAAGGATAAGCACTTAAGTGACCCGCAGAGCTAACCGCAAGAAACGCCTCACTGTACTTTACATAGTGGAGCACCCCAACCAAGAAGGGGACACGTGCATTGATTGGACTTCGCAGTACTGCTGGACTAATGGCTGGAATTGTCTATGGCGGGGACATTCAGTCTATCGGAACCGACCATTGATCCCCCCTCCTAGAACCTCCCCCCTCCAAGCCCCCCCCCCCCCCCCCCCAAGGGGCCTCCGGCCAACAGTTAGTGGGGGGGGGGGTTGGCGTCCAAACCCGAGGAGTCGCCCCCCCCCCCCCCCCCCATGCCCCCCCCCCGTTTACGAGGACAGTTGCACCGCCGCCTGGACCTCTGGCCCGGGTGGACCCCGGGGCAGGGAAGCGCTCGGCGCGCCCCGGGGCCCCTCCAACCGCCCGCCCCGTCACCGTGGGAGGCAGGTCCAGCCTAGAGCAGCACCACCCGTGCCAGTGCAATCAGGGAGTGCGGACCGCCCCCAGTCGTGTGTGGAGCTTGGCCACCCCCTGCCATCGGCAGTAGTGGGCGACCAGCGGCATGTCGGTAGACCTGGAGGTGGCGTGTCCAGGCCGACAACTCCCCCGGTGGGCTCAGTGTCAGGCTCCCCCAGCCTCCCCACCGGGGCCTGGAGCACCAGGCGACACACTTCCCCACACACACAGGCACGGCGGCATCTCCCTCCCGCGTGTGCCACCGCGGGGTACGGGGGCGGTCATCAGTCCGGTAGGCCTTGAGACCGGACAACCGTGAACCCGCCGGACCAGTTGTGACGCGCAGGGAAGGGCGATATCCGTGGTCCCGGAGGTCCGGATGAGGCCTTGACCCAACCCAACCCAACCCCCCCCATGCCCTCCTGGTGATGATTGCACGCATCAAGAGGCCTCCAGGAAAGAACGAAAACTATGTAGAAGCCTCTGGGATTGGTTGCCAACCGTACAAAAAAACCGAGGAAAGACAGGTCCTGCGCTTGCGACTCCGCGTTTCTGGGGTTCTATGGGCTGTTTGGGCGGGTGCATCTTGGGCGGGCACCGGTGTTGGACCACCAAGAGTCGCCGTGGTGCGGACGCGGTGCGCGCGCGGCGCAGCACCACCCTCGAAGGACGACGGGATGCGCTGAACCGACGGCGGTTGACACTCGCCCGACGGAGGTTGGCGCTCAACCGACGGCAGTTGCTGGCCAAGGGACGCCGGTGGGCTGATGACCGACCGCAGCCACTGGCCGGCCAGCGCCCTGCGGAGTGCAACGCAGGCCCACAGTGTTGAAGGACCCCCACATGATTGGCCAGCACCAGACGTAGAGGGCGCATCGTGTGCTCTGCATGAAGTTGGGTGTGTTGGACCCCCCCAATCACAAGTGAACGCAGAGTGACATGCGCAGAAGCCACAGGAAGTGTGAGTTGGTGCCTCAGTCTCCCTCTTTGATTTGGGCGGGGGGGGGGATTGGTATTTTGGGGGTATGTTCTTGGGGGGGTCCCGGCTCTTTGCAGCCTCTTTTGGTGAGGGCCACCATGGGGGTGTGAGGGTGGGCCAGGGATGCATTAGAAGAGAAGGGGCCTCAAAGGTGGTCCCAGAAGCGGTTAGACAGGCGGTTTGAGGAGGTTGCCAAAGCGGTTGAGGGGCGGTTCCTGTTGGTTACAAATGCCATTGCAAGTTGGCACTTGCTGCTGGAGACAGTGGCTGGGCATAGACAGGGGCCCTAGAGTGTTGGGGGGGGGGGGTCCCCCCCCCCCTCCACTGCATCTCTAGGGCTAACTCCGCCGCTAACGCCTTCGCACCCACAGTGATTGGTCCCGAGTCCCTAACCCGAAGAGGCCTGTCGGGCCGCAGTGATAGGGCTGGTGCGGGAGTTGGTTGGGTGTAGTGTCGCGTAGGGGACTGGGCCTTGGTTTGGACCGAGCCAGGTTCAGGTAGATGGCAAGGATGCATTGGAAGGGGGGGGAGGTACCCCCCTCCCCCGCCTCCAGTGCGCCCAGCCTATGCCCAGCCACTGGGGGAACGTTAGCGCGCCGGGCGCGCGCCGGGCATCTTTTTGGACCCGTGCCCCACCAGTGACCTTTTAGGGGGTGCGCTAAGGGGGCACACTTAGGACAATCTTTGAATCCACGCTTCGTTGCGTGGTGCATCATGGTGACCCCCGGCGTAGGTTTTGACTTCCGATTTTGTTCCCTTTGTTGGGGACCCCCGAGAATGCAGGGGTGATGTAGCATTTCCGCCCTCTTTTGGGCCCCAACCGTCCGGTGCTATTGAGGAAACCGGGACAATCTTTGAATCCACGCTTTGTTGCGTGGTGCATCATGGTGACCCCCGGCGTAGGTTTTGACTTCCGATTTTGTTCCCTTTGTTGGGGACCCCCGAGAATGCAGGGGTGATGTAGCATTTCCGCCCTCTTTTGGGCCCCAACCGTCCGGTGCTATTGAGGAAACCGGGACAATCTTTGAATCCACGCTTTGTTGCGTGGTGCATCATGGTGACCCCCGGCGTAGGTTTTGAGTTTTGATTTTGTTCCCTTTGTTGGGGACCCCCGAGAATGCAGGGGTGATGTAGCATTTCCGCCCTCTTTTGGGCCCCAACCGTCCGGTGCTATTGAGGAAACCGGGACAATCTTTGAATCCACGCTTTGTTGCGTGGTGCATCATGGTGACCCCCGGCGTAGGTTTTGACTTCCGATTTTGTTCGGGATAGTTAATACAAAAGTAGCGCGCCGGGCGCGCGCCGGGCAAACATTCCCCCACTGTCCCCCCGACGACAAGTGCCAGGCTCAATGGCATTTGTAACCGACAGTAACCGCCCCCAACCGCTTCCGCAACCTCCTCCAACCGCCTGTTCAACCGCTCCTGGGGCCGCCTCTGCGGTCCCTTCCCTTCTAATGCATCCCTGGTAGATGAGCTGCTCTCAGGAGCTCGCTCCAAGGGGCATAGGCACTGGCTGGCGTGACCAGTGCAGCGCGCCTGTGTTGCCCCAAGGCTCAGTAGGGGAGAACCCAGTGGCCAGTGGGCGGGCTATGCAGGCCCGCCCAAGAAGAGGCGGGCGTGGCTCCGGGCGCCTGGGAAGCACCATACCTACCCCGCCCCATGGATGTGTGCCGCCTCAACCCCAGGGCAATATTCGAATGGCCGTACACCATCGGACGAGGGGGTTAACCCCCAGACCAAAGTGACCATTGCCGGAAAAAACGGAATTTACAAGAGGGAAAATCTTGTCGGGCCATTTTTGGTACACAAAAATTTGGGTCCCAGACCCCCCCCCCCCCACCTCTCTTCTGATGCCTGGCTGCTCCACCCCTACTTCAGCCTTGTCCACCGGTTGCTGAGCCCCACATGCACCACATTGTGTGCGTGCGCGCGCGCGTGCTTGAGCATACCGGGGCGGCGGGGATTATGCAAGCTAGAATTTCTGCAATTCAAATTCCGTACGAAATTTTTGTACGCAATTTGTTCGGCGTCTTTAAGGATTTGTGCGGGTATACGTTAGGCATTGCAAGCGCGCACTGTTTCTCATGAGCAATTCTTGGGAACCATACATCATTTGTTCGCTCATTGTTAAGAAGTGGCACAGATTTTGTCGCGCCAGAATTTGTAGATTCATATTTCCCCCTGCATGGAATATCCCCCCCCCCCCCCCTGGTACAAGGTACAAGCAGGTACAATCATGGAACTGAGATGGCGATGAAGGTCGTGAGGCAGGCGCGGCTGGAGCTAAGTGGCGGGTCCACACCTGACCAATTGAGGCCTGGTACAAGGGACCGCCCTCCCCGTCGTGTCTGTGCAGCGCCGGGCCGATGCCGCTCTGCACTGTTCCTCGGGCGATCCCCGTGGCCCCGCGCTCTCAGGAGACCATGTCCAGCAACTACGGCAACGTCCTCAAAGGCTGGGACGGGTACCTGCAGGCCCGCGCACGCAACCCGCAGCCGACGCAGCAGAAGAAGCAGAGGACCCAGGTCAAGGACGCCGACCGCCTGTTTTCCTTGTCGTCGTACACCTGGAAGGCGAATGTGCTGGGCGCCACTCTCTTGACCAGTTGAGTACCGCAGCAAGTGCTACAGGGCTACCCCCCCTTTGGAGAGCCCCCCCCCCCCCACCAGCAGGGCCAGGCAGGGATGCATTAGAAGGGAAGGGACCGCAGAGGCGGCCCCAGGAGCGGTTGGACAGGCGATTGGAGGAAGTTGCCAAAGCGGTTGGGGGCGGTTACCGTCGGTTACAAATGCCATTGAGCCTGGCACTTGCCGTCACGGGGGCAGTGGCTGGGCGTAGGCTGGGCGCCCTGGAGGGCGGGGGGGGGGTACCTCCCCCCCCTTCCAATGCATTCCTGGGGCCAGGCACCCCGGCTAGGGGGACCGTCGCATGTTCTTGGGGGACTCTCTATGGGGACGGGCCATGATGTCAGGGTTTGAAATAAACCGGCATGGCCCTTACCCCATGCCGCACTCATTCAGTTCAACCGTGCTCAATCGCAACAACTGCAATGGCCATGGGGGCGGGGGGGGGGGGGGGGGGGGGCAGCACAGTGGATGCGCTGGGGGAGGCAGTCACGCCCCACGGTCAAGCAGTTGCAATGGCTGGGCCCTGCGCTTAGTACCGTATCTGACCTTTTCTGAGAGCCTTTTCGTGTGCCTCAAGCGGGCAACAGGACCGGGATGGGCAGTGCCATCTGCTACTGCCCTTTGCCTTGTATTGGGGCCCTTCACAGGGCGGCGCCGGGGCCCTGCACAAAGCAGCAGCAGGGCTCTCGGGGCAGGGTCAGGGGGTGTGGCATGCGTGCGAGCACTGTGCCAAGTGGGGGCAGGGCACTGCTCAGAATACGAGGGCCTCTCACGCGGGGGGGGGGGGGGTCATGCAAATGCATGATTTTGCATAATTCTGCGTTGATGATGATGACAGTGACGAGGAACCAGATGCAACGGATAAAGCAGAGGCCAATTGTGGAGGAGGGCGACGGTTGTTGCGATGGACCGGAAGAGAGGGTGCCGTGCATTGCCTTTTGCCTCTTTGTTGTTTTTTTTTTTTTTGCACTTGCATAACTTTGCATCACATACTGGGAGGCACTGCTTTGAAACGCCCCTCCCCCTGCCTTGAAGGCAGGGTATGGAGGTCAGGGCAGTACAGTTTGGTACATTGCACGGAGTTGGGGCGGCTCTGCTCAGAGTGTGGCGCATGGCATTGCACAGGGTGGGGGCTCGGCATGCCCAGCCTGTACCCTTCCCGGTATGACCGTGGCTGCAAGTTGGCGACCTGACTCAACTGGGATGGGAAACTGTAGCAATGTAAATTTCGTTTTTTCCCGCGATGGTCATTTTGGTCTGGAAGGGGGGGGCGTCCGGGGGGTAAACCCCTCTTCCTCCGATGGTGTAAGGCCATTCTACTACTTCCCTGGGGCTGGTACTCTCGTGGGTGCGGCAGTGACAGGGGCTGCCACGGGTTGAGCGGCTCGTCCAGCTACTGTGGAACCGCCGCAGAGGCGGATGGGGGCCCAGTGCTCACTTCTGGGCTCCTCAATGACTTTGCCATCTGACCATATAACCCTCCCTGATGCTACCCCCCCCCCCCCCCCCCTGTGGACCCCGTCTCAGCCCAACCGCGTGTGGCCAAAAGGGGCCAGCGACCATAGCAGCACGGGGAGGGAGTGACCCCTGACCTGTATGCACGCATACCCCAGTAGAGCCCGGAAAGCCAGTGTAGCCAGCGGAGGCAGGGTCGTGGGATGAACATGAGCTCGCCTAACACTCAGCGGACGCGCCGAACATTGGCATGAAGGATAGAAGGCGATGACAGTCGTGGGGCAGGCGCGGCCAGAGCCTAATGCGGACACTGCAACTGGACCATATTGAGGCCTGTGGACCCCAGAAATTCCAGATTGATAGTGCCCCGGGGGGTTTTAATGGGGGGGGGAGGGGTACGTTGGGCCGCTGTTGTGACGTGGTGTCAAATCCACGTTGAGGACCGACGGCAGGCGGAGGTTGTGCCTGTGATCAGAAGACCAAAACCCGCAAGAGAACGGCGCCCCTGCGGCAGACGAAGGCGTAGGAGCAACAGTCAACCCACAGTCGTCTTTGCGGCCACGGTCTGACCCGCATCAGGGCCAAGCGACACAGGGATCTCCGGCAACCGCCCCCCCCATCCCCCCGGTTAACCCCCCCCCCCCAGAGGGAAAGAATCATTGTGGTTGCCAGAAGCCCCTGTCAGGAAAACTATCCTGCAGATGCACACCCCAGCGTGCACAAGTCAGTGCTGGAGTCGTCAAACCCAGCATGGACTCGGAGGGTGCATCTGGATGCACTTGGTCAACGGCACGGGCAACAGCCCTTCTCCGGGACAGCCGACCCTGGAGTAGTCAACCAGGGGCTCTGTTGACACAACCAAAACACGTTGGGACCGACAGAAAGTCAGAATGAGCAGTGGCGAGAGGCCAATAGGCACCGCCAAAGGCAAACAACCTAATACCGAGGCCTTGTGCCCCCCCCCCCCCCCAAAAATCAAGGGCCCCAGAAATTCCACACCATAGACCCCCCCCCCCCTTTGTGCCTCAACTCAACACACAGAACAAGCACTGCGGCCGATTGAGGAACTGACACGCAGTCATTTCAAAGTCAGCTCCCCTGAGAAGAGGAGGTGCTTGAGCTGGAGCTGGCAGAAGCTCTGGGCATGGCAAGTCAGACACCCAACCTTAGCCCTGTTTCATGTTAGAACTCGAGCCCATCTGTATCTCCACACGGCACAACTGAGCGATCACAACCTTCTGGTCAATCTTTGCTTTCTGGCGCACACCAAAACACGGGCTGCCAGGCCAGTCTTTCTGGTGCCACTCGCGTTGGTGGTAAAAGAACACAGACCCGTGCAAACGCGTTGGTGGTAAAAGAACACAGACCCGTGCAAACGATGCGACCGCCTGGCTGTGGTTGCTGCAGGGGCAGCCAGTGCAGGGGGAGGTGTGAGTGACTCACCAAGAGTAGCGCACCCGCTTTTGTGAGAGCAGGCGCAGCACCATTCTTGGGATGTGCAATGCGGGACAACGCTTCGTAAGCCCCACCGATTGTGTCCCAGGGCACGGCGGGCTTTCAACTGGGGGGGGGGTCAATAGAGCCCCCCAAAACTGGGTTGGGTGGGTCCGGGAAAGGGGCTCAATTGACAGTACCATTAATCAGTTCCGATGAACTCAGTCAGTCTTGGTAGGCTTTCGGGGGTCCCGTCAATTGAGCCCCTTTTTGGGGGAGGTCCAGCCAGGGGGCTCATCGACCCCCCCCTCCTCCATTTGAAAGCCCGCCGCCCCCACCCTTGCCTTCATGTACCCCCCTCCTTTGCCCTGTGATCCTTTCTGGAACATGCGCGTTTTTGTGGTCAAGAGTGCAAGATGACACCTCTGCGAGGCGGTTGTGGTGGGGTCATGTTTGGTGACTAGCCGTTGCTGCTCACGGCAACGGTCCGCCTGAGACGGCGCTCTACGTCTGGTCCGCGAGTTCACTGTTGTTCTCCCCGACCAAAGTCTTACATCAGTACCCCTGGGTCACAAACTCTTACACCACTACCCCTGGGTCACAAAGTCTCCCCCCCCCCGTGTCCAACGAACACTGTGTCCAACGAACACTACCCGTTCGAACCGTATTTTTTGTGTACCTAATTAATTCGGTACATAATTAGGTACGAGACATCAGAATTGAGGTTTCAGGCCAAAGGTGCGGGGAAATGAGGGGCTGTTGCAATGTATGTGGCAGAAAACTCTAAAGCAGGGTGTGGGGAAGTGGTGTCCCTCAACTACAGGACCTCTATTGCCCACTATGACCGTGTCATATGCATATTTCCGTTTGCCGTGTATTTCGGTCGCCGCACGTTTCCATGCCCCTTTTTATTGGACCACCAAATGGTACGCCATATGCACAAGCATGTGACAAGCCCGGATTCAACGGCACTTTCAAAGGGGAGCTAGAGGAGGAGTATGCCATGTGGGCGGAGGAAAACATCATGGGCCGAACCAGAAAACAGGGCCCGGTACCTCAGCCCTCGCGTAAAGAGGTTGCAAACTGGGTTGTGCGTGCTTTTGCGGCCATTACGGATGATGCCATTCGTGAGGCATGCCGCACCGCGAATTTTCCGAGTGGTTTGAAGTTGTCCCAATTGGAGGACACAGAATTTTTCAAGAAGCATGATCCTGAGTCCGACTCTGATGATGGGTCACAAACTGATACGGATGACTTAGGTGACTCCGATGATAGTAGTGGTGTTGATGACTCTGATAGTGACGATGATCGTGAGTGTGACGTGGTTTGGGCCAAGTCAGGGCCTGGGGTGTGGGGTTTGTGCCATGTTTTTGAGGACACCCTGTACCTAACCCGTGATTTGATGGAGGACAGTGCTGTCCCATCAAATCTGTCCGTCCCCAAGGTGAGCGACTCGGATGGGGCTGCCACTTCTACCCGTGCCAAGAAAAGCCCCAAGCCCGGGGAGCACGTTCAGCTTTTCCGCATGAAGCGGGACCGCAACAAGGGCTTCTACTCGGAAAAGTGTTAAGTGGAAGTCTCCAGCGCATTGTGCTTTGCATGGGCTAGGTATCTCGTGCACAGGGATGTGTTACCGCCGGTTCACAACATTGTCGCGCGCAACGAACACTGTGTCCAACGAACACTACCCGTTCGAACCGTATTTTTTGTGTACATAATTATTCGTTGGACACGGGGGGGGGGGGGTACACCACTACCCCTGGGTCACAAACTCTTACACCACTACCCCTGGGTCACAAACTCTTACACCACTACCCCTGGGTCACAAACTCTTACACCACTACCCCTGGGTCACAAACTCTTACACCACTGGCTGTGCATGCGCAAGGGGCATTCCTGCTGCATGGAGCCTCACCCTGCTGACCCACACCACATGCAAAAGAGTTCCCGCGCCAGGCTTTCGGGTCCGGCGACGGTCCCTTTCGTTCTCCCTGACCCTTTCTGTGTGTGCGTAAGGGGCATTACTGTTCATGTTCACGGGGCATTACTGTTCATGTTCACGGGTTCTGCTGCTCTCACAGCACCCAGTCGCTTCTTCTAGTCGCTTCTTATGGCTTCTTCTGCCTGCATGCCTGCCCTGAACCCCCCCTGAGAGGCCCAGTCAAAGCTTCACAAGCTTCAGTGCCCTTGACAAGGATGGACATAGTGATGGATTTGCTGTGGTGGGGGGTAGGGGGTTGGGGGCTCTGAGGGGCCCGAGATGACCAAATGACAATTGCAAAACTCTTTTCTCCCTCTTAAACTAAAGGGTGAATTTACCCCCCCCCCCCAACTTTCTGAGTGTCTATTTTTTTTAGTGTTTATTCTTTTGCGTCCATTGGAACAATGTCTCCCCAGACCCGCCATGGGGTGTAGGTGTGATCAAAGACCACAACTTCTGGGGCTACCCCGCCCCTGTTTACCACCATACACTTACAATCGTCTAGGACCGTTGATATTGACGCCCGGGTACATCAGCCCTGCGTAGCGGCAGGACTGGTGCTTTCATATCTTGCAGGCGCTGCTGATCCCAGGGGTCACCTACATCAGCCCCAGCGAACACTCGGGGCATCACGGCAATCGAAACGCTGCCACTCTAAAACCCGATTCTTGCTCCACTTGACTGGGGTTTCGTGGGTAATCCCCAACCAACCACTTAGCTGTCAACATGGCTGAACTGGCGCCCACAAAAGCTACTCATAAAATGGAGGATTTCATGAAGAAATTTGGATTGCCAAAAGATGGCCAAAATTCTCATGTCCACCAAAGTGACTCCACTAGCCATGGTTGCACACCCCTTGGGCAGGGCGGTCCTTAAGGGACCAGATTTTTTTTTTGTTAAGGACCACCCTTAAGGACCGCCCCAAGGGACCACCAACCGCTGACTGTTGGGACATAGCAGAGGAAGAGGAGGCTGTGACTCCAAAGGGCTATCCTGACTATTATTGGGCATAGTCCCCACTACCCCTTCGTTCTCCAGTCTGCCCTCCTCGCCACAGTCTGGGCGCAGTGCGTGCGTGGTGCAACCTTTGGGTATCTCTGGGGACCGTCCTGGTGATAACCGCAACCATCCAGAGGCCTCCATGAAAGAACAAAAACTACCCAGAAGCCTCTGGAATTTATTGTGGAATTTTATTGGCAACCATAAGAAAAAACCTGGGACGACAGGTCTTATGCTTGCAACTAAGCTTTTCTGGGGTTCTATGGGCTGTTTGGGTGGGTGCATCTTGGGATGGGGCACCGGTGTTGGACCACTAATAGTTGCAACGGTGCGGACGCGGTGCCCGCGCAGTGCAACAACGCTCACACCGCCGTGCCCATATTGGATAGTGCCGAAGGTGGGGGCATTCGGGGTACTGCACAGGCAACAGGGGCCCAGAGGGTAGAGGTCAGGGCACGCCTTCCTGTGCATCTCCCAGAGTGATGCTGTGATGCCTGGCAGAACTAGTGCCCTGGGGTACGTGCTATCCGCTGCTGCGAGTGACAAAGACGGCGGCATTGACTTGGCCGCGACGGTGCTGTGCCTCTGCGACGCCGTTGAAGTCAACTCCGACCACGAATTGGACGGGGAGATGGTAGCGCCGCTTGGGTTTGCTCTTGCCGCCGCGATCGATTGCCGCGAAGGTGGGATGCGCTTGGCGCAGCTGCTGGTGGACGAACCCCGCACAAAGGTCAACAAGGTGATCTCTATCAACGGTCAGTTGACGACGCCGCTCCAGTATCTCCTCCGCGTGGCACATGACGATACAGCGCCAGAGAAGATGAGGGAGGCCCGGGACCTCGTGCACATGCTGCTGGCGCGTGAGGACATCAATCTCACGCGGGCGCTCTGTGTGCCGTCCGACGACGGCACGATGTACCCGGTTGACTGGTGGGCGCACGGGATTCTCCGGAGCACGAGGCACCCGAAGGCAGTGGAATTCGTGAAACTGCTGCTGCAGCGCGAGGACTTGGAGGTGAACATGCGCCTCCCAATCGAAGGTGTGTGGGCACCACTAATTTTCGCTGTGATCTGGATGATCCGGGGCTTTCCGAAGGAGGAATACGGTCTGGAGGCCGTCAACGATCTGTGGCAGCTTTTGAGGCGCGAAGACCTCGATGTCAACGCTGCAGCAGACTTCAAGTTATTTGATGGAAGGGCCCCAGAGAATATGAGGTTGAACGTCCTCTCCTCCGTCCTCGCGAGCTCAGCCATAGGCCGTGGTCGAACGACGGCCGCACTCCTGTCGCTGTTGCTGGACCGGGAGGATCTCGACATCAATTGTACCATCCCCTATCCAACTGGAGGAGCAGACGCAGTCCGAGTGCCCTCTCTCGTCATGGCTTTGGAAGCCTTTGCCCTCCGAGACGTCCCCATGGGCGATTGGGTCAGGCGGTGGTTGCGTAGGACTGACGCTGACGTCAACGCCGGGCTCACAATCGACGGCATCCGTGGCTCGCCAATCGGGTGTGCGATAGCCCTCATCAGCGACGGCATCGAAGGTGGTCCGGAGATTCTGCGGCTGCTGGTGGAGCGCGAGGACATCGACCTGTGCACCCCTACCTCACTTGGCCCTGACTGTCCTCTTGGGCCGCCATTGCTGCTGGTCGCACAAGAGGCCCAGATGTGGCAGCAGAAGGCAGAGGCTGGCACCGACAAGAACCCCTTTGTCGAATTCCTGCCCCTCATGATGGCCCGTGGCGCGCCGCCCCTCGACGACGTTGCGCTCCAGGCCTTTGTTGCGCTCCAGCCCTTCGTTCAGTCCTCCGCTGCAGCAGCGGAGGGGCGGGGGGACTCGACCACCGCGTAGCCCTTTTAGAGGCCAACCACATCAGCCCTGCCATATCAGGCTCTTCGTCAACCAGCCGCTTGCTGACGGAGGCTTTGGTATGGACTCCCGCTTGGCACCCATCATTTCTTGCCAGTGTACAAATTGTCGTGCGCACGTCGTTGCTGGTACACGAACGGATGTGCGGATGGATGGCGTCGATCCCGGCTGAAGTCCTTTTCGACGTGCTTGGCTTTCTGATCCGTGAACCACTCGCAACTTTGAATGCCAAGTCCCTGTTCAAGTTCCGTTGGAATTTGCTTTGATTCGATTCCGTTTCGAGCACTCGACGAATGCTGTGTTACAGTTCGTTGCAGGCGTGTCCGGGGCGGCAATGATTTCGTTGCTGGATGCACACATTCCATAGCAATGCAGTTTAGGTCCATAGGTCCATAGCTCCAGCTTAGGTCCAGCCTGTCAACCACGGTCAAGAGCAATCAGCCGACTGTCAGCCGGCAATCACAATATCAGGCTTGGCGTGGGCCACGCAAAGTGGGCAAACGTCAGCCAGGTGCCGTCATCAACCACCGGCCGGCCGCCAGTTGTTTATTGCCTCCTGTCACGTTCTGTTCCATTTCAGGCACAGCAGTATATACAGTGTATACCCAAACAGCAGTATATACAGTGTACACAGTAAATACCCAAACTCCTACACATCCACACGCCCCTGAGTCAGCATGTTCGATACTCACGCTCTCTTCCCACCAGGCAGGTTCTACCCAAGGTGAGGGGGTTAGGCGTCGGGTCGGTTTAACCACCAATGGCTTGGCCGATATATGTGTCTAGCGCACTACAAACGAATTGTTGTGCGCACTTCGTTGCTGGTACACGAACGGATGTGCGGATGGACGGCGCCGATCCCGGCTGAAGTCCTTTTCGACGTGCTTGGCTTTCTGATCCGTGAACCACTCGCAACTTTCAATGCCAAGTCCCTGTGCAAGTTCCGTTGGAATTTGCTTTGATTCGATTCCGTTTCGAGCACCCGACCAATGCTGTGTTACAGTTCGTTGCAGGCGTGTCTGGGGCGGCAATGATTTCGTTGCTGGATGCACACATTCCATAGCAATGCAGTATCTCCAGCTTAGGACCAGCCTGTCAACCACGGTCAAGCGCAATCAGCCGACTGTCAGCCGGCAATCACAATATCAGGCTTGGCGTGGGCCATGCAAATCGGGCAAACGTCAGCCAGGTCCCACCGGCCGGCCACCAGTTGTTTATTGCCACGTTCTGTTCCATTTCAGGCACAGCAGTATATACAGTGTATACCCAAACAGCAGTATAAACAGTATATACAGTGAATGCCCAAACTCCTACACATCCGTACTCCACACGCCCCTGAGTCAACCTGTTCAATACTCACGCTCTCTTCCCACCAGGCAGGTCCTACAGGCATGCACTGTGCAACTTGGGCCGCCGAACCCAGTCGTGATGTTTGTCAGCCACACTGCATTCACATGTTATAGCGTACTGTCATGCAAAGGCTCCCGAACTTCACAGAAGTGATGAGTTCAGCCCCTGTTACTCTCTGCGCTGTTACTCTCCGTCCGGTCCGGCCGAATGTCAATTGTTGACCCGCGAATGCGTGAAAGGGTTGTTGGCGGTCCTTGTCTCGCACGCCTGTGAAACCACAAGAATATTCTCTCTTTCTCTCGATGGTTGTGACACAGAGCTCAGATGTTTTGACGTTTCTGCCATCCATACCGTGCTGTCATCTTATGTCACGTGTAATGGGAGATGACGAGGGAGTTTGGTGTGCCCCCGTGACGAAGGAGAACCATGTCCATATAAAGCGGTCTTCGATGGGACAGTGCACAGTAGCGCAAACGAAATCAGTTGTTGGAAGGTACCAACATCTGAAAACAGGTGGACAGGGTAGCGTGCATACACGCAAGCAGGCAGCGAATGACATACGTTTTGCAAATCACAACGCCCCCCCCAAAAAGTGTGAAGCAAAATGTCCAACACATTGGTGATTAATTGTGCTACGCTGCGGTGCGGCCCCCGTTCGCAGATGTGCAGGACCAGAAATTTACGTTATTCTGGATTGTGTTGTGTGCACGCAACCAGAGCATTCTTTACACCGCACTGTGTTGTGCGCCGAAGACCAGAAGACTTGCTGTATCAGTATGCAGTGGCGATGCGTCGAGAGTCCGTGAGAATAGGATGATACAAGTGGTTCCAAATGAGAGAAGGCCGGCTTCAAAAGGCACTCTTATTGCAAAAAGGGGCAAAAAAAAGGACAAGCCAGCTCTAAAACCACCTGGGGAGGTCATTTGATGTGTACCGAATGATGCGCATCATTAGGAGCACACTAGGTGTACATGTGTATGCGTTGGGTCGATTGTCTGTCAGAATAAGATATGCAGGTAATTGTAAATGAGAGGAAATCTGGTCAGCTCCAAAACAAACTCTCATCGCAAACAGGGGCCAAAAAGAACAAGCCAGCTCTAGCTCATGGGGGGGGCGGGATTTGACTGTTGGGACAAAGCAGAGGAAGAGGAGGCTGTGACTCCAAAGGGCTATCCTGACTATTATTGGGCATAGTCCCCACTACCCCTTCGTTCTCCAGTCTGCCCTCCTCGCCACAGTCTGGGCGCAGTGCGTGCGTGGTGCAACCTTTGGGTATCTCTGGGGACCGTCCTGGTGATAACCGCAACCATCCAGAGGCCTCCATGAAAGAACAAAAACTACCCAGAAGCCTCTGGAATTTATTGTGGAATTTTATTGGCAACCATAAGAAAAAACCTGGGACGACAGGTCTTATGCTTGCAACTAAGCTTTTCTGGGGTTCTATGGGCTGTTTGGGTGGGTGCATCTTGGGATGGGGCACCGGTGTTTGACCACTAATAGTTGCAACGGTGCGGGCGCGGTGCCCGCGCAGTGCAACAACGCTCACACCGCCGTGCCCATATTGGATAGTGTTGAAGGTGGGGGCATTCGGGGTACTGCACAGGCAACAGGGGCCCAGAGGGTAGAGGTCAGGGCACGCCTTCCTGTGCATCTCCCAGAGTGATGCTGTGATGCCTGGCAGAACTAGTAGCCTGGGGTACGTGCTATCCGCTGCTGCGAGTGACAAAGACGGCGGCATTGACTTGGCCCGGATGCTGCTGCCCCACCTGCAAGACCTTGACATCAACTCCGACCACGAATTGGACGGGGAGATAATAGCGCCGCTTGGGTTTGCTCTTGCCGCCGCGATTGATTGCCGCGAAGGTGGGATGCGCTTGGCGCAGCTGCTGGTGGATCACCCCGACACAAGTGTCAACACGATGGTCCTTATCAACGGTCAGTTCGAGAGACCGCTCCAGTATCTCCTCCGCGTGGCACATGACGATACAGCGCCAGAGAAGATGAGGGAGGCCCGGGACCTCGTGCACATGCTGCTGGCGCGTGAGGACATCGATCTCACGCGGGCGCTCTTGGGGCCGTTGTACGGCACGCTGTACCCGGTTGACTGGTGGGCGCACGGGATTCTCCGGAGCACGAGGCACCCGAAGGCAGTGGAATTCGTGAAACTGCTGCTGCAGCGCGAGGACTTGGAGGTGAACATGCGCCTCCCAATCGAAGGTGTGTGGGCACCACTAATTTTCGCTGTGATCTGGATGATCCGGGGCTTTCCGAAGGAGGAATACGGTCTGGAGGCCGTCAACGATCTGTGGCAGCTTTTGAGGCGCGAAGACCTCGATGTCAATGCTGCAGCAGACTTCAAGTTATTTGATGGAAGGGCCCCAGAGAATATGAGGTTGAACGTCCTCTCCTCCGTCCTCGTGAGCTCAGCCAAAGGCTGTGGTCGAACGACGGCCGCACTCCTGTCGCTGTTGCTGGGCCGGGAGGATCTCGACATCAATTGTACCATCCCCTATCCAACTGGAGGAGCAGACGCAGTCCGAGTGCCCTCTCTCGTCATGGCTTTGGAAGCCCTTGCCCTCCGAGACGTCCCCATGGGCAATTGGGTCAGGCGGTGGTTGCGTAGGACTGACGCTGACGTCAACGCCGGGCTCGCAATCGACGGCATCCGTGGCTCGCCAATCGGGCGTGCGATAGCCCTCATCAGCGACGGCATCGAAGGTGGTCCGGAGATTCTGCGGCTGCTGGTGGAGCGCGAGGACATCGACCTGTGCACCCCGACCACACTTGGCCCTGACTGTCCTCTTGGGCCGCCATTGCTGCTGGTCGCACAAGAGGCCCAGATGTGGCAGCAGAAGGCAGAGGCTGGCACCGACAAGAACCCCTTTGTCGAATTCCTGCCCCTCATGATGGCCCGTGGCGCGCCGCCCCTCGACGACGTTGCGCTCCAGGCCTTTGTTGCGCTCCAGCCCTTCGTTCAGTCCTCCGCTGCAGCAGCGGAGGGGCGGGGGGACTCGACCACCGCGTAGCCCTTTTAGAGGCCAACCACATCAGCCCTGCCATATCAGGCTCTTCGTCAACCAGCCGCTTGCTGACGGAGGCTTTGGTATGGACTCCCGCTTGGCACCCATCATTTCTTGCCAGTGTACGAATTGTCGTGCGCACGTCGTTGCTGGTACAAGAACGGATGTGCGGATGGATGGCGTCGATCCCGGCTGAAGTCCTTTTCGACGTGCTTGGCTTTCTGATCCGTGAACCACTCGCAACTTTGAATGCCAAGTCCTTGTTCAAGTTCCGTTGGAATTTGCTCTGATTCGATTCCGTTTCGAGCACTCGACGAATGCTGTGTTACAGTTCGTTGCAGGCGTGTCCGGGGCGGCAATGATTTCGTTGCTGGATGCACACATTCCATAGCAATGCAGTTTAGGTCCATAGGTCCATAGCTCCAGCTTAGGTCCAGCCTGTCAACCACGGTCAGGCGCAATCAGCCGACTGTCAGCCGGCAATCACAATATCAGGCTTGGCGTGGGCCACGCAAAGTGGCCAAACGTCAGCCAGGTCCCACCGGCCGGCCAGTTGTTTATTGCCTCCTGTCACGTTCTGTTCCATTTCAGGCACAGCAGTATATACAGTGTATACCCGAACAGCAGTATAAACAGTATATACAGTGTACACCCAAACTCCTACACATCCGTACTCCACACGCCCCTGAGTCACCCTGTTCGATACTCACGCTCTCTTCCCACCAGGCAGGTTCTACCCAAAGTGAGGGGGTTAGGCGTCGGGTCGGTTTAACCACCAATGGCTTGGCCGATATATATGTCTAGCGCACTACAAACGAATTGCCGTGCGCACGTCGTTGCTGGTACACGAACGGATGTGCGGATGGACGGCGCCGATCCCGGCTGAAGTCCTTTTCGACGTGCTTGGCTTTCTGATCCGTGAACCACTCGCAACTTTCAATGCCAAGTCCTTGTTCAAGTTCCGTTGGAATTTGCTTTGATTCGATTCCGTTTCGAGCACCCGACCAATGCTGTGTTACAGTTTGTTGCGGGCGTGTCTGGGGCGGCAATGATTTCGTTGCTGGATGCACACATTCCATAGCAATGCAGTATCTCCAGCTTAGGTCCAGCCTGTCAACCACGGTCAAGCGCAATCAGCCGACTGTCAGCCGGCAATCACAATATCAGGCTTGGCGTGGGCCATGCAAATCGGGCAAACGTCAGCCAGGTCCCACCGGCCGGCCACCAGTTGTTTATTGCCACGTTCTATTCCATTTCAGGCACAGCAGTATATACAGTGTATACCCAAACAGCAGTATAAACAGTATATACAGTGAATGCCCAAACTCCTACACATCCATACTCCACACGCCCCTGAGTCAACCTGTTCAATACTCACGCTCTCTTCCCACCAGGCAGGTCCTACAGGCATGCACTGTGCAACTCGGGCCGCCGAACCCAGTCGTGATGTTTGTCAGCCACACTGCATTCACATGTCATAGCGTACTGTCATGCAAAGGCTCCCGAACTTCACAGAAGTGATGAGTTCAGCCCCTGTTACTCTCTGCGCTGTTACTCTCCATCCGGTCCGGCCGAATGTCAATTGTTGACCCGCGAATGCGTGAAAGGGTTGTTGGCGGTCCTTGTCTCGCACGCCTGTGAAACCACAAGAATATTCTCTCTTTCTCTCGATGGTTGTGACACAGAGCTCAGATGTTTTGACGTTTCTGCCATCCATACCGTGCTGTCATCTTATGTCACGTGTAATGGGAGATGACGAGGGAGTTTGGTGTGCCTCCGTGACGAAGGAGAACCATGTCCATATAAAGCGGTCTTCGATGGGACAGTGCACAGTAGCGCAAACGAAATCAGTTGTTGGAAGGTACCAACATCTGAAAACAGGTGGACAGGGTAGCGTGCATACACGCAAGCAGGCAGCGAATGACATACGTTTTGCAAATCACAACGCCCCCCCCAAAAAGTGTGAAGCAAAATGTCCAACACATTGGTGATCAATTGTGCTACGCTGCGGTGCGGCCCCCGTTCGCAGATGTGCAGGACCAGAAATTTACGTTATTCTGGATTGTGTTGTGTGCACGCAACCAGAGCATTCTTTACACCGCACTGTGTTGTGCGCCGAAGACCAGAAGACTTGCTGTATCAGTATGCAGTGGCGATGCGTCGAGAGTCCGTGAGAATAGGATGATACAAGTGGTTCCAGATGAGAGAAGGCCGGCTTCAAAAAGCACTCTTATTGCAAAAAGGGGCAAAAAAAAGGACAAGCCAGCTCTAAAACCACCTGGGGAGGTCATTTGATGTGTACCGAATGATGCACATCATTAGGAGCACACTAGGTGTACATGTGTATGCGTTGGGTCGATTGTCTGTCAGAATAAGATATGCAGGTAATTGTAAATGAGAGGAAATCTGGTCAGCTCCAAAACAAACTCTCATCGCAAACAGGGGCCAAAAAGAACAGGCCAGCTCTAGCCCATGGGGGGGATTTTACCGTTGGGACAAAGCAGAGGAAGAGGAGGCTGTGACTCCAAAGGGCTATCCTGACTATTATTGGGCATAGGGGGAGCCTTAAGCGCAGTGCGCGCCCACTGCGCGCGCAGTGCGAGCGCAGTGCAACTATTTGGGCGTCTGGCTGTAGTAGAGACCCATACTTCGAGATACTAGGGGCCCCTAGGGGCATCGTGGTGACCCCTAGCGTAGGTTTTGACTTCTGATTTTGTCCCCCTTTGTCATGTTGTGCACACAAGTTGCGTATTCTCCCTCTAGCCCCTCTTTGCTACTTATGCTTTGATTTGGAAGGAGAACATCTTGTTTTCAATCGATCTAGTGTTTGGTTGCCCTGCTTATCTACGTTGTGACTATCATTTTGCATCGGGGAAAATCATCAAGGTTTTTTTTATCCAAAACAAGGAACATCCACAGCATTGGGGAAACAAGAAACTTTGTGCATGATGTGTGTTATGTGAAGGGAAGGTAGTTTGCAACTTTCTTGAGCTGGGGCAGGTTGGGTCACCTAATTCTAAGGGCGTTTCCAAGGGGTGTGCTTGGGGGCTCTTTGGGGGGAACATAGTCTAAAAGTAGCGCGCAGTGCGCGCACAGTGCAAAGATTCCCCCATAGTCCCCACTACCCCTTCGTTCTCCAGTCTGCCCTCCTCGCCACAGTCTGGGCGCAGTGCGTGCGTGGTGCAACCTTTGGGTATCTCTGGGGACCGTCCTGGTGATAACCGCAACCATCCAGAGGCCTCCATGAAAGAACAAAAACTACCCAGAAGCCTCTGGAATTTATTGTGGAATTTTATTGGCAACCATAAGAAAAAACCTGGGACGACAGGTCTTATGCTTGCAACTAAGCTTTTCTGGGGTTCTATGGGCTGTTTGGGTGGGTGCATCTTGGGATGGGGCACCGGTGTTTGACCACTAATAATTGCAATGGTGCGGACGCGGTGCCCGCGCAGTGCAACAACGCTCACACCGCCGTGCCCATATTGGATAGTGCCGAAGGTGGGGGCATTCGGGGTACTGCACAGGCAACAGGGGCCCAGAGGGTAGAGGTCAGGGCACGCCTTCCTGTGCATCTCCCAGAGTGATGCTGTGATGCCTGGCAAAACTAGTGCCCTGGGGTACGTGCTATCCACTGCTGCGAATGACAAAGACGGCGGCATTGACTTGGCCCGGATGGTGCTGTGCCTCTGCGACGCCATTGAAATCAACTCCGACCACGAATTGGACGGGGAGATGGTAGCGCCGCTTGGGTTTGCTCTTGCCGCCGCGATTGATTGCCGCGAAGGTGGGATGCGCTTGGCGCAGCTGCTGGTGGATCACCCCCCCACAAATGTCAACACGATGGTCCCTATCAACGGTCAGTTGACGACGCCGCTCCAGTATCTCCTCCGCGTGGCACATGACGATACAGCGCCAGAGAAGATGAGGGAGGCCCGGGACCTCGTGCACATGCTGCTGGCGCGTGAGGACATCGATCTCACGCGGGCGCTCTGTGTGCCGTCCGCCGACGGCACGCTGTACCCGGTTGACTGGTGGGCGCACGGGGTTCTCCAGAGCAGTAGGCACCCGAAGGCAGTGGAATTCGTGAAACTGCTGCTGCAGCGCGAGGACTTGGAGGTGAACATGCGCCTCCCAATCGAAGGTGTGTGGGCACCACTAATTTTCGCTGTGATCTGGATGATCCGGGGCTTTCCGAAGGAGGAATACGGTCTGGAGGCCGTCAACGATCTGCGGCAGCTTTTGAGGCGCGAAGACCTCGATGTCAACGCTGCAGCAGACTTCAAGTTATTTGATGGAAGGGCCCCAGAGAATATGAGGTTGAACGTCCTCTCCTCCGTCCTCGTGAGCTTAGCCATAGGCCGTGGTCGAACGACGGCCGCACTCCTGTCGCTGTTGCTGGACCGGGAGGATCTCGACATCAATTGTACCATCCCCTATCCAACTGGAGGAGCAGACGCAGTCCGAGTGCCCTCTCTCGTCATGGCTTTGGAAGCCTTTGCCCTCCGAGACGTCCCCATGGGCGATTGGGTCAGGCGGTGGTTGCGTAGGACTGACGCTGACGTCAACGCCGGGCTCGCAATCGACGGCATCCGTGGCTCGCCAATCGGGTGTGCGATAGCCCTCATCAGCGACGGCATCGAAGGTGGTCCGGAGATTCTGCGGCTGCTGGTGGAGCGCGAGGACATCGACCTGCGCACCCCGACCACACTTGGCCCTGACTGTCCTCTTGGGCCGCCATTGCTGCTGGTCGCACAAGAGGCCCAGAAGAACCCCTTTGTCGAATTCCTGCCCCTCATGATGGCCCGTGGCGCGCCGCCCCTCGACGACGTTGCGCTCCAGGCCTTTGTTGCGCTCCAGCCCTTCGTTCAGTCCTCCGCTGCAGCAGCGGAGGGGCGGGGGGACTCGACCACCGCGTAGCCCTTTTAGAGGCCAACCACATCAGCCCTGCCATATCAGGCTCTTCGTCAACCAGCCGCTTGCTGACGGAGGCTTTGGTATGGACTCCCGCTTGGCACCCATCATTTCTTGCCAGTGTACGAATTGTCGTGCGCACGCCGTTGCTGGTACAAGAACGGATGTGCGGATGGATGGCGTCGATCCCGGCTGAAGTCCTTTTCGACGTGCTTGGCTTTCTGATCCGTGAACCACTCGCAACTTTGAATGCCAAGTCCCTGTTCAAGTTCTGTTGGAATTTGCTCTGATTCGATTCCGTTTCGAGCACTCGACGAATGCTGTGTTACAGTTCGTTGCAGGCGTGTCCGGGGCGGCAATGATTTCGTTGCTGGATGCACACATTCCATAGCAATGCAGTTTAGGTCCATAGGTCCATAGCTCCAGCTTAGGTCCAGCCTGTCAACCACGGTCAAGCGCAATCAGCCGACTGTCAGCCGGCAATCACAATATCAGGCTTGGCGTGGGCCACGCAAAGTGGGCAAACGTCAGCCAGGTGCCGTCATCAACCACCGGCCGGCCGCCAGTTGTTTATTGCCTCCTGTCACGTTCTGTTCCATTTCAGGCACAGCAGTATATACAGTGTATACCCGAACAGCAGCATATACAGTGTACACAGTGTACACCCAAACTCCTACACATCCATACTCCACACGCCCCTGAGTCACCCTGTTCGATACTCACGCTCTCTTCCCACCAGGCAGGTTCTACCCAAGGTGAGGGGGTTAGGCGTCGGGTCGGTTTAATCACCAATGGCTTGGCCGATATATATGTCTAGCGCACTACAAACGAATTGTCGTGCGCACTTCGTTGCTGGTACACGAACGGATGTGCGGATGGACGGCGCCGATCCCGGCTGAAGTCCTTTTCGACGTGCTTGGCTTTCTGATCCGTGAACCACTCGCAACTTTGAATGGGCCATACAACATGTCGCCCATCACGCTGGACGACAAAGCGCTACGAGGGCTGCGCGACATCATCCGCCAGGAGGTCCAGGCGGCCATGGGAGCGACCTCACGACAACAGTCCAGCGCAGCGGCTGGAGAGCGAAACACATCCACATCTGCAAAGAGCACCAGCAAAGGTGCCAGCCGATCACAAAACCCCACCCAATCCCAGGGGGTAGCAGGATCCAAGGCCAGATCACAGTCCCCAGCCCGCCAGTCCACTACTGGTGCAGGGAGCAAAACGGTGCGAGAAGATCCCAAAGACAAGGAAATTCGGGAGCTCAAAGACATGATCAAAGAGCTCACCGCCACGATCAAGGAGCTTCGGGCCTCCATTCGACATCCCAAGAAGACTTCAGACAACGAAGATGCAGCGGAGCCAACCCAGCTGGCTCAACGGCCACGCACGTATGCGGACGCAGCGGCCAAGGGGAAATCCTCCTCAGTGCAGAAGTCACAGGAAAGCAGCCAGTCCAGTGCCTACACGGTAGTCAAAACGCGATCTGCTGTCAAAGTACTTGGCAAACCAAAGGACGTGGGTGTGCCAGTGCAACCAACGCATGGAGTAGCTGCGGAGGAGGCACGAACCTGGCAAGCCTCTGCCCTACTACCATTGCAGCCCTGGAAAGAAGCCGAGAACAAACAACTTGGCCTTCCGGTGTTGAATCCCAACAAACCACCAGCCGAATGGAAAGTCTCAGAGAGACCAGGCACCTTCCAAAGGGTGCTCATGCTAGGAGGCACAGCAGACTCATGTGCGGAACTCGCAGACATGGCCTTCGCGTCCCACCCTCAGGTAGAACACATGGCTGCCATCGTCAACGTGCCAAATACAGCCGGAGTCAAAAAGGCAACTGTCGCGGACACATTCCGCCGCATGAGACTCTCGCGCGCCGATCTAGATGTTCAGGGCTGCTCGCTAACCCTGGCAACCCGAATCACGCGGGCCGAGTGGGTCCACTCCGAGGGTCCGCCCAGGCCCATAGCGGATCAGCAGCTATGGATGCAGTGGGAAAGGACCACAATGGAACAAGACGACGAATCGGACCATCAGGAATCAGATACGGCGGAGCATGCCCCAGTGGTGCCCTCGGAGAGGGAAAGTGGCTTCCACAAGATATCCTTGCAGATAGACCCTCTTATGTGCTCGGACTCCGAATTACCTCCGAACAGAACCAAAGGCTCTGCACAACACTGGGTGAGGCAGCAAACGATGGAGTACTTGAAAACGTGCATGCAAGAAATGACACAGGCTCCGCCAACGTCGATTTTCCGTCGAGCATAACATTACTCAGTCACGATGGAGCTACCACTGGAAGCAGCCAAAAGGGTGCTCATTGGGTCGGGCAAGCTACAAGGCATCGAGGCAAGGCCATGGATGTCGAAAGGATCCCCTGGACCTGGACTGGAAGCACGCATTCTCTGGCTGAAAACTCCCAACATGAAGAGCTCCAGCAGCATATGGGAGATCCTTCACTCCCAATACTGGTTTGCTGGTGTACTGACAGGAGACACGGTCGGCAGGTGGGGAGTTCGAATATGGGGAACAGAAGAGCCAAGCGAGCAGCAAAGGACAGGTATTGCAAACCTGCTTGGAGCAGAGGCCCCCTCCAAACGGACACGCATACGGGTGTACGGATACCCGGCTGGTTTCGGCTACGGTACCACGTGGGCTCAAGAGGAAGCCGCACGTGTTTTTCCCTCAGGCAGGGTCCAAGTTCTTTCCTGCCAACAGCTCGTCAACACGTCCATAACCAAGCCGGTCTTCGACATTACCGTAACAGGGGTGCCAACGGAGTGGCAGGCGCACAAGCTGGAGTCCAACGACACCAGAGCAAACCCACGAATCTAGAGGCGGTGCGTATCGCACAAACTCCGACCAGCTGCGGAAAGAGTTGGACGCCAAGAGAGGCTACGTCTGGCCACACGGGCGGGCGACGACCCAGAGACTACCTCTTTGCAAGACGTCGTGGAGGACAACCATGACATGGAGTTAGGACAATAAAGCTGACCGTTCGGGTAGTGGCGTTGCTGCACCCAAGGACATGCACGAGCCGGTGCAAACAGCCGCCGTGCTACGCGAGCCGGACACGTCCGCCGCGAAGGAAATCTTCAGGATTCCTCTTGTGCATGCTGTGCCTTCTGCCACGGTGCTCTAACCATAGACAATTTCGCCATACGCCAACCTTGGGCGCACGCAAGTGCCCCCCCCCCCCCACTGAGCTGACGAGAGAGGATGCAATGATAACCGCTCGGGCACGCAGCCCTGAAATGATGCTCCCCCTACCAGGGCTCTCACCACCCAAGACATGCAACTGCCACCTGGACTGCCTATCCCTGATGACAGGTACTATGTTCTCTTCCATGGGACAGTCGCACAAAAGGCGAAGGACGGACTCCAGCAGCGATGAAGGTGAACGCCAACATCGAAGGTGGCAGCGGCCGCAGCAGCATACCCACATCCATGTCCACGTTCACCAGCCCCAACAGCGGCACCCAGATCGGTCGAAACGCCGCAGTGCACACCGAGAACGATGCAGGATCCAAGGCGAGACCAGACGGATGGAAAGCGCGCTGCGAGAGCTCGACGCCCAACAGGCAACTGAAATGAAAGCAGCCCGGGAGGAGCAGCAGCCGGCCACGCAGTACACTGACAGAGCCCCTCTGATCCCGTTCCAGGCCAACCCGCCGAGACACAGGCCGCGGACACCCAGCTACGAGCAGGTGATGGCCCGCCCCCCTCTCCCCAGCTATGAGGAGGTAGTGGGGATTGCAGCAGACGAGGACGAAGCGGAGCATGGCCCCAGTAGATTTGGACTCGCCAACCCGTACTCCCTGCAGCAGCCGAGGAACATCTCGACAGCAGTGCAGATGCAACCGGAACGACCCACGGTGATCACCGACGTCCTGTACAAGACAGGCTCGTACATAGCCTTGGCGCTGAAGCCCCATCTGGCGCTGCATCATCGCGACGACTGGGTCAGGGACTGGGCCACGGATGTCGGACACCAGCTGGGCTTCGACGTCGCACCAGAGCCCGACACGGTCAAGCAAGGGACCCATGCGGCGCCACGAAACTGGAGGCTGCGGCTGCGGGGAAAGAAGCCCCAGGGACTCGGGTTCGGCATCAGCTCCAACGCCAAATATGGAATGTCCCAATACGCATGGGCCTCGGGCGCGGAGTGGCTGATCAGCCGCATTCAAGCCCAAACAACAGCAGTGAGGCCGCAGTCACCGCCACTGGAGGACGAAGATGCCTAGCCGCCGGCATACGCACCACGCCAAGAGTATGTGGACCAGGTATGTGCTGATTGTGCTTGGCAGGTGTCTGAACGTGCGGTCTCCTCAGCAAGCGCTGATACATGCAGATGCAGTATCCCCCTGCCCACGCGAACTTGCCTTCTCTCTTCTAGTGGCTCGACCCAGAATGGAAGCTACAGCGAGGCTACCGATACGGCAGATGACCGTGACCTGCAAATCCGTCAAGGCGCACCATCCTTGCGGCCCATGCACACTCTCAACCCTGCCAATGACCAACAGGCCAGCAGTGCTGAGACGGAGAGATCCGCCAGCCTCCCAGCTAAGCTGTACGCGAGACGGGGACGCCCCCCGCGTCTCAGTGCCGAGAGACGGTCTGTGATGGCGAGCGCCGCCAGACTATTATGGACGAGTCGGGTGGGCCCGCCGTCCTCAGCAGCGGTGCCTGAAACGCACCGCAATGCCAGCATTCACTGTCACCGTTACCCCAGGACTTCTCCTCCTGAACCCTTTAGCCTGCCTAACCGCCTGGCCTACCCTGTTCCTTTTAACCTCCTGCTCCTGGATCAGCCAGATCAGAATCCCACCCTAACGCAGTCGGCCCACAAATTGGCACAGCCGGTGCCACCTGACCAGTGGGCCACGCTGCATGTGCGCGCACACACACGCGCACATACGCACCCACACTGGAAACGCGACCAGATCCTACGTTGTGGTGACGTGCACCCCAACCCAGGACCCACCTCTCTAGCACTCATCAATGTGACGGCCCTGCGAGCGCACCACCATGAAGTGCTGGATTTGCAAGAGGACATCGTAGCACTCACGGAAACACGGCTCACGCAAGGGGCCCAGAATGCAATGGCCTTCATGGCGAGACAGAAGGGGTGGCAACCCTTTTGGGGAGCCCCCCTACTGTCCAAGACAGGTGGCATTTGGGGAGCCGCCCCAGGAGGGGCGGCCCTTCTGGTACGGGAAAAGTGGCCGGCAAAGCAAGCCCAGCGGGACCCGGGATGCACACTAAGTGAGGAACTGTGGAATTCAGGCAGGTGGCTGCACGTCATCGTGACTCCAGCAGATGGCAAACGTCCCCTGAACGTGATCGTGGTGTATGGGATCCCAGGAGACCGCAAGCTAAACGACAAGCTATGGGAGGCAGTACTGACCCAAGTTACAAAGCTGGGGAACTCCCCCTTTGTGATAGCCACGGATGCCAATGTCCAACTGGATCACTACCGCTGCATGCCCAACCTCATGATGACGGAGCTGCTGTCGGGGCGCATTGTGGATGTCGACCTCTTGCATGCACGGACCACGGGACAGGACTGCCAGTGCTCGTACCACAATGGCTCAATCAAACAGAAACCAACCAGAATTGATGGTATTCTGGCAGATGCCAAAACGGCCAGTGCCATCACGAAAGTCTCACCAACCGAAAGATGTCCCGTGCCTGGACACAAGCCGGTCACCTTCACCTTCAACTTCAAGCAGTCTGCCCAGAGGGTTCTGAAGTTTGTGCGGTTACCGCCCATGATACCAGCCCATCTGCAGAAACGCAAGTGTGACCAAATAGTGAAGGACGTCACAGAACCAGAACCGTACGTGGCGATATGGGAGAAAGTCCTTGACAATGAGGCGTCCACGGCAGATCAACTGTGGGAACTCTGGACTTGGCTGGCTGAAGAAACCATGCTGGTCCTGACCATGGCACCGCCGCCGGCGGTCCGGACGGGAATATGCCAGCTACCACTGGCTCCCCAAGAGTTGCCGAGAGGGCGGGGAACCAAGAAGATGCTCAAGACAGTGGAGCTCACGCCGAAACGCATGACGTCGTCAGGTCTCCCGTGCACTGCACCAACCAAGGAGATGTCCGCCCTGCTGAGTGCCCTTGTGCCGGTGATGAAGTGGGCGGCAAGCAGGGAACAAGCTGCGGTCCCTGTTATGGGCCCCATACCGCGAGAGGTCCTCAGCAACTGGAAGGCGATACGCAGGAGGGCCCACCGCATTCTTCAACTCATCTCCAAAGGGCAATGTGTTGCTGAGCACCAAGAATTACTGCGCACGGCGATGGAGGCTCCAGAAGAAGCGCCCATGACCATTACAGACCTGGTCCGGCTCAACGATAAGATTAAAATGCCGAGCAGGCGACAACTAGCTCAAGAAGAGAAGAAGAGGCACCAAGATTGGAGAGAATGGATTGAGGAGACCTGGACCATGTCGCCGGGGAAGGTGTACCAATGGATCAAAGAGGACAAGTACACGCCCGCTGTCCTGATCCAGAAAGATGACGGCACCCTGACTGGCAATGTGCCCGAAATGGACCTCGTGATACATCAGAAATGGGACCCCATAATGAGGCAGCATGCGGATCTGACGCTGTCAGAGCCAGACACTGAGCCCTTCTGGCGCAGGTTTGGCAAGTATGTGGAGCATCACCGAATGGAATGCCAGCTCATCACCGCGGAGCGCCTTTGCCGTCAGTTCAAGGACATGAAACGCAACCGGGCCACAGGGCTAGACGGCTGGACTGTCGTAGACATGCGGAACATGCCATGGCCGCTACTGCACATGCTGGCTCGGCTGTTGAACTGGGTGGAATTCCATGGTGTATGGCCTGAGCAACTTGCCGCAGGGTACATTCCACTGATTCCCAAAGGCGAGGGGAGTGAGCCACTACAGCTCAGGCCGCTGTCGGTGCTGTCCGCGATTTATGGCGCCTGGTCCGGTATCCGCCTCCGTGACTGCCTCGTCTGGCAAGAGAAGTGGGTGCACCGAAATGCATTTGCCTTCAGGCCGCAGAGGAGCGCCCTGGACGCAGCCACCCTACTAGCCGCCCTCATTGAGAGAGCACACCTACTAAGGCAGGCATTATCTGGCGCTGGCACTGACTACGTGAAGTGTTTTGATTTGATACCACAACAAATCTCCTTCCGGATGGCACGAGAGTTCGGCCTGGACCCCAAACCGCAGGCGGCATTGGAGGCCATGTATCAACAATTACACCGGGCGTTCAAAATCAACGGGGCACTGGGCTCCTTCTTCCACGCCACGAACGGCGTGCTGCAAGGGTGCGCCATGAGCGTGCTCATGATCAACATGCTCACCACAGTCTGGATGCGCGCCGTGGACGAGCTGGAAGGAGCCATCTCAGTGACAGTGCGCAGCCTGCCGCCCATACCGCCCAAGCTGGAAGAGCCCAAGGAGCTGAGGTACAGACGTAAACCCCCCCAACCCACCATGGTGTCACGCCATCGGCCACCACCGGCCCCGGGCAGGTGCGTCATGAAGACCTTCGGCTCGGGGATTGACCAATTTGAATACTGGGAACACTCCAACCCTTGCACATGTGGCCATGGACCTACACCACAGCAATCGCAGCCGCCACATCCCTCCTCCGCACCCAGGCCCGCATGCGATGGACTGGCGGAAGGGGAGATGGCAGCATCAGAGGAGTCCCCACCCCCCAGCCCAGCGAAGCTCAGGGGTGCTCAACCCCAGCCACAAGAGGCGGGCACGATCCATGTCGGGTCCATGGGTTATGCAGATGACACGTACCCGCTGCGATCCGAGGGCCAATACATGGCGCCGGTGATGAAGCTCACTGATGAGTGGCTGGCTCTCACCTTGCAAAAAGTGAACCCCAAGAAGTCATTGTCCATACAAGTACGGCAATCCAAGGAAACTGCGCGCAAACACACGGTTCTCCAGGGGATCTCACTCCCCCTACAAGCTGAATTTCGCTCGCTGGGGGTGGGTATTCGTACCAGCCTGACCAGGGGAACAAGCCCGCTCCTGAAAAAGAGGATATCCAAGGGGAAACACCTGCTATCCAGAGTGAGGGGTGCACAAGGGGGCTTCAACCGACGGACGCACATCATTGCCACTGTGGTACAAGCCGCAGCCTTATGGGGTACCCCGGGGGCGGAGGTGTCCCGGAGGGATCTACAGAGCCTAGAGACGGCAGTGCTCCACAGTCTGTGGGGCACCTCGAGGCCTGGTAGGGCGAAGGAGATCATCTTCGTGCTGCTAGTACAGGGACACCGAGTGTCTCCTCTCATGAAAATCACGTATGACAGGGTGTGTTGGCTCCTCACAGTGGCGCGCACGCCGGGCACTCTTCAAGTTGTGGTGCAGTCGTGCATTGAAGCTCGACAAGAGCAAGTACGACCCACCACATCAGGACCGGTTCAACGGGCCCTCCTGGAGTTGGAGAGTCTTGGCCGGAGGCAGGCTGATCATTGGTGGGTCTGGAATGTGCCCGGGGTGCCTGAAGAGATAGACATGATGCTCATCAACGAGGACAAATTCAAGCATATCCTGCGGGACTCCATCAGAAGGCGGGCCCTGCTATCGCTGGAGGATCGTCGACCGCGACAATTTCAAGGCATCTTAGGAGCCCTCGACAGGGAGGCATGTCAAGTCCTTCTATCAGAAGGCACAGAATTTGATAAGGCGCTGCTGCGGGGCTGGCTCACAGGGGCGCTATGGACGGCTACCAGGGCACATGCGAGGGGCCTCAGGGCGACACCGCTATGCCCATACTGCTCGCGGCAACAAGAGGACGACGAACACATCTTGTGGGCCTGCCCAGCTTGGGGCACACATCGATCCGGTGCCTGGCGCTCGCTTATGCGAAAGGCGAGGGCACTGGGGCTATCGGACCAGGTCGGCAGTTGGCCCACGTGTTTACGGGTGTGTGGCTTGATACCGGAACACCTATCGCACGGCATCCCCAAAAGTCAGGTACACGACTTCATGTACGGTTTTCATAGTATGGTGCTACAAATTCTGCGGGCGCGGGCACACCGCGAAGATGTGCAGCTCTTTGACCAGCCTAAGCCGAAACAAGGAAGAGGGTACCCATTCTGGTAGTTCGTTGGGCCGCTACCGCGGCCGGAGCACAGGGAGAAGCTGCAGATCCGACAGCCCACAACACAAGAGTGGCGGTGGGACTCGGATTTTCGTGACGATCTGATCCGATGGGTCAACGAGCTGGTCTGGATACCAGGGAGAGGGCAGGTCTCCTTCATGGAGCTAGCGATGGACTTTGAGTGCTTCGCGGCGCGCACCTTGCCGGCCTCACCCCAGGCTGTGTACCGGGCGACTGCTCTCCCGCTACCAGAAAGGGCAAGGGTGCTCAAGCTTGCCCTAGCGACCTTGCAAAAGCTGAGCGTGACTGGGGCCGTGCTACAAGGCGGTGTGCTTACCAAGTGCTCCTCCCTAGTCCCCACAGTGGGGGCCCCCACAGTGGTGGGTGTGTCTGCGAGACCGTATTTCACACGGCGCCCAGACATGCTAAAACTCCTGCAAAACCTGCAAGAGTACTGTGAGCTGCGCTGGACGGCTGTGCTACAGGCGCCGCCCCCCTCACCGGACACCAGGCGGAGGAATGCCCAGCGGGCCAAGGAACGGCGAGAGGCGACGGAGTCCAGCCCCAGCATCAGGGAGCGCATTCCCAAGCTCAAATACACATCGTCGCTGCTGCCTGCTATGCACACCCCCAGGCATCTCACTGGCAGAGGAGGAGGTAAGAAGAGCACCACTTTGTTTGCAGCTGACTACTTTCCAGCACACCGCCACCCTGGGGCTCCCCCCACGCGGCCCTACCGGCTGCTCCGACCTGCCAAGCAGGCAGCCCCGCCTCAACCTGATGTGGCTGCAGTGGGCTCGAGTCACCAAGCGGCCCTGCCGGCGGGGCGAGCGGCAGCGCCCAGCGATTTGCCTCAGCGCGTAGATGCGCTAACGCCCCCAGATGCCTCTAGGGTTGGGCCCCGCCGTCGCCGTCACCTCCAGTGCAGTGGAGTACACCTCGGAGGAAGGGCCCTCTACCCCGGAGGTCTTCTCCTCGTCGTCCTCATGGGAATCTGAGCCCAACAACAACGGGGGACACTATCGACGAGCGGCGGGGGGGCCCAGGTGCGGCCCCGCACGGTCCCCGCCGCCACGCGCAGTGCCCCGCACGCGCGCTCCTAGGGCCCGATCCGTTCAACGGTCAGGGAACCCGGCGCTGAGGAAGACACGGCGTAGGGTGCCTCCCGCGCGGGCGCCCCGAGGGGTCAAAAGGCGGCAGTCCATCACGGAAGGGCAGGGGAGCCCACGACGCAAGCGACCCCAACTGCAGCAAGAGGATGAGCAGTCACATACGGCCCTGGAGGCCCCAGGCCGTCACGGGGGCCCAGCTGGAGCTCCCCTCCCCATGTCCAGGCACGCGCTCTCATACCTACAGGCCCAGGAGCTATCACTCCTGAGCGGGCGTCACGCATAGTGGTGGTAAGCACCCCAGAGGGGCAGCGCACCCCACTACCGACACGGAGCCCGGTGCAGCCTCCAAACGAAAGGGGACGCGACATTCCCCCGGGAATAGCAGGGATGCTACAGCAGATCAGAGTGCCTCACGCCAGGCCACAACCGCTGCCGCCCCAAAGGGAAACACGGCCTAGTGCGCGGACTTCACGCGCCGCTGTCCTGCCCTCCGGCCCTCCGATGGGGTTCGATAACATTTGCACCCCGTCTCCGCGGGTGCTGGGTAGGCCAGGGCAATACTCGCCATCTCCGGCATGGTCGCCGGCGGTGACCTCCAGTTGGCACTCAGTGCGGCACATGTCCCCAGACCATTGGTCGCCCGCGTGCACACCACGGGGGGGGGTCTAACCGACAGCAGGATCCACCTCACCTGCCCCCCATCGTGCTGGCGCCCCTATTTGAGAGCGCCATGTCTACCCCGCGGAGGAACAGCACTCAGAGTGCGTCTGATGAGGATGTACAACAATATGCAGTCCAGTATTCTGCCCCCCCCGAACAGCCCCCCATCCTGCTGGCGCCCCTTTTTGAGAGCGTGATGTCTGCCCCACGAGCGGGCAGCACTCATCGGGAATGTGATGAGGACATGGCTCAGTACGAAGTCCAGTACTCTACCCCACCCTCCGTGGGGGAATGGCCCCCTAACCCCTTTACCTCTCCCTCTCCACGCGGAGCACAGCGGCTCTGCACGGAATTGCCTGGCATGGCCCGACAGGGCCAGGGGTGGGTTCGTGATCCCCATGCACGACACTCCACCATGCTGTACAGCATGCAGGAGGGTACTCTGTCTTCCAACAGCACAGATGGGCTCATGAAGCATGGACGGGCCTCACGTGAGGTGACCTAAGGGACGGAGGGAGGAGCCTCTTGTCATAGAGGGCGGCAGCTCTCCAGTAACCCGCGCGAATTGCCCCTTGGGTGAGTCTGGGGGCTGGAATGGGTGGAAGCCCCATGGACTATTGCTCCTTAATATGATTTCCTTCCACTCACGCTCTCTTCCCACCAGGCAGGTTCTACCCAAGGTGAGGGGGTTAGGCGTCGGGTCGGTTTAACCACCAATGGCTTGGCCGATATATATGTCTAGCGCACTACAAACGAATTGTCGTGCGCACGTCGTTGCTGGTACACGAACGGATGTGCGGATGGATGGCGCAGATCCCGGCTGAAGTCCTTTTCGACGTGCTTGGCTTTCTGACTCGTGAACCACTCGCAACTTTCAATGCCAAGTCCTTGTTCAAGTTCCGTTGGAATTTGCTTTGATTCGATTCCGTTTCGAGCACCCGACGAATGCTGTGTTACAGTTCGTTGCGGGCGTGTATGGGGCGGCAATGATTTCGTTGCTGGATGCACACATTCCATAGCAATGCAGTTTAGGTCCATAGGTCCATAGCTCCAGCTTAGGTCCAGCCTGTCAACCACTGTCAAGCGCAATCAGCCGACTGTCAGCCGGCAATCACAATATCAGGCTTGGCGTGGGCCACGCAAAGTGGGCAAACGTCAGCCAGGTCCCACCGGCCGGCCACCAGTTGTTTATTGCCACGTTCTGTTCCATTTCAGGCACAGCAGTATATACAGTGTATACCCAAACAGCAGTATAAACAGTATATACAGTGTACACCCAAACTCCTACACATCCATACTCCACACGCCCCTGAGTCAACCTGTTCAATACTCACGCTCTCTTCCCACCAGGCAGGTCCTACAGGCATGCACTGTGCAACTTGGGCCGCCGAACCCAGTCGTGATGTTTGTCAGCCACACTGCATTCACATGTCATAGCGTACTGTCATGCAAAGGCTCCCGAACTTCACAGAAGTGATGAGTTCAGCCCCTGTTACTCTCTGCGCTGTTACTCTCCGTCCGGTCCGGCCGAATGTCAATTGTTGACCCGCGAATGCGTGAAAGGGTTGTTGGCGGTCCTTGTCTCGCACGCCTGTGAAACCACAAGAATATTCTCTCTTTCTCTCGATGGTTGTGACACAGAGCTCAGATGTTTTGACGTTTCTGCCATCCATACCGTGCTGTCATCTTATGTCACGTGTAATGGGAGATGACGAGGGAGTTTGGTGTGCCTCCGTGACGAAGGAGAACCATGTCCATATAAAGCGGTCTTCGATGGGACAGTGCACAGTAGCGCAAACGAAATCAGTTGTTGGAAGGTACCAACATCTGAAAACAGGTGGACAGGGTAGCGTGCATACACGCAAGCAGGCAGCGAATGACATACGTTTTGCAAATCACAACGCCCCCCCCAAAAAGTGTGAAGCAAAATGTCCAACACATTGGTGATCAATTGTGCTACGCTGCGGTGCGGCCCCCGTTCGCAGATGTGCAGGACCAGAAATTTACGTTATTCTGGATTGTGTTGTGTGCACGCAACCAGAGCATTCTTTACACCGCACTGTGTTGTGCGCCGAAGACCAGAAGACTTGCTGTATCAGTATGCAGTGGCGATGCGTCGAGAGTCCGTGAGAATAGGATGATACAAGTGGTTCCAAATGAGAGAAGGCCGGCTTCAAAAGGCACTCTTATTGCAAAAAGGGGGCAAAAAAAAGGACAAGCCAGCTCTAAAACCACCTGGGGAGGTCATTTGATGTGCACATCATTAGGAGCACACTAGGTGTACCCCCCGCCCCTTTGCGCATGCACGGCCTTGTCTAAGCAAGGGGTGGGCGTTAAACCGCCGTTTTGAGGAAACTTTGGGACCGCTGTTTTTGTGGTCCACAATGGAGGATTGGGTGTCTCCAGAGCGTTTGTACAGGGAAAGAGGGGCTCATTCATGTCTGTGATGGTGCATTCTGTTCATAACAACATTGTACCACACATTGGAACCCCATGCTGCTTGTTCTGATGTGATTTTCAGTCATGGCTAACAATGTTACATTGTAGGTCTGGCTGTCACATGTGTCGCGGGCATGCACGGCCTTGTCTAAGCACGGGGTGGGCGTTGAACTGCCGTTTTGGCCTGACTTCTGGGACCGTGGCCGTGCTTGCGCAAGGGGGGGGGGGGTACATGTGTATGCGTTGGGTCGATTGTCTGTCAGAATAAGATATGCAGGTAATTGTAAATGAGAGGAAATCTGGTCAGCTCCAAAACAAACTCTCATCGCAAACAGGGGCCAAAAAGAACAGGCCAGCTCTAGCTCATGGGGGGGGGGGGTTGACATGTACCTAATGAAACATGTCATGGGAACCACATGAGGTGTACACGTGTACACATGGTCGTCACAATTGGTAACCCCTGGCCCCCAGTCAATGTACCCCCAGGTACATTATATTCTTGACATTCCCCGAGTCCCAAGGGGGAGTCTACTAAGTGGGGGGGGGGGGGTACACTGAGTGTTGGGTCAGATACATATTTCCCTTGTGTTGCACAGCTGATATTGGGGTGTGCACTTTTGACGGCAGGTGTGGTGGCACACATTTGGGACAGGCTCCGCAGGACACATTTCTTGTGTTTTGCGGTTGTTTTGTTGCACGGGTCTGGGTACATGTGGAGTTGGGCCGTTTTTTTCAACTGAAAATCAAGAGGTCTAGATGAAATAGCAGGTGTTGAATTGGGCAGGTTTTGGGGGGCTTCATTAACATTTCATCTGTGACCAGCCCTGCAGGGGGGGGGGGGGGGGGGGTTGCATTTAGGTGTGGGGGGGTATTGTATAAGCTATGCCCTTGTCCAAGCTACAGTAGGCGTAGGGACCGTAATAATTGTGTACGTAATTTAATTACGCACGAAATGTAGTGCGGCCACATAAGACATGGGTTTGTCGTCACATTTGCCAATTTCAGCACATGTGGCCCCCTGCTGGTGCAACAGGAATTTTTTTTTTTAGTCTGATGCATCCCATTGGTCCTGAATTGCCAATTTCAGCATGTGGCCTGCGCACGGGTGTGTGTCAGCAGTTGTATGTGTTGCGCCCAAGCCACGCCCTTGTCCAAGCTACAGTAGGCGTAGGGACTGTAATACTTGTGTGCATTATGGTGAAAAATGGCGAACAATACCATTTTGGGGCACTTTGGGAGTCTGGCCCGTCTGTGGCCATTTGCAATGGAACCGATCTGGATGATGAACAAACACCTTGGGGCACTGTGTTGTCGCTTTTTGCACACAATTAGTGAGCTCAATCGCTCCTTGTAGGGGTCAAAATACCGCCAAATCAGCTTTTTTGCATACTTTTCTAATCACCACCCCCTTCGCTGTGTTTGATTGCCATGTATGGCCATGGGCACCCTTATGGTGAAAGATAATGATGAATGGGAATGTTTGAAAATTATTTCCACGTTGCAAGCACCTTCAGTGCCCCAATGGCACCAACAAGTGATGCAGTTCACAGGTGTGGTTCAAAACGTGGTCCAAAACTATTTTCCCCAAAGTTGTTCCCAGGTTTCTTGGAGTGCATAACAAGTGGTTACGCTGTTGTGAGCTGCTTGTGACTTATGTTACCCCATGCAAGTTCCCAAAAAGCCTTGAAAAAGGGCCAGTTTGGAATCGAAAAGGGGGCAAAAGGGGGTTCAAATTTTTTCTGACAGTGATCCTAGATCATTTGGCATGCCGAAACAATTGGTTGTAAGCTATTTTCAGCTATCTTTGGGCCATTTTTGCCCCCTAGATCCTCAAAAGGGTGGGTCTGTTGGGGTATTTGAAACGGTCCTTAAGGGGTCTTTCATCGGGTTTGTAGGATTTGCAGCTGCCTGGACCATTCATGGGCTCCCTCTACAGACGTCCTTATTGAGCCCCTTTACTTGTACTTTTTCTTGCACCTGATGTTCCCTCCCCTACCAGCTCGGTCCCAATATTCACTCTTGATTAGGCACATGTCCAGCTTGGCCCCCATTTTTAGTCTTGGTGTTCTGCTTCATTGGGATGTGAAACGCTCTGTGCAGCAAGCCGTGCATCCGTCATCAGCCATCTCCAGATAGAATTGAATTTGCGGAGCTGAATGTCTGTGAGCGGGAGCATCAGTTAGCGAAGTAGCCGACTCAATGCCGCCCAACTTTCAGTCTTTCTCAGGGTCAGTATTGCAGTTGGTTGGTTGGGTTTGACACGGTGGGGGTCATTTTGGCCATCCCCTCCCCCCCTCGGTGTGTAGCTGTTGTGCATTCTGGGGAATTACAAGCGAGGGAGATGGGGGGGGGGTCGAACAATTGTTGCCAATGCTCATGCCTTGCATACAATTGGCTTTGATGGATCTTTGATGGTGTCTACAGCGCTGGCAGTCGGTCCGTCAGACCCCAGCACCGATGCTCTCAGGAACTGCAGGCTTCACCTTCCATACTGTCACGCACGGTGCATCGCACAGTGCATTCCGTAGCCCCGCCCTTTGCTGCATGCAGAACTTTGTCGGCAGGCCTTTGGGTTTGCCCCTTAAGGCGAGCCCCCCTGCCTCCCAAGGCAATGGCATGCGCAGTTGGGCCCTCCATGGGAGAACTTCCTGCACGTCAAAGGCTGATGCACGTGAGGCAGCCGGCGTACTACACCCCAGTCGACCTCTGTGACGCAGGTGTGCGGTGGCGGACCGCGATGTCTTACTGGCGTTCAGAGGGCCCACAGTGCACCCGATCAGGCCGCACCTACCCCCCCCCCCCTCCTGTGAGATAAACAGAGCCTGACGTGTGTGGGCCAAGTGGGGTCAGCCAAAACACGCCCAAATCAGGAGTGACCCCTGACCGGAATGCACGCCTGACCCAATAGAGTAGTAGCAGCTGCAACCCAAGCCATTCGTGGAGGGAAGCAGGCCAGAACACATCGGTGGACCCAAGAGAGCACTGGAAGCGACCAGCGTGGAGTGTAGGCGATGAAAGTCGCAGGGAGCAGGCGCGGCCAGAGCCCAATGCGGACATTGCAACCTGACCATTGAAGCCCCCCTGTGAGACACTGTACATGCGGCTGTACATAAGATAGGGGAGCACCCCAGCCAAGAAAGCGGCACATGCATTTGTGTGAGAACCTCTGAGCTAAGGGCTGAAAGGGTCTATGGCGGGGACATTCAGTCGATCGGTACAGACCATTGATCCCCCTGCAAGAGCAACGCTTGTGTCCGAGCAACAGCAGGTGTTGTTTCTGCAACTTTTGGAGGTGTCTCACCGGCACCGACGGGTACGCTGACCCCTGTACGCACAGCGTGCGGGACCCAAATAGGCTAGTGAGAAATCTTCCGGCCGTTCCTGGGATCCCCCCTGTCCAAAGGTGCGTGCGTGGGTGTGCCGCACAAGCCCCCACCTCCCCGTTTGAGCCCTTGAACATCCGTTGCCTTCTGCCCCGCAACCCTCACACCGGCACCGCCATCAGGTTTCAGTGACTTGCAGCTCCGCGACCGCCTGCTGCGCCGCGGGCCCGCGCCACGCGTGGGTGTGGCGCTTGCGGCCCTTTGCGCGTTGGCCGCCCTCATTTGGGGCTGGGGTGGAAGCCCCGCGTGGAGCATGTCGCTGTACACGTCCGTTCCGGTGGCCCTCCGCAGGTGCGCTTGCCGGCCTTGACTGCCCGGCCCAGGCTCACCCTCAGCCCCCCTTCTTTCCGCAGCATTCTGGACACATTCAGCACGCTCAGGTCTCGCAAAGGAATGCCCCCCCCCCCCCCCCGCCCCCTCCCCCCGTGCAAGACCTGGGATGGACGTGACGGGTTCAGCACGGATGTAAGTGATACCAGGAGGAAGAGGCGCAGGGCAGGTCATCAAGAGAAATCCTGACGGTCCCTAAAGGACGGGTTCGGACCTGAAATCCAGTCGCTGGGGGCACCAGGGGGGGGGCATTAGCGCGCCGGGCATCTTTTTTTGACCATTCCCCACCCGTGCCTGCTTTGGCCCCCCCTCACCAAACAATCTGGAGTCCTTTCTAGCAGTGTCTAAGAATCCCGCCCATCCTTTGCACCCAGTTTATGATGATGGCAAGGGTGGTGGTTGGAAGTGGTGGGAGTGACCTTTTGTGTTGTTGAATTCTCATATTTCAGCTTATGCAACGTGCTTTGCACGGAAGGTTTGCGGTCTAGTGCGGTCTACTTGGGGGACTTCCCTGGGTGAGGATAAACTTGGGGCTAGAGATAGGATACATAATACAAAGGTAACACATGCGCCGGGTAAGCATTCCCCCCAAAGGCGCCCTCTGGATATTTTGCAAAATGTAGCGGCGCCCAACAGCGCCATGCTGGACCGCACGGACAGTGTGTGTTGCGGCTCCACCGCGCGATACTTGAAGTACCGTTGGAACGCCAGAGTGATTCCGGAGGGTGACAACCATCGTCGAATGATGGCAAGGCCCGGGGGTTGAGATGTCGGACTGCGAGGACCCAGCAGCCGTGTGGGAATCGTGGATTCAGGGACTGCACTGCGGACAGCCTCCCTCCCCGCCCCCGCCCCCCTCGTGTCCAACAAATGCCTTGTCCAATGCACATTTCTGTTCGGACGTTGTTTTTGACTTCGTCGTTTCCTGGACAAGGGGGGGGGAGGTACTGGGGAAAGTGGCAGCAAAATGAGTGACAGTGCCACAACGACCAGTAACGGTGACACTCTGACCTCCACCCCCCCCTCTTCCCGGGACCCGGTGTTCATAGTGGGAGAAAATGAAATTTACAAAAGGAAAAATTCATTTGCGCCATTTTTGGTACACAAATTTTTGGGTTCCAGAGCCCCCCCCCCCCCCCTCTCTTCTAACACATCCCTGCCCTCCGCCTTCCTCTCTTCTAACGTGTCCATGAGGTCGGTACGGACTGCGTACCTGATATGCTCTTTGAGCCACGCCGTTCCCCCTGCCCCCCTCCCCCTCTCCCCAGGCCCGCCACGACGCTGGCCGACTCAAGAGCGGGTGTCAACGCGCACGGCCCCAAGGGCCCGCCGCCCTCCAAGAGCCCTCCCCAGCCCAAGAGCCCGCCGGCCGCCGCCAAGCCAAGCCTGCCCACCATCTGGCTGCGGGAGTCCTCCTTCGAAGTGGGGCACTCTCGCTACAAGAATTCGCCGTTTGTGCAGGCAGCGCTCGCGCATTTGGCCAAGCGCTCGGTGTGTCAGGGCCTGACCTGCGCGCAGGCCTGTGCTTATTTTTCTTTTCTTTTTTTTTCAGCCAAGGTGGTCCCCCCCCCTCCAGACCAAAGTGACCATCGTGGGGAAAAACCAAATTTACAGCCGGGAAAATCTTGTCGGGCCATTTTTGGTACGCAAACTGTTGGGTCCCAGACTCCCCCTCCCCCCCTTTTGAATGCTTCCCTGGCCTGTGCGCCAAAAGGGTTGCGGCCCCCCTGCACTGATGACCCCCCCCCCTCCCCCCCCTGGGCCGTACACCACAAGAGGAAGGGGGGGGGGTTAACCCCCCAGACCAAAGTGACCATCGTGGAAAAAAATGGAATTCACAAGAGGGAAAATCTTGTCGGGCCATTTTTGGTACACAAACTTTTGGGTTCCAGACCCCCTCCCCCCCAACACCCCCTTTAAGCACAGCCCTGCCCGCGAGTGTGTGCCAGGCAGCGCCGCCAATGCCCTCCCCCCTCCCCCCACCCCCAGAGAGCCAAAGGAGCGCCCGTTGTACGGAAGAAGTGGGTGATAGTAGAGGACGCGGCTGTGGCATGCAAACAGTGGGAGGGATGGGCAGCCTCTGATGGTGCTCATTGTTGACTGCGAGACAGGGGTGATGGGACCGACGGTAAACACGACGGTAGCAGCGCATGGCACTGTGCATATGATGGTCCATTGAGCGTGTACCATCTCAGAGGGAAGGTTGCCGCAGGGGGTGCGTGGGGCATCTTCAGGCATTTGTTGTACCCCACGGCATGTTGATGCGTTGCTGAGAGTACGGTGGCGCGCTGGGCGTGCCGGGCACAGTTTTCCCTGTTTTCCCCCAGTTGTCCCCGGTCCCCCCCTTTTCCCCATTTTTTGTCCCCTTGTCGGGGAACCCCGAGAAGGCAGCAGCCCGCACGTGGGCCCCCAAGATGGCAGGGGTTAGGTAGCCTTGGCTGGTGGAGGGAGGGCTGTTTGGGGAACATTGATTTGGATGCCGGGCGCCCGCCGTTGTGTTTCACAGTTGGTGTACAGTGTATTGCAGACCACTCATGTTTTGTCCAAACATCACGTACATGTGAAGTGCCTCAACTATCGACCACAACAAGGCCCTGGTGCATGCATTCCTTTCGTGAGCCTTTTGGGAGCATTCTGTGGGGCTGGGTCATGGAGTTAAAAGGCTCTAGCACGCCCCGCAAACAATGCCTCTCAGTCTCATTTGAGTGCACAAAGCAATCCGATCAACACACAACCTGTCGTAGCGTGAATGACGATCATGCCCCTCCTCGACCCTTGTGGCTGGAGGTACACGCATACTTGGATGGGTATTCCTATAGTTCATGGCGGCTGCCCGACCATCTCATTGTGGGAGGCATTTGCGGTGCTTGGTCAGAAGACTTTGGGGCTCTAGGAGTTTTGCTCAAAAGGTGCCAGGTCCATCCTGCTTGTGTCGCTCATACTGGCAGCGCAATGTGTGTGTGTAGTGCACCAATGATGGTGCATTTGCGAACTGCTTTTCGTTTGGACCTACAGCTGCCCCCCCTCCCCCCCCCAACCCAACCCACCCCACTCCCCACTATACCTGGTATTGTATCCCCGAAGCCTCAGTGGCACTCAAGCAGGGCACAGCAGGGCAGGGTGCAGGGTGTCAGCCACGAGTTTCCCGATTCATCCGGGTTCACAACTCAGCTCAACCCTGTGTTCTCTGATGTGTCTAGCTTAGCAAGGCTGCCACAGGCTCTGGCGCCTTGATGATTACGGTTCCACAATGCTGCATGCCTGTGCCCTATACTGCAGAAAGGCGCCTATTGTCGTCAAACATGCTTCTTGTTTGACAATTCAACTAAGGAGGATTCTAAGACATTCGGAGCCGCATTGTGCTCGTTCGTTTTGCAATCGTGTGTGTGTGTGTGTGTGTGTGTGTGTGTGTGTGGCACAACATGCACCTGGACTCGGGGCTGTGGGGAGCCACCACCCTTGAACAAGCACAACCCCCCCCCCCCCCGCCCCACACTCCAAGGCGTTCCCATGAGCAACCTGTCGTACTCCGACGACCGCCGACCCAGCCGGCTCATCCGACCCATTCTCCCCTCCCTTGTGGACTTGACGCAACTCTGCACTCGGGCCACCATGGCCAAAGGGGGGCCAGTCCACATGGACAAGCCTCGCTTCTACAACCCCTAGCTCACTGGTGCCGGCCCAGCCCAGTTGGCAATCCCCAGTGCCACACTACCTCCACTAGACCTCCCATGACAGCCCGCACGTTGTGGGCACCCCCCTCTCCCATGCCCTCAAGCCTACCGCCACCTACTCAGACCTCGCCAAGCAAGTTTCCCGTCTGCACCACCACGTAGAGACCCTCCCCACGAACACCGTGTTGGCCCTGTGTGCCCTCTGGGCGTTAGTCTTGTCCCAGCTCGACTATGCCGCCTCTAGAGTTGCCGTGCCCCCCCAGGATCACATCGAGGACTTCTCCATCCAAACCCGTGCCCTCTATCGCCAAGTCCTGGGCCTTCCCTGTTGGGTCTCCTGCGCCCTCCTATCCCTGCCCCTCCCCCCGTTACGGGGGCCCAGTGTGCCCGCACCTACCCCTCCGCTCAACCCGCCGCCTCTTCCTCACCTACGCCCAGGCCACCTACTCTCGCGGCTTGCTCCCCCAGCATTCCGCCCGATACCTCTCCCTCGCCGTGGTTCTTGGCATTGAAGCAGCCCCTCGCGGCACCCCACGGTCACGGACATGACCATTCACTATGACACCGACCCTGCCATTCTGTCCGCGCACCACAACTTGATTGTCTCCACCAATGCGGCACTCCGCTGGTGCCAAGGCGGTGGTGGAATCGTGTTCTACTCCCCCAACTCGGGCATTATCCTCCCCGCCTGGTTCGGGATCCGTGTCTGGGCTTCCCCCACAGGTATGGAGCGGCTCGCCCGCCTGATTGCCTTGCACCTCCTGCAGGGGCGGGCCGGTCGCCTGGAGTCCGCCATCAATGGCACCTCCGCCCTTTTCCGCGCCTAAACCCGGTCCCCACCCAAGCTCACACTCCTCGAGCTCCTCTGGTAACGCCTCACGCCCACCCTTCTCCGTCTGTGCACCCACCACGAACTGTGGGTGCCTACCCAACACGACACCCGCACTCAACACCTGCCAGCCCTCCTCAACTACGAAGCCCACCACTTTGCAACCCGCGGCGCCTCCGGCCCAACCCCCTGGGCCGTCCCTCTCCACCACCTCTTTCCCGCAGCCCGAGTCCTTTGCCACCAGGGGCTATGCTGCTTGAGCCGCAAATGCGCCTTGATCAAGCATATGACAACACAACCACCTCCACCTACTTCATCGGCCGCTGATCGCAGTACCGGTGCCCCGATGATGCCATCTTCCACGACCTCCTGGAAGCGGACGAGCTACCGGCGCGCGCCATCAAGCGGGTGTATGCCTACAGGGCGCTAGAGTTGCACACCCCCCATCCCCCCGGATCCCAACATCCCCATGCAGTGCCACTTATGTGGCATCGCAGAATATTAGCACTGGCGCCACGTCCGCGGCTGCTTTCTAGTTGCCTTCCTCCATCTTCAACGTGCCCGTGCACTTCTCCTAGCTTCCGGGGCCTCCATTTCAGTCGATGGGGTTCTTCTCGGGTCGGGGGGCGACCACACCTACAATGCCCCTGGGATGCCGACTACTTACAGAAAAGCGAGGCCTGCAGCAACGTACTGACCCTCTCGGGCCTGTGGTACACAGGGCCTCATGAAGGCAGGGTGTGCCTCAGTGCAACGGCCCGCCGGGACGCCATCAGAATTCTGGTTACGGCCCTAGCGCGCCCTCCACTGGCCCCTCTTGAGGTTTTGGCCATGTGGGCCTCTTTGCCGTTCCTGCTCCTCCCTCCGGGCCATCCACCACCGCAACCGCCAACGGTCACAATCTACAACCCTCAGAGCTACATGCCACCGGCTTACGCCTTGGCCACAGCCTTTTTGGTGCGTGGGCTCACGTCGTGGTGGGCATCTAGTGCAGGGCTTCTGCACCTTGTACCCGACACTCCCTCTGGAGCCTGGCTAGCACATGGGAGCGCCCGTCCTATTTATAGTTGGTCCACCAACCTCCATGTGCTGGACGCTCGGCAAGCTTGCGGAGCTGCATCCCATCCCTCGTGTGCTGGCGTGGCCTTGCTTACGGCCGTGCCTCCGGGGGATGCGGCCCTAGCTCTGCCCTGGCTCATGACGCCTTATAATTTGGACACTCTACGGTTGTACACGACAGCGGGTTTGGCCCACCGATGGGCCCTGATGCCCGCGGCCGCACCCACCGACTGAACTGGCCGCTAAGTTCACCTCAGGTCCGGATGTGTCGCCAGTGAGGCAGAGGTTAGGAACGAGCGCCCCCCCCCCCCCCCGCCCCCGCCCAAGCCACCCCCACCTCCAACCCTTGGCTGCCCCTGCGACGGTCCACACCACTCCCCCCCGTAGCAAGCGGAGAGGCCCCCAAAATGCAACGCATCAGCGGGCCAGGGAGCTGCTGGGAACTCCCTACAGCTGATTGACCGGGCCAGGCGCGGCGAGGCTGTGTGACTACATGTGCCTACGCGCCCGGCCCACGCGCACCCCACACACACTCACTAGGGCGTGCGCTCGACACACACGCACGGTGGCGTCTCCCTCATATGTGTGCCTCCGTAGACAGGGGCTGTACACAGTCTGGCAGGCCTTGCGACCGGACAACCGCGAATCCGCCGCCCAGTCGGGTTGCGCAAGCGAGGGCGCTGACCGTGGGTACGACCGTCTGAAAAGACCTTGACCCAACCCAACCCAACCCCCGCCCACTCCCCCCTACCTATACCTGGTATTGTTTCCCCGGAGCCTCGGTGGCACTCAAGCGGGGCAGGTTGCAGGGTGTCAGCCACAAGTTTTCCAACTCATCCAGGTTCGCAACTCAGCTAGACCTTGTGTTCTTTGATGAAGGGCTCTCTGCCTTAGCGTAGCTGCCACAAGCTCTGGCACCTTGATGATTACGGTTCCACGATGCTGCATGCATGTGCCCTATGCTGCAGAAAAGCACCTATTGGCGTCGAACTAATGAGGATTCTGACATTCGGAGCCGCCTTGTGCTCGTTCGTTTTGCAGTCATGTGTGTGTGTGTGTGTGTGTGTGCACGCAACATGCACCCCGTCCCGGGGCTGTGGGGGGGTTGCCACCCCCGAACAAGCACAACACGGAACATGCGCCCAATGCCGTGGAAAAACAAAGCACAATAGCTGACCGCCCCCTCTTCACCGCCTTGCTCCTTCTTTTGGTCAGTGATTCGCCCCCTACATGATGTTTCAGGGCACGTGGGGTATTGCCAAATTTGGACGCCAACTTGGCCTTTGCAAAGTATAAACTTTTTTGGGGTGCTGCAGGGGGGGGGGGTTCGGTGCAGTGGTGGTATTTTGTTGAACAAGCCCCCCCCGCCATCGGCCCCTAGGGGCCCAACAAATCAATTTTTTCCTCCAGAAAAAAGGGCTATTTTTGGTCCACAGACCCTTCCGGTCTTGGACCCCCCCCCCCCGGGAAGTATTAGAATGGCCGTACGCGTAGGAGGAAGGGGGGGTAAAACGAAATTTACGACGGGGAAAACTCTGGTCAGGCCATTTTTGGTACACAAACTTTTGGGTCCCAGACCCTCCTCTCTTCTAATACATCCCTTCCCCCCCCCTCTCCCATGCAAGGCGTGTCTGGGTGCCCCCCTTTACTTGACACTGCCGCCCCATTTGCTTTTTGCCACACCTGGTCACACCCGGGGCTTTCACAAGGGGATGTTGGGCGGCACCGCAGTGCCGGGTGCGGGGGTATTCCGTCAAGATTTATCTTGGGTCTTGTTGGCAGAGGAACGTCTACATACTCCATTTCAGCAGTTGACAGTACATCGCTTGTGGGCTGGCGGTCAACTGGCGTTGGTTGGTGGTCAACGGCTGGCAGTTGGTGTACCACACGTTGTGGCACACAATGCCTGTTTTGTAGTGTCCGGGAAAGTCTTGGCTCTGAGGAGTTGGTTGTGATTGGCTGCGTTTGGTGGCTGTTGACGACAGTTGACTACGGTTGGCAGCCACTCGCTGGCTAACCGACGGCGTGTGGCGGTTGACTGAGTCCACTGCCGGCCGCGGTGGCGTACCAAATGCCTAGGAGGTTGCAAGACCTGGGGAAGTCCGGTTTTCAACGGGGGGAGAGGGGGGTCAATGGAAAACTTGGGCAGGGGTTTCGGGAAAAGGCCTCAATTGACAGGACCATTGATCAACTATTATGGACTCCGGCGCCAAAGGCGCCGAAAGTTATTTTCAGATTGAAAATGGTCAATTTTTTTTTTCACCAAATACAGGGCAAATGATGACTTTTCTGAACCCCCTCAACCAAAAACGCCATTTTCATTTTTTGCCGAATTCTGGGTCTGGGTCACCTCTGGGGCCTGGGGGTCAGTCTAGCCAGAGGGCTGCACCCCCCCCCCCCCCCTGAAGTTGAAAGCCCACCCGCCCCGGTTGTGGTTTTATGTCAGGGAAGGTCCTGGTCATCCCCATCCCCCATCTGCAGAGAGAGGGTGGCTGGCTATCCGAGGGGTCTTCCACCGCCGACACAGAGCCGTCCTACGTCACTGGCAATTGGTGTGGATTCCTCGCTCTCCCGTGTACCACCTGAACCTGAAAGCCCTCGCCCTGACTGCAACCACCGTGACGCCTTGGCCTCCCTCTGCGGTGCCGCCAGCGTGCGTCCGGCTCAACCCATGGGGATTTTGGGCAGGACCAGCGCCCCGCAACAGGCTTTGTTTATGAGGAATTGATACCGAAGTTGGGGGGGCGGTGGGGGGGGTCTGGCCGGGTCCCACAAAGGGCCGCTTCTTCCAACTTGACTTTCCGTCCGCCAAATTGTGGGTCAAGATTTTCTTTCGGTAGGTGGGGGGGGGGGGGGGGGGCGCACTGTGCGCTCTGCGAAAAGTGGGCTTTTGTCCACCACCGGTCGCCATAGGTCCTGAATTCTGCACCCTACAGCCCCTGCTGGTACACCAGGGACTGTTTTTTTGGTGTGATGCTTGCCACGGGTCCCAGGGTCCTGAATTCTGCACCGCATGCTGTTTTGAATGGATCATGCACGCTTCTGTGGGTGGGGGGTTTTCAGGGGTGTTCCCGGGATAAACAATGTATTGGCTCTGTGCCCGCGCTGGGCGAAAACGCCCCCTGGGTCTCAGAGCCAACCCCTCCCCCAGCCCCCTCTGAAAAACAAAGCCTGCACCGCACGCCTGCCCCGTTGCCGCAGTCGCTCCCGCTTGTGGTTGGGATCTCAGGAAAGTGCCGTCACCGATGAAGCGCGGCCCCCCGAAGATCATGGCCATCAAACAAGTGGACAAAGATGTGAACACGGTCATGACGAGGTGTGCACGGTCCCGGGTTTGCGGGGCACCCTCCCATCCCCATGCCATGCACCGGAGGAGCGGCACTGATGCATCACCCATGCCGGCATTTGAGCATTTCTGTTGCACTCTCCCGCAGATCAATCTTTGTTTTGTTGGTGGGGCAGGTGGCGGTGTCCTGTATGCATTTGGATTCGAGTTTTCATTTGTGGTGCCTATGTTCCCATTGCAACTGCGAAGGCGATGAAGGCCGTGTGAAGGCAGGCGCGGCTGGAGCAAAGCGGGTCCACACCAGACCTTTTGAGGCTCCTCTGCCACGGATGTATTGGAAGGGAAGAGGCCTCAGAGGTGGCCCCAGAAGCGGTTAGGCAGGCGGTTGGAGGAGGTTGCCAAAGCGGCTGGGGGCGGTTCCTGTCGGTTACAAATGCCATTGCAAGTTGGCATTTGCCGTCAGGAAGACTGTGGCTGGGGATAGGCTGGGGGCCCTGGTACGGGGGGGGGGGGGGCTTCCAATGCATCCCTGCCCTCTGCCCCCTCGCTGTGCCCTCCTCCTGCCTATGCCTGGTCCGGGGCCCTGGGTTTCACCCTCTGCCCGTTCTTTGCGTGGTTCCTCCCCATTCCCCTCTCCTCCGCCCTGCACGACCGATCCCGTTGTCATCAGCAAAGTGTACCAGCACCAGAATGCAAAGCTGTTCCCGATCTGGGCCACCTACCGAGATTTACTGGACAAGAAGGAGGCCTTTGAGCAGGAGATGGACACTATTGTGAGAACCGTCGCCGCCCCTTTTGAACGCAAGGTGTCACACTGCGTTCCATTAAAAGCGTAAGACGTGTGTGTGTATGTGTGTGTGTGTGTGTTTCTGGGGCCGTAACATTGTGTGTCTATGCATGTTCGTGTGTGTGTGTGTGTGTGTGTGTGTGTGTGTGTGTGTGTGTGTGTGTGTGTGTGTGTGTGTGTGTGTGTGTGTGACTGGGCATTGCGCATGGTGCAAGGGCATGCAGTATGTCAACCATTGCTCATTCCGGCCTTCCCCTTCTTCCCTCCGTGAGATGAGGGGCATGTCAGCAAGGCTGCAAGGGACACACCTGCCTCCCCGTCTCGTTTGCCGCGGATGGTTGAGTGGTTAGGATAACAGTGTGATGCTGCCAGTTGACCTCCAGCCTTGCTCCTGTGCCCTCACTGTCCGCCAGAAAGGGCGCCGAGCGTTCGATGATAACCATGACTGCTTTGTGTCGATTGTGGGCCTGACGAGTTGTTTCAACCAGTGTGCGCCTGCCTGTGAGCAATCAAAACAAGACAAAAGCATAACGCATTGACTGTGTCATGGTGTCATAAGGCTAGGCACCTTTCTGCAGTGGTGCAACAAACAGGAGTACAGAGTACAGCATATCATCCGCAGGTGAGTCACAAGCACATGAACTGTACCCTGTTTGTTCCACCTCAGCCTTGGAGGGGAGGGAATGGAATCTGGACTACGCAGCAGCTCTTACATGCCCGGAACACCCACTGTTCGTTGTTTCTTGCTCTGCGCGCATATCTCGGAGGGAGGGGTCGCTTGGTCTCCTCACGCAGTGTGCGTGTTTGTGTGTGACGCAGAGCGGAGCAAACTGGGTATGGCGTGTTGCAGTCGGGACCAATGAGTGAATGTTCCATTTTATCCTCCAGTTTGTGTGTTTGTGTGTGTGTGTGTGTGTGTGTATGTGTGTGTGTGTGTGTGTGTGTGTGTGTGTGTGTGTGTGTTTGTGTGTGTGTGTGTGTGTGTGTGTGTGTGTGTGTGTGTGTGTGTGTGTGTGTGTGTGTGTGTGTGTGTGTGTGTGTGTGTGTGTGTGTGTGTGTGTGTGTGTGTGTGTGTGTGTGTGTGTGTGTGTGTGTGTGTGTGTGTGTGTGTGTGTGTGTGTGTGTGTGTGTGTGTGTTTGTGTGTTTGTGTGTGTGTGTGTGTGTGTGCACGCGCCATTGGATGGTTGCATCCAATACAGACAGCCCCCCTTATTGCCTGGCATTGTGTTGGTGGCGGTGCCTGCGATCACCAGCGTTACTGCTGCAGTTGGACGGCCCATGCTGTTTACGGCGCTCGTGGTGTGTGACTGGACCCTTGGTGCAGCAACCGGCCTCTCGTAGAAATCAGCGATGTCAGTGAGACGTCACACCAAGGTGCTCGCTGATGGAGAGAGATAACCTGGTGAACCCAGGTTGCAGCTGGTTCTGAGCACCAGTCACTGTTTGTTGGTTTCTGTGTGCCATGCATGATGTATCATGGGGTCTGCTCTGCTGTCAGATCCCTGCACAGTCTCATACTGCTGTATACAGGTCTGCACATGACTGTTAGTTCTCTCGTTCTAACTGTGTGTGTGTGTGTGTGTGTTTGTGTGTGTGTGTGTGTTTGTGTGTGTGTGTGTGTGTGTGTGTGTGTGTGTGTGTGTGTGTGTGTGTGTGTTTGTGTGTGTGTGTGTGTTTGTGTGTGTGTGTGTGTGTGTGTGTGTGTGTGTGTGTGTGTGTGTGTGTGTGTTTGTGTGTGTGTGTGTGTGTGTGTGTGTGTGTTTGTGTGTGTGTGTGTGTGTGTGTGTGTGTGTGTGTTTGTGTGTGTGTTGTGTGTGTGTGTGTGTGTGTGTGTGTGTGTGTGTGTGTGTGTGTGTGTGTGTGTGTGTGTGTGTGTGTGTGTTTGTGTGTTTGTGTGTGTGTGTGTGTGTGTGTTTGTGTGTGTGTGTGTGTGTGTGTGTGTGTGTGTGTGTGTGTGTGTGTGTGTGTGTGTGTGTGTTTGTGTGTGTTTTTACTCAGCCAACAACACTGTGTGCTGTGCCTTTCGCAAATTGTGTGTGTGTGTGTGTGTGTGTGTGTGTGTGACCCAGCGGTTATGCTGGGCTCCAGTCCTGTCCAACCGCGAAACAAGAAGAACGCAAGAAAAGCGGTTGGAGAGAACTGCTCAGGAACTGCAGAGCAGCCCCCGACGTCTTTTTTTTTTCGGTCGGGTGAAGGATGCGCAACGTGCAGAAGAGACTTGGTGGAGCCGGTCGATCAGCCCCCCCCCCCCCCCCCCCCGCCGATTCAGTGCCAACCAAAGACAAGATTTGGACAATGAGATCTATTGTGCATTTCTGTGACGGTCAATGAAATGGTCTTCACTTCCCCCCGACACTCACGGGCCCATGGCCCCATCGCCCCCTTGGGCCCCTCCCCTCCTGACCTCAACGGCGCATGGCCCCGCCTCCCGCGCCCCCAAGCGCTCCTCCCGCGTCCCCCCAGGACTGGCTCGACACCGCGTTCCGGGCGCACATCGGCATGCCTCACGACAAGTGGCGCAGCATCGAAGAAGAAGGGCTGGCGGCCCGCCGCCGCCTCCTGGACCTGAACCTGCCGCTGTGCAGCTCCATCGCCAAGAAGTACAAGTGGCTGCACGTGCCGTACGACCGCATTGTCTCGATGGGTGTGCCCCGTGCCCTGTCCACGGGTGTAACGAACACCCCCCCCCCCCCCCTCAGGAAGTATTAGAATGGCCGTACACCGTAGGAGGAGGACCGCATACAGGGCACTGATGAGGCCGTCTGGGGAGGACGCCATGGGCAGAAGTTGCATTCTGGATTCCCCCCCCGGCAGGGGGATGCCCGCAGTAGTGCGGATGCCTGCTTGTCATAGCAGAAGGGTCAAGGGCGAGAGGCCAATAGGCGCCGCCGCAGGCCAACCACCAAGGCCTTGTGCCAAACCCCCCCCTGGACCCCCCCCCCCCTCCCAGGGATACATTGGAAGGGGGGAGGTACCCCAACAACCCCTCCAGGGCGCCCAGCCTACGCCCGGCCACTGTCTCCCTTACGGCAAGTGCCAGGCTCAATGGCACTTGTAACCGACAGTAACCGCCCCCAACCGCCTGTCTAACGGCTTCTGGGGCCACCTCCGAGGTCCATTCCCTTCTAATGCGCCCCTGCCCCCCCCCCCCCCCCCAGACCAAAGTGACCATTGTGGGAAAAAACGAACTTTACCGTTGGGAAAATCTGGTCGGGTCATTTTCGGTACACAAACTTTTAGGACATAGACCCCCCCTCCCCCCCTTCTAATACTTCCCTGCTACCCCCCCCCCCCCCCACCCCCAAGAGACCGAAGGCCGCGGGAAGGCAGAATCGGCTGGAGCACAGTGGCGGGTCCACACCTGCCCTTTGGAGGCCCCAGAGACCGAAGGGAACATGCGGGCAACGCCTTCGTGAGAAGTTTGCCGGCGCGGTGCGTGGGAGGGACAGCAATGGGCAGAAGCAGCACCTGCAGAGGGACCAGTGTCCGCTTGGTGACCCCCCCCCCCCCATCCCAAGAGCCTACACAATGGTCAACTCGAGTGGCTGTTCACACGCCTGCCATGCCGGCGGGCCATGCACCGGAGGCTCCTTCTAACAACTGGGCACCACTGGGGGTGGGGGGGTGGGGGGGTGCCCCCCCCCCCCCCCAAGAGGCGCCGCCAGAATGGCAGACGTATATCGCCTCTGGCCCCGCGGCGGCGTGGTTGGGCACTGCGACCTGCCCACACAAACCACACAACCCACCCCCACTGCAACAGTCACCCCTCTTCTTCATCGACGTCCCCCGTCCCTCCACACCTCCGCAGCGGTAGGCCCAGTGCAGGTGCCTCCGCTCCTGCGTGGCCCAATGGCGCCCCGGTCACCCAAGCCGGGGATGACCTCCGCGCCAGTGCCACCCCCAACCACTTCCCCAAGCATTTCCTGCCTCGGTCTACTCCCGCGCCGCCTCTTCCGCCATCAGTAGGCACCGACGCCACCCCACGTGCGCGCACCGCCACCGCCGCCCCCCCCCCCCAACCCCCGTCCCCTGCCCCACGCGCCGTCCGGCAGCTGCCCCCCGCGCCCAACAGCTGCCCTGCGCACTGCAGGCGCCCCCACATGCCCTCCTCGTGCCCTGAAGCGGCCCCACGCGCCCTCCCGCTGTCCCATGCGCCCTGTGCGCGCCCTGCAGCCGCCCCACACGCCCGCCGTGCGCCCGGCGGTTTGCAGCCGACGCTCATGGGGATCTGAAATCTGCGGCTTTCTGGGCTGCGATTCGGTGCCCCCCCCCCCCCCCGCCCCCTCAGGAAGCCCAAAATGTGGTGGGTCGGTGTCAGGCTTTGTTTATAGGAATGAATACCAAAGGGGGGGGGGGGGGGTCTGGGTGGGTCCCACAAAGGGGCCGCTTATTCAAATTTAATTTTCCCTCAGCCAAATTTTGGGTCAACTTTTTTTTGGGGTGGGTCGGTCACAGAGCCAAAAGACCCCCCCCCCTCATATTCACAAGCCTGGTCGGTGTACGGATTAGCCCTGGGTGCCTCATGTGCTCCCACCGCGGCACACCTCTACAGGGTACACTGGGCTGGTGGAGGCCGTGGACCGGTTCCAGCCCAGCCTGGGCAACAAGTTCAGTTCCTTCGCGTACAGCTGGATTGACAACTCCATCAAGCAGTTGGTATGTGCTGTGTTGAGCACGCGACCCCAAGTGTGCCGCACACAAACCGACCCGGTCATGCATCGCGCGGCGCGTTGTGGAATGGGTCGATTTTGTTGCCTGATGAGCTGAAAGGGGGCCCGCATGCGAAGTGGGCCGCCTCGCCTCCACCGTTCATTGTCCCGTCCCTCGGGGCAGCGATTCATGGAGACGTAGATAGCGTGGGAGGCCACGTAGGCAGGGAAGGAGTAGAAAGGCCGTACACCGTACAGGTAAAGCAAAAATTACCAAAGGTCACAATTAGCAAAAGGTGCCCATTTTTTGGTAATATTTTGGTACCGTAGCAAAGGGGACGTCATCCTTCCCTGCCACGATGCAACACAAAGCAACGGGAAACCCATGTGAGTCGTATCATACATGGTTTTCACTAAACGGCGGGGCAAATGGTTGTGGTGTGATCCAACCAACAGCCATCACACACATATTCGGAGCAAGAGAGACACTTTCGTGCAGTCAAAGAACCACACTCACAAGGGTGTTGTGTCTCTTCACGATGAAGCTTCTTGAGAACGTCGAACATGGGTTTGATAGAGGGCACATCTCCCCATAGGGCTCGAGTGCGGCTGACGACACCACGAGCAACGGAGGCAACAGTGTATGCAGTCAGTGACTCGGCATTTGGCTCCGTTCTCAATTTGGTGATGGCATCTTGAACTTCTGCACACTCAGTCTGAGACAGAATCCTTTTGCGACCTCGTTTTTGGGTGTGAAAATAATCACCGTTTTTTTGGAAATACTTCAGCCAGCCATAAACTGTGTGGTACCCCAACTTGTGCTCCCTCTCATCACCCCTTTGATGTCGCTGCAAAGCCCCAAAAACGCCATGTTGCCTTGCCCAATGAGTAATTGTTTTGTGTACTCATCTTTCCAATTGTGCTGGGGAGCTGACAAACCAAGTCTCGCCCGGTACGCATCCACCACCACAGTCGGAACAACATGCCCATCCATGACAACAGCAGACCGCACAAGAAACAGGGGCCTGCAGGGGAAGAAATGATAAAGATCTTGGGGCCCAGGAATCGGGGGTAAACCACAATTACGAAAACAACCTTAATTTTTGGTTAATTTTTTTGGGTAATATTTTTTGGGTAATATTTGCCTTTGGTAATTTTTGCTTGGACTGTAGGAGGAATCCCCCCCCCCCCCCACGACCTTCCCCCCCCCCTCCCCCCAAGACCAAAGTGACCGTCGTGGGAAACAATGAAATTTGCCGTTGGGAAAATCTTGCCGGGCCATTTTTGGTACACAAACTTTTGCGTCCCGAACCCCCCGCACGGAGGGCGCGCAGGGCAGTTCGCGGGCGCCGGATCCTCTGCGCGCCCTGCAGCCGCCCCATGCGCCCTCCACGCGCCTGCGGCCGCCCCATGCACCCTCCATGCGCCCTGCAGCCACCCCATGCGCCCTCCGCGCGCCCTGCCCCCCCCCCCCCCGTCTTCTCTTCTATTGCACCCCTGCAAGTAGGGCTGTTAGGAGTGATAGACAGCTGTAGTAGGGCACAGTGGCGTACAGGGCTGTAGCAGCTCGTAGATGGTTGCGGAAGGGGACCAGTGATGGACAGGCACGGGACAACGCTGTCAGCACCGTTGCGCAGGGCATTTCTCTTGTCGAAAGGGGCCCGGGGCAACGTCACTGAAGAGCGCTCTCGTCTGCCTTTGGTCGCTTGGCCCCCTTGCGCCGCACAGGGCGAGTGGTGTGGGTCACGCCCTGGCCTGCGCCCAGGCACACTTCTGAGCTGGGCACTTGCTCACACTTTTCTGTGCCGCCGTCTTCCTTCATTTGCACGCATTCTGCGCGTGGGAGGGGCACTGGCTGCGCCAGCGACTGTGCGCTGCAACTCTTCATCCGCGCGCCCAGTTTGTTGCCTCCCTTGCACGGCAGTCCGCAACACTCTTTGAGTCTTTCGCACTCCGCCGCACTCAGGGATGCATTGGGAGGGAAGGGACCTCAGAGGCGGTCCCAGGAGCGGCGAGGTAGGCGGTTGGAGAAAGCGGTTGGGGGTTACTGTCAGTTACAAATCCCATTGAAGCTGGCACTTGCCGTCAAGGAGGCACCAGCGGGGCATATCCTGGGCGCCTTGGAGGGGGGCTACCTCCCCCCGACGGACCACATGCCCACGGAAACACAGCGAGGCAGGTGGCGGACGACCAGAATGCGGAGGAATGTGGGCAGCAAAAACCGAGAAACACCCACCAGCACAACCCCCAGTACACCAAACCACTGGGCTCCGCGAACGCGGCGACGACACCAGCAAGAGCACCGGCCGCAGCGGCCAACAGAAAGCAGCGACCCGACGCAACATGCGAAAGGACGAGCAGGTGACTGTCCAGGGCCCCGTAAGGAACCTGCAACCCGACGGAATGTCACGCAGGGGACTCAGCCCCCCCCTTCCAATGCATCCCGGGCTGCGCCCATCTACGACCTGCATCGCACCGGATGCCCCCTCACGCACTGCGCTTGCGTACAGATGTGGGAGGACTCTTTGGTGCGTGTGCCACCGTCCCGCTACCCTCAAATGGCGGAGTACAAGCGCTTGGTGCGGGAGTTCGAAGACAAACATGGGGTCGCGCCCACCGATGACCACATGGCGCAGGTGTACCCTGAGGCACCCCGCGGGACGGCGTTTGAGCCCAGGCACCAATCCTCAGCCAGGGCCTCTTCAAGTTCTGGCCCAAGAGTGTGTGGTAGGCTACGGGGGCGATTCGTGGGCACAGTCATGTCCAATTCTAAGGCACGGGGGTGACTTCGGATGGTGTGACAAACAAAACGAACGCAAAATTTTGACTGGACGTTTTAAATGAATCAATATTTCTATCTATTCAAAATTCTTGTTTGTAATGAGGGATTCATGGAAACGGGAAGCGTATCGAATGCGTGTTGTACCGCACTACTACGAACTGAGGATGTCATGGAACCGGCTGAGGTGGGGGCAAGGCGTGCCCTGACGCAGTGCAAGGGGTGTGGCTCAAGTGCCCAAGTCTTACGATGCTCGCCGGGTGCCTGCACGGGTTCAGACGCGGAACTGCAGTGAGTTTGGTGCGGAGAGTCCTACAGATCCGCAAGCACATGGCAGAGAAGTACACGAAACAAGGCCTGGCTTTGATGACAACCAGCACCGCCCCTTGGGACAGCCTCGAGCTCGTCAGACGGGCCGGTGCCACGTATCGCAGGCTGTGCGAGGCCCATTTCTTGGAGGCGAAGGCTTTACTCATCCCGGGCGACGCCGCGTCTGTTTGGTTTTCACTCGTGGCGGAGGCTGAATGGGACGTCAGCCCCCCACCCCCCCCCACCCCCCGCCTTCTGAGATTGATGTGGGGGATGCAGGAATGCCCATCCCGCCCGTTTCCCAGGGCTCCTTTTTAACAACTCGGCACCGCTGTTGGGGGGGGGGGTCCGCCCGACGGCCTTTGGCGTACCGCTGCATATCCACCGCGTAGCAACGGTCGGGTGGACTGCCCACTGCCGTCGTCGTGCCCCACTCTTTGTGACAGAACGGCACCTCTGGTCCTGTGGGCCACTGACGAGCCCATTTTCTTTTTGCGCTTTTGCCCTGCATCAGCGCTGCTGCGGGGATGGTAGTGGTAGTCTGCCGGCGTGTGCCCAGGTCTGTGCCGATTTTTTTTCCCGCAAGGAGGAGGGTCCCCCCCCCCCCCCCAGACCAAAGGGACCATCGCGGGAAAAAAACGAAATTTACCCTCGGGAAAATCTTGTCGGGCCATTGTTGGTGCACAAATTTTTGGATCCCCCCCCCCCCTCCTCCCGTTAAGCACCCAACCTCCGTCCCTCTGGGCAGTGTTGCCGCAGTTCCCCCGCCGGCTGCCGTGACGTGGCGGGTGGCGGGGCGCACGCTCGCTTACTGCTGTCGTGCAGGAGATGGGCGTCTCGGTGGCCAAGATACAGTTACTTCAGCGCTCCAAGCAGCTGATGGTATGCGGGAGGAGGGGGCGGGCAATAGGGAGGACGGCAGAGGGGCAGCGGTGGAAGAGGTATGAACGGAGGGGTCCGGGAGGACCCGCGCGGGAGGAGGGGGGGGCTGCAGGCGAAAGGAGTGCAGAGGGAGGGGTGCGGTGGGCAGGTATCCGGCAGCTCATGTTGCATCCCTGGCAGATGGAGGTGTGTACCCCTTCCTGGATTCCCACCCCGGAAGGTGGATGCCCCCGGCAGTGCGGATGCCCGCAGTAGTGCGGATGCCTGTTTGTCATGGCAGAAGGTTCAAGGGCGAGAGGCCAATAGGCGCCGCCACAGGCTAACAGAGCCAACCACCAAGGCCTTGTGCCAACCCCCCCCCCCCCCGCCCGCCCGGTCCAAGCAACACTACGGTATTCATGCCAATGAACTGTGAGACTTCCCAGAGTGATTCTGGAGGGTGACGCCCATCATCGTTCCATGGCCAAGCAACACTACAAGTCGGTTCCGTATTTTCTGGTTATTTGCCGTTGCTTGGACAGCGGGTGGGGGGGCGGGGGGGGGGGTTGGCACAAGGCCTCGGTATCGGGGGGGGGGGGTATGTTGACTGGCGTAACACAGAGACTCCTCTCTTTCTCTCTCTGTGTGTGTGTCATGTCTTGTCCGGGCGCCCAGCCTTATCACAACGTCTGTGTTCTGTATGGCCCGATGCGGTGTTTGGAGATGTGTGCCCTTTGATCCCCGTGCCCTGCGGTGCCTCGTATCGTCCCCACCGGGTCTCCTGGTCGTTGGTTCATTCGTGTCCCTCACGAAGCGTGTGCGTCATGTGCGCGTCCGGCCACGGTCACAAAAGCAACACACACAACACATTTCGGGCCGTGCGGCGTCCAGCGACACACCAACACCCGGACAAACCGCTGGTGCGGTAGTGCGCAGATGCTGCCCAGTCCCGCGCTGCTCTCCCGCCCCACCCTCCCCTGCCCTGCCCTGCCCCGTCGTGCACGCAATTTCAAGGGCTTCCAAGTTCGCTTTTCTAATTTCAGGCGCTTTTCGCATTTGAAATCCCGCGGCACAAAGTAATGCCCCCTGGAAAGCGACCCCAAGCGGGGGAAACCACACATCCCCCCCCCCCCCTCCCCAAAAGAAAAAAACGATGGTGCGTCCCAGTGTGCCATGCCCAAAGGGAAACCAACGAAAAGAACACAAAGATAACGCGCACCACACGAGCAGTGCACGACGCCCGGAGAAGACGACCACGTAGACCGAGAGGAGGAGCGCCAGGAGGACACACACAGAGACCACAGCGTTTGCCCCCCCCCCCCCCAAACGGGAGAGAATCGTTGTGGTTGTTAGAAGCCCCTGTCAGGAACATGATCCTGCAGATGCACACCCCAGCGCGCTCAAGTCAGTGCTGGAGTTGGCAAACCCCCGCATGGACTCGGAGTGTGTTCCTCTGGATGTACCTGGTCAACGGCACGGGCAACAGCCCCGTCTCCGGGACAGCCGACCCCCGGAGTAGTCAAACAGGACAAGTCATCCGGGGGCTCCGTTGACACAACCAAAACACGTTCAGGCCCACAGAGGGTCAGGATGAGCACTGGCGGGAGGCCCATAGGCGCCGCCAAAGGCAAACAATCAGATACCAAGGCCAACCCCCCCCCCCCCCCGAAGGGGTCCCGCACGCAGGGGCCGAGCCTCTCCTCCGGGACCCAAAACCGACGCACGCTGAGGCGGCCCGAGCAATGCAACTCCGTTGGCAACCGCCGTCATCCCACCGCCGACTGGCGTCCGTGCAGCACCGACTGGCGCCGATCCACCGGCGCCGACATGCGGATGGTGAGGCTCCGCGAAGCCAAGCCCCCGCCCCCAAGTCACGCCTCGCCGATGGGCGGTGCCGTGCAACCGCCGTGCGCGGGGGGGGGGAGGGGGGGCTGTGCAGCGCGTTCGTGCCACAGGGCGGCAACATCCAGAGCGTGGACGACGACCCGGCCAGGATCACCACGCCGGACCTGCAGGCCGACGCCCACGAGCCCGTGTTTGTGGAGGTGTGGCCCGCACCGCCTCCTGCCTGGGCCCCAGGGCCAGGGCCCCTTTGAACAATTCGGCACCCCCGGGGGTGGGGGGCCCGGGGGGGGGTCCCCTCCCGGGTCCGTAGTTAAGCCTAGTAAAAAAAAGTTTTTTAAAAAAAGTTTGTTTTTTTACTAGGTAACAGTTTACTAGGTTCACTAGTTTTTTACTAGGTATCGGGAACCTAGTAAAAACAAAAACTTTTTTTTTACTAGGTTTCAGAACCTAGTAAAAAAAAAAGTTTTTCTTCTTACTAGGTTCCAAAACCGCCAAAAACAAAAGAACTAGGCTGTAGAACTTTCGGGCCACTTGTTGGCCACTTCTGATCTTCTCCCCCGCTCTGAGGGGCTTTTTTCCACTGGCCTGGTGAGGCAGGGTGGTCCTTTAGGACCAATTTTTTTTTGTTAAGGACCGCCATTGAGGACCCCCACTATGGGGCTTTTTTCCAGGAGCCCGGCGCGGGCCACTTTTGTTTCCCTCCCCTTCTGTAGTGGACCCTGAGAATGCGGGGGTGACGTAGCACTTCCACCCTCTTTTGGGCCCCCGAGAAGGTAGGGGTGAGGCAGCCACTTCTGATTTTGTTCCCTTTGTTGGGGCACACTTCTGCTTTTGCTCCCCTTTGTTGGGGATCATTGAGAATGCGGGGGTGACGTAGCATTTCCGCCCACTTATGGGCCCTCCCGAAGGCAGGGGTTAGGCAGCCAATTCTGATTGTCCCCCTTTGCAACCCCCCCCCCCCCCCTCTCCTCCAAAGGGTTTCGAAACATACATGAACTCCCTCTTCACAACATGCATGGTTCGGCCTGTGTGGGGCGCCACTGGCAACGGTGGCCGGGAATTGACCTAGTAAGGAAAAATTTTTTTTCAAAATTTTGCTTTTTTTACTTAGTAAAAAAAAACTTTTTCAAAATTTTTTTTTTACCAGGTTTCACTTTTACTAGGTTTTGCTACATTTTACTAGGTTTTGCTACGTGCATACTAGGTTTCACCAAATGCCCTCCCCTCCCCCCCCCCCCACTCAGACCCACGGAGGGTCAGAATGAGCAGTGGTGAAAGGCCAATAGGCGCCGCCAAAGGCAAACAATCAGATACCGAGGCCTTGTGCCAACCCCCCCCCCCCCACTGCTCTGGAGGGACCCAGAGCACTGTCGCTGCCCACCACACGCCTCTTGGCTTGGTCAGGGACTGGAAGCGATCAGAGCCACGAGCCTGTGTCCTCGGGATGTGACCCCTGGAATGCTTCCCATCCATCCATCCATCCACCCCACCTGGACACCCCCCCCCCCCCTCCACCGATTGGGCCCAATTTTCTTCCAGGCCTTTGGCCAATCAACAGTCTTCTCTGGCGCCTTTGGCGCCAATCAGTTTAAACCAACAATTTTCTTCAGCGCCTCCAAAACTTCAGCACCACCGGAGGGGGGGGTAGGGGGGCTGGACCCCCCCCCCCACCAAGGCCCTGTGCCAACCCCCCCCCCCCCTCTTAAAAGGCGCCCTGCCACACCCCTGCAATGAGACAGAGCCTGTTCCTTGGGCCAATAAATGACTGGAAGGGCATGAGCCCCCGCTGTGTGCGGGCAAGCGCAGCCCTCGCCCGCACGAGGCCGTGCAGTGGAATGCGGGCGGGGCGTACCGCGGGGCGTCCCATTGGATTCGTGCGTCACAGGGCGCCGCTGGAGTAGTCGCCGACAACCGCCAGGCAGAGGCCTTGGCTGCAGGTCTGTGGGCCCCCGTCGAGGGCCCCCATTCCGCAGACGCCGCGCTGAGCGACAGCAATGAGCGCCGCAGGGCTCGCACAGCGGAACCTGCGGATGGACGGCGGGCTGGACACGGGACCCGGCCCAGAAATGGGAGGCCCGTGCTGCCCTCGGGGGACGGGGACCTGGTCTATACCAACCGCATGCCCCCCCCCCGCCCCCCGCCCTCTCCTGCGCCCGCCCTGTCCCTCCCTGCGTTGGTAGGAGCCGCAGACCATGCCCCAGGGCGAGCCCCTGGTCCCTCCTGGCGCGGCCAGGGGGGCCAGATCACCCACAGAGATCTGCACCCCCCCCCCTCCCCCCCCCCCCCCAGGCCAAACCACCCACCCAAAAACCCAAAAAAAACATTTCTTGCGAAAAATGAAATTTTGAATGGAGACCCAACAATGAGAGGCCCATTGAACACAAACCTTTTTTTGCCCTCATACCCACATCCCCCCCCCTCCCCCCAAAGGACACGGCGCAGCGGCAGGGCTGTCTTGTTTGTTCGTTGCCGGCGTTTCCGGCGATGGCTTTGGTTCGCTGTTCCTCCGCGGCGGGTCCCAGTATCGCATGTATGACGCTGGTGATGTTGCCTCCCTTCTCACGCACAAAGGTTCATTCACGTTGCATCTCACAGACCTTTTTGCGAAAGGCGCCCAGTGCCGCTTTTTGGCTGTTGACAAGCTTTTCTTTCCCCCGTTGTGGACTGCATGTGCTGCCTGTTGTGCTGACGTCTCGCCAACCAACACCACACACGTGACAGCTCACACGTTACCATACGGGGGTCCGCCAGGCTGTGCTCCGGGGGCCCGGCACACGATGCACCCGCCACACGATGCACCCGCCACACGATGCACCCGCCACACGATGCACCCGCCACACGATGCACCCGCCACACGATGCACCCGCCACACGATGCACCCGCCACACGATGCACCCGCCACACGATGCACCCGCCACACGATGCACCCGCCACACGATGCACCCGCCACACGATGCACCCGCCACACGATGCACCCGCCACACGATGCATCCGCCACACGATGCACCCGCCACACGATGCACCCGCCACACGATGCACCCGCCACACGATGCACCCGCCACACGATGCACCCGCCACACGATGCACCCGCCACACGAAGCACCCGCCACACGATGCACCCGCCACACGATGCACCCGCCACACGATGCACCCGCCACACGATGCACCCGCCACACGAAGCACCCGCCACACGATGCACCCGCCACACGATGCACCCGCCACACGATGCACCCGCCACACGATGCACCCGCCACACGATGCACCCGGCCGGCACACTTGGCAACCCAAACCACCAGCCACTGTCCGGGTGGTCTTTGGGGGCGTCCGCCATTTTGAGGGGCCAAGCACGGGGAGAGGGGCAAGGGGGGAGGGGCAGCCGTGTTCCCGCCTGCCAGTCCAGTCCAGTCTCATCCCGTGCCGTCCCGCTGGCGTCTCTCCTGCGCAGCGCGACAACGAGTGGGTGCAGACGCTGGTGGGGTACATGCTCTCGATGCTGACGCCCCGAGAGCAGCGGGTGATCATGACGAGGTCGTTTTTGCGGCGCTGCCGGTGCCTGTGCCGCCGGGCCCTTGCGGGGCGAGGTCGGTCGAGGGGTTTGTTGTGGGGGTGTCTGGCAGCAGCTCGCTGCAGCAGTCATCCCGATGGTGCATGGGTAGGGGGGTTATCCGTACTTGACGCCGCGCCATCGGAGCGGGCACCAACCAAACGTTGCATGACCCATTGATGAATGGCAACAGCACAGGATTGGCACTAGCGTCTGGGAGGTCACATGTGATCAGAAGGAGCTGGATCTCACTGCGCCAGACATGGGGAGCCAGTTTGTTCCTACTGAGTTTTGGTTGCGACGGCAGCAGATATTACCGAGTGGTACATGGGACAGCACTGATTCCTAACAAAACTCAGTTCCCCTGCCGGACGCTAGCGGCATGTCTGCAAAAGCAGCAACAACAAGAGAAGAGTATGAGCGGGTCAGAGGGTGTGTTTCGTGTGAATGGCTCATTGGTTTTGAGGGGCAGTCGTCCAACACTTTGGGATGGAGGTTGTCCAGGCACCAGTTGTGCCATACTCATCATAAAAGTGTCGATGGATTTGCCCCATGTCTCGGGAGCGAGTGCAATGCCAAGGCAGTCTGGGACGCAGTTCCTGCCACGGTCCGTGTGCATTCTGATGTGCAGCGTCCGTCTGATGCGCCGGAGCGTAGTCATGACTGCCGACAAGGGTAGCAAAGGTGCACGGGAGGACCCAAGAGCAGAGGGGGGCAGGGGTGGCAAGCCCACAACCGTTTCGAGTCAGTGCCATTGCTCAGTGCCCAGGGCGGTCTCAGAGGTGGCCTATTAGTACCTGCTTTCCTCAAAGTCGTCACTTGTAGAACGGCCTGAGGTCTGAAAGGCAGGATTTTGTGGTCAAACCGACGGCGGTTGGCGGTCAATCCCCGTCGTTGATGCCCAGCCGAGGCCGCTCAACTGACGGCAGTCACCGGTCGCCTGGTGCTCTGGTGGGGCTCAGGCATGCAGGAGTCTGGTCGTGGTCGTGCGTGTGGGTGTGCCTCGCGGTTGTGGCCGCGGGTGTGCTCCGCGTCGTGGCTGTAGTCCCGTTCATGGGGACTCACAATCGGAACAGAGACACGGAGAGAGCCCAAGAGAACAACGTTTGCGCCTGCAATGAGCCGATGTGGGTGGGCCCCGCTGGATTTGTGATACGACCCCTCGCACTCAATCCGCGGGTTGGTTCCGGTTCACAAATGGGCGGCAGAAGATTCTGAGTGGGGGTTCTATAACAAGAGGGGCAGAGCATAACAAGAGGGGCAGAGCATAACAAGAGGGGCAGAGGGTGTGGGGGCGTCGCTCTGGTCGTTGTCGCGGGATGTGTGCTGGTGGTCGCGGTCGCCTGACGCGCACGCCGCAGAGACCGCGCAGGGGCTCCGGTACCGGGGGCCGCGATGGTGTGGCCGGCCTGCGCCCGCCACGCCTCCTCCTGAGCACAGGGCAGATCCGATCGTGAGGGCGAGGCACGGGGACGGCGCTGGGGCCGGGGCGGTCCGGCGACCAGCTGCTCTTGTGTGTCTTTAGGTACGGGTTTGACCAAGCGCCCCAATCGAATGCTGCGATCGCGCGGGAACTGGGGGTCAGCGCCGAGGCCATTCGGATGATTCTCAAGTGTGTGTCGTGGGGGGGGCGGGGGGCGGGGCCGGGGGCTTGTGGTCCGGTGGAGGCCGACCCCCGTCGACATCGGGTCGACGGGAGGACGCCCGATCGCCGCCGTTGTGGCGTGTCGGAGTGAGGGGCATCGCCCGGACGGTGTTGCAGGACCGTTTCGTCTGGTCCTCCTGCCAAACGCCCCGTTGCCCCTCCAACTCCTGGACTTCGTGGGCAGCCCGTCAAGAAACTGTTGCGCAATGGTCAGCAGCCGCCGCAAACCTTTTGGGGCCCGACTCCCACGGGGGCCAAGGGGGGGGGATTGACGTCCGCAATTTTTCGCAATTTTTCGCAGTTTCGCAATCTTTCGAATTTTCGCAATTTTCACGCAATTGCCTTTTGCTCGTCCATCTACGCAGCCAAGTTCCGGTGGTGATGTGGGGCACTTTTTCTCACGGTGTAGCACCATTTCCAAGCGGCAGCACAAATGATGACACTGCCCACTTGCTTTCGGTTCATGCTCCAATTCCATGGGGATATTGAGGGCCGCCCCCTGTATTGGTCATACCTGTGGACCATGTTGAAGAGACACGGAAACACCTGAGCCACTTGTGCAGAAGTGTTGCTCCCTGAGGCTTCGGGAGGTTTGGGTACGGCACCGCAGATTTCCCTCAAATTTCCCCCAATTTTTCACAACTGGATTCGACGCACCCTGACCGCAACCCCCCCACCCACCCTGACTGCCCTGGGGGGTTCGCATGCTGCACGGGAGGGCGGGCGGGGCCACAATACGGCCATTTGCCCGTCGTGTTGTCATGCCGCAGTCCTCACGGACGTCCAGTGTGTCCGGCAACAGAAGGGCCCCCCTTTTTTTGGGTCGAAAATCATGAATCTTTTGGTTTCTTTCGATTTTGAGCCGAAAAAGTGTTTCCGGGTCCCGACTCCATGGGGTTTGTATGGGGCGGAGTGGGACGAGCGCTTATGCAGTTTATGCACTTTTCAGCCATTTTTGCTATGTTGGCGGTTTTGGCGACCTCGGTGGGGGGTGCCCCGCCCGTTGTGTCGCGTAGCGAGTCTTGGGTGGCCGTCAGCGGTACCCCCTCTCCGCGTCTCTTCATGGCGGGGGTACTGCGCCGCACTGGGGGCGAGGGGCGGGGGCGGCGGGGGCAGGGCATGTGGGGCGGCATGCAGAAGAGCTTTGCGTCACCTTCGTGCTCCTTTCCCGCGCTGCAGCAGCGCCTCACCCGAGTGGCACAGAGCAGGACGGGGGGTTGGACGGGCAACATACCAACTCCCTCGGCGGTCATAAAGGGGAGGGGGGGAATCAGAAACAGGCGAAATTCGGAACGGCGAAGTTTGGCGCAAATGTGTGCCAAATCGTGCCGCGGTATTCGAAGGTCCAAAGCCATTTCCCCGGGTGTCATTGTCAGCGCTCTTGGCATCCACATTTCCACTGTGCCCAACAACAGGCATCCAGATGCCTCCAAGAAACAACCGCAACCAACCAAAGGCGCATAGGAAATGACCACCACCATTCACGGTCTATGTTCTTGTGCCACGATCCGGGACTTTTGTACCCAGTTTTGCAGTGGCATTTAACAGTTGGTGTCAAATTTTCTCCGCACCAAATTTCGCCATTCTGAATGTCGCACGCTCCTCTTTTCCCCTCCCCCGGTAGCACATGACACCTGACCAAGAGGTAGCGAGTTCGAGCCCCTGATGGGGCATAAGTAATGAAATATTCGGGCAATCTCCAGGCACCAGCGAATCATCATTCGTCTCTTGCGGCGCGCGGGGTCACCGAGGGCAAGGGCTGTCTTTAAGAAGCAATTTTCCCTGTCTTGTTCAAAGGACAGCCCTTAAGGACAGCCCCCAGGGGACACCAACCGCCAACCGCCGCCAACCGCCATCCGCCGCTAACCGCCAACCGCCACCAACCGCCAACCACCAACCACCAATCTTTGAGGTAAAGATGGCCCCATGACCAGGAAGCAGAGAGCGTCCCCGTGAACGGTCGTTTCTTTTGGCGTTACGAACCCTTTTCTTTTTTCCCCTTAAGGACAGCCCTGGGGAGGGGAAGTCCAGGCCGGCATGTGCTTGGCAGGTGCAGGGGCTGTGGGCTCCGTTGCTACCCCCTTCCACATCAGCGATGGGAGTTGCAGAGGCCCTTTGACCGGCGTGCCACATCGCCCAGGCTGGTGCGCGGGGTTCAGATGCAGGGCAACGGGGCTGCAGTGCACGGGGGTGCGGAAGAGAAGGTCGGAGGCGTTCCACGGGCAGGGCGGTCCTTAAGGGACCAGATTTTTTTTTTTTTTGCTAAGGACCGCCCTTAAGGACCGCCCCAAGGGACCACCAACCGCCAGCCGCCAACTCCCATCAACCGACACCAGCCGCCAACCACCAACCGCCACCAGCCGCCGCCAACCGCCAGCGGCGACCAACCGCCAACTGCCAACCACTGCCAACCGCCACCAACCACCAATCACCAACCACCAACCGCCGCCAACCACCACCAAGCGCCACCAACCGCCAGTTGCCAACTGCCAACCGCCAACTGCCGCCAACCGCCAACCGCCAACCGCCACCAACCATGGTTGAGCACATGGAGTGCCCGCGGGCTTTTTTGGGAAAACTGGTTCCGGAACACTTCTTTTCCTTTTTTTTTTCCCGTTAAGGACCGCCCTGTCCACGGGTGCGACCGCCAGGGGCTGCCAGAGGGTCTACTGCACAGGGATGCGCATGCATGCAGCGGTGGTGGTGCCGCTGGGGGGCGGCAGAAGTGCGTGCACGACAGACTCACCGCCGTCGGTTAGCTACCAACCGCCGACTGTGTGGAATAGTGCGTGTGGGGGGGCTGCCCCAATCGGACCTTGGGCATGTGACGTGCCGCGGGGAAAAGCCGCGGCACCTCCATCCCTCCCATCATCCCCATCCTCCTCCTCCTCCTCCCAGTGGCCCCCTTAACTGACTTTTGTTTGTTTCCGGTACATTTGGTGGTTGTTTGACGCGGGTTTGGGGAAGGGGGCGAGAGCATGGGAGGGGCGTTTAGGGGTTGGTTTGCCTGTGTCTGCCTGGCATCGCAGGGGGACTCTTAGAGATCTTCCAGCCCCCCCCCCCCCCCACCCGCCACTCTAATACATCTTTGTGGCAAGCGCAAAGAACGAGATTTTTTTGCGATTTTTTTTTTGCGGACAAGGGCTCCCCAGTGAAAATAAATATTTTTTTGCATTCTGCATTTTTTGCCGAAAACAACACCTTGTGCCTCGTCCCATTCATTTCTCTGCTGCAACAAGAAGACCAGGGAGCGGCTTACTCTGCCCCTTTACCCCCCGTGCCCCCCCCCCCCCCTTTCAGTGCGGTGCGCCATGGGGACGTGGCCTCCGTCCTGAGGTCTCCTCCGTAGAGGCTCTGCCCTGCCGCTATGGGGGGTCCCTCCGCAGGCCCTTGGCACCCGGCGCTACCCCGGACCCCTCACCTGACCCCCACTCCCCCGGAGAAGCCCCAACGGCCACTGGTGTTGCCCGGCCTGCGTTGCCATGCTCGGCCGTGGGTGCGTCCAGGGCGCTAGGTCCACGGCCGCCACACGCTGGCACGCCACCGCCACCACCGGCCGCTGCCCCCGGCACCAGGGGTGCATTGGAAGGGAGGTAGGCAACCCCCCCCCCCCCCCCTCCAGGGCGCCCAGCCTACGCCCAGCCACTGTCCCCCTGACGGCAAGTGCCAGACTCAACGGCATTTGTAACCGACAGTAACCGCCCCAAACCGCTTTGGCAACCTCCTCCAACCGCCTGTCTGACCGCTCCCGAGGCCTTCTCTGAGGTACCTTCCCTTCTAATGCATCCCTGCCCGGCACTGCTGCCCCATGTGCGTTCAGGAGAGCCCATGAGAAGCTGCGGGACAATCCGCGAACGGCCGCGATGCTGGAGTCCCTGGCACAAGTGTTGGAGCACGACACGGCGGCGGCGGCGCGGGAGAACGCTGCGCGGGCGGTCAGAAGGGACGCGGGGGCGGCACTCGACGACATCTGAGCCCCCGGCAAAGAGAGGCCGAGGGCGGGGGTGGGTGCGGGGCTGCGCACGGGGGCACGCAGCGCATGGGCGCGGGGTCATGGCAGCGCAACCCTCCCACGTCGCAGCTTACTGCGCGTGTATGGGCCCTGGTGAGGCTGGCGCTTGAAGGGGGGTGGGGGGGCACCCGCACGCGCACGCTCTTTGGGGTGACGATCAGCCCTGCAAACCTCCTCCCTCCGCGACCAACGGTCCTCCAACCGGTTTTTACCCGCCGTGCATTGCCCCAGAACCGCTTTTCCAACCGCTGGTAACCGCCTCTGCAACGCCCCTTTAACCCCCTTTAACTCCTCAGAAACATGGCCCTGGTGCCCACCTCCTGCACACGTCCAGGGTGTCAACAGTCCCGCACTCCATCTATGGCTTTGGTGGGAGCCCCCCCCCCCCCCTCCGCATGGACCCGACACAGAGCAGTGAACCAGGGACAGTCCAGGGGCTCCATTGGCACACCCGACCGAGGGAAAGGAAGGGTGGGAAGGGAGATATGGATGGGCCAAACAGGGAGGGCACGAGGTGGTGAGAAGCCGATGGGCGCCGCCGCCTCTGGAGGGAGAGGGTTGAAGGGAAGCGCAGCGAGAGGCCCATCGGCGCCGCCAGCTGCAGACAGCAACACAACCCGGCCTCATGCCCCCCCCCCCCCCTGTGCAACGACCCCCGTGCACCATCACCAGCCCCTGGGCCGACAGTATTACGCCTTTCTTCAGTGCCCAAGGCCTGCCCCGCACCCAAACAGTGGACCCTCGCAGGTCATCGTGCAGAGGGGGCGGGGGGGGGGGTATTAGAATGGCCGTAGGGGGAAGGGGGGGGCCCCCGGCCCCCCAGATCAAAGTGACCGTCGCGTGAAAAAACGAAATTTACCATCGGGAAATTCTTGTCGGGCCATTTTTGGTACACACACTAATCGGTCTCAGACCCCCCCTCCCCCCCCTTCCAATACTTCCCTGGGGCTGGGGGCCATTCGGTGGGGTACATTTTCTGTCTCCGCCAAAGGCACTGTCACGGGACATCTCTTTCCTCTGGTCCCTCGTGTGTTCGTCTCGCCCCCACGAGGGCAAGGGACTTGAGGTATCCCTCTGCATTGCACGGCGCATGGGGCTGTCCTTGAGAACCGAGATATTTCTTTTGCCCCCCCCCCCCCCCCCCCAAGGACGGCCCGGAGGTCATTGGCAGCAGGATTCGTTGGACCGACGACGGTTGACACTCAGGCGACGGCAGTTGGCCGATGACCGACTCTGCGGAGGTTCGCGTGTACCAGAGGCCGGCTGGTTATTATTTTTTATCTTCAGGACAGCCCCGATGGCGCGGCTGCTGACCCGAACCGGCGTACTCGTCCTGTTTTAAAGCAGCCTCCGGGTGTCGAAACCGACGGACTGGCTGTGCCACGACGCGCTCGAGTGCATGATGTGCCGTTGGGGGGGGGTGGTTCCTTCGCAGACCCTTGTGCGTGCAGGGGACGACGGGGGACGTATGGGGGTGGGGTTGGGGGGGGGGGCGAGCAAAGCAACCGACTACAATTTTTCCGCCATCAGTCATGCTGACCTGTTGCAACTAGTTGAATTTCCCTGTGCTAGGACAGCTATTGCTGGGCTGCTGGCCAAGCTTGGCGGCGGTCATTGGCCATACCTATGGGCGGGTCTTTTAGTGCACAATCTGCAGACCTGTACTGCATTTAGAAATTTCATCTTGCAAAGGCCCGATCTCGACAGTGGGGAACCATGTCGACTACTTCTGGTGGCTACCCTGTTTGGTGCAATGCTGCAGGCCGCATTATGGCTCTGGCTCAATTTCGTGACAAGATTATTTTTGCTGCAGCAGGACCCGGTGCAGCCAGTGCAATGTGCGATGTGCAGCACGTTGACTGATATAGGGGCGCTCCGCGTGTTGTGCCCATGCATGAAAGGGCCGATGACCCTTGCACATCGTTGTGCATGTCGCAAAGCCTGCATGCGCTGGAGATCTGCATGCATAGGACTTATGGACAGGGCTCCTGTGTTGCCCATCCATCAGCTTTCACCGCTGATTGGAGTCTGAAGTTAGGACCACCTCTGCAGTCTGCATGGGCTGTACAGGATGCCAGGTTGGCTAACCTATACACAAGTCTATTGATCAATTGCCTTGCCTTCATCAGCTCCTGGGGCGGCCTACTCGTGAGCTGTGCTGCTTGGATGAACATGGGACTCCTTTGTCGCCATTCTGTTCCCATCGCTCTCCGCGCTGCCCACCGTGCGCTGACTTGTGTCGTGGCCCGTACACATTACGCAGTGGAACCCAGCCGGAAGTACATCTCCTTTTAATGCCCCATTTATCTGCCTCTGAGCCCAGAGTTGCCTTTTTGATCTGTCGATGGCTACAGCGTTGCCTTTGCTTGGAATGGCTATCGCTATGCTTCATTTCACGCGAGCCACGACGGTCCCCACACTGAGTGGTGCGGTGACTGGAGTGATGACTGTGCTTTCCGGTGATGGCTTTGGTTCGCTGTTCCTCCGCGGCGGGTCCCAGTATCGCATGTATGACGCTGGTGATGTTGCCTCCCTTCTCACGCAAACAGGTTCATTCACGTTGCATCTCACAGACGTTTTTGCGAAAGGCGCCCAGGCCCGCTTTTCGGCTGTTGACAAGCTTTTCTTTCCCCCTTGTGGACTGCATGTGCTGCCTGTTGTGCTGACGTCTCGCCAACCAACGCCACCACACGTGACAGCTCACACGTCACCATACGGTGGGGGGGGGCGCGCCTGGTAAGTGGCGCGCAGCACGGCCCAGCACCGGCCGCCCACCGCCCGCCGGTGGGCAGCCACGATGCCCCACCGAAGTGCAGTCAACCGGCACTTCCAATGCCCCTGCCCCCCCCCCCCCCCGCTGCCCCTGCAAATCAATAACCCGCCGGCCTTTGGGATTTGCGTGACCCCTGGCGCCTGAAACTGCCTGAGACACGGCTCGCATGGCTGACCGAAGCGCCCGTGAATGGGGTACCGGGCACCTGCAGTGACGCCGCAATGCGCAAAACCGGACGGTCACCCCAACCTCCACCTCCACCTCCTCCTCATCACTTGACCCGATACAGTTTTTGACTCATCGGAATGTCCTGCAGAAGCACGTGGATGTTGAAGAGTACTGCTGAGGACGGGCACAGGCACTGGAATCAGCACCAGCAGTGACCGCAGCACTGCCCACAGCCATGGGGCCGGCCTGCGAGGCAGCAGGAGGCGGCAGCTGAACTGCAGTCCCGCAAGAAGGGGCGCAGTGCCCCCGAAGAAAATGGTGCCCCACGTCGCGTATGCAACTGTATGCCTGGGCATACGCACACATCGGGACTGGGTGTGGGCGAGGGGGCTGCCAGCAACAGGGGTGGGCAAGTGAAGAGAGCTTTTAGCGAGTTCTCACAGGAAAGGGGGGCTGTACGAGTGAATGTCGTGAGAGACCGGGGACACTGGGGCTGGGGTGGCGGCAGCGGCAGCCATTGCCAAGAGCGGTAGCAGCCCCACCAGCGCTGCCATGGCGGTCACCAGTACCAGCTGCAGCCACCCAAATGTATTTGCCCCACCTGTTCAAACCCTGCATCCCCCTGGGCCCATGAAATGGTGCCCGGGGCCTCACACCGACAGTTGGAATGGTCGTCCATGCTCTCTCCGGTCCTCCATACCCCCCCCCCCCCCTGCCCTATGGCCGCCTCCAAGCTCAAGTGCAGCTGAAAACCTGGGGTTTAGCAACTTTTTTAGTGGCGGGAAAAGGATTTCTCGGCGCCTTCAGTGCATACCATACACTGTTTACTTGTTGAATATATTTGAATATTGGCTGACATGCAGCAGCCATTGAATATGATGGAGCAACTGTTGATATCTGCCCGTGATTCTGCTCCCTGGTACGAATATGTGATCCTGTGATCCTGAGTCAGTGCCTGATGAGACACTGTCCGATAATTTGTCTGATGTCTCCCATTCAGACAGTGACTTAGATTCCTCATCATCATCAAGTTCCAACTCCACTTCCACTACAGATGGAGGCTCCAGTATCGGGGAGTCTAATTCTGATTGGCCACAGAGATCACTGTGATTTGGCATGAGATGGTGCATGTCCCGCTTTGTTGTATCTGTTATGTATTAGTTAGACGAGGGAACCCTGAAATGACCTGCAATGATGAATTGGCTTGGTTTACTACGAACAAGATGACATTTTCATGTGTGAGTGGTTCATTGCCCGATGAATTTTTTGTTCCCTAGATGCACTTAGAGGCACCTACATGCACTTAAATGCACTTAGATGCACTTAGATTAACTTAGATGCACTTACATGCATAGATGCACTTAGAGGCACTTGGAGGCACTTGGATGCACTTAGATGCACTTAGATGCACTTAGAGGCACTAATAGGCACTTACATGCACTTAGATGCACTTAGATGCACTTACATGCACTTACCCCCCCCCCCTTGTATAAGCATGTGCGCTCCCAGATGGATATGGTACACCGGACGGCGCTGGGCATAAGCACGTGGCATCTGATGATGTCGATTCTGGTGAGGCCCCCCAGGGAACGCGGGCTGGGGCAGGCGAGCCTGTCAGCGTATGCGCAGTGGACACACAGTCATACCTTTGCGCAGTATGTTCAAAGGCCGTCACGTTTTGCTGAGCGGCACGTGGGGCCTTTTCGCCGATGGGCGGGGGCGCAGGGGATGCTGTTTGATGAGGAGTTTTTGCCGTTTTTTCAGATGAGCCCCCTGCCGTTATCGATGCCCTCCTTCCCGCAGGGCTCACTGAAGAGTTACTCAGCGGTGCGTAGGTGGGGGGGTGAAGTGCCCCCTCCTCCAGCAGCGAGGCTGCCTCTAATGCCGGTGTGGCATAATTCTCTGTTTGCGAATGCCTTCCAACTGACCTACCACTGCCCGGCATTGCTGAAAAAAGGGGTGCTGCGGTGGGTGGACCTGGTGGAGGGGGGGGCCATACCCCTGAGCTTGTATGACTGCATTGCGCCCACTTGGCAGGGAGTGTACTTAGAGGGTGTACACCGATTGTTGACGCCGCCTCCGGCAGCCCAGCCACAGTACGTGGGCCCAGATTTGGGGCGCTGGATGAGCAACTGGTTGATGAGAAAAATGCCGTTGTATATGCAGCACAAGCGGCGACATGAGCCGTGACAGCCACCGGAAGTGTGGCAGGCGTTTGGGCGACTGTTTTTACCAAAATGGGATCGGGACTTCATGCGCAGAGCGCTATGGAAAAAATTGCCTCTGGGCACGCGCATGGAAAGGTTGGGGGGCAAACAATGCCCGCTGGATGGGAGGGTGGAAGACCAGGAACACGTTTTTCGCCATTGCATGTTCACCGCGTTTATGCAGAGCACAGTGAGAAAGGCGTTTGGGATGGTGGAATCGGGGGGTGAAGGTGGAGCCGAGCCGCTTGCTGAGAGACTTCCCTCTGCTTTCCATTACAACCACCCAGGGGCTGCTGTTGTGGGCGGGACTTAAGGCACAATGGAACCTACGGTGCAGAGCAAAATACCAACACCAGCCAGCGACGCTGGACGAATTTATTGCAGGCTGGGCGGGGGTCCTGCGGCGCTGGCGCGCCGAGTCCAACATGTCGGTGCCGCGGCGTGACTTGTTTTTATTTATCAACATCCTGGATGGATGGTTCGATAATCCAGCGATGCCGGGGATTTTTCAGGGACCACCCCAGCAGCCAACCACTGTTGGAGGAGGGCCGCAGGTGGACAAACAACAGATGAAGGAGGCAAAATGGGGTGCGTACAAGACAAAATTGGTGGCAGAACTGGAGAGCTTGTCTAGGGAGGATTGGACTGTCGTCTACACATACGGGTCTGCGAAAGTGGTCAAGGGTTGGGCACAGGCAGGGTATGGGGCCTGGTACGGGCCGGGCTCCCTGCGCAACAGTTCTGACTTTGTCCCTTTGGGAGAAAAGCAAAGTGTGAGCAGGGCAGAACTAAGGGGGGTCCTGCATGCTGTCCGCAGCAGGCGATGGGAGGAACGCATGATTGTCGTGTTAGATTCGGAGTATGTGTTCAAAGGGATCACACAGCGGTCCAGTAAGTGGTAGCGCCATGAGTGGAGGGTCTTAGGGAGGGAGGTGGAGCACAAGGAACTGTGGATGGCGGTCCTGGCGGAGCGGGAGCTCGCAGGGGACCGACTCCAGGTACAATGGGTGCCGTCACATCTGGGGGTGGCGGGGAATGAAGAGGCGGACAAGATGGCTGAGCAGGGGAGACTGCAGCATCCGTATAATGAGGACTCCCTCCCGAAACGATGCCGCCTTGAGCAGCAGTGGGAGGAGTTGGGGCTCGAGGAGATGTCATCTGGGGAGGGGGAGGCCAGCGACAGTGGGTATTCGCATAGCACAGGGAGCCTGCTTGGGGAGGAGGGTGCACCCGGAGCAACTTCGAGTTTGGGCTCGCTGGGGTGGGCGGACAACGATGAATACAGTACGGATGTCAGTGATAACCCCAGGAAGAGGGGCAGGAGGGTGGAGCAATCTGTGGCGGCGCCTCACGGCGCCTTGTTGGAATTGTGAACAATTCGTGTTGGTGCCTGACGGCGCCGTTTTGCGCAACTGTTACGCGGCTGCGCCGCACGATACTTGATGAGGGCATACGTCTGTCGGTGGGGACGTAATGCTGGACTTTCCACCGTTCTGCAGATAAGCTACGCCCTTGTCCAAGCTACGGTAGGTGTAGGGACCATAATAATTGTGTACGTAATTTTGATTACGTACGAAATGTAGTGCGGCCACATAAGACATGGGCAAATTCATTCCCAAGAATTTGAAGCTGTTCGAGCCCAAACCAGCCCCTAAGCCTCAGCCAAAGGCATCTTCAAGTGGTGAGCATGTGCAATTGTTCCGCATGGTGTATGATCGCAAGAAGGGTTTCCAAGCCCAACATTTGTAGGCTTCGCATTCTTCATTACTTGTGCCGACATGGGTGTGAACCTAAAATTTTCATGTTCCCAAGGCTGTCTTGTGTTTGCATACACTTGGAAATGTGGGCAGAGGTCAAGATGCACCCATACCATGCGCGCGCACGTTTCTGTTGGTAGTTGTATGTGTTTCGCGCAAGCTACGCCCTTGTCCAAGCTACAGTGGGCGTAGGGACCGTAATAATTCCGTACATTGGCGTAGCTTATACGGGGGGCATGCCGTTGGATGCACTTGGATGCACTTAGATTGAACTTACATGCACTTACATGCAATTAGATGCACTTAGAGGCACTTAGAGGCACTTGGATGCACTTAGATGCGATGCACTTAGATGCACTTAGCTGCACTTAGATGCACTTAGATGCACTTAGATGCGATGCAATTACATTTAGATCTAGTTAGATGCACCTGGATGCACTTGCGTGTAGTTAGATGCACTTTAGATGCACTTCGATGCAGTTAGATGCACTTAGAGGCACTTAGATGCTCTTTGATGCACTTAGATGCACTTAGATGCACTTAGATATACTTAGACTTACTTTGAGGCACTTAGACACGCTTAAATGTACTTAGAGGCACTTAGGTGCACCTTAGATGGACTGAGAGGCACTTAGATGCACTTAGATGCACTTAGAGGCACTTAGAGGCACATAGGTGCACTTAGATGCACTTAGATGCACTTACATGCGGTTAGATGCACTTAGATGCAATTACATGCAGTAAGATGCAAGTAGATGCACTTAGATGCACTTAGATGCACTTAGATGCACTCAGAGGCACTGGGATGCACTTGGATGTGATGCACTTAGATGCACTTAGATGAATGTTTGCCATGCACGCAGTGCGCACACAGTGCGAAGTTTTGGATGTCGGCAAATCCTCGAACCCTAGTTTCGGCCCCTTTTCACAAGTTTTTGGTTCCGTACCATGGTTTTTTTTTAGCTTCCCAAACATTTAGGATGTGGCATATTTGAATTGTCAACCATTTTTGCCCATTTTCAACCAAATTCCCCCCGCGCACCTCCCCGGGGTGCGCGCCGGGCATCTTTGAGGGAGCGTTATTTTGGGCCTTCAACCTTCCGGTGTTATTGAGGAAACCTGGCCAATCTTTCCTACGGTCGGTGTTACGGTTGTAATTGAGCCCCCTTCGTTGCGTTCATGCCTCTCCCATGTTTGTTGCCAAATGTCAAACGGGCACCCTGAGCCTGGTATGTGGTCATACAACTCAAGGGTGTCCGCTGCGCACCCAAGAATACCTGCCACCTTTCTGGTAGCAAATAGGATGAAGGGGAGGGCGGTGGTGATTCTCAGCGTGGACACAATACACTTGTTGATGTCGAGCGAGGACAGTGATGCGGTGGGGATGAAGGCCATACCACAAACTCCTCAAGGTCCGCGGAGATTCACATGTGTATTCTACGAACAAAGCTCTCTTGACTCGTTTTCATGCTAAGAGGCAAGAATTTTTTTTTGAAAAGAAACTTTACCCCACTTGTGTATGTTCAAAATATTCAGCACGTCATGGGGATCATTTTGAGGTATCTTTGTTGAGGGACCCACCGAACTCCCCCCCCCCCCCCGCCCCCCAGGAGCAGCAGCCAGATGATAGGCAGCAGCTAGACACGTGGGTGTTGTTTCACCAAAACTTCCTGACTGGCTGGGTGAAAAAACTAGCCACTTGGCAACAATATCCTCTGAGGTGGCTGCCCACTGCTGAGCTAAGTATATTTACGGACTGCGTCCTGCAGCTTTTGGAAGAGGGTAAGCTGGTACACCCCAACCTCTCCTGTTCTGCTAATCTGCCGAGGCCACGACGCACGGGCAATAACGCCAAGATGGCCAGGAAACTGGCTGCAAAGCAAGAGTTTGCCTCCCAACTGGAGGGAATCGTGGCACAAGGGCTGACCCAGATATATACGGACGGCTCATCAGAAAGGGTCCTGCCCATAGGGTATATTGGTGGATACGGAGTACATGTGCCGAACACACTGGATCTAGGGGCACCTATGCCTGCCCACCTGCCTCAAACAAATAATGCTACTGAGGTGTACGCAGTGACACAGGGGCTAAAAATTTTCCCACAAGCAAACTTGGCCCTGATGACAGACTCTGCCTTGGTCTACCTGGGAGCCACCGGCGCAGCGCGAATCTGGAAAATCCGTGGCTGGCACGGATCACACGGCCCCATACTACACCCCGAGCTATGGGATGAGTTGCTACAGCTCATCGCGGGCCACCAAGGTATACTGAATTGGTACAAGGTCCCATCTCATGTGCAGATAGAGGGTAATGAACGTGCCAATGATTTGGCAGAATGGGGACGGCAACAAAACCCGCTATACCCTGAACCCCCCGGGGACAGAAAGGAGGGCAGTGCAAGCACGAAGGCGAACCACAGCAAAGTGATCATTTTTTCACACAAGCACCCATCCCCCCCCGAGCCCGCAGAACGAGCAGGTTCACCCCCGCCCCCAGTGGTGCAAGAACCCTCGACACCGCCGTGTGCGACACCGTCCACTCCCATGTCAGGCACACAGTCAGATACACACAACATGGTGACACCCCTCGTGACACCTATTAGAGTACCGGTCAGTGCCTCCCCATTGTGCAGAGATACACCTGCACGCCTGCTTTTGAATGAGCTGGACCTATGTCTCATGGATGAACCTGTAGGTCATCAGAGTGGCTCTCTCTCTGAGACCACCGTGTCTTTCGCCTCCACAGAGGATCACATTCAGTCTCAGGCCTCGCAGGACAGTCTATTCACGGTATCAGGGAGTGAAAACCATTCGGCCCCGCGGCCAACCAAACGCAGGCATTTCAACACGCCTAGCCCGGTGCCATCCAGCCCCGCCTCAGTGGACATACACTCACACGGAACAACCATGTACTCACCCAGCATGCCGGCACGTTCCAACAGACAGCCCGTATACTCACCGCGGCAACCAGCATCGCCTCCGGCGCCAGACACGCCCAATTTCTGGCACTGCTCGATTTGTGACACTGATTGCTCAGGGCACTCCCCACCAGAGTCACCTACCACCCCGGACTCTGGCTGTTTTGAGATGTAGAGGCCTTCTCCCATGTCTGAATGAACATGCAGCGGCACGGAGCCATAGGCCTGTACGACTATTGTGCCTAGTCACGGTCATGTACGGGACGTCGAGTTCAGCTCAGACGTCAGCACACCCGGGTTGTGATTGCTACATGCTCACGCCCACCCCCCCGCCAAGTGACGGCGCAAAACCAATGCCGCCGAGCTTGACTCAATTGTGCAAGCTTTGAACGTATCCCCCCACATAGACAGTATGGGAGGCAGTGTGGTATAGTGGTTAACATCGTCGACTGCCGTCACATAGATCGCCGGTTCGAACCCGGCCTGTAGCAGTGCTCCCCCCCACCGGCCTCGCCCGACCGGGGACTGGGGCCCCTCCCGTTGCTTTCTATTTTTTCTCACTGGCCTTAACTATTTTTCCCCCACTGAGCTGCTACAGCTCCCCCCTTTTACATTCATCAATTAGAAAAATGTGCCCAGGCGCCTGCAGCAGTGCGCCCCGCCACCGCCCACGCTCGATGGGAGGCTGCCACCCCACCCGTTGCTTGCCTTTGCCCGAGCTGCCGCTCCGCTTGATCCGCTTCTGGCAGCCCGGGCAGCGGGATTCGAACCTGGGACCAGCGAAGCTGGAGTCCAGGGTGCTTCCACTGAAGCACGGGGCACCTCACCCGCGATGGGATACCCCATACACACAGCCACATGGCACACATGCGTTTGCCACGCCCTTTGATTTTTCTGGTAATGTACATAGATAGTGGAGCACCCCAACCAAGAAGGGGACACATGGAGCCTGTGTGATTGAACTGAACTGCACATGCATGCACTGACGTGAAGAACTTCAGGTTGTACGACAGGCGGTGGTGGACGTCTGTACGTTTCAGCAAACCACCTTTATGGCCAAGTACGTGTGCTGGGTGTCTTGCGTGACTTTATGAGGAAGGCATTGTGGAAGAAATTGGTCGTGGGTGCGCGCATGCAGCGTGTTTTCGGGCGGCCGAAGTGTGAAGTATGTGGGGGTTTAGAAACGGTGTCACATGTGTTGTCCACGTGCAAGTATCTGCCTTTTGCAGCTGATTCCATTTTGAAGGCATTTGGACCGGTGAGGGATGACAATGGGGGAGTCGTGGTTTTGCAACAGATCATAATGACTCATCCGGAGCTGTCTCTATCCACTACACAGGGTCTAGCCCTTTGGGCGGTGGTTCAAGCTTCCCGGGCGCTCACATGCGATGTTGTCTTCAGAGGGGGGCGGGGCACTCGCTGTCTGATTTTGTGCAGCACCGGGTTGCGGTGCTGCTGGTATGGGCAACATCAGATGAAACGTCTCTATATCGAGAGGAGGATTTTCATCTTCGCAGCATTTTGCTTGCCTTTTTGCAAGGACAGCCAATGTTTCGTATGGGGGTGCAGACGCCTGTGGGGATGGCTGTGTAGCCCACGTTAATGGCACTGCCAAAAGCAGTGAAGTGGCCGCATGTGCTGCTTGGTGCAAAAAACCAAATTCAAGGAAAACCGAACAATGGGTAGGATGTTGTGCACTGGTATGAGTCAAGGAAACAGACAGCAGGTTTTGCTAGGTTTTGCTGTGTGGTACGGTGACAGAGACCCGCGTAACGATGAAAAGCCGGTACCGGGAGAAGAAAAACAGTCCATCACCAGGGCGGAATTACATGCAGTCATACTAGCGCTTGACAAAAAGAAGCCAGGGGTACTACCCCCGTGTCATGCAGGGCTTTTGGGGGGAATGTTGTTCCTGTGGTGCACAAAGTTTTCAACGTGACAACTTACCAAACCCTAACTTTTCCCACAAGCTACTGGGTTTCTTGGGTGGAAAATGAATTCTGTTGATGGCATGATACGATGTTGTGTGGAAGTGGGTTATACAAAGGCTGTTTAGTGCTCGTTGAGGGGTTTGCTTGACTCTGTGGACACATAGTTGTTATGTTGCGACATTAAGGGCACATGGCAAGCGATGCACACATTTCACCCTTTTTCACCCCCCTTCACCCCATGTGCACCCACCTTCACCCCTTGTTCTCCTGTGTGGGCTAAGCTGATGGGGAATCCCGTTATGACCAGTACATTCATGATGCATTTATGGTTAGCTCGTTCATGCATAAAAAGACCGATCTGTGGGTTGAATACAATGCTAGGGAGGGCGTTGATATCAGCCTTAAGGGGTGCAAGTCAACGTCTTTCAAGAGATCACGCAAGGGTGGAAAACCTCGCTGCATTTTGGAGATGGCATAATTTCAACCTATTTGTGTTGCTACATTGTCCTGCTGTATAGGGAATGCCATGCACGCAGTGCGAAGTTTTGGATGTTGGCAAATACTCGAACCCTAGTTTTGGCCCCTTTTCACAAGTTTTTGGTTCCGTACCAGGGTTTTTTTTGGCTTCCCAAGCATTTAGGATGTGGCATATTTGAATTGTCAACCATTTCCCCCTAGAAGAGGCCCATCGACAAAGTGTACACGACGTCGTCATTGTCGACACTGCAGCGAGCCTCGTATCCGTACAGGCGGTTCGATTCGCCCTACAGAGTACTCTTCCCGACAGATAGTACGTGCACCAAAACCTTGGTCGACTTCAAGGTGATTCTCGAACTGAGATGCTCAAGATCATCGATCGGTGTGGCCACGTCCACAACTGCAGAGAAGTCAACGTGGTCATCGTCGCTCGAAGGCTCTCGATCGCCGATACTCGATGGTGGCGAGTCGACACCAGGACCGTACAATTCTTCTTCGACGATGCTGTTGGTTATAACTACAACCAGAAGTATCGATGGACATCTGGCCAACCCTATGGTATTGACACCTTTCAGTCTTCCCCCTAGTAAACAGGTGACAGGTATTCTTGGGTGAGTATCCTAGCCTCTGCGTGCGCAATATGCACGCAGTGCGCACGCAGTGCGAGATCTTGGCCATAGAGGGGGTTTTAGACATTTCCTATCTTGTGGGGGTTCCCAACTGTGCACGCACTGCACACCCTGTGCAACAACACTGCCTTGGCCCTCAACCACTGTCTAACGACCGGGGGGACGAGGAGGTGCCCTCCCTCCCTCCCTCCCTCCCTCCCTTTCTTGTAGATTGATGGGTTGCGCTTTTCCGGTTGCTGCCCTGCCTCCACCCGGGGTATACGGAGAGAACGCCTGGACGCACCGCATCGAAGTCACATGCCCCGGTCCATTGCTCCCCAACAAGATTGCCGTGAACATGGACCACCGGCTGTCGGTCATCGGTGTGGAGGGCACGGCCGAGTTCGCCTTGCAGGAGCCCGCCGCCAGGCTCACCGCCAGACTGCAGCCGCTCGACGGCGACCTCACACTTCCGGTTGATGCCGAGTACCTCTCGATGAATGGCGCCCTGGACCGCTTCGAGTGCAACGGGGAGCAGTTCATGGTCATCCACACGCGACCCGTCCAGAAGTGCCAAGTCCTCAAGGTCTGCAGCCCATCTACTCTGCCCTTGGCAAAAAACACAGGGAGCATCCAGCCCCGCATTCACTGGCCCCCTGAACCAGCCCCCAGAAGTGGCCCCAAAATGGCCTTTCCCGGCACTGGCAGCACCACAGGCCACACCACCACTATGCATACGATGGCTTACCTTACCTGACCAAGTACCTGATTGGTTTGGTGTCTTATGTTTGTTGGCAGGCAAGGGGTCATCCCTGGGGTAGTACCCAAGCCCTGTGCCTCGCACGAACTGGTTGCGGTTGTTGTTGTTGTTGTAGTTGTGGTTGTTGTTGTTGTTGTTGTTGTTGTAGTTGTGGTTGTTGTCGTCGTTGTCGTTGTCGTCGTTGTTGTTGTCGTTGTGGTTGTGGTTGTTGTTGTTGTTGTCGTCGTTGTTGTTGTTATTGTTGTTATTGTTGTTGTTGTCGTTGTTATTGTTGTTGTTGTTGTTGTTGTGGTTGTGGTTGTCATTTTCGTTGTTCTTGTTGTTATTGTTGTTGTTGTTGTTGTTGTTGTCGTTGTTATTGTTGTTGTTGTTGTTGTTGTGGTTGTGGTTGTTATTGTCGTTGTTGTTGTTGTCGCTGTCGTTTGTTGTTGTAGGTCCTGCATGGCCACCAGGCGCTCTTCACCGTCGTCGACTACGGCCACACGCGCCCGTTCGCCTCGACCGTGTACGTGTTCCCCGGGGAGGTGACGACGGCCTCGCTTGAGGGGCGGTGGCCGCCGGGGCCGTGCTGGGCTGTGCAGACCCACAGTGAGGAGTGGATGAAGGGCTACGGGACCACGAAGTACAAGCGGAAGAGCTCACTGCAGATCAACATCGAGCAGCTGCCAGAGGACCGGGTGCTGTGGTCGGTGATGCTCGCGGCAATGATCATGTCCGGTCTGTGGCGCATCGATGCCCACCGGAGGTGGTGTTGAGCTGTGTACCGAAGGGGCTTTGTAGAGCTCGTCTCTTTCGTGTTTTTTCGCTTAGGCACCGCCGAATGGGTCAATTAACCGACGGAAGTTGGCGGTTACCCGACGGCGGTTGGCGGTCCAGCGTTTTGTTTTCGTGCTTTCGCGAGGTCGTTCCATCATCTATTGGGGAGTTCGGCAGTGACGGTGCGTGGAGGCGAATGTGGGGATGCGTCTGTGTGCTCGTCAGTTTCTGCTGAGAGTAGCCCAAAAGTTGTCTTTTTCGTAGAGCCTGAACCTGAAACCGACCCCCTTCGAAAACCACCGCTGCTTCCCTCGTGATGCGACAGCCACATGCAGTGCCAAGCAGAGAGTTGTTGACGCGCGGGATGCCCCGTGTTTGCCTGCGGTCGCGTGCCATCGTGTTTCCAAACCACGACGTTTCCAACATGCCTTGGCCGCCGGGTGCATCATGCACTGGAAGCTTGGGGATCTTCAAGGGGTGTGGGGGCACTGCCACATTCCGGTGACACTTGCCGATGCGGGGCTTGGGGGGGGGGGGGGGTGGCGGGGCATGCGGGCTGCACAAGCAAAGCCGATATGCACAGCGCAAAGACGATATTCGTTTGTACATAGATTACCCATGACATATATAGTCCGTGTGGACAGAGCCTCCAGAACACTGACGGTGTCCAATCCACCAGAACCATCTGGTGGAACGTCCACTCGGAGGCACATAAGTGACCCCACTCCAGTCGAGTCAGATCATTGACATTAGCTGTTGCCTTTCCTTTCGTTTCTCTGTTTTTGTAAATTTGCACCGGTGCTGTGCTGTGTCGTTGTCTCGGGGGCTCAAACCTGCGGGTTTTCGTAGAAGGTGGCTTTCGTAGTGACGGGCTGGGACGATCCCTGGCCTCCGCTCTGAATAGTGTGCACGGCCTTCGTCCGCCAACTGCTGGACGGTGAAGCATGGCGCCTCACTGACACCCCGAATTGGACGTGGCACTCCCCCTCTGTGGCTCGTTGTGCGTGAGAGGGCGGGGGGGAGCGACCCACAAACCCCCCGTCCCCCCCACCCACCCACCACCACCATCGACCTCGATCAACACAATCGGGTCATACGAAAGGCATGGCAGTGGCCACCGGGTGTATTACACGGCACCACCCGCCGTCATTTGACTGGGGGGCAGGTTGGGGGCTCAAGTTTGAGTACAGGCCACGGCCGAAGAAAGGCTAAGCCCCCCCCCATCCCTGTGCCAAGCCCTCGTCAGGGGACGCCGCACCAATGAGCCGAGGCAACAGTGGCACAGCGGAAGGTCCGCCGAGGGGGTCAGCACAAGGGCCACCGGAACAGGACCTGGCCGGACGTGGGGCGAGCGGCTCATGTGCCGTACCGCGCAGCACCAGCGTCCGCCGTATTGACGGTCCATTGGGAGGCGTGCAGGCGACGGCAGCAGTGCTCCTGCGTGTCAGATTTGGGGGATCAGGCATCGGCGTCGCACCGATTTCCAGTGCGCCCTGTGGGCCCATTAGCTTTGCACGTGATATCGCCTGCACATCGACACTTGACCCCCCCCAGCTCGTTGTTGACCCATACCCCCCCTCTGTCCAAGCTACGCCCTGTTCTGGAGGGGGACGGCCGTTGTTGACCTATGGCCCAGCTACGCCCTGTCCAAGCACCACAACTGCACGGACCGCAATGACCTGAGTGTACGGTGGCGGACTGTTGCCGCTGTATCCCCCACAGCCAGAACAGACCCTCCCTCCATCCTCAACATTGATGGTAGGAAGACCCATTCTGACCTCTGACCACGCAGCATTCCAGAGCCATCAGGCGAACTCAAGGCAATATTCGGCACTGAGACAGCCTTCGCTTAGTCATCAGGGAGACAGCCAATTCGGCACGTTCTGGTTGAACTGGAGCGTTGCCGCGAATGGATTCTGGCCTCCTTTGATATAAATTGCTGAGGGCCACGTCAGTCCAGAGGACGACTGCATGAACCCTTTCCTGCCCACACCACCATGGCGTAGCCTTCACCCTGGCCAGCGCAGTGTATCCAGTTGTGAGACATTTCCGGGGTCGGCGAGGGTCCCTGAGACTCACAGAGCCTAAGAGACGACAAGGTCAGACACTCGGATGAAAATTCTGTGTACTGATGACATGCCATGACATGCATGAATACCGCAAAACATCCTCAGACTCGTCGCTGCCATGCTCTGTCATCATGTTTAGGAGCTATAACCCATGGGCTAGGTGCCATACCTCCATCTGGACCCCTCTCAGCGAGGAGGCAATCAATGGGAGTGAGCACCTCGCCTGTATGGCAAGAGGCTCCGCCGGCTCAAGTGGTAGGTTTGCTCAAGGTAGGTTTGTTCATGGGATGTCCGTGCATATCCCACAATGGCACCCTGGTAATGGGGGCCATGCTGGACCACAGTCTTGAATGTGTGGTTTGCTGCCTTGAGCTTCAGAGTTTGAGCAGTGATTGAATCAATTTGTTGCCTCCTCTGACACCAGTGGCATCTGGTTACCAGAAGCGATGAGATTTGTGGTCCTCCGGTGAAGAGGCTAAGGTCGCAAACGGTCGGCTGTGCCGCACTGCCTTTGGTGGTGTGAACAGCAGGTCCTTGGTGACGTTGTTTTCCTGTTCGAAATGCCCGTTGTCGTTGTCTGTGTGTTGCTTTTGGGCCCATGGATTTGTGACGAAATCCAGATGATGATTATTGACCATCCTCCCTTCTCCATCTCTTCTGGTTGTGGTTGGTCGAGGTTATGAGGCAGTGCCTAGCGGCACCTTCGACCAGTTTGCGGCCCTTTTTGTTCTAATGACTCCCATCGCCAAGAGACTTGCTGGCTTGCTGGGTCACTGGCTGACTCCTTCCCTCCCTACTGCTGACCACTGACCAACCAAAGGGTTGTCCTTGTCCAATGCTGAGCATCCCCTGCCCTACTGAATGGCGTTTTTTTTGGCCTGGATAGGAACCATGTCGCTGTCCGTGTTGTTTGGTGGGAAACCCCCGGAATTGGGAGGTTGGCACACAAGATCGCGAACTATATATGGGCGCACTTAGCGTAGTGCACGAGAAGTGCTCGCGCAGTGCGACTAGTTCGGCGTCTGGCCGCACTAGAAACCTATACTTTGTGATACTCTGGGCATCATTGTTGTTTGGTAGCAGGTTTTGATACTTCTTCCACATTGGGGATGTGGCATTTTTGGATTTTCACCCAGTTGCTTGGTGGGCAAGTGTGCATCGTGTTTGTTCTTGCTTGCATGGAGTTGTTGCTGAAATTCGATGGGTGGAAAGATTGTTGGTGTGGAACCACGTCGCACACTTTCCTTATTTTGTCACACATTACATGGACAACATGCCCATCGCTTCTATAGGAGGCGTCCTTTGTGATGTCCAAAGTATGCCGCTTGCGTATATAAAGTAATAGTTGCTATTGACAGTCTTGGCAACATTGCTTGGATTTGTCTATTGTCCCCTCTTTTTGGTTCGAAGACAAGTACAACACCCTCCATATGGTCCATGGTAACACGTTTTTGCACGTGTATGGCCCGCACTTGCACAGGAGGTCAATGGTGATGAGGATGCTGTGGCTGATGATGGGGATGTATGTGCCCTTTGTTGCACCAAGTGACCCTGAGAAGACGTCCATGTGTGACAAGTGTCAGCTGCAATATTGTACGGATTGAATTGACACACATACATGTGAGCATACATGCGACAGTGTGACAGTGTTCCATTTTGCATTTTGTCTTATGTGAAGGGAAGGTAGCTTGCAACTGTCTTGAGCTAGGGTAGTTGGGGTTGCCTAATTTCAAGGGTATTTGGAAGGGGTGTGCCTGGGGGCTCTTCGCAGGGAACCTAGTCTAAAACTAATGCGCAGTGTGCCCGCAGTACGTGCACAGTGCAAGGATGCCCCCGATACATAAGTCTGAACAGTGGTAAGCAGTGGTCGCCAACACAAGTGGGGGATTCCTGCAAGGTGCGCCCCAGGCACACATTGCCGCCCCTGGTCCCCATGCCCAACGTGTGCACACTGAATAGTAGCACTGCAACATGGTCTTTTCCCAACCACACCGGGTTTTGTTTCTGCGCCTTTTGGAGGGGATGGCTCTGTGGGCTTTTCCCACACCCACCGCTACGCCGACCCCCGTATACGCAGCGTGCAGGACCGAAATAGTATGCGCTGTTTCTGAGCCTTTTGGAACCATGGGTTTGGTGGTCCTATCCCCCTACTTCTGGTTGGGACAGAAAATGTGTGTGTGTGTGTGTGTGTGTGTGTGTGTGTGTGTGTGTGTGTGTGTGTGTGCCCTGCACAGTTTGACAATGTATCACATGGTGTACACATGGCTGTTAGTTCTTATTTGGTTCGAAGTGTGTGTGGGGGGGGGGGGGGTAGCATACTGGTTGAGGTGTGGTTTTGGTACACGTATTGCATGAGCGGTTGGACCCTTGGTGCAGCAGCCCACCCCTCCAAGTAGTTGGCCATGTCAGTGAGACGTCACACCAAGGTGCTTGCTGACAGAGAGAGGTGACTTGGTGAACCCAGATTGCAGCTGACTCTGAGCACCAGTCACTGTTTGCTTCTGTGTGTCCATGTATGATGTATCCCGGGTTCTGTTTTGCTAATAGATCCCTGCACAGTTTAACACTGTATCACATGGTGTACTCATGGCTGTTGGTTCTTATTTGGTTCTAACTGTTTGTGTGTGTGTGTGTGTATGTTTGTGCTTGTTCGCGTCGAACATGCTTTGTCTTGTTTGATGATCCAACTGACGAGGATTCTGACACACAGAAACCGCGTTTTGCCTGTTTGTCTTGCAATTGTGTGTGTGTGTGTGTGTGTGTGTGTGTGTGCGTGCGTGCGTGCATGTGTGTGTGCGTGTGCTGTGATTTTGGCACAATTTTGTTCGCGGGGGATGGGATTTTTTGTTTTGCCGTACTTTTGGGCTATCCAGAGGTCCGCTGCAGCAGCATGAAAAACCACGTCCTAGTCCAGGCAGCACCTGGTGTTGTTTCCACGAGTGCTGGTGCTGTTGCTGTTGCTTGTGCATGAGGGGGGGGGGGGGTAGTACATTGCACACATCACGAATCCGATAATCATTTTGTGCGCAAGGGGCATTGATTTTGGTGTGGTCTCCTGACCTGCAGGAGACTCATCTTCACAGGTACCCCCCTCCCCCTTGCACAAGCACTGCCCTTGCGCAAGCACCGCTACCCAGTGAAACCGTCGTTTGCTGTGCCTTTGGTGGTGCCTGCGCAAGGGGGGGGGGGGTACATGGGGTTGCTGGTGCACTCAACAAGGTCTGACCTCTTCTTGCACCAGTCTTTGCCTGCAGCAGCTCTCGCTGGCGTGGGCTCAACACCAGCCTCCAGCAGTACAGGGGGGGTTTTGGGGGCATTTCGTGTGAGAAATTTTGCGTTTCAAATTGCCCACGAAATTTCCCACACGGAATCCACCGTCTTCTCCAAAGTTGCCACTTGTGGCTGAGCTCCACCGCACCTGCAAAGCCCTACACACCACAACATTTGTGGGAGTGTCCGCGAAATTGACCACACAAAATCTAGGGGCTTCCGTGAAATTTCCCGCAGCGAAATTTACCACTCCGAGTTCGACTTGGCACAAAGTCCCCCCCCCCCTCCCCCTTTACCAATGCATATATACGAGGGAGGTAGCCACCGATAACCTGCGCGTCTCACCCTTCCTGACACGCCTGACGGTAAATGCACACTTTCAACAGCCAGGACAGCGCACAGTGTGCAGTCAGAGTGTCCACTCCGATGGTGAATGCTGTGACGAGCATCTCGCAGGGGGCCGTTGGCGTCCTGGACACTGTTCAGTGCGCGGTCGTACCCATGTGCTGTCAGCCACGTCTGCACCGGCGTCTACCTGCACCGGTCTCTGCCTGCACTGGCCCCCATCCGCGCATCCTGGATGGCCACTGCATCCAGCTCTGCAGAACAGCGCGTCCAGAGATGGGCCCACTGCAGAGTGCGGATGCTTCCAGGTCACCGGGGGAGGGAGCAGTGGGAGGTGGCAAAGGGTGGGGTGCGTGCGGGGGGGGGGGGGGTTCAAGGCAACACGAAGGTGGGCGTCTGATCGGTGTAAGACCCTCAGCACTGGCGCACAGAGCGCTCTCCTCTCCCCCTGGTTCGCGAAGCTTGTGCAGCGGTGCGTGTATCAGCTCCTGGACTCTGTGTTGGCGGGCCTTACGAGCAAGTGCAGGTGTTGCGCTTGATGTATCCTGCCCTCCCGTGTCCCCTCCCCGCTGGCTGAGGTGCAGGCTCCTCTCCCTCTCCCTTCTCCATCCAAATCCTGGGGAGCAGACCGCATCCGAATCTGCTGACATTGGGCATTTCGTGGCCGATCATGGATTTTGCCCGGGATTGACTGGGCCACTGGTGATTTGGCTCAGGTACCAAAAGAATACCCGTATTCGTTGCTTCCGGCGTCTCCTGTAGACGCGTGGCCGAAAGGCGTAAGCTGATGGTTGTATGTACCACTACTGGAAATCCGAAGGATCGTTCCATCAAACGCCCCTGACAGACCGCTGCTACCATTCCGGACCGTGGCGTGGTCCCCAATAGGGGCCGATTTTAGGACTGGCATATGCACGAAAAAAGGAATACTCGTTAGTTGGTTCTTTGTTCCACTTTTCCACTTTACATGCAGACCAGTGGTCTCGGTCGACAAAACAAGGCTACGCAAGAAAATTAGCGAACAAACAATCAAGTCGGTATGTTTGTATGGTCAATTGTATGATCTGTGTGACTACTTTGGATTTCGAACTGCCAACCTCCGCGCGGCCACCCACCCTGCTTGGCCGACTGGACTCCGCCGGTGTGGCTGTGCTGTCTTTGGACATGGGCTAAGGATGCAGTTCATGCACTGACGAGTTGCTTCTCTTCAGCCCTGTGCAATGTTTTTTTTGTTTGGTTCATGGCAGTGAAGTTGCGTCCACCGCCAGCACTCTGGGTACAGCCTGGCTCTTTGCTGACGATTGTTCAGCATTGGCGTCTTGTCTTCAGCCCCTGCCGGTGTTTTGCCTTTGCTCACAAGGCGCAGGGGGCCAACAGACACACCAAAAATTTGCGACTGGGGCCCAAAAGGCCCGCAGACGCGTGGCCTTAGGGCAGGCCCTCATGGTTGTGCATGCCTTTTCTTGAAATCTAATGGGTCAACATGGTCCCCGGGCAGACCAGCATGTAATACCATTAGGGACCGTGGCGTTGCCATGATTCCGCCACCCCAACACGGGGGGCGCATCGTGCGCTGGGCTTGCGGTGCGCGAAAACTGGGCTATTTTGGGTCCATTTTCCCCGTTGGCCGAGGGGACCGCAGTGACTATTATGTTCGCATACACATGACTACTCAGATTCTTCCTCAGTCCAACAACAATGAGTGAAAACAACCTATACTTCCCACTCAAAATGCCAGATTGCTGTCTAAATCTGCTGTTTTTGCCCTGTGGACGTAGCCCCCCCGGTGGTGGGTGGTGTTCAGGGTGGTCACAGGAAACCGAAGTTTTGCAAGAAACTTCTGTTTTGACTCTTGCTCAGAGCTTTTCTGCTTTTTAAGCTACAAGACTGCCGGATGAATCAGCATATGAATTGCAGTGCAGTGCTGTGCAAGGGGGTGCGAAACAAAACCTTCCTTACAATTGGGCTCTGTGCGTGTGCTGTGCAGAAACGCCCCCGAGGGGCCGCACTGCGGACTGGCGGATGCCAGCCCCCCAAAAATTTGCGACTGGAGCCCAAATCGCAAGCTTGTAAAACAAATCGCAAAGTAGAGCATATGCCTGCAAGTCCGGGGAAGCTATCCAATAGCACCCAAAAGAGTGGGTCCTCCTGTGCGCACCTGGCGCACATTGTACAGCTGTGGTCCATGATTTCCGTGAATGGACATGTAGATCCGAAGCTGCCAAAGTTGCTGCTGGCTTTCTTGTTTGAGACCAGTTTGACCCGCATCACTGGCAGAGTGTGGCAGGCATTGCGAGCGGCACCTGTGGCTACGCTGCACCGAGCCTGCACAGTCCTACATACCACAACATTTATGGGACGGTCCGCGACTTTTCCCACACCTTTTTTGGCAGCCTCCACGAAATTTCGCAAAAAAAAATTCACCTTTGCGGACCAGACGAGGCACATTCCCCTTAACCCCCTGTATCTGAATGGGGTGGCCATTCAGGTGAGGGGGGGATTTCACGAAGGGGATTTCTTGACGTGGGAAATTCCGTGGTTCAGTTTTTTGTGACATCTCCCCCACATTTTTCAGGCCGCTGTACGGAATAAAGTCATGTTAAAGATCATCAACTTTCATTCCGCTGCTTCTGATCACCGTGGCATCAGCAATCTCCATCTTTAGTGCTTTGGCTTTCTTGACCCTGTCGACGTGTTGTCTAGAGCAACCTGTCAGACTGCCAGAAGCGGCAAGGCCCCCTCACAGCCTTCCTCCCTCTTTTGAAAGCTACACGGTGCTCAGCCCCCTGAGGTTACCACGAGGGATCCCCGTGGGAATCCGGACTCGGCAGGGGGTCCCCGCAAGCTGTGTGCGTTGGTGGGGTCTGGGCCGTGGACTCAGGTCACAAAGCTGTTGCGTCTTTATTCCTCAGTTTTGAAAGCAGAAGATTGATCCTGAGGCGGGAGGAGGGGGAAGGACGCCTTTTACACCCCCCCCCCCCCTGGGGGGCGAACCTTCACTTCCCCTCAAAAGCGCTAAGTGCCGAAGAAAATTTTTCTTACAGGTCATACTCGAACTGCTGCAGTTTTAGTGCTACCATTAGTGCTACCAAAGGGGGCCCCATTGTGGGATGCAACCGCCCCCCCCCCCCCCTCCCAAGGGGGGGAACTGTCACTTTTTGACCGTTCGCCCCCCCCCCCCTCTCCCGTGGGGGGGCAACCGTCACGACATTAGGGGGGGGGAGATTTCAAGGGGGGGGCAGGGGACAAACCTGGGGTTGACTTTTAGAAGTGGGTATCATATCGCCACCGTTTGTTTGGAACCTTCCCTGATGGACTGTTATGACCCCTGGGGGGCTCCAGGCCCACCAGTCTTTGAGATGAGCGCATACTATTCATGGCATCCTCTTCACCCACATCACCTTGCAGGTGGCAGAACCACAGAATTTTGCGGGTGTCGGTATCTTGTGGCCAGTGCGTGGCCCAGCTCCTGGTAGCTTTAGGGGCAATCCCACCTGTTGACCAGTCATTCCGCTTGTGTTCAGCATACGTGCTCGCCTCCTCCCTTTGCTGAAGTCGTGGAATCCATCTCCTATCAAAGTCTTTGTTGATAATATTGCCATCCTCTATGTCACAAAAACCTCGGTCAATCACGGTGCAATGACCACCCTGTGGTCAAACGGCGCCTTTCCAACACAGGGCGTTTTTCTTCATACAATTGTGCTTTTGTGGCTGGGGGGGGGGGGGGCTGGGACGAGTTGTGGCGTCAAGAGGACAAAAGCTCAGGCATGTAAGACGAATTTTGTGCTCAGATTGTCCAGTTGGCTGTTGTAGGGGCTGCATTGGGCGAGTTGGTTGCTTAAGGCTATCGGCTATGAAGTGCAAAGGTTTAAGTTATATGTGTTGGCATTGTCACACCAGTGCCCGGTATGGTACGGTGCGCGTGGTATGCTCATGCTTATCTCGGTTTCATGAGGAGAACGCTTTTCCTGCGCCTGCCATTCTTTGATGTTAAACTGGTGTACCAGCCAGTGTAAGTGGAAAGTGCCCATAAACTTTGCAGGTTAGCACCTTGCACGTGCCCTGCAGCACTCCCATGACACGTAACATAGTGTTTTTTGGGATTACTATTTCCTGGTGCATAACCTGGCCATGGCTGCATGACCCCTACCGTATCAAATCCCCGCGGCGGGTTCCGTTTGCACACACCAGGTGCTGGAGGCCCAGAATAAGCCCCCTTGGGACCCACAAACACAAACCTACAAAAAGAAGAAAAAACCGCGATTCAATTTGGCCCTCAATAGCGGTTTGGAGTACTGGTCTACAAATGGAACCTATGTGCACAATGATCTGTTGACACTATTGCTCTCCACAAACTAGAGACGTGCCCCGCATCTGCACATCCCAGACATGTCCACATTCTTCACAGTTTTCATCCACAGTATTCAGGCTGCATGGGGCGGTTTTATATGGCTACACAACCCCCCCCCCCCCCATCAGGTCACATCTGGGAAGAACTAGGTTTGGTGGAAATGCCAGACACATGGGACACAGACTCCAATCCGTCGGGGGGATCGTGTGTCACAAGTGACTCGGATGATGAATTTCCTGATGCCTGGCCCAAACAACCCCGTCTATGCTAATCAGGGCCAGTGGGGGGCAGAGTAGAGGAAACCCAAGTCGGCCCAAGAAACATTCGATAGCTAGATGGCGAACTCAAGGCAACATTCGGTACCGATTTGGAACAGTGTGGGCAATGACCTATGGCCTGTAACGCGGGGTCATATGCCAGCCAAGTATCCGTGCTTCATCCCCCCCCATCAGGTCCCCGGAGTGAGGAGGCAAGAAAATGGCTGCATGACCCCCATGGTATCAAGATGCCCACAATGGGAGGACTAACATGGATAATAGACGTGCCACATAGGCCCCAAAGCAGGGAAATCTTGGGTAGTGCTTGGGATAGCAACAGTCGGGGACATGTAGGTCTAAGAAGATGCCCGGTGTGCCCCAATGTGGTGATACTCCTTGAGGGACTGAATTGACTCGTTGGCTGTTGGAATCCAATGGACCGCTTTTTCAGAACTGGTTGGACAAGAGTCAACTGAAAACAAGGCAATCACATTTCTTGACCAACAGACAAACCAAGACAAACCAAGACAAACGAGAGACGTCACTCTCAGCTTCAGTGGGTACGGTGGTGCATGCGTTGCAGGGAGAAAATAGCAGTCTTTTGCTTTGGTAAGGGTGTTGTGCCTGTGACTGGTATCTTTACACGATTTTGGGGAGTGAGAGTGGGTTGGTAGTGCACACGGAGGAGCGGGAGGACAGGTGCCCAAAAGCGGTCATAGGGGCCTAAGCATCACAAATGGGTGGCCAATTGTTGTGTTTTGGGTGGAGTTATCAATGTCGGGGTGTAAGAGTGGGCAGCAGGGCACCTTGTGCATTCGAAAATATCGGTGTGACTATGTTTTGCCTCTTTTGCTTTCCACGGGACACATAGCAATGAATGAATGCTGACCTTTTGGCGCCCGGCAGTAATGTCTTTTACCCGAGAGGCACCATCGGGGAACTTGTGCCTGCCACTGCTGTGGGCCTCGTATCCTTCCCGGAGTGTGTGGCCATCAGCTACGAGCGCTCAAGCCATACGCAGCTTTACTGTGATTGCCCCGTGGAGCGGCTAACCTTCCCCATTGTGCGCGCAGAGTCCCCCACTTCCAAACGTTGTCCGTCCCCACCGCCTACCACTGCTATCAGGTCCGGAGCAGTTGCAGCCGACGTTCAGGATTGTCTTGAGATTGAGAGCCTCAACGTTGCGCCGCAGGATGACACCAAACATTTTCAAGTTGCGCATATCATTTCACAAAACTCCTTGGGCCACCGCATCCCTGTCTGAAAAAAGTTGTGCATTACATCGGTAAGTGACACGTCTGCTTTAGCGCGCGGTGCGGGCACGCAGTGCGTTGAGGCACCCTCTTGTGCAGAGTGAGGGTCCGTCCTTTTCCAGTTGACCTCACAAAAAGGATACTGATGCATATGGGGGAGCCTTAAGCGCAGTGCACGCGCAGTGCGCGCGCAGTGCAACTATTTGGGCGCCTGGCCATACCAGAGACCCATACTTTGTGATACTAGGGGCCCCTAGGGGCATCATGGTGACCCGTAGCGTAGGTTTTGACTTCTGATTTTGTCCCCCTTTGTTGGGGACCCCCGAGAATGCAAGGGTGACGTAGCATTTCCGCCCTCTTTTGGCCCCCAACCTTCCGGTGCTATTGAGGAAACCGGGACAATCTTTGAATCCACGCTTTGTTGCGTGGTGCATCATGGTGACCCTTGGCGTAGGTTTTGACTTCTGATTTTGTTCCCCTTCTTTTGGGGACCCCCGAGAATGCAGGGGTGACGTAGCATTTCCGCCCTCTTTTGGGCCCCAACCTTCCGGTGCTATTGAGGAAACCGGGACAATCTTTGAATCCACGCTTTGTTGCGTGGTGCATCATGGTGACCCCTAGCGTAGGTTTTGACTTCTGATTTTGTTCCCCTTCTTTTGGGGACCCCCGAGAATGCAGGGGTGACGTAGCATTTCCGCCCTCTTTTGGGCATCCTTTGTGATGTCTTGTTTAATCCTAAATACGCCGGGTGCGTATACAAAGTTACGGTTGCCATTGACAGCTTGGGCAACATCGTGTGGATTTGTCCGTTGGCCCCGGGGACATCGGCGGATGTTCTCATTTGGGATCGCGAAGGGCCGAAAAGGAGCAAGGGGCATTATATTGATTATGAGATTGGCTCCATGGATGGTGCATACAAGGGGCGCCTCCATGTGGCATGGCCATTTATCGGTCGAAAGACGTTGACCGAGCGGCAAAAGGAGTACAACGATGTTCATGGTTTCTATAGGGCACGCATTGAGCACTTGTTTGCACGCATGTGGCACTGGGGCATCGTAAGGAACATATGGAGGGGATCCGGTACGGAGTTGCATGAGTACGTGCGTGTACTCTTGCATTTGCAGCAATTTTTGATTCGAAGACAGGTACGGTACCCTCCATATGGTCCGTGGGAACACGTACCTACACATGTATGGACCGCACCTACACAGGAGGACAATGATGATGAGGATGTTGTGGGTGATGATGGGGATGTTTGTGCCCTTTGTTGCACCAAGTTTGACCCTGAAAAGATGTCCATGTGTGACAAGTGTGAATTGCAATATTGTACGGATTGCATTGACACGCACACATGTGACAGTGTGACATTTCTTTGATTCTGCAACTGTGTCATGTTGTGCACACAAGTTGCGTATTCTCAATGTGTACTTAGTTGACAATGGACCAGAAAGACAGTTGTGTGTTCTTGAGGGTGGCGACCAATGCGCTGTTCATGGCCTTTCCAGATGTGCATGATGTGTGTTATGTTCAGGGAAGGTGGTTTGCAACTTTCTTGAGCTGGGGCAGTTTGGGTCACCTAATTCTAAGGGCGTTTCCAAGGGGTGTGCCTGGGGGCTCTTCCGGGGGAACATAGTCTAAAAGTAGCGCGCAGTGCGCGCGCAGTGCAAAGATTCCCCCTATGTGCGCGCTGCATTGAGGGAACCGTTGGAGACATTGTCTCAGGTTGAGCAGAAATGCATCAATCTAACATGAGGGCAAGGTCCTGGTGGTGAATTGGAACCTCACATCATCGCCCCCTTGAAATCCTCCCCTTGCACGCCACTTTGACTTTTCTTGTGATGTCAAATGGTTCATACGAGAGGTTGGCGCGAATGTGCACAGACACAGCTCTGCTCCTCACAGACCACAGACGACAAGCCCGATACGCCTTGCTTCAACAGGAACGTATCATCCAATTGGCGCAAGACACAGCAAAAGCGTACCGACTTAAGGCAACCCTCTACTGGGACGCTTCCAGACAGGCACAACAAACCATCTACTTCGCACGGAAACGACCACGAGAGCAGTGGGACCCCACCTTGTGGGAAGTCCCGTTGTAGCCACTACCAAAATGGCACTGGGATCCAAACGAGTGGGAAATCCTCCTAACATGACGACACCCACATCAACGGAAAACCATGGGGGCCCAGTCAAGAGCTGAAGCCCGTATGTTCACCGTGGCACTGCCAAAAGCTGTACTTATTCGCTGAACCTTGCCCTCGCGGCACCTAGCACATTCAGAACTGGCCTCTTTGATAAAAAAAATTGTGATGTCAAATGGTTGTGTTGTGCTCTCTTGTTCTTTCTGTGCTGGTGCCCCCTGTGAGCGTTGACACCTCTTCACATTGGGAATGCCATGCACGCAGTACGCACGCAGTGCAAAGTTTTGGGTGTCGGCAAATACTCGAACTCTAGTTTTGGCCCCTTTTCACAAGTTTTTGGTTCCGTACCAGGGTTTTTTTGGCTTCCCAAGCATTTAGGATGTGGCATATTTGAATTGTCAACCATTTCCCCCTAGAAGAGGCCCATCGACAAAGTGTACGAAGTGTTCGATTCGCCCTGCAGAGTACTCTTCCCGACAGATAGTACGTGCACCAAAACCTTGGTCGACTTCAAGGTGATTCTCGAACCGAGATGCTCAGGACCGGACAGTTCTTCTTCGACGATGCTGTTGGTTATAACTACAACCAGAAGTATCGATGGACATCTGGCCAACCCTATGGTATTGACACCTTTCAGTCTTCCCCCTAGTAAACAGGTGACAGGTATTCTTGGGTGAGTATCCTAGCCTCTGCGTGCGCAATATGCACGCAGTGCGCACGCAGTGCGAGATCTTGGCCATTCTAACACAAATGTGCCCACAGGCGCCACAAGTGCTTACTTTTGGTTCCACTCTCGCCACAAGGGTGCCCCACTGTTGGCAACTGTCATCGGCACCTCACCCTCTTGACCTGAGTTCCTGCACATTCAATACCAGGATACTGGGGACAAGGTTCTGGACCATACAGCAGCCAAGTTATTTCAGTTGGAGACAGTACGGATTGCACCTCCCCAGTTGCCAGGATGTGCTGATGGATCTCCTTCTCTGCAACCAGCACCTACAGCTGCACCAAAGGCAACCAGAAGTCAAGCGTGTCAGCCTGTCCCTGAATTGCCCACTGAACATGTTCAGGAGTTCAGGGTTGTTTGGACTCATAAAAAGATGTTTCATACAGTGCTTGTGGAAAGGGCACAGCAGAACGATAACATCATGTTTCAATTCGATTGACCCTGCCTGCGTATTGCATGCACTGCTGCAGTTATGGTGCTACGGTTTTGTGGCCCCAAAGAACCGTCACATCATGACCCCCCCCCCTCCCCCCTCCATGGGCAATGCAAGGCACACAGACACATCAAGGGCACAGGTGACACCGCCCACACCAGCACACAAAGCACAGCGCAGGGGAACAGATGGTCAACCTCAAAGGCCAAAGGAGTGCTGAGGGGGACAATCTACGCCGCCTGTAGTAAGGTTTCACGTGACAGTTGTCCAGCTCTAAAGCATGGATAGCCCTTGGTCATACAATATGATGTGTACATAAACAAGGAAGCAAGACAACACTGTACTTAGTGGATGGCAGCTTCGCTGTGGCGCACACAAACTATTGGACTAAAGGCTGAAAGTGCCTATGGCGGGGGCATTCAGTCAAGGAGAACCGACCATTGCTCTCTCTCCGATGCAAGGCAGCAGGGCACCCCAGCACACCGGAGGTGTCACAGTTTCCAAAGGTGACACTCATAGTCAGCAATCGCGGGAGATTCAGAGAGGTTCGGGTTACTCAGGTGTGAGTCTCCTCGGCGTGGCATAAGTTGCTGCTGCCAGTGTGTCTGCAGTGGCAGTGAAGACAAGGGTGGACTTCGCTTCTTATGAGATCACACATTTCGATTTCAGTTTTAATCACAAAGCCAGTGACAACACTCCAGAAGTGGTTGCGGTTTTGCTGTGCCTTGCCCGTACCGGCCCGGGCACCACCATACCATACCATACCCTACCATGGGGGGGAACCGTCACGACAAAGGGGAGGGAGATTTCAAGGGGGAGGGAGGGTACCACTGTTCGTCAGGCCCGAGGGACCACACATTGCCTCTTTCTGCCAGTCCACGTTTTGCTGGCCCCTATGGATTGGTGGGTGCTCTTGTTGGTGCCTGGTCTGGTGCTGTTTGACGGGCTGACGACAGCCATCCCTACCGGACTGACGACAGCCATCCCCTGCGGTGCCGCGGACTACTTTGAGGTGCAGGTCACGCCATGCACTGACGCGACCCACACGCGGACGATAGAGCTCCGTCGCCGGCCCACTTCTGCATGCACACAGCCGTTCACGGCTGAGCAGCTGCAATTCCAGACGAGCTGCGAGTGCACGATTGACGACTACTGGGCGCGGGTTGAGGAGTGCTCCCCGGGAATCAACCGAACGGTGCGTGCAGGGCTGTTGCGCATGCCTGTCTCTGTGCGCAGGCGATGGAGCCCGGCGTTCGCTTTGGGAAACCTCCAACACAGAGTAAAGGCTGTGGGTATCCTCAGGAACGGTCCGGGTTCGAGTTGGGGGGTCGCTTGGCTGCAGAGCCATGAAGAGTGGGGGGGCACATTGTGCATTCTGCTGCAGTTTTCTTTCTCTTGTTCCTTGGTTGGCACAGCCCAACGAGCCAACGCCAAAGACGCAGGAAATCTGTTTCTTCTGGTGCACTATGTGAGCCATAGCTTTTGGCAGATGGCAGAAAATGGTGGCAAAATGTGGTAGTTTTATTGCCTCTGGCCAGTCCACCTTGCAGAGAACGTATCAAAACATGAGTGAGCGGAACAGCAGGTGGTGGTGAGGACAGGATCGTCTCTCCACAGAGTGCGGGAGGAGAGGCAGGCACGAGATGTGTGGCAAGAGCTGGGTCTGATGATGTCAGATGACCCTTTCGGGGGAACGATAAGTGGGGGGGTTGCTGTGGACACTGGTGGGGACAGTCACAGTGACAGCCCGGCGTCGCAAGAAAAGGCGGGTGCCGAATGGTTTGAATTCAGTTGGGGTTAGAGGGAGAACAGCTGTACAAATGGTCCAACACAGTCAGGGAAACGGGAGTGTACACGTTAATAACTCCCCGCAATAAGTGTCGCTGACGCATGGAGGTTATTGCCCCGGCGCTCAGCATGTGCGATAGATCCCAGGTGCACGGTGACCGGCTGAAGGCAGTTGGGAGTCTTAACTCTAATGGGGCATTTCAAGAACGCCGTTGCCTTGGGGCAGTCCCCCTCTGATTTTGAAAGGCTTCGTGGCCCTGCACTACACTGCCCTGCACTGTACTGCACTGCACTACACTGCACTGCACTGCACTACACTGCACTGCACTGTACTGCACTGTACTGCACTACACTGCACTGCACTGCCCTGCACTGCACTGCACTGCACTGCACTGCACTGCACTGCACTGCACTGCACTGCACTGCACTGTACTGCACTGCACTGCACTGCACTGCACTGCACTGCACTGCACTGTACTGCACTGCACTACACTGCACTGCACTGCCCTGCAATGCACTGCACTGCACTGCACTGCACTGCACTGCACTGCACTGCACTGCACTGTACTGCACTGCACTGCACTGCACTGCACTGCACTGCACTGCACTGCACTGCACTGCACTGCACTGCACTGCACTGCACTGCACTGCCCTGCACTGCACTGCACTGCACTGCACTGCACTGCACTGCACTGCACTGCACTGCACTGCACTACACTGCACTGTACTGCACTGCACTGCACTGCACTGCACTGCACTGCACTGCACTGCACTGCACTGCACTACACTGCACTGTACTGCACTGCACTGCACTGCACTGCACTGCACTGCACTGTACTGCACTGCACTGCACTGCACTGCACTGCACTACACTGCACTGTACTGCACTGCACTGCACTACACTGCCCTGCACTGTACTGCACTGCAATGCACTGCACTGCACTGCACTGCACTGCACTGCACTGTACTGCACTGCACTGCACTGCACTGCACTGCACTGCACTGTACTGCACTGCACTGCACTGCACTGCACTGCACTGCACTGCACTGCACTGCACTGCACTGCACTGCACTGCACTGCACTGCACTGCACTGCCCTGCACTGCACTGCACTGCACTGCACTGCACTGCACTGCACTGCACTGCACTGCACTGCACTGCACTGCACTGTACTGCACTGCACTGCACTGCACTGCACTGCACTGCACTGCACTGCACTGCACTGCACTGCACTACACTGCACTGTACTGCACTGCACTGCACTGCACTGCACTGCACTGCACTGTACTGCACTGCACTGCACTGCACTGCACTGCACTGCACTGCACTACACTGCCCTGCACTGCACTGTACTGCACTGCACTGCACTGCACTGCACTGCACTGCACTGCACTGCACTGCACTACACTGCACTGTACTGCACTGCACTGCACTGCACTGCACTGCACTGCACTGTACTGCACTGCACTGCACTGCACTGCACTGCACTGCACTGCACTGCACTACACTGCCCTGCACTGCACTGTACTGCACTGCACTGCACTGCACTGCACTGCACTGCACTGCACTGCACTGCACTGCACTGCACTGCACTGCACTGTACTGCACTGCACTACACTGCACTGCACTGCACTGCACTGCACTGCACTGCACTACACTGCACTGCACTGCACTGCACTGCACTGCACTGCACTGCACTGCACTGCACTACACTGCACTGTACTGCACTGCACTGCACTGCACTGCACTGCACTGCACTGTACTGCACTGCACTGCACTGCACTGCACTGCACTGCACTGCACTACACTGCCCTGCCCTGCACTGCCCTGCACTGCACTGCACTGCACTGCACTGCACTGCACTGCACTGCACTGCACTGCACTGCACTGTACTGCACTGCACTGCACTGCACTGCACTGCACTGCACTGCACTGCACTGCACTACACTGCACTGCACTGCACTGCACTGCACTGCACTGCACTGCACTGCACTGCACTACACTGCACTGTACTGCACTGCACTGCACTGCACTGCACTGCACTGCACTGTACTGCACTGCACTGCACTGCACTGCACTGCACTGCACTGCACTGTACTGCACTGCACTGCACTGCCCTGCACTGCACTGCACTGCACTGCACTGCACTGCACTGCACTGCACTGCACTGCACTGCACTACACTGCACTGTACTGCACTGCACTGCACTGCACTGCACTGCACTGCACTGCACTGCACTGCACTGCACTGCCCTGCACTGCACTGCACTGCACTGCACTGCACTGCACTGCACTGCACTGCACTGCACTGCACTACACTGCACTGCACTGCCCTGCCCTGCACTGCCCTGCACTGCACTGCACTGCACTGCACTGCACTGCACTGCACTGCACTGCACTGCACTGCACTGTACTGCACTGCACTGCACTGCACTGCACTGCACTGCACTGCACTGCACTGCACTACACTGCACTGCACTGCACTGCACTGCACTGCACTGCACTGCACTGCACTGCACTACACTGCACTGTACTGCACTGCACTGCACTGCACTGCACTGCACTGCACTGTACTGCACTGCACTGCACTGCACTGCACTGCACTGCACTGCACTGTACTGCACTGCACTGCCCTGCCCTGCACTGCACTGCACTGCACTGCACTGCACTGCACTGCACTGCACTGCACTACACTGCACTGTACTGCACTGCACTGCACTGCACTGCACTGCACTGCACTGCACTGCACTGCACTGCACTGCCCTGCACTGCACTGCACTGCACTGCACTGCACTGCACTGCACTGCACTGCACTGCACTGCACTGCACTGTACTGCACTGCACTGCACTGCACTGCACTGCACTGCACTGCACTGCACTGCACTGCACTGCACTGCACTGCACTGCACTGCACTGCACTGCACTACACTGCACTGTACTGCACTGCACTGCACTGCACTGCACTGCACTGCACTGCACTGCACTGCACTGTACTGCACTGCACTGCACTGCACTGCACTGCACTGCACTGCACTGCACTACACTGCCCTGCACTGCACTGTACTGCACTGCACTGCACTGCACTGCACTGCACTGCACTGCACTGCACTGCACTGCACTGCACTGCACTGCACTGCACTGCACTGCACTGTACTGCACTGCACTGCACTGCACTGCACTGCACTGCACTGCACTGCACTGCACTGCACTGCACTGCACTGCACTGCACTGCACTGCACTGCACTGCACTGCACTGTACTGCACTGCACTGCACTGCACTGCACTGCACTGCACTGCACTGCACTGCACTGCACTGCACTACACTGCCCTGCCCTGCACTGCACTGTACTGCACTGCACTGCACTGCACTGCACTGCACTGCACTGCAGTGCACTGCACTGCACTGCACTGCACTGCACTGCACTGCACTGCACTGCACTGCCCTGCACTACACTGCCCTGCACTGCACTGCACTGCACTGCACTGCACTGCACTGCACTGCACTGCACTGCACTGCACTGCACTGCACTGCACTGCACTGCACTGCACTGCACTGCACTGCACTGCACTGCACTGCACTGCACTGCACTGCACTACACTGCACTGCACTGTACTGCACTGCACTGCACTGCACTGCACTGCACTGCACTGCACTGCACTGCACTGCACTGCACTGCACTGCACTGCACTGCACTGTACCGTAGCGAGCCAACAGTGTTTCGTCGTTCTCATGAGCCGCGATGGCCAATTTGGGTCGAGTTGGAGTCCCCCACCATCACTTCGGCAGGTGTTCTCGCCCTTCGTCAAGAGAAACCAGTGCGTTGGTGGCGTGGACCTGAGCAAACTGCAGCAGACCACCCCGTCCCGTTGCCCCTGCACCTACGCCAAGGACCTGCTGTCCACCGCGTCCCCGTGCCTCAACAAAGACTCGCGACTCCTGACGTTCTTCTTCGACGACGGGTGCGAGGCCGTGCCGCAGACGCCCGTCCCCAACCCGAAGCAGATCCCGTGCGACATCCGGTGCAACAGCGGCGCGTACCTCGGCATCAACGCCAACTGCGACCCGGCGGTCGGGAACGTGAACGACTGCGACGTGACCTGCCACAAGTGCAAAGCCGGTTCGTTCTCCTTCGCTGGCGAGGTCTGCCCTGTCCTTTCCGTTGCCCCACCCCCGCGGGTCCGCACGGCAGACTGTACACGGGTAAACCCACAGCCCCCCCCCCACCCCACCCCCCCGGCTCAAGGGTGTCGCAGCAAGTTGGCCGCAGTAGTGCCAGCATCCCGAAAGCTTCGTGTGCCGACCTGGAGAGTACATTGGCACGCCGTGCACGCGCCGGGCAAAGTCACCTCGAAGAGAGGTTGTTAGATCAAGCGCAGGCGCGGGCGTCATATACCCCCCTTTTTTGGGGTCATTCGCGTAGCATACCCCAAGGCATGATATTGGATGTCCAACCCCTTGTAAAATCATTATTTTGCCCAATAAGAGCATCCCCGAATGGATTTTTTGATTTTGAGGCCTCTACCCCCTAAAACTGGATATCACTTTTTTGAGGGGGGGTGGGGGGGGGGTGGGTGGGTGGGGGGGGGGGGGGTCAAAAGTTTTTGCTTAATAGGCTACAAGCAGTGGGGACACACGGTGCTGGTAACATGGCCAACGGTCCAATGGTACCGCAGCCGATACCAGATGTGCAGGCGTCGGTTCGCATCCTGATCTGCTGACTTTTAGCGCCGCCGCCGGCGGCGGCGCCAAAGTGGGCAGACCGGGATTCGGACCGCGGACCACACGGATGCCGGCCGGCTGCGTTGCCACTCGGCCACTACTTGGATTATGGCGAAGGGCCTCGCTGCTGCTTAGGGCCGCATCTGCCACTGACAAAAAACCCAAACTGTGTGTATCTGTCTGACTGCCTGCTTGCTGGCTCAGGGACTGATTGGCTGACTGTCAACCTCTCTTCGAGGTGCACTGCCGAAGGCGATAGAATTTTTCCCCTGCTTTGGTGTGGGGCCCCTGGAGTTGGGGTTAGGGACTCCCACTCTTCGGTGTGGCCACTTGAGTGGTCCGTCTCATGCACAAGAGGGGGATTCTTTGATTTTTAGGTGCATGGCCATGATGGGGCCTACGAAGGTAGGGTGCATGTGATCGTCCCGTTTGTTGGGCGAAAAAACGGAAATTTAATTGATCGCCAACAGTCATACAACGTGATTGTGCTTGGGGTTCCTGGGCTAGAGGAAGGAGTTGTGATAGATGGCCGGAACATTCATTTGGATGCTGGGCGCGCCGGGCACACTTTGCGCAAACGTACCCTTCCCCCCCCCCTTGTCTAGCCCCTGGGGGGGGGTTGTCACTTGGCCCATGAACAACAAGAAATCAATTGGAAATCACCGGTACTGAAGAAAAATTTTAGTTGGGTTATAGTAGCATTGGTTGGTCGGGAGTGGTGTACGCGGGGGGGGGGGGGGGGGGCTGTCAGGGGGGCTGGACAAGGGGGGGGAGGGTACCCTCCTGAGGACCAATGCCCCCCCGTGCACAGGCGCAGGCGCATGTCGGCTGGGTGCTTTGGCCGACAACACACGGCTGAATGTTGGAGGAACAATGCGGACGTTTGCCAGTTGTACATGCGAAGGTCCGCTGGTTGCGAAATGGAAGTATGTGGAGAAGTGCCGAACATTGCTGCATATGCAGACCAGGACGTGCATGTGTGGGGCGCTTTGTTGACCCGCATGTGCCCCCTGGACGTCACACCTCCTCTGGGAGCATCAACGGCAACAACAACGGGCCCACGCACCCAACCCCTTGAGGCCGCGTGGCCTCCTCTTCAAAGCCGAGGGCAGGCTTAATATGCAATCGAGTACGTATTGGATCTAATGCGTATTAGATCAAGTACATATCCCCCCCCCCCCCCTGTAATCAAGCAATCAAACAATGAACTGTGATCGGTAGCTATGACCATATGCCTGTGACAGGGGGGTATATGCGAGCTCAGTATCCGTTGCTCATGGCCCCCTCCCTGTAACCCCCCCCCCCCCAATGAGGGGGACTGTCACTTTGACAAAAAGGAAATACCAGGCGCCAAAGGCGCTGAAGAAAAATTTTCTTTCGGTTATATTGGAACTGCTGCAGTTTCAGTGCTACCATTGTGTGGTGCAACCCCCCCCCCCCCCCCCCGGATGGGGGTTGGGGGGGATTGCCCCCCATGACCTTCCCCCCTTCATCATAGGGGGACTGGCCTGACACTCGGGGTGGGATTACAGGGGGGGATTGGAGCCAATACGCATGAGATCTAATACTTACTGATCTCTCACGCATTGGATTGAATACGCGTATTGAACATGTAAAACGGACATATTCCACCCTTTTTCGGAGGGCTTCGCTTCTCCTCTCCTCTCCTTACCATTCCCTGTTCGAGGCTGTGTGGAGTTCTGTGGTGAGCGACGTCGAGGGGCAGGGGCCGTCTGCAGTGATGGGGTCGGACACTGCGGCCACGCCGAGGCCCCGTCGTCAAAGCCAAACTATGTCCGCCCTTCGATTGCGGTGGTTGGGTCTCCCTCGGAGGTGGTCCGGGGCGCACCCGCATGCGCACCCGCCGACCGGACGCGAGGGTTCATCGGTGGAGTGGGGGATGCACCAAAAGAGGCGACAATCCTGAGGCCCCCTGTGCCACGGGAGGCAGAAGGCACACGATGGTCAGTGAAACGAAGGTCAGTGAAAAGTGGGTGAGGCATAGTCGCGTCGTGTGAAGCCACCTTCACCGGAAAGTGTGTCCCCTCGGTCCCGTTCCCTCCCGTGCGCTCGCCCCTCCCCCCGGAGGGTGGGGGCCCCACGCCCCACGGCGGACTGGGGCGGTGCCACTGGTCGCATGGGGCAGTGGGGCAGATCATATTCCCGGCTGGGGTGGTGAGGCTGGGCAGTGCTGCTGGTCACGAACCCCAGCCCGGGGTATACAATCAACAAGCCCCCCCCCCCCCCCCCCCCCCCCGGGCCCACAGCACATCATAAGCAGCACTTGTATATGAGCTGTGGGTCTGGCCCTGTGCCCTGTCACAGGGATCCAGTGTATCATATACCTGAGTCGCCCACTTTGCAAGAACTATCTTGAGTACTCGTAAACATTTCGACTCAGCCCCCCAAAAAACAGCACTGCCCTGGCTTGGAGCATACAATCAGCAGCACTGCCCTGACCTCGAGCCCATGATCATGAGCATTGCCCCAGCCCACGGGGAACGCAGGGGAAGGGCAATTAGCAATGGGGGAAGTAGCGGCGCATTAATTGTCCTCGATTTGGGTGAAGGAAGTCGGTCAAACGGGGACAATGGCGAGCCACAAGACTCAAAACGGACAAAAATGCTGCGATCACCGCTCCCCATTCAAAAGTATGTTTCACAAAGGGTACCTTTCCCCCTGTTCCACGAGAATTACGCAAGTTGCGCACCGCAGGGCGCACCGCAGGTGGCGCAGGATCAGCGTTCCCACGGGGCATACAATCAACCCCCCACTACTTCCCGCACAAGGCTCGCACTCTGTAGCACCCCCCTTGGCCAGGCCTATTAGGGAAGCCTATTGGGGGCCTATTAGGGGGCCTTTTAGGGGGCCTATTAGGGGCCTATTAGGGGCCTATCAGGGGGCCTTTTAGGGACCTATTGGGCGGCCTATTGGGCGGCCTATTAGGGGGCCTATTGGGGGCCTATTGGGGGGCCTATTGGGCGGCCTATTAGGGGGCCTATTAGGGGGGCCTATTGGGCGGCCTATTGGGCGGCCTATTAGGGGGCCTATTGGGGGCCTATTGGGGGGCCTATTGGGCGGCCTATTAGGGGGCCTATAGGGGGCCTATTGGGGGGCCTATTGGGCGGCCTATTAGGGGGCCTATTGGGGGGCCTATTGGGGGGCCTATTGGGCGGCCTATTGGGGGGCCTATTAGGGGGCCTATTGGGGGGCCTATTGGGGGGCCTATTAGGGGGCCTATTGGGCGGCCTATTGGGGGGCCTATTAGGGGCCTATTGGGGGCCTATTGGGCGGCCTATTGGGGGGCCTATTAGGGGGCCTATTAGGGGGCCTATTAGGGGGCCTATTGGGCGGCCTATTGGGGGGCCTATTGGGGGGCCTATTAGGGGGCCTATTGGGGGGCCTATTGGGGGGCCTATTGGGGGGCCTATTGGGCGGCCTATTGGGCGGCCTATTGGGCGGCCTATTGGGGGCCTATTAGGGGGCCTATTAGGGGGCCTATTAGGGGGCCTATTGGGGGGCCTATTAGGGGGCCTATTGGGCGGCCTATTGGGGGGCCTATTAGGGGGCCTATTGGGGGGCCTATTAGGCGGCCTATTGGGGGCCTATTAGGGGGCCTATTGGCGGCCTATTGGGCGGCCTATTGGGCGGCCTATTAGGGGGCCTATTAGGGGGCCTATTGGGCGGCCTATCAGGGGGCCTATTGGGCGGCCTATTGGGCGGCCTATTGGGCGGCCTATTGGGCGGCCTATTAGGGGGCCTATTGGGCGGCCTATTGGGCGGCCTATTAGGGGGCCTATTGGGGGCCTATTGGGGGGCCTATTGGGCGGCCTATTAGGGGGCCTATCAGGGGGCCTATTGGGCGGCCTATTGGGCGGCCTATTGGGCGGCCTATTAGGGGGCCTATTAGGGGGCCTATTGGGCGGCCTATCAGGGGCCTATTGGGCGGCCTATTGGGCGGCCTATTGGGCGGCCTATTGGGCGGCCTATTAGGGGGCCTATTGGGCGGCCTATTGGGCGGCCTATTAGGGGGCCTATCAGGGGGCCTATTGGGCGGCCTATTGGGCGGGCCTATTGGGCGGCCTATTAGGGGGCCTATTAGGGGGCCTATTGGGCGGCCTATTGGGCGGCCTATTAGGGGGCCTATTGGGGGGCCATCGACGGTGCAACCCGTGTCCGCTACCCACACTACCGCCACCACCAATGGTCGGCACCAGCGGTTGGCGGGCAACCAACGGCAGTTGATGGTCTGTCGCCGCCGTTGGATGGCACTTACGGCAGCTCGAGGTCCTCGAGGTCCCGGCGGAACGGGATTCGGTCAGTTTTTTCCCCGTGGCCTTGGGGTCAGTGTGACCCGCACTCAGATCCGCACATCGCGTGACGCCATCAGGGGGGGGGGGGGGGGGCAAAAAAAGGGCCACAGCTCATTGTGGTGGCTGTCGTCAGCACCAACTTTGCCAGATTTGCGGCAACAGGGGCCCATTAGGGCCTATTAGGGGGCCTGTTGGGGGACCTATTAGGGGGCCTTGCGTGGTGCTACCAGGTGATCTGTAGTACTGTTTGCTGCATTCTCATTTGTGACATCCGCAGCACATCCTGCCACCATAGCACAATGTTGTGCCACCATCCCGGGGGATTTCGGCTTTCAGATTTGTGCTGCAATTTCCCCATGTCATTTTTCTGCGCAATCCGGGCCAGACCTTTGTTTAAGGTAGGGCAAGTACCACAGTTCCCCAACCTTTGGGGGGGGGTGCCGAAATTTTCCCCGGCCAAACGCCCCCCTCCCCCCCCCCCCCCCGTGGTAAGCTCCAGCAACGAAGTGCACTGGGCCCGTCATGCCGAACAGGTGTACGACGACTTCAGCGGCCCGGAGCTGCCGGAGCAGTTCGACACGGACTGCCGGGCGGCGTACGTCTGGCAGGACACGCGCTGCGCGAAGTGGTCGACCCGCGGCGGCGCCCTCTGGTCCGGCGACCAGCAGAAGAAGGACAGCCTCGAGTCGTGGGTGCAGATCGACGTGGACATCGCGAATCCGGAGGACGCCTACCTCCAGTTCGACTACCGCGTGGAGTCCGAGCGGACGTGGCTAAGCGACGCCAGTGGCATCGAGTGGGTCGGCGATTTCCTGCAGGTCGGCGGACCGGCCCCCCTCTTGAGACTTGGGGTTTGACAAAAACGGGGGATGCCGTGAGGGTCTGGGTGGGCAGGCCTGAATTGGAATATTTTTTTTGGCAATGGTGCCCCTCCCCCCCCCCGGCCCCCGGCAGACCCCCCCCCCCCCGCCCTCTAAGACAGAATGGTTGGTCCAGTGGTTGGACAGCCGAAGGGCAAGCGAGCAGTCGGTGGATCGGTTCCCGGTGCAAACCCTGGGTTAGCGAATCGCGGCATGGGCGGACTCATGAATTGCCAGGGGCCCGGGATAGAGCTTCTTTGCACTCCCATGCCTTAGGCCTTCAGACACCTTGAGACGGTGGGGCTACGGGGTGCCGACCAAACCAAACCAAACAACCGCCCCCCCCCCCCCCCCCCAAGACCAAAGTGACCATCGTGGGAGCAAACGAAATTTACAAAAGGGAAAGTCTGGTCAGGCCATTTTTGGTACGCAAACTTTTGCCCCCCCCCCCCCCCCACACACAACACCCCCTTGTAAATCAGGCCTGTGGGCGGGTGTCTCAGCTCTTGGGTGGGTGGGTGGGTGATACAGAGAAGTGTTGACTCCCGATGCGATGCAGTTGACCCAGGACAGAGTAAGGCACACAGACACCCCATGCCTCTTGGATGTTCACCGCTTTTGGGTGCAAAGCGCAAAATGGCGGCTGTTCTTTTTGAGTTTAGCCCCCCCTCCTCCCCCCGAAAACGGCCACCGCACCATTCACCCCAGCCCCCCCCCCCCCCCCCACCCTCCCCCATGGATTTGCTTGCAGGGGAGGTGAGGGCAATTCCAGAGCAGTTGCGGAGCGTTCACAAGGGACTGTGAAAGCGGTTGGGGGGGCGGTTACTGGCGGTTGGAAATACGGTTGGGGCTGGTGTTGGGGGCGGTTTCAGACAAAAAGCCTGGTCTTGCCCTAGTAGCACTTTGTCTCCACACCGCCGTCGGTTACCCTCCAACCGCCGTTGGTTGCACTCCAACCGCCGTCGGTTACCCCTTAAGTGCCATCGGTTGGAGCTGTGCAGATTTTGCTGACCACCGGACACACATCTTTTTTTTTTTGAGCAAAAAGACCCCTGGAAGGCACGCGTACGTCTGCGTGCAGGTCAAAGTCAACGGCGAACCGGTGCGATTCACCGCCGACAATAAGACGGAGGTCGCCGGCAAAATGTGGGCCTTCAAGCCTTCGCTGGAGATCCCGCTGCCCAAGCGCAAGGGCCGCGCCACGGAGATCCAGTTTGTGTACGTGAAGGACAGCGGGGACAGCAAGTTTGGGGATGCGGCCTGGATCAAGGACATCCGCATCAGCGGGGACCAAGCCCTTCGTCCACCGGTGCGTTCTGGCGGGGAAGAGGACGTCGGGCTTTCAATTGGAAAGCGAGGGGTGCGGGGGGGGGGGGGGGGGCAACCAGATGATAGTTCGTAGGACCACAGGAGTGGTGGACAAAACAACATTCACCTGCTGTCTTGTTCGCTACAGTGAAAGGCGCCTTTGACATGTCACTGAAGAGCTTTATTCTTCGACTTTTGCTTTGCACTTCTGCTTTGCTTTGAGCAGTGCTGGTCATGCACACGCATCTGTTTCCCATAGCGGGGGGTGTGGACAGAGGTGTGTGGACAGCAAACACAGTCAAACGACCCCGGCAACAACCAGCACCACCCCCAATACGCCAACTATTGGGCGCCGCTGACACGCAAACGGCACATCCCGCCACATTCAGCACAGTCCCAACACGCCAACTACTGGGCTCTGCGAACGCTGAAACGACACCAGCAAGAGCACCGGCCGCAGCGGCCGACAGAAAGTAGCGACCCGACGCAACATGCGAAGGGAAGAACGGGTGACCGTCCAGGGCCCCGTAAAGGAGCAACAACCAGACGGAATGTCACACAGGGGGATGCATTGAAGGGGGGTGGGTACCCCCCGTGTGGCATTCCGTCGGGTTGCTGGTTCTTTACAGGGCCTTGGACAGTCACCCGTTCTTCCCTTCGCATGTTGCATCGGGTCACTGCGGTCTCACGGCCGCTGCAGCCTGTGTTCTTTGTGGTGTCGTTTTCGCGTTGCCGGGGCCCAGTAGTTGGTGCACCGGGGTTGTGCTGGTGTGGCTGTGGTGCTTCGTGTGGGGGTGAGCCCCCCCCCCCTCCAGGGCACCCAGCCTACGCCCAGCTACTGTCTCCCTGACGGCAAGTGCCAGCTTCGATGCCATTTGTAACCGACAGTAAACCGCCCCCAACCGCTTTGGCAACCTCCTCCAACCGCCTGCCTAACCGCTTCTGGAACCGCCTCTGAGGTCCATTCCCTTCTATTGCATCCCTGGGGGGCAGGGGGTCTGTAGGGTCCACAAATCCACAAATGCTTTGGGAAGGCGGGGGGGGGGAGGCGAGGTCCGGTCCAGAGGCGCCATTGTCACCGTGCAATGCACCCAAGAACATGGTCCGGGTGGGGCCGGCTACGCCCGGGGGCGGGGGGGGGGGGTGCAGCGATGTGAACAACGTGCTTATCGACTGTGGTACTCTGTAGGTCCGGATCGTGACCCGTGAACAAGCCCTGCAGCGCACCATCTCAGGGTACTATTTCAGGGTCATGGCGAAAGGCACCTATGGCAATGTCACTGAGCTTTTTGTTCAGACGATTGTTGCTTTTGCAGCCTGCGTGTTGCGGCGTGCAGGCTGGGCATTCAACATCTGTATCCCTCAGAGGGGGGGGGGGGTGCGGGACTACTGCGGGTGGACTGGAGGGTCAGCCGGGGGCGGGGGGGGCTACTGCTGTGTGATGTTATGGAGTCTTGCTCAGGTGCCTGGTGGCATCTCCTGCGGCCTTGTGCCAGCCAGCACATTGTGCATTGGACCGTAGGTGTAGTGGACCTATGGCATGACTGAAGATCTCTTCCCTCTTTGCATTTGTTGTGTGACATCCTTCTTTGCTCGCCAGCGCAACCAGGGGGTTTTTTAGTTAAACAACCTGGTCTTGGCCTAGTCGCAATTCGTCTCCAACCGCCCTCGGTTGCACACCAACCGCCGTCGGTTACCCCTTAAGTGCCATCGGTTGGAGCTGTGCAGATTTTGCTGACCACCGGACACACCAGCTTTTTTTTTTGAATTAGTCATGCACATGCATCTGTTCCCCGCGAGGGGGGGGGGGGGCTGCGCTGACATGGCCATGGCCATGCGCCCTTCAGGCCACCGAAGGGACCCCTGCAGCGCAGTTCGGACCGTCAAGATGGTGGAGGAAAGGCAAAGATCCCTTGATAAAACCGGTGGGCCGAACCAAGGACACCGGCGTGGCCGCCACCACAGCGTAAACCACCCGGGACACCGCGCAGGCGCACACGCCACCCGTGTCAACCGCAAACGAGCGCACGCCACCCGCAAAGCACACGCCACCCGCGACCATCAAGGAGCGCGCCATGCGCACGCGCGACCCACGGAGGGGGAGGGGTGCTTGCGCCCCACGCGCAGGCCAACGTGGCGGAGAGGCACGCGGTGGACCACCAGGGACCCCTATTCCCCCCCATTCCCCCCGTTTTCCCCTATTGTCCGTAATTTCCCCCCGTTTCCCTCCATTGCCCCCCATTCCCCCCCATTCCCCCCCATTCCCCCCCATTTCCTCCCATTCCCCCCCATTTCCTCCCATTTCCCCCCATTCCCCCCCACTCCCCCCCCCCTTCCCCCCCATTTCCCCCCATTCCCCCATTTTCCCAGACTCCAAAATCCTGGTTTGGTGAGTTGGTGAGTTCGGTGGCGGGGAGCGCTGATGCCTGGTGGCAGGCGGCGCACTGTCCTGTCGCACCCGCGCCCGTTGCGTCATCGCTGCCGCATCGCAGGTGCGAGCTCTGCCCCGCCGGAACGTACCAGACGGCACCGGAGTCCAACGAGTGCACCCCCTGCACCGAGAACACCTTCAGCGACTTCCCGGGCGCGACCCGGTGCACCCCGTGCAGCGCTGCGGAGTGGGCTCCGAAGGGGTCGGAGCGCTGCCTCACGAAGGAGGCGTGCGAGCTCGAGACGGACTTCATCCCCATCCGCACGTGCGTCAACGGGAAGGAGAGCGTGCGGTACGAGCAGGTCTCTGCGGCGGGGGTTTCCCCGGCCGTTTTTTGGTGGACGGGATTTTTTTTTCTGAAAAACGTACGCGTGAACCGTCAGTCGGCCTACAACCGCCATTAGTTGGAACGGCCGCCACATGCCTCTGATTGAGGCCACGTGAAGATACCACTGCGTCCGAAATCTGGGCGGACCACCGAATTGTGTCCCGCGCAAGGCGCTTACTTTCTTTTCGTGTAGGTCGCTTGCACTTTTTTTCTTATAGAGAGTAAATCTAGTTTTCGTTTTAAAATTTGAATTTTATTAGAGTTTATATTTCGAAGTAATTTTTTGAGGTTGAAAGTTTTTGAGAATTTTAGATTTTTTTCATCTTGTTCTATTTTAAGTTTATTTTGGCGCAAGTCGCTTTTGGAAAAAAAAACTTGAAAATGCTTTCGGCACGCGACCTACGCCAAAAAAACAGTACGCGACTGACGCTTTTTCCCGCACTCGACCTGCGCTTTCCTCCACCGAACTGCGTCCCCGAGCAGATGCGTCCGGATGGACACGGACCACAACGCAAGAGCCGCGCCGCTTCCACGGGCCAGGCAGGGGCCGATGGCATTGAAGAAGTTGAGCTGGACCACAAACTGCCAGTGTCCCGCGCCCCATGTCCACAACCGGACGTCGTCTGACCATCCTCTGGCAGCTGGTCTGACTTGATGGGGGTGCACTGCTGTGCACTGCATTGCTGAATGTAAAGGGCAGCGCGGCGCAGAGCAGAGCAGAGCAGAGCAACAGAGCTGCAACCAGGGGTTTTTTGGGGGGGGACAAGTTAAATTTTTTTTAGTTAAACAACCTGGTCTTGGCCTGGTAGCACTTTGTCTCCAAACCGCCGTCGGTTACCCTCCAACCGCCGTCGGTTACCCCTTAAGTGCCATTGGTTGGAGCTGTGCAGATTTTGCTGACCACCGCCTGGCTGCAACTGATGCGCGTGCACCCTCTTATGTGGTATTTGGATACAGGTATCCGCACGACCCCTGCCCACATGGGACGTGGGGACACACAACCACCGCAGCACGATATTAAAGTGGGCCGACACACACACATCAGCCGGGCACCCAGGGCCCTGACTCGAAGTGCAGGGCCCCACAGTACGACTGACTTACCGCCCAGACGGCGGCGTCTCCTTCAAGCCCAAAAGCAATCATCGTGCAGTCAAATCAGTCGACATCCTCCCGCGCAGGCCCCAGGGGGCGTTGCGAGGAAGAATGCCAAACATCCTGCGCGCCACAGACCTGCACGGCGCAGCCACCAGCAGACACCCACATTGCGACTGCAGTACCCACACAGACGCGGCGGAGGAGCCGTTGCACTCGTGCACACCAACACAACAACAGAAACTGGCGTTTAGGACGAGATTGCGGAGCGCCCCATGGCGCATCAAGCAGACCTCACAAGGGCAATCCAAAGGCAGTCAGGGGACTGGGCGCCAAGCCATGCCCATCCACGACCCAACAATCAAGGGACATGCGTACCTCCCTCAGAGCCAATGGTAAACCAGCAAAGGCTGCGGCCAGGGGCGAATTTTTGGGGCTGCTTGTTCATGTCAACGTGGCGGAGAAGTACCAAGTTCGATGGCATTACCACAGAGGCAATCGGCTCGGGCAATCGAGATGGAGAAAGAGCACCCGGGAGAACAAGATTTGGTGCCAGGGGTCAGGGTGCAAAGCATGCACTGGTGTAGGCACTGGGACTCGATGCGAGGGCTTCATTGGCCCACAGGAATCCTCAACGGCCCAGAGGAATCATCATTGGCCCAGAGGGAGCCTTATTGGCCCTGATAACGCCAGGGGGGTTTTTAGGGGACAATTATTTTTTTTAGTTAAAAAACCTGGTCTTGGCCTAGTAGTTGTCTCTAACCGCCGTCGGTTACCCTCCAAGCGCCGTTGGACACTCTCCAACCGCCTTCGGTTACCCTCCAACCGCCGTCGGTTGCACTCCAACCGCCGTCGGTTACCCCTTAAGTGCCATCGGTTGGAGCTCTGCAGATTTTGCTGACCACCGGACACACCAGCTTTTTTTTTTGAATTAAAAAACCCCCTGGATAACGCCCTTACCCGATGCTGCGTGCATGTGGTGGTCACTCCCCAACTCCCCTCCATTTGCCCCCCTTCGTGCCCCTGCTCCTGCTGCTCTGTGCAGGTCGACCCCCACTGCAACCCCAGCAACCCTCCCACCGATACCAAAGACGGCTGCACCCCGTGCCCCGCCGGCCTCGTGCCGCACGACACCGCGAGCGGCCGCCGCTGCGTGGCGTGCGAGCCCGGCAGCTACGCCCAGGGCGGGGCCTGCGAGCCATGCCCCGGGGGCACGTTCGCGCAGCCCGCGCTGAGCTACCCCAACTTCGAGGCCTTCGGCGGCACCATCGGCACCGGGATCTACGGCGAGGCCTGGACCACCTCGTGCCATGGCCTGTGCGCCGAGGCCGGATGGGGCCTGGTGCCGCGCCGAGTGAAGGGTATCCCAGCCCCTTCCAGTCCGGCCCTAGTCCCACAGGGATCTTGCTTCAAGCAACCCAAGGACCCCCCCCCCCCCTCACGGACCCCTCCCCCCTCCAGGGGAGTATTTGAATGGCTGGCCAGCCCCCCCTGGACCCCCCCCCCCCCTCACCCAGACCAAAGTGGCCATCGTGGGAAAAAGCGAAATTTACCGTCGGGAAAGTCCTGTCGGGCCATTTCTGGTACACACACTTTTGGGTCCCAGACCCCCCCCCCCCCCCTCCGCCACTTCTTATACCCCCCCCCCCCCCACCCTCTCCGCCACTTCTGATACCCCTCGCCCCCCCCCCCCACGCATGGACTCGGAGTGTGCTGGATGCACCTGGTCAACGGCACGGGCAACAGCCGACCCCCGGAGTAGTCAAACAGGACAAGTCATCCGGGGGCTCCGTTAACACGACCAGAACACGTTCGGGCCCACAGAGGGTCAGGATGAGCAGCCAGCGGCGAGAGGCCAATAGGCGCCGCCAAAGGCAAACAAATTGATACCGAGGCCTTGTGCCAACCCTCCCCCCCCCCCCCCCACGCACGGAGGGAAACGGTAGGAGCAGCACCCGCTGCACACTGCACAGGCAGCGAGTCCCTGAAACAACTGGCAACGTGTCTGAGCAATGGCACTTCGTGATCCGCAGCGCCCCTGCCCCTGACGTACGTTTCCCACATCGGTCTCGGTGCGCACCCTCCGAACTGCGCTGTCTTGGGAAAGGCTTCGTGTGGGGCATTGCCGGTGCCGGCGTGGGGGGGGGGGGGCGCCAAGGGGCACAAGCAGCACTTGTTAATTGCGGGTCAAGTGCCCCGCTGCCGCCCGGCTGCCAGTCGAGCAGGCTGCCCACCTCTTGCAGTTCGGTGGAACCCCCTGCGCACCCAACCCCTCCCTTCCACAGGCGGAGGATTCCACTCTCAAAAGGCGAACACGTACGTAAACTCCTGCCCCCAAAATAAGACTTAGTTCTTAATTTTGGTCCAGCTGGTGGCGGTATCAATGGGGGTTCTTATTTTTGGGGGTGGTTCCTATTTGGTTTCTTGCCCATGACACCCCCAAGAGACTCCAAGGTGATTCTTATCTGTGGTACACTCGGTGGAAACCCCGGGGTGGTTCGTATTTTGGGGGTGTTTCTTATTTTGGGCCTGTTTCATATTTTTGGGGCGGGAGTTTACTCCCGAAAGAACCAACCGACGTACTCAGTCTTTATCCCCCCCCCCCCCCCCCCAGACACCGACACCAAAAAGGAGCCCCCTTGAGCCAGGATCTCCCTCCTCAAGGGGAAGGAGGGGGCAGGGAGAGACGAACCCACTCCCACTCCCCCTCCCCCGCCCCCTCCTCTACCCCCTCCCTACAGCAACACACTCCCCCGCCACCCAATGCCCCCCAGGGCAGAAAGAATGGAGAGGGCGGGGAAGAAACTGGGCAGGGGGAAAGGGACGAACCAAGGAGGGTAACAGGACAGGGCAGACCGCGCTCACCGAAAACGGTGTAGAGCGCAGAAGGAGGAGAAGGAAAGGGAAAACGGGAAAGAATCATTGTGGTTGTTAGAAGCCCCTGTCAGGAAAATTATCCTGCAGATGCACACCCCAGCGCGCTCAAGTCAGTTCTGGAGTCGGCAAACCCCCGCATGGACTCGGAGTGTGCATCTGGATGCACCCGGGCAACGGCACGGGCAACAGCCCCATCTCCGGGACAGCCGACAGCCGACAGTAGTCAAACAGGACAAGTCATCCCGGGGCTCCGTTGACACAACCAAAACACGTTCGGGCCCACAGAGGGTCAGGATGAGCAGTGGTGGCGAGAGGCCGATAGGCGCCGCCAAAGGCAAACAAATAGATACCGAGGCCTTGTGCCACCCCCCCCCCCCCCCCCAGAGGGCCCTCTGGTGCCCAGGATAGTGCCACTTGGCCAAGACCTTCGACCACCTTTCCCCCAACGTCCGGACCCCAAGTTGGCAGGGGTCATTTAGCCGCTTTGATTCCTCCCCCCGAGAAGCCCAGCGCAAGAGAAGAAACCCGAAGATGGTGCCCGATATTGGGCTTTGTGGATTGGCTTTGGATTGATCCCCCCCTCCCCATTTTGCTGGACAATCCCCCCCCCCCACCCCCTCCCCACTGACCCCCCCTGGCCGTACACCAAAGGAGGGGTGGTAACCCCCCAGACCAAAGTGACCATCGTGGGAAAAAACGAAATGTACGATCGGGGAAATCCGGTCGAGACGTTCTTGGTACACAAACTTTTGGGTCCCAGACCCCCCCCCCCTCCCCCCCTTCTAATACTTCCCTGCCCCCTCCCCATTTTGCTGGACCAGCCCCCCCCCCCCCCCAAAGGCCGGGCCCCACGATGGTGCAGACCTGCCGGGTATAGCCAGAACTGATTGTTTCAACACGAGTGCGTCGTGCGACGTGCAAAAACGTTTCTGTTTTCGCCGGGAGCGAATTTGGGTGGATTCGGCTTGCTTAAAAACGGAGGAAAAAGTATTTGAAATTATTTTGTTATTATTCAATTATTTATTTATTATTATTTATTTATTATTTATTCATTGTTGTTATTATTATTATTATTATTATTATTATTATTATTATTATGATTATTATTATTATTATTATTATTATTATTATTATTATTATTATTATTATTACTACCACAACTACTACTATTATTATCATTATTATGGTTATTATTATAATTTGAAACCTAAGGTCAAGCTGCGGTGTTCCCCGCGATATACCCAAATGGTGCCAAAGTGGCACTGGGCAGGCCAACCGGCCGGAACTGATTGCCCTGCGGAGCCGAGATCCCCGTGCCCTGACCCTCCCCAAACTCACACGCACGGTCCCTCCGATGCCCTCGCACTGCACCGTCCCAGCGCCATGCTCATCGCCCCGGCCTCCCTCCCCCCAATGCCTCTCTCCAGTCCCGGCCTCAGTCCCGCCTCGCAGCCCAGCCCCCAGCCGCCCCCTTCACGTACCCGAACACCCCCCTTGCCCCCCGCCAGGCCACAGGCGCACGGCCCCAGTGGACTGCCGAGTGACGCAGCCTCACGGTGCATCGCAACTCTGGGTGGAGGGGCAGGGCTGATGAACCCCAATTTTTTTTTTGTTAAGGACAGCCCTTAAGGACAGCGCCCAAGGATCACCAACCGCCAACCGCCAACCGCCACCAACCGCCAACTGCCAACTGCCAACCGCCCACCATTGTTCAATAATTTCTGTGGCTTTGTGTCTTGCCCATGTCTTGACCATGAAGCAGAGCGCGTCCCCGTGAACGTTTGGTTTTTCCTGAAGCACAGCCCTGTGGAGGGGTGCCCCACGCCTCGGACTGGCCGCCGGCGTGGCTGTGGGGCCACCGCGGCCGGATAGTCCGGGACGCCCCCGCCGTGCACTGCGTCGCGCGTGCCGCCGCCGACGGTTTTGACACGCGCGTCACCCCCAAGCCCCACGCCCACGGCACGTCCCCCTTCAGGCGAAGTGCTCACGGTGCTCAACTCGGGGCAATACCACGGCCACAGCTTCGAGAGCCTGCTCTCCGTCAACGTGACGCTGGCCTCCGCCGGCACCATCAGCTTCCGCTACGGTCTGCAGTCGGAGGACACCATCCAATTGCCCGCCCGGGCCCAGGTCACACTCGTGAAGACCAGCAGTGAGGGCGACGACGCGACCGTGCTGGACTACGCGGAGCAGGACGAGGAGTACGAGGACTTTCTGGAGGTGTGTCGGAGCACCGCGCGCGCGCGCGCGTGCGTCTACGGCGCGGCACCCGCGCGCCTGATACGATTCAGTGGACGGGAAGTGTGGTGGTGTGGCTGGAGGCGTGCCTCCGGGAATCCGCCACCTGGATGCAGCAGCGGCTGGTCTATTCCGCACGGCGTACGCGTTTTTCGGTGCGTTGTTGTAATTGGCCCCGTGTGGCCTGCGGCGAGGGCCTGCTTGTTCTCCTTTTCACGCGAAGCGCTCACCAAAGCCATTCCTCAAGACTCGCGCGTGCGCGAAACGCATGACTGAAAGAGAGTCTGACAGCAGAATTCAGGGGTGTCCTGAAGAAGCCAGATTTTTTTTTGTTAAGGACAGCCCCCAGGGACCACCCATCGCCAACCGCCGCCAACTGCCAACCGCCAACCACCAACCCACACTAACCGTCGCCAACCGCCACCAACCGCCAACTGCCAACCGCCACCCGCCAACCACCACCAACCGCCAGCCCATGACCATGAAGCAGAGAGCCCGTGAACTTTCGTTTCTGTCGGCGTTGCGAAGGTCTTCCCCCCTCCCCCCCTCTTCAGGGGAGCCCTGGCAAAATGACTGAATGTCACGGTATAGTACTCGCCCGCATCCAAAGCCAGCCACCGTAGGACCACGCATGGGTCTGAAAATGTATGAGGTAGAGCAAAGGACATTGTTGTCTAATGCAGACCCAACAGCGAAGTTGCACCGCACCAACGCGTCGAAAGGAAGCGAGTTGGCCTGCACACTTGGCGGTTGGCGGTTGGCGGTTGGCGGCGGTTGGCGGTTGGCGGCGGTTGGCGGTTGGTAGTCCCTGGGGGCTGTCGCTTGGCGCTTCACTATGCGGTCCAAGTGTGTTTGCGATCACGTACGGGATTCCCACGCCTCACGTCGGCCTGACGCACGCATCGCATGCGCACACGTCATGGGTTGAATTGGATCGGGAATGGCGATGAGCCTACACTCTGTTCGGGCCTTGTGGCGAAGTGCCTGTTGGGTGCGTTGAAGCGCGGCTTTGTGTCAGCACGGGATCTCCGTCCGACCGATATTCTCCTTGACCTGGGCTGTGCTTGCGCATGTGGGAGTGGGGGGTGGGGGGGCATGCTCTTGAATGTCGAGAACCCCCCCAACCTCAACCCCCTTCGGGTGATTTCGTTCCGCCCCAAACGCTTTGTACGCCCCCCAACGGCCCACACGCCGTTTGGTAACCGTCGGCTTTGACTTCCAACCGCTTTCCAACCACCAGTAACCGCAGGGGGGGGGATTGAGGTCCGCAATTTTTCGCAATTTTTCGCATCTTTCCGCAATTGCTTTTTGCCTGTCCACTTGCGTGTTTGTTGCTGCCCCGTGTGTCTCCTGTGCAGAGGTGCCGAAGTGTGCTCCTTGAGCCTTGGGGAGGTTTGGTTGCGGCACCGTTTTGGCAAACGTCTTGGAAACCCCTTTCAGCCTCCTGCAGCCCAAGCGCATCCCTCCGCGCGCGCGCGGGGGGGGGATTTGGCACAAGGCGGGGGGGGGTTGGCACAAGGCGGGGGGGGGGGGGGGGGGGTTGGCACAAGGCCTCGGTATGGGGGGGGGGGGGATGGCAAGGCATCGTTTGCATTTTACATCGTCAGGCCGGGAATTACACGTTCACGTGGAGCTTCTCCGTCACCATGAAGACGCAGCGGCTCAGCCTCAGCGTCTGGGACCTCCGCATTACGGGGGTGGAGGGGGGCGCGGTCGTGCAGTGCAAGGACTGCCCCGCGGGGGCCTACTGCCCCGCCCAGTCCACGAAGCCCCTGGAGTGCCCGTCCGGCCAGATCAGCGCCGCGCGCGCGACGCAGTGCGAGCGGTGCCCGGACAAGATGGTCGCGCCGCGCGGCGCCAACGAGTGCCGGCGCTGCGACCAGTCCTCGAAGCCGAGCGCCAGCGGCGACTGGTGCATCCCGGAGTGCTCGCTGGTGGCCAACATCAACGGCAAGTACTGGGAGTACGACCTCATTTACCTCGACCGCAGCGTGACCGCGTCTCTTGCGGACTACTGCGAGGCATACTACGGGGACTACGACGACACGATCCCCGGGTGCAGTGACGAGTACGAGTACCACTTGCAGCTCTGCAGCTCCGGGGAGGCCGAGAACAAGGCCTGCGCCGAGCCCGGGCACAACCTGGTGAAGCCGCACACGTGGGTATGCGCTGCAGTGCGCCTTGGTGCCCCTGTGGCCTCCTCGTCCGAGCCCCGCCTCTGCCGACTCTCCTTTTTGGGGGGGCGCCAAGGTTTCTTGATCCAAATCGAGACTGTGGGGGCGCACCGTGCGCGGTGCGAAAAGTACCCCCCCCCCCCCTTGTCCTAGCTACGCCCTTGTCGAAGCTACAGCGGGCGTAGGGACCGTATTCATTTGGGACTCTTGCGTAGCTTATACAAGGGCCGGGGGGGGGGGGGGCTACTTCGGACCCGTTTTCGCATGTGCCCCCCGGTCAGTGTCAGCAACAACCCTTTTCGACCCCCAAGCGAACCTCTGTACCCCGGTCCTCACGCCCACATGGCACCGTGGCACCCGCCGCTGACAAGACACCGTCGAAGGGTGCGGGGGGGCTCTAGTGGTCACAACCAGCCCACGATCGGCGGGAAACACCAGGTGGCCTCCCAAGGGGTCTGTTGTTGCCTTTGGAACAGCACCCGTTTGGCTGATGTTTGATCTCTTTGCGGTCTCAAATGAAGGCTGGTGCACCCCCCCCCCCCCCACTTTCCCGCCCAAAATATTTTTTTCAGGAGCGGAATGCCTCCGATTGGGATTGGGATGCATGTGAACGTGAGCATGTGTCGCCGGTTCCTTTTGGGGATGGGATTGGACGGCACGTTTGGCAAATGCCACATTCGCGATTTTGTTGGGCGCATTCGCTGAAAAGATCGGTGTTGTCATAGTGGGAGCGCAAGGCGTCCGAGGATATGCGCAATACTATGCGTTGGATGTGCGGAACGCCCTTGTCAGAGGCGCAGCAGGTGCTGTTTCCGCGATTTTTGGAACCAGGTCCTATTTTGCCCTTTGGAACTACACCCCCTTGGCAGAGCAACGGCAGGTGTTGTTTTCAAATTTTGGGATTTTGGTCCTGGTCTCGCAAAAGGGGGTGGAGGGGGGAAGCGCGCCCTGCGCACGCGCGACCCACGGAGTGGGGGAGCGTACGGCCGGGACAACACGTGGAGGAGCAGGGCACCTGGGCCTCACCTCACCTGCCTGAGGACGGAGGTGTGGGGACAGCAAAAACAGTCAAACGGCACATCCCGCCACATCCAGCACAGCCCCAGCACACCAACCACTGGGCTCCGTGAACGTGGAAACAACACCCGCAGCAGCACTGGCCGCAGCGGCCGACAGAACGCAGCGACCCGACGCAACATGCGAAGGGAAGAACGGGTGACTGTCCAGGGCCCCATAAAGAAACAACCACCCAGCGGAATGTCACGCAAAGGGGGGGGTTAGGCCTCGAACCCGCAACCGCCGGGTCCGGCGCTGTGTACCCCAACAGCCCAGGCACGCCTCCGCGTGCTGCGCTCTGCAGGTCTGCCAAGAAAAGCGCAGCTCCCGCTGGTCGAACGCCATCAACCGGTCGATCCTCTTCGGGGACGACGTCGGGCGCTGGACGGTGCACTTCGACGGAGGCAAGTACTGCAGCACCGCGCACCGCGACCGGCGCGTGAACGTGGCGATGGTCTGCGACCCCGACGGCGACCCCCGGGCCCCGGTCATCGAGCAGCGGGGGGAGGACCCGGTGTGCGTGTACAACTTCGAGTTCCGGGGGCCGCAGGCCTGCCCCCTGTGCACCCGCGACTCGTACGACGTGGTGCTCGGGGAGTGCGGGCCGGACGGCAAAGTGCGGCGGACGTTCGTCCGGAAGGCGAACTGTTCCGATGTGTACGGTGTGCTCTGCTGCAGTGCCCACGGGGGGGGGGGGGGGTTGGCACAGGGCCTCAGTATTCGGTTGTTTGCCTTTGGCGGCGCCTATTGGCCTCTCGCCACTGCACATTCTGACCCTCCGTGGGTCGGAACGTGTTTTGGTTGTGTCAACGGAGCCCCCGGATGACTTGTCCTGTTTGACTACTCCGGGGCCGGCTGTCCTGGAGGGGCTGGTGCCCGTGCCGTTGACCAGGTGCATCCAGATGTACACTCCGAGTCCATGCGGGGGTTTGCCGACTCCAGCACTGACCCCTAACAGTTGCAAGGGAGGGGGGTCCCTTGGCGGGGGGCCTTTTGGGTTGGGGTCCCCCCCCCCCCCACCCGCACTTCTGTCCAGAGCGTGATTTTTTTGGTTCCTGCATTAATTAGGTCAGTTACTCAGGTAACGAACGGTGTGTCCAACGAAACTCCTGTTCGGACCGTATTTTTTGAGTATTTGATTGTTCGCTGGACACGGGGGGGGGGGGGGTTAGTCACGCGGAGGAGTCAAGCTCCAGCACGTCACAGAATGGGAGCTTTTCTTCTGCTGTACCTCAGCGGAGGGCACAATGGAGTGGTGCGAGGCTTGGCATTCCACATGTCTGCCGTGGTGCCAGTACGGACGGAAGTAGAATCGCGTTGGACACGATGCGAGTGCCAACGTGTCCTGGGCGGGTGTCGCACAACCAGACCCCGCTCAACAGAGGCATGTGTCCTGCGCCGCGCCCCCTGCCTGCGCCTGTGCCCCTGTGTGTCCGGGAATGCTGCAGGGGCGGAAAACGACACCGACATCTTCTGCCCCGAGTGCTCCTTGGAAACAGCGACGACCTGCGACAAGAAGGGCCGCCGGTGGATCAAGAAGATTTACAACAAAAACAGCTCCTGCTACGTCCCGGCGAACGCCGCCGGGGCCGACGGGCCCGGCGAACGCGCCGGGTACTGCGCGGACCTGGACGACGTGAACGCGGTGACCCTCGGGGGCGTGGGGCTGGTGCTCCTGTCGCTGCTGCTGCTGCTCTGCGCCGCGATCATCTGCTGCAAGCACCAGCGGCTGAAGTACGAGTACATGACGATGTTCCGGAACCGCAACCGGGAGATGACGGCGTACACGGTGCCGTGCATGGAGGACCAGGGGGAGGGGGACGTGTTCGGCGACGACTTCGATGACGAGATGAACATGGCCGTGACCAACGAGCGCGACAACGACATGTTCCTGCGGAACCGCGGGGCGCACCCGGCGTAGGCAGCGGCGTCCGCGGGCGCTGCCCGTGGCGTGTCCGGGGGTGCGATGGGCGACGGGCCATCAGTGCATCGTTTTGGGGGGGGCGGGGTGGGGGGGTGGGTCTCTGTTCCAGGCGCTGTCGCGCCCGGTGTGCCCCCCTGGGCCGACGGGGTCTAGCCTGGCCAACCCGTTGTCGTCTCTTATCTGAGGGTCCGCGCGGAGGGGGGCTGGTGGAGGACCGCGAGCCTGCGAAGCCGCACCATCAGCAGGTGCTGCAGGAGCAAACGGGATATGGGCCTTGGAGGAGCGGATCTCGGGGCATACCTCATCACGCTTCTGGTACAACAACGGAAACAACAACGACGACAAGAGCACCATTTGTAACCAGTTCAGTCTGAGACTGGGCTTGGGTACGGCCCCGCCCTAAGGCATCATATGTACGACTAGGGAAGGAGAAACCACTCACTGACTCACATACACTTGGCCGTGTGTTGCTGGACGCACGCTCCACGATGTGCGACCCTTGGGGTACGTTCAAACCCTCACCAGCACGGTGCATGCCTCCAATACGGAGCATGATTCATACCCAAGGCTGAGTGACGGCTTGTTGATGAAAAAACGGACCAACGACGTCATCTGCAGATGACGAGCACGACAAAGACGTGATATATACGTTTGCACAGCGGCATTGGAGAAGCGTCCAGTTACGCACGGCCAAGATACAACCTTTCATTCGGAATGGGCTCTGCTGTGATGAACATGTAGGTCTGACTGCTTGCCATTGGGCCTGGTGTGCCGTCTGTCTGGGTGGGGGGGGGGCTGGGGGGTGCACGGCCAGCCTGACAGCAAAAGCACCGATACATCATCAACGTCGCCCCATGAGAGCAGAGGGCATGGGGCCCTCCCGGTGCATTTGGTTGTGCCAACGTCATCCAAGACTCTGATGCTTCTCCAAAGCGGCCGGGCACAATCATTTTGGGATTTGTTTTGCTTTAAGGCCAGCGGTCTGGGCTGTTGCATGACACCGGGCAAGTTGGGTCGTCACGTTTGGTATTCAGAAATGGGGTCTTGACAATGGGGCAAAGGGACATTGTCCATTGGGCATCAGAAGGGTGCACATGCATGAGGTCACCGACATTGGACCATCAACCAAGTCATTGCAGTAGGAAACATCCTAGGACAGTTATGCCAGTTGGATTCTACAGGATTCTACAGGACTCTACAGGCACAAGGGTCGCGAGAGCCTTTCCCCTGCTGTGTTTTTGAGAGCCGGAAGCCCTTTGCGGGGCTTTTGAAGAAGTTCACAGATGGCCATTTTTAAGGACAGGGTTCACTTCTTTTGCTGCTTGCGGGTGCCGGCCAACCGCCGGTGGTTACGGGCCAATCCCTGTCGGTCCAGCGTCCATCGCCGGCCGTCAACCGCCGTCGGTTAGGCGTTAGCTGGCGTTGGTCATTTGCTAACCGCCATCAGGTATCGCCAGTCGGCTTCCTTCTTTTTTTGTTGGTAAACATGTGGAGGGCTCAGACGTGAGCAGTCTGTTTTCATATTGGGGCATGGGCTGAGGCGATTCGTGCAGTCTCAGGGGAGTGCTTTGGCGGCAAGCAGTAATCGCGACAGTCCTCTTGTGAACAGGGCTGATGCCTGAATGGGGGACGCAGGGTTTACGGTGGTGGGGTCACTGTCGCCTGCAGGATGAGTGCCGTGCTTTGTGCGACTGGGAGGTTTATGGTGGGGCGGGATGGGGTGGAGTGCACGCTCCCCGATGTTGGATTGCTGGGGGCGCCGCCGACATCGGACATGCTGGGATGGTGCTGCCATTTGGGGTGAGAATGGCCGGCAGTGCACTGGAACCGGTCGTACTGCGCAGTCATCCACCAGCCATTCTGGGCCACCCCCGCTCCTTTGCACTGTGTGTCCGCAGGCAGGCCACATGTGCCTATGGCGGTACCAGTGGCGTTTACCGGCTTCCCCTCGTGGGGTAGACCCCTCCTTAAGTGATTGGGCAATTTTTTCTGCAGCGCCTGTCGCCGAGCCCAACGTTCCTCTGGTGCATTCAGCTCCCAACCAAAAGTTCTAGCCACTGGTAGAGCTCAACTTTGTTGGGGCCTCTGCACAACGAATGGGAAGTATTACTTTGTTACCGTGAAAGAAGTCCTGCATCCATTGAAGCAGGTTCCGCTGGGGCAGAGGCGGTGGTGTGCCATTGATATTCAAGGGGGCTTTGGCACGGCGTTCGTTCTGCAGGCCACGCCATGCACGCGGCCGTACCGCTGGCGAGGGCAACACTTTCAGGCACACCGGATGATTTGATTCAAAGCCGTGGCGGTGTCCCCCTTCCTCGTCAGTTCCGGCAGACATTAGATTAGGTATGCGGAGGTAACTGAAGGCACACGTGTGCGGTGCTTCTGTGTGGCCCGCCAAAGCACTGCGGTGTCCGACAGAGTTGCAGATCCAGCGACTGGCTGGCCTTTTTCGAGGTTCTGGTACATCGTACCTGCCAGAAGTAACCCGGTTTCATCAACAGGCAATACTGAAGGCGCTGACGGCACAGATCCACCGTACTTTGGTGTCTAAGAACTTAGATAAATGAGCCCTGTTGCTGCTTGCTTTGCCCGTATAGTCAAGGTGTGTACCGTGCGCTGTGCGAAAAGTCGGCTGTTTTCCACCACCGGTAGCCGCGGGTCCCAGGGTCCTGAATTCTGCACCCCCGATGCTGTTTTGAATGGATCATGCACGCTTCTGTAGGGGGGGGGGGGGGGTTGCAGGGGTGTTCCCGGGATAAACACGCGCGCTGTGCGAAAACGCCCCCGAAAGCACTTCGTGAAATCAGACCGCTCGCCCACACTGGCACATGGTATTTAAGTGTCACCGCTCCAACGCTAAGTTTGGGGCCACGTCACCCTCCCCATGTCCTGCACGTCTTCCAGCTCATGAATATCTTTGAGGAACCGGAATACCTTCCGATGTAGCCTGCCTTGAATCCCCCCAGGGTTTTCCCGATCAGGCACACCTGGTGCGACGTCATTCAAAACGCATTGCCTAAACAGATACCACCAGTAGCTTTCACGTACTGCAGCCCACCATTTGTCCTGAATATACCCGAGGGACGCAATGAGAGGTCTGATCACATACTGGTGTTGTGCTGTCAGTGTGCGCCAGCACATCACAGAGACGCTGACGCAACCTATGACGAGTCCTGATATATACAATGCTGGTCAGAGTTGTACGGTTCAGCCCCCACATTCTACCCACGGTATTTCAGCGAATTAGCCAGACGGGATGATTCGAGGCAGTGTACGAGGGAAACTTGCTGTGTGGGGCACGCGGAGCATCTGCAGGGCATCTGTTAGGCATTTTTTGTGCCCCAGGGCATGTTGCTGTGTTGACGGGAGGGGATGACAATCCGCTGCCCTTTATTTTACAGTCGGTGTACGTTGTATTGCAGACCACTCATGTTGTCTCCAAGCATGCTTGTCTATATGGCGCATTGTTGGGCTTTTGCCACATTGGATGAATTGAAGCATGGGATTTTCTCAGACTATGGATGTTTACTGAGTAGGTAAGAGTGCAGTGGGCAGGGAGGAAACCTCCTCATCTCGGATGGTGCCATGGCCACTGTACCAGATGGCGAGGCCCTGACCTTGGGATGAGTGGTGGCGGACAGCGGGGGGAAACCTCCTCATCTCGGATGGTGCCATGGCCACTGTACCAGATGGCGAGGCCCTGACCTTGGGATGACTGGTGGCGGACAGCTAATGATTGCTGCTGACAGTGTCCCCGCGTCTTGTAACAGCGTCCTCGGGCCCTTGGGTGGCAAAATGGGCCAGCAAGCGGAGTGCATGGCTCTTGGCACAGCCGTTGGGAGTCCCCCAGCCAATGTGAACAACAGGGCAGGGACTACCCATCCGTCATCCTGCGGGTCCTGCGGGTGGATGGCGGAGCACCGTAAGACAGCCCTTGGGTCCACCACGTCAACATGGCATTCCTGGCCAAGCATGGCAGCACGGACCGGGTACTGGCCGCAACCCATGCCCTTCTCTCTTGAATGGCTCTGTTTGTGTCCCACACCAAGCACCAGTTGGGTTGGGTCACCCTACCAGCCGTGTCGTAGACCGTGGCTCCCAAGATGTGTTCCCAGAGGATACCGCGGCCCTCGTCGATTAGCACCCGTCCCGGAGTGCAAAATCCCTCCATCGCCGTGAGCACGACCTTGCAGGCACTCACCATGTGGTATCCTGGGCTGTAGCATTGCACAGAGCGACACAGGGGGGCCTCTCTAGGAAGGGTGGGGAGTGTAGTGCGGCAAGCAAAGCCACTGAGGGCCCCTCCAAGTGCCTGCCAAGCGACCACGGGGAGCAACAACAGATGGGTGGGCGGAGGGGAGAACGTGGGGGGGCGGGGGGGGGGGGGGGGGCGAGGATCCTCTAGCCCAGGGACTGTTGGGGACCCTAGGTGTGCCACTATGATGATCATTCCGGCCGGACATGGGGTCATTAAGGATTGGTGAGCGAGCCTAGGCGACTTGGCCTTGTCCTGGGGCCACTGGGGCCCTTGGGGTGTGCTGGGTGGCGGCTTTTGTCATTGTACAGCATAATTAAATGCAGGACATGAATCCCACATCGAGGATCCGTGTAGGTCCATCATCTGCATTAATTGGCCCAAGGAGCACGACGATTGTCGGTTGACGAAGGTGGCGGGGTTGTCAAATGATGGCATTAGACAGTTGGCCAATGGATGGCACTGCGCTGTTCACCAGTCGCCTTGTTGGTGCAGCGCATGTGTTCCCTTGCGCGGTACTTGTTCCATTGACGGAGTGCTTGACTGTACCAAGGCATCCCGTAATTGTACGACCCTGGTATCCATGCGTGGAGCCGGCCGCAGACGGGCCTCAACGAAGTGCAATGCCGTCCAAATGATGGCATCTGCCTGCGTGAAGGGGTCGAGCTGGGTGGGGAATGCGGCGAGGGGGGCAATGGGTTGGGGGCTGATAGGATGGCTGAGAGAACAGGGTACCTCCATCCACCTCGGGGCTGTTGAGGGCCCCAGGAGTGCATCTCATATGGCACGTCCAGCCAATATTCGCGAGGCTTAAGATCGACATCGAAGTCCAACTCCAAATCCGACCCCCCCAGCCCCCCGTTGTCAGGAAAACGATCCTGCAGATGCACACACTGGCGCGCACACGTCAGTGCTGGAGTCGGCAAACCCGGCATGGACTCGGAGTGTGCATCTGGATGCACCTGGTCAACGGCATGGGCACCAGCCCCTCTAGGCGACCCGATTCCGGAGTAGTCAAACAGGACAAGTCATCCAGGGGCTCCGTTGACACAACCAAAACACGCTCCGACCCACAGAGGGTCACCATTTGCAAGGGCGAGAGGCCAATAGGCGCCGCCAGAGGCAAACAAACCAACACCATGGCCTTGTTCCACCCCCCCCCACCCCCCCCACCACCCCCTGCACACGCCCTCGTTGTGATGATGCATCATCCACTCCCAACAGATGGTGCTCGTTCATTTGGGCTTCAAGGCTTTGCATATTGACTACTTGCCCGCCACGAAAGGCCACAGAATCCTGCATAGACGACCATACTGGATTGCACCTCCAAAAGGTAATGACCAAACCAGACCAGTGCCGAATTTTATATGCACTTTTCTATGCCTAGGCCTTCGAAGGGGGCGGCAACTACTGTTACTGCCAGAGGCATGTGCACCAACCAATCGAATGCAGCAGGCGGAGGAGGATCAAAGCGAACCATCCGAATACTCATTTGCCCTTCCAACCAGACCTGCCACTAGCGTCAGCGTCGGGCAGGGAAACTGGTTCTCAGTAGGAATCGGCCCCGTATCAACGGCCACTCAGAAATACCCGCCCCCCGCACCACCAGAACTCAGTAGGAACGTGCTGCGTCCAGTGTGTGGCTCGGTAGGACCCTGCTCCATCGGATCATGTCTGAGCTAGTAGACGCTAGTGGCAAGTCTGCTCCCAACCGGGCATCCGCCGATCGCATATCTGTTGCATTTCAACATTTGCACACACCTCTTCGGCCTTCCCATTCACAGGCTCTGTGCACAGGCCGTTTGATGCTTCCGTGAAGACTCATCGCTGCGGCTGCTGTGATTCCATCCGCACCGTCCCCATGGCTCCCTGCGCACGGCCCTGATGGGGTGTGTCCCCAGCGCACCACAGCAACAGCCCCCAACACAACAGCGCAAAGGCGCGCCCAGGCCCTCCACAGACAAGGGCAGCGGCGCCACAGTCGTCAATGTCGAACCGGCGTCCGTGGACGTCGCACGCGCCCCTGAACCCAGTGACCCCAATGCCATGCAACCGGATGACAGGCCAGAGGCTGCGCATGCGGCACCGGCGCAGGGCAGTCAAACCGCCTGCACAAGCGATACCTCCGCCCCAGCGGTGGCATCTGCGGCGGATCCTTCGCAAGCGATGGTGGACAGTGCAGGCGACGAGGCCAGTGCTACACAGCCCGTGCCCGAGGCCCCGGCTGGTGCGGATTCAGGCGCCCCGGAGGTGCGGCATCGGCAGGATCGCATATTTGACCGGATATGTGTGGGTGAGACTGCGCCAGACGCACCCCCTGGCCCGGCCCCGGGCCCAGCCCCGGCCCCCGCCGGCTTCACACTCTCGTATCTGGACGTGCTGGCCGCACTGAGTCTGCAGGCCACACAGGGCGTGGGGGACGATGCCGACGCGGCGCCGCAGCCCCCGGAGCCCGCGGCGCTGTTGGAGCGCATGGCGGAGGAGTGGGGCGGGGCGGAGCACCTCGTGCACTGGCAGTACGCCACGGGAGCGGTGCCCCACGACGCGGCGGACCGCACGTGGGACGGCTGCGCGCGCGACGTCGGCCACGAGGGCATGGCGATCGCGGACTTCCTGCAGCACCCGGTCGCGCGCGCGGCCGGGCTGTGCGCGGCGGAGGTCGTAGGGCTGCGGCTGTACACGGGCCCGGGCTACACCGCCATCAATCGGGAATGCCGCGGGTTCCGGCGGGGGTTCACGACCACAGTGTACGTGATCAACACGGCGATCGGGCGCTTGGCGCAGGCGCGGGCGCGCGAGGCCGGGCCCGTGCCGCCCCCGCCGCTGGTGCGTGGGCTGGGGGGTCACTTCCAGACCCAGTGGCGCTCGTGGTACACCGCCTGGACGGGCCTCCGGGGGATGCTGACGTCGGACCATTTGTTGCTGCAGCCGACGGAGAAGACGTACCGCGTGATCTCCGACGCGGCGTTCCAGAGCAGCTCGGACCAGGTGACGGTGTTGGAGGACTTCGATGGCCCCACGGTGCTCCGCATCCGCCAGGGCACGGACCAGACCCTGGACCGTTGGCTGCGGCTGTGCACGCGTGACATGACGCAGGTGTTGAGTGGGTTGTGGGCTGACAGGGGCAGGGAACGTGGGGGAGAGTTTACTAGCTCTCTTCTTCTTTGGAGCATATTCTGGCCTTGGGTCCTCATTATGATAAAAGCATAACCCCCCCCCAAAAAATAAGAACTGGCCCCAAACTAAGAACCACCCCAAAAATAAGAACCACCTGGGGCTTTCCACCCAGCGGGCCAAAAATGAAAACCACCTTGGACACAAGCAAACCAAAAGCGGGGAACACTGAAGATTTTTTTGTGCATTAGTTCCTTGCGGAAATAGGAAGTGATGGTAGCTTGGCGCTTTGCTGCTGGCAGGGTGCAGACAGGATCATTTGCTGAACACCCTGCTCCACCTCAGACATTGGAACAAAAGTGTAAGAGGGCAGAACCCGCAGCTTGATTTCTGAAGGCAAGAGGAGGTGTCAAACGCAATAGGAACCGCCCCCAAAAATAAGAACCCCCCCTGCTACCGCCAGCAACTGGACCAAAAATAAGAACCGGTTCCTATTCTTGGGGCGGGGGGTTTACAAAGATATGCGCTTATCATTTGGTTATAAAGGGAAGTATTAGAATGGCCGTACACTATCGGAGGAGGAGGGGTAACCCCCTGGACCCCCCCCCCCCCCAGACCAAAGGGACCATCGTGGGAAGCATGAAATTTTACAAAAGAGAAAATCTGGTCGGGCCATTTTTGGTGCACAACCTTTTGGGTCCCATCCCCCCCCCCCCCCTCCCCCTTCTAATACCGCCCTGTGGGGGAAGGGGGGTGATTCTATCGGGGCAACTTCGCTGTCCAGAGAGGCGGCGAAGTTTTCTCGGGCGCAGTTTCAGGGTGGCGGCCCCTGACCCAGTGCACCTGCGTGAGCATGAGATTTCATGCGCCTTTCCAAGAAATGGCGGGGTCGCAGGTGCGTTTGTAGGGGCGTGTGGGTCGAGGAGCATACCCCCGTGACACTGCAGGACATGCCTGGCACCACCGAAGGAGGAACAAACTCTGACGCACAGCTCCCCGTAGTTGTTGTTGCTGTTTGGGGATGGGAAGGGAGGGTGCCGCTTTTGTCTCCGCTGTCCTCTGTTGTTTGGGTGGGCTGGCAGGCCCCCGTGCAGCCGGTCCGTCTGGTGAAGCGCCCCCATCCCCGCATATGTGCACCCTGAGCATCAGGCGCGCTGCAGCTCACCACCAGATATGCCACTAGCGTCTGGCAGGGAAACAGGTTCTCAGTAGGAACTGGCCCCGTATCAAAGGCCACTCAGTAATACCCGCCCCCCGCACCACCAGAACTCAGTAGGAACGTGCCGCATCCAGCGTGTGGCTCCGTAGGACCCTGCTCCATCCGATCACGTCTGAGCCGGCAGACGCTAGTGGCAAGTCTGCTCACCACTACCTATGGTCCCAGGGCCCTTGGTACACGCTAGAACACCCAATCTTGTTCTAGCCTAGAACACTCTAGCTAGAACGTTCTAGCCTAGATTAGATCAACTCTAGAACGATATAATAGCCTAGGTAGAACACACAAAACAAATTATCACACACACATACACACACACACAAACACACACACACACACACACACACACATGCACGCACACATTTTGTCGTAGGCACGGGCACTGTGGGGCTGCCCTCCCTTCAAGCGTTGGTTGGGCGGGGGGGGGTGTCGTTGCTTTTGTCACACATTTTTCAGGGGGGGGCTTGAGAACTACCTTGGGCGGGGGGGGGGGGGGTTGAACTCAGGGGTCTGGGAGGGTGTTCTTCTCTTTGTTTCACAGGTGTTTTTTTATTGGATTTTGTGGGTTGGACCTGCCAAACTGCAATTTCAAGTTGCAGGTATGCCATGCAATGCTGTGCAGTGTTGTGGTGTGTTGTGGTCTCGTTAGGTGTAAAGTGGTGTGCTGTGCTGTATTGTAGTCTGTTGTGGTGTGTGATCCGCTATGGTGTGCTGTGCTGTGTAGTGGCGTGGTGTGTTGTGTTGTGGTCACATGAGGTGCGCTGTGGTGTGTGGCGGTGTCATGTGGTGCGGTCTGGTGTCATGTGCTGTGGCCTCATGTCATGTGGTGTGGTGTGGTGTGGTGTGCCGTGCTGCGCTGCGGTCTGCTGTAGTGTGTGATTGGCTCTGGTGTGTTGTACTGTGTGGGGGGGTAGTGTGTTGTGGTCACATGACGTGCGCTGTGGTGTGCTGTGTTTTCATGTGGTGTGGTTGGTGTGGTTCGTTGAATGGTGTGTTGGTTGCTTGGCAGGTTGGGTTGTTTGGCCGCTTGGGTCATTTGTTGGGTGTTTGGCCGGTTGTGGCATGCTATGTGGTGTCTGCACCCTGTGGTGTGTGCTGTGGTATGCTGTTGTATGCTCTGTGATGTCATGTGTGTGGGTACACATGTATTTGCTGCCATCCCAAGGGAGGGGGGGGGGGGGGCTGGTAAGCAGTTACTTTTTTTGTTCTAGCGCCGTTCTAGGGAACTGTTCTAGCGGCGTTCTAGCGGCGCTCTAGCGGGCTGCTAGAGCGCCGCTAGAACGCCGCTAGAACAGTTCCCGAGAACGGCGCTAGAACAAAAAAAGTAACTGCTTACCAGCCCCCCCCCCCTCCCTTGGGATGGCAGCAAATACATGTGTACCCACACACATGACATCACAGAGCATACAACAGCATACCACAGCACACACCACAGGGTGCAGATACCACATAGCATGCCTAGAGCGCCGCTAGAACGCCGCTAGAACAGTTCCCTAGAACGCCGCTAGAACAAAAAAAGTAACTGCTTACCAGCCCCCCCCCTCCCTTGGACTGGCAGTAATTACATGGGTACCCACACACATGACATCACACAGCATACAACAGCATACAGCACCACACACCACAGGGTACAGACACCACACAGCATGCCCCAACCAGCCAAACACCCAACAAATAACCCAAGCTGCCAAACAACCCAACCTGCCAAGCAACCAACACACCATTCAACAAACTAGACAGGCAACCCTATCACACGATACCCCACCGCACCACACCACACCACACCACATGACAGCAGACCACAGCACATGACACCCGACCGCACCACATGACAACACAACACACCACAGGGCACGTCATGTGACCACAACACACTACCCCCCCCCCCCCCCCCGCACAGTACAGTACACCACAGCAGATCACACACTACAGCAGACCGCAGCACACCACAGCACACCACACTCTATGACACCACATTACACCTAACGAGACCACAACACACCACAACACTGCACAGCATTGCATGGCATACCTGCAACTTGAAATTGCAGTTTGGCAGGTCCAACCCACAAAATCCAATAAAAAAACACCTGTGAAACAAAGAGAAGAACACCCTCCCAGACCCCTGAGTTCAACCCCCCCCCCACCCAAGGTAGTTCTCAAGCCCCCCCCTGAAAAATGTGTGACAAAAGCAACGACGCCCCCCCCCCGCCCAACCAACGCTTGAAGGGAGGGCAGCCCCACAGTGCCCGTGCCTACGACAAAATGTGTGCGTGCATGTGTGTGTGTGTGTGTGTGTGTTTGTGTGTGTGTGTGTGCGCGCGCAAATATGACTAGACATGTACCAAATGTGATGGTTTCTATGTGTCTATGTGTCATGGAACCCCCCCCCTTCCCACATTGGTGTCTTTTACTTGCCAAATGTGTGTGCATGTTTTTGTTCTAGCGTCGTTCTAGCGAAGCGTTCTAGGAACGTTCTAGCGCCGTTCTAGCGGGGCGGCTAGAACGTTCCTAGAACGGTTTTATGTACTTGTTGAATTTCAGGTCAAAAATGTGTTTTTCTGAAAAACAAGGTATGGATCCCCTAGTATGGTAATAGGGGTCCAATTTGCACCCTTCATACCCCCGCCCCCCTATACCCATGGGTCGGGGCAACCACTACTTTTTTTCATTCTAGCCGCTCTAGCCGGTTCTAGGCTAGAACGAGATTGGGTATTCTACCGTGTACCAAGGGGGGGGGCTGCCCATGTGGGGCTTTGCCTAAAACAGCCGTAAAGCTAAAGTAGCCCTGTATCCCTTCCGGTTGTGCTCCCTGCCACGGCGCCCAGCGTTTGCCCAGGATGGGCCACGCACCGGTTTTGGGGTGTGTGCTCATCTCGTCCGCATGGGGCACCCACACAAAATCCAAAAAGGGGGGCATAGTTGGGCAGAACAGGCAGAACAGGCGTAGTCTCTAGTCTGGGGATGGCAACCCAAGTGCATGTTGGCAACGGAATAAGTCGCTAGCAGCAAAGGGCAGCCATGCCCTCCTTCATCCGCCCCTGTGGAGTCAGGCATCCAAGGGATCCTGGCAGGTTAAGTGTGAGAAAAAAAGAAGGCAAAAGAATAAAGCGGGGTCCTCCAAACGCCAGCACATGGTGTGTCCCCTTGGTTTGTTGCGCTCCACAAGGTTCCAACACCGCCCAATCCCATACAAGCCACCACCCAGCAAGACTACCAGCCACACACTGGTACCCCATGCCACAACCACAAGGACAAAGGAATAATCAATGAGTGAGGGAGGGCAAGGAAAAGAGAAGGCAAGAGAAGGGACGGAAAGGGATGGAAGGGAAGGAGTGTGGCTGTTGGAAGTGTAAAAGGTGATGTTGTGAAAGTCTGTGCTGGAAAAATGTAGAAAGGCATAAAAATGTGCTACTGAAAATGGTGTCTTACTTGAAATGATGGCTATGATTAGGAGATTGTACAAAGGAGGGTGAATGTCCATTGACCAATGCATGCAGACTCAATGGCAACATTTTAAAAGCCCCAAAGAGGTTCCATAGAGGTAAATCATGCAAGAAGGGTGAAAATGCATGCAAGCACACATTTGAAAGTGCGACCATGATGATGAGTCCATGTCCCCAACTCAAGGGGCCACTCAGCTTGTGGATTGTTTGGAGTAGGTATGGGGTGAGGCAAAGCAGGTGTCGTGTGTCGGGGGTGGGCGGAAAAATATGCCCCGCGCACGCCTGGCCAACGCCCCCCCTCGGCGTGCTCCAGTATCCATTGTGGCATTTTAATGGGCCCTTGAGTGGTTGTGGTGACAGGGCTCTGAAGGATTCGTCACGCAAGGGCTTTGTGACGAAAACGCCTTGCAGAATTCATCAAGCAAGGCCGTCGCGGAGTGCAGACGAGGCCCTGGAGATTCTTTGAAGTAAAGCCTTCAAGAAAAACAAGGCGCGGAGTGAAGTTGCTGGGGAATCTGGGGTTTGGCATCAGTCAAGGTCATTTTGTTGTTGGATACCACACGTAAACTCTCCACAACAACACACTTCAACTTGCCACAGCAACAAACTCGTCACACTTACCACCACAAATTCATCACAATCGCTGCAACCAAATCGTCAACTTGCCATGACTTGCCACGAAACTTGCCACAACTTGCCACGAATTGTCATGAAAGCCGGCTACCATGACAAGTCACAACAGCTCCCCATTACAACCTGTCACTACAGCTTGTCACATACCAATCATAGAGTTATTAAGTCAATTGGGTTCGGTTATTGGGGTGGTTACTAACTCTCATATGAAAAAGACATATTTATTCAAACAAAAAAATGTTCATCTTTTTTCCATGGTTTTCTCCGTATCCTCCCCTCATTCTCATTGCCATCCAACCCATGTTTAAGTTTGAAAACTTTGATGCCCGCCTCCCGCCACTGTCCAAACCAAAAACAGACGAAAAGAAAGTAAAGGTGACTATGGCCACACAAAGGGATTGCGAAACAAGTTGAAAAAGTGGGTAATTATATTCTCGTTGTGTTAGATGCTAAACGCATTTAGCACATTACCATCAAGGGTTACAAGGGAGGGCTGTGGTGGTGAGTTGTAGTGTTGAGAATGTGATGAGATCCGAGTTGGTGCTGTATGCAGTGTTGTATAGGGAGGAGTCTGTGTTTGCCTGTTGGGGGTTGGGACTCCCAGTACCGTCACGTCCACTCCTTTGCTCATTCGGACCGAGCCATATTCATTGAATTCAAGCATGTGCTTGCATGTACTGAATCCAATCCATTCACACTTCTCATTCATCCACAAAGCTATTTCGCCTGGTGCAGCGTACCTTGTAGGCAAGGTCTCTAGGGGAGGTTAAACCTGGTGTTGACATCAATAGTTACTACAAAAGTAGCGCACTGGGCGCGCGCCGGGCAAACTCTCCCCCTGACACTCCCAAGAGACCCCAGAAGTGGCATAACGGCGCTCGCCAAAGCTACAGGGAGACCTCTAAAGCTCCCAAATGCACACTGAGGCTCTAAGCAGCATTATGGAGCCCATGCAAGTTCCACAAAGCCCACCTTTGCTTTCGGCCTCAGGGTGTGGTGGCTTTGACTGTGCTCGCCATGTGTATCTCTGTGTGTTCATGTGTGTGGGAGGTATGTGCACCAAGGAAACCCACAACAAAAGCCATGGAATCCCCAAGAACATGGGTACACGCGCAAATTAAATCCATGGATTCTGTCGGGACTGAGCATCTGACATCAACAACGCTTCTGCCGTGCGGCATCCCTGCTCTTTGCATCGCATCCCGTTCCCCTCCATGATGCAGGCCGTTAGTTTCCTGTGGAGCGCAGCGCCAGTGGCGTGGGCTTCGCAATATCCAGAGGAGTCCGAATGGTTGTGGCCCACCAACACCATGCTCTTGGCTGTGCCAGAGGAGGAGCGCACTTTCACGGTGCCGGGGAAGCACGTGTACGAATTCGTTGCATGCTACCCTTGGAATCCGGACCGCAACGATGCCTGGCTGCAGACCCAGCCTCGGGGCTTTCTTGCAAGTGTTGCCCGCGGCGCGCGCATGGGACTGTCATACATCAGTGTGACCGCGCTGGAGCAGGTGATCCAGACTGCGCTTGGGTATCAGCAATACAGGGTCGACGGCATGACAAAGCGCTGGGCATTCGAGGCGTTGGACGCGAAGTGCACAGGACGCCTCAGGTGTTGTATTCCTATTGTACGCCTGTTGTATTTGCATTGTATTAGTGTTGCATCGATGCTGTTTTCGTTTGTGTTGCGTTTGTGTTGTGCTCTTTGTTGCCTTTGCGTTGCCTTTTTGACGACTTCTGTTGTGCTGCATTTGTGTCGCATTTGTGTCGCATTTGTGTTGCATTTGTGTTGCATTTGTGTTGCAGTGTGTGTTGCATTTGTGTTGCATTTAGGCTGCATTTGTGTTCCATTTGTGTCGCATTTGTTCTGCATTTGTGTTGTATGTGTGTTGTATTTGTGCTGCATTTGTGTTGCATTTGTGTTGCATTTGTGTTGCATTTGTGTTGTATGTGTGTTGTATGTGTGTTGTATGTGTGTTGCATTTGTGTTGCATTTGTGTTCCATATGTGTTGCAGTGTGTGTTGCATTTGTTTTGCGTTTGTGTTGCATTTGTGTTGTATGTGTGTTGCATTTGTGTTGCATTTGTGTTGCATTTGTGTTGCATTTGTGTTGCATTTGTGTTGTATGTGTGTTGCATGTGTGTTGTATGTGTGTTGTATGTGTGTTGTATGTGTGTTGCATTTGTGTTGTATGTGTGTTGTATGTGTGTTGCATTTGTGTTGTGTGTGTGTTGCATTTGTGTTGCATTTGTGTTGCATTTGTGTCGCATTTGTGTGGCATTTGTGTTGCATTTGTGTTGTATGTGTGTTATATGTGTGTTGCATTTGTGTTGCATTTTGTGTTGCATGTGTGTTGTATGTCTGTTGCATTTGTGTTCCATTTGTGTTGCATTTGTGTTGCATTTGTGTGGCATTTGTGTTGTATGTGTGTTGTATGTGCGTTGCATTTGTGTGGCATTTGTGTTGCATTTGTGTTGCATTTGTGTTGCATTTGTGTTGCATTTCTGTTGCATTTGTGTTGTATGTGTGTTGCATGTGTGTTGTATGTGTGTTGCATTTGTGTTGTATGTGTGTTGTATGTGTGTTGTATGTGTGTTGTATGTGTGTTGTATGTGTGTTGCATGTGTGTTGCAGTGTGTGTTGCATTTGTGTTGTATGTGTGTTGCATTTGTGTTGCATTTGTGTTGTATGTGTGTTGTATGTGTGTTGCGTTTGTGTTGCATTTGTGTTGTATGTGTGTTGCATTTGTGTGGCATTTGTGTTGTATATGTGTTATATGTGTGTTGCATTTGTGTTGCATTTGGGTTGCATTTATTTTGCAGTGTGTGTTGCATTTGTGTTGCATTTGTGTTGCATTTGTTTTGCATATGTGTTGCATTTGTGTTGCATTTGTGTTGCAATGTGTGTTGCATTTGTGTTGCATTTGCGTTGCATTTGCGTTGCATATGTGTTGCATTTGTGTTGCATTTGTGTTGCATTTGTGTTGCATTTGTGTTGCATTTGTGTTGTATGTGTGTTGTATGTGTGTTGCATTTGTGTTGTATGTGTGTTGTATGTGTGTTGCGTTTGTGTTGCATTTGTGTTGTATGTGTGCTGTATGTGTGTTGCATTTGTGTTGTATGTGTGTTGTATGTGTGTTGTATGTGTGTTGCATTTGGGTTGCATTTATTTTGCAGTGTGTGTTGCATTTGTGTGGCACTTGTGTTGCATTTGTTTTGCATATTTGTTGCATTTGTGTTGCATTTGTGTTGCAATGTGTGCTGCATTTGTGTTGCATTTGTGTTGCATTTGTGTTGCATTTGTGTGGCATTTGTGTTGTACGTGTGTTGCATTTGTGTGGCATTTGTTTGTATGTGTGTTGTATGTGTGTTGCATTTGTGTTGTGTGTGTGTTGCATTTGTGTTGCATTTGGGTTGCATTTATTTTGCAGTGTGTGTTGCATTTGTGTTGCATTTGTGTTGCATTTGTGTTGCATATGTGTTGCATTTGTGTTGCATTTGTGTTGCAATGTGTGTTGCATTTGTGTTGCATTTGCGTTGCATTTGCGTTGCATATGTGTTGCATTTGTGTTGCATTTGTGTTGCATTTGTGTTGCATTTGTGTTGCATTTGTGTTGTATGTGTGTTGTATGTGTGTTGCATTTGTGTTGTATGTGTGTTGTATGTGTGTTGCGTTTGTGTTGCATTTGTGTTGTATGTGTGTTGTATGTGTGTTGCATTTGTGTTGTATGTGTGTTGTATGTGTGTTGTATGTGTGTTGCATTTGGGTTGCATTTATTTTGCAGTGTGTGTTGCATTTGTGTGGCACTTGTGTTGCATTTGTTTTGCATATGTGTTGCATTTGTGTTGCATTTGTGTTGCAATGTGTGCTGCATTTGTGTTGCATTTGTGTTGCATTTGTGTTGCATTTGTGTGGCATTTGTGTTGTACGTGTGTTGCATTTGTGTGGCATTTGTTTGTATGTGTGTTGTATGTGTGTTGCATTTGTGTTGTGTGTGTGTTGCATTTGTGTTGCATTTGTGTTGCATTTGTGTCGCATTTGTGTTGCATTTGTGTTGCATTTTTGTTGTATGTGTGTTATATGTGTGTTGCATTTGTGTTGCATTTTGTGTTGCATTTGTGTTGTATGTCTGTTGCATTTGTGTTCCATTTGTGTTGCATTTGTGTTGCATTTGTGTGGCATTTGTGTTGTATGTGTGTTGTATGTGCGTTGCATTTGCGTTGCATTTGTGTTGCATTTGTGTTGCATTTGTGTTGCATTTGTGTTGCATTTGTGTTGCATTTGTGTTGCATTTGTGTTGTATGTGTGTTGCATTTGTGTTGTATGTGTGTTGTATGTGTGTTGTATGTGTGTTGTATGTGTGTTGTATGTGTGTTGCATGTGTGTTGCAGTGTGTGTTGCATTTGTGTTGTATGTGTGTTGCATTTGTGTTGCATTTGTGTTGTATGTGTGTTGTATGTGTGTTGCGTTTGTGTTGCATTTGTGTTGTATGTGTGTTGCATTTGTGTGGCATTTGTGTTGTATATGTGTTATATGTGTGTTGCATTTGTGTTGCATTTGGGTTGCATTTATTTTGCAGTGTGTGTTGCATTTGTGTTGCATTTGTGTTGCATTTGTGTTGCATATGTGTTGCATTTGTGTTGCATTTGTGTTGCAATGTGTGTTGCATTTGTGTTGCATTTGCGTTGCATTTGCGTTGCATATGTGTTGCATTTGTGTTGCATTTGTGTTGCATTTGTGTTGCATTTGTGTTGCATTTGTGTTGTATGTGTGTTGTATGTGTGTTGCATTTGTGTTGTATGTGTGTTGTATGTGTGTTGCGTTTGTGTTGCATTTGTGTTGTATGTGTGTTGTATGTGTGTTGCATTTGTGTTGTATGTGTGTTGTATGTGTGTTGTATGTGTGTTGCATTTGGGTTGCATTTATTTTGCAGTGTGTGTTGCATTTGTGTGGCACTTGTGTTGCATTTGTTTTGCATATGTGTTGCATTTGTGTTGCATTTGTGTTGCAATGTGTGCTGCATTTGTGTTGCATTTGTGTTGCATTTGTGTTGCATTTGTGTGGCATTTGTGTTGTACGTGTGTTGCATTTGTGTGGCATTTGTTCTGCATTGTAGCGTTGTCGACCTCATTGCGCGGCTCGATGACCTGATACTCTCCAACGGGGTGCTGCACTTCAGCCTTCTCCAGCGGCACCAGTTCACGCAACGCTTCCGTCAGCACGCCACCGGCATTGAAAGCCCACCGCATTTCGAAGCAGTGTGGCACGTGGATCTGGAGGAGTTCTGCAAGCGGACGTACCACAACCCATACGGCCATGAGAGGAAGTTCTACTGGGATGTGCCGGCACCGGAGGGGGGGTGGAGCCATGAAGAAAAGGCGGAGAACCGGGCTTGGCTGCGGCGGCAACTGGAGCCTCCACCGGCCCATCTCTCCGCTGATGCTTTGGGAAAGCTGAGGGCGTATTTGGTAGAATAGGGTACTGAAATGCAGCCCCCTCTCCATCAGCCCGCAAAGCAACCCCCCATCCCCAGGGATGCATTAGAAGGGAAGGACCGCAGAGGCGGCCCCAGGAGCGGTTGGGCAGGCGGTCGGAGGAGGTTGCCGAAGCGGTTGGGGGCGGTTACTGTCGGTTACGAATGCCGTTGAAGCTGCCGTGTCGGGGACAAATTGCGGATTTACACTGAGTGGCACCTTGTGCAGTCTGCAGCGGTGAACAACTGGCGTTGGCGTGAGGTGCTCAATTTGTCAATCATTTGGTATGCCATATCTCTCGGGGACGTTGGGGATTGTGCCAACACGGAGCGTTTTCGGGTGTTGGTGCGATTGTTGCTTCGTTTGTGCCCTCTGAGTGTCCCGGAGTTGGGGGTATGTGGGGTATATTCGGAAAGCCCTCAAAAAGGGCTATTGGGAACACCCGGGTCTGCATGCTGTACTGACGATATGTTTGAGATTTTCGTCCGGCACGAAAACCATTTGGTAAAAAATGGCCCTGTTTCCTGTCCGAAAACAGGGCCATTTTAAGCGAAATAGGTTTCGTGCGGGGGCCGGCATTTTCACATATCGGTGAGATATACCCTGGCCCCAGGCTCATTTTCAAGCCCTTTTCATGCAGATTTCAAAAAGTATACAGCATTGGACGAAAAATTGAGAAAACCCTGGAAAAGTGCGAATTTGCTCCGCGTTGGCATATTCTGAATGTCCCTGAGAGAGAGAGAGAGAGAGATATATATATATATATGTATCCGTAGATATGTACATATGCCTAAATGTATTTGCTTTGCCGAATTTCCCGGACCGCAATTTCCCGCAATTTTCCCGCAATTTTTTGCAATTGGTTTGGGGTGTGTGCCAATCCTCCACGTCCAGCAACTCTCCCTGGCCCCAGGCAGTAGCCCGCGCAGTGAAACCCCATGTCACATTCGTCGGGTGCCAGTGGCGATCGCTGTGGAAACCTTTTCCACAAGTTTTTCGAGGAGCCACGAACAGCGCCTCCTCCGATATTGTCCCTCTGCCTTTTTGGCAGCGGCCCCGCAGGCCCCAAACTGCCGCGCTGCTGCGTCTATGCAGCCATCAGCCAGGCCTGAACAAGTTCAGGAGCTGGTGGCAAACGCGATGACGTCTCAAATCCACATGCCACTAGCGTCCCGCAGGGTAATTGAATTTCGTTAGGAATGAGCATTGGACCATTTGCCACGCAGTCGTATCTGCCCTGGTCGCATCCGGGACTCAGTAGGACCCAGCTGCGCCCTGTGTCCGACTCAGTAGGATCCAACTCCTGTTGATCACGCCTGACCTGGCGGACGGTAGTAGCAAGTCTGGCCTCAAGCCTCTGCAGTCAGGATGCTTTTTGACCTCTTCTACGGCCCCTGTTGTCTCCAGTCCCCTGCAGGTGGATGACCATGTGTGTGCCCCGTGCTTTTTGGTGTTGCTGGGCGTTTTCTGTCGGCTTCATGAGTTGGGAGCGTTGTCCCAAGGGGCGGGTTGCAGGTTCAAGGGGGGGGTGTGTTGCCCACCAGCCCCCCAGCCCTCCCCGGTGCATGTTCCTCGGAGTTTCCTTGAGGTCTCTCTCATTGCAGGGCACTTTTCTTGCATCTCTGTACATTTCCCCACCCAGTGCCCCCCTTCTTCCCTGGTCCCCCGATTCCTGACACCACCATCCATGCGATAATTTTGGCCACTGCAAGTGAAACGCAGTTTTGGAGATGTTTCCATCAGATCCCAATTCTTTTGCACTAAAACATGTGCCGTGCAGTATGTAATACAGGGGGTGGGGTGGGGGGTAATTTCGGGCAGGGATACTTTCATGGGAGATTTTCGTCTTCAAGGAACGTGGCGAAAAATTACCCCAGCGAAATCCGGGGGCTTTGGCAGTGCAGTGTGGGCACGAGGCAGTGTAGGCTTTGGGATTTGCAGGGGTGGCGAAATTTCCCCGTTTCGGAAATCACCTCGAAGAGAGGTTGTTAGATCAAGCGCAGGCGCGAGCGTCGTATACCCCCCTTTTTTGGGGTCGTTCGCGTAGCATACCCCAATGTATGGTTTCTAACGTCTAACCCCCTGTAAAATCATCATTTTAGGACCAAAAATGATCCCCCAATGATTTTTTGGATTTTGACCCCCGTACCCCCCCCGCACCGGGGTACCCTTTTTTGAGGGGTGGGGGGTGGGGGGGGGGGGGCAAAACTTCTTTGTGTATTGTGGCCGCTGTGTGTGTATTTGGACCTGCGTCCTGAAGAACTTTTTTCTTGTATATGGACCCTCTAACCCATGGCGGGGGTCCCGGGTCCCAACTCCAGGTACCCCCAGGCACCCCCCCCTATATGGCCCCTCGCCAATGAGGACTTAGCCGTTTTTCACGCTGGATAGGCTGTTTAGTGGCACGTGAAGGTTTTTTGAAATTCGATTTTTCATGACTACCTTCTGTTGCCCCTAGGATTGGTTTGGGTGATCATTTGGTGACAATACGGGTACTTGAGCACCCATGGGGACCCACGTAGTGGCTGCTAGGCCTATGTAGCCCGTGCCATGGGCCCTCCGAAAGCCCCAAAATTGCTGTTGCGTAGGCTGTTTAGTGACACTTGAAAGTTTTTCACATTTCCACTTTTTCCGAAACCCTTCTGTTGCCCCTAGGATGGGTTTGGGTGATCATTTGGTGACAATGCGGGTGCTTGAGCACCCATGGGGGCCCACATAGTGGCCACTGGGCCCATCTAGCCCGAACCATGGGCCCCCCAAAAGCTTCAAATTGCTGTTTGTAGGTGGTTCAATGGCATTTGGGGTGTGCACAAACTGCTGAAGCAGTTTTCCACCCTCTACAGGTCAAAAATGGAAATTTTTTGCAAATTTTTTTTTGATATTGTGACCACTTACAATGATGAAATATGCTATGTGAAGCATGTTTTAGACCCTCTTTGTGTGTTTTTCACCCTATTTGGGTGTGGGGGGGGGGGGTACCAAGGGGTGTAGGGCACACAACCTGCTTATGTAGTTTTCAGGCCTCGGCAGCTCAAAAAATAGAATTTTCTGAAATCGATTTTTTCCATACTTTGACCATCCAAAATGATCAAATATCCTATGTAAAGCATGTTTTGGCCCCTCTTCATGTGTTTTTCACCCAATTTGGGTGTGGGGGGGGGGGGGTACCAAGGGGTCTAGGGCACACAACCTGCTTACGCAGTTTTCCGGCCTCGGCAGCTCAAAAATAGAAATTTTCCGAAACTGATTTTTTTGATACTTTGACCATCCAAAATGATCAAATATCCTATGTGAAGCATGTTTTGGACCCTGTTCATGTGTTTTTCACCCTATTTGGGTGTCGGGGGGGGGGGGGGGTACCAAGGGGTCTAGGGCACACAGCCTGCTTATGCAGTTTTCAGGCCTCGGCAACTCAAAAATAGAAATTTCTGAAACTGATTTTTTGATACTTTGACCATCCAAAATGATCAAATATCCTATGTAAAGCATGTTTTGGCCCCTCTCCCCTCTTCGAGGTGCCTTGCCGAAGGCAATAGAATTTTCCCCAGCGAAATAATCCCCGAACGAAACTATCCCCCCCCCCTCTGTATTCATGTGATGCATGAAGCGGTACGCATGTCACGTGCTGCAACACCTGCAAAGAAGGTTGTCTTCAGCCATGGTGCACAAGTTGGGGATTGGATCCACCAGTGGTCTGCGCGATGGCAGCTCCGGTGGCACTCAGGAAAAAAGGGCTAGGCACCGCTCATGCACCGCACGTCAAGTGGTAGCCAGAGTGGCTTATCACAGCCTAATCCATCCTTTGAATTCTCGTGCAACCCGGTTGGTTGCAATACGGCACCAAGGCACTGCTGCTTGCCGTCAGTTGCGAATCTGTGCATTTAATGATCAACAACATGAGTGTTCATGGTCAGCGAAGATTCAGTGATTTGGTTCATCATGTTTATGGGCACTGGCCGATGGCCGATGGCCGAAACCAAAAGGGATGCACTGCATGTGTATGTTGCCTGCAGCAGCTGGCACACCCTGTGATGTACATTATGTGACCCCCTGTGTTCATTCAATCATCCACTTGTGCTTGCCACTGCCCTATGTTGCAAATGCACCCTCGTGAACATCAACAACACAACACCGCGGCATGCACGTCTCCCCCCGCACCCCAACCTCTGGCATTTCATGCCGTCAGGCAACCGCTTTGGAGGCAACCAGCGGGCCTTTTCCTGACGTTACTTTTTTTTTGACGTGACGAATTGTGGCTTGGTGAACGTGGGACCAACTCTGGTACCTGTGGAACGAAGTGCTACACCCGTGGGATAAGATTGAAGGAATGCAGGACGAAAATCGCAGTAGCCCCCCCCCCCCTTTGTATAGGCCACGCCCTTGTCCAAGCCACAGTAGGCGTAGGGACCGTAATAATTTGGGACCTAATTTTAATTCGGTACCAAACGTAGTGCAGCCACATAAGACATGGGTTTGGTGACGGATTTGCGAGTCACATAGAGTCATGGACACATTTGTTGTGAGTGTTTGCCCACTTGACCCAGATAGCTCTGATTTTGGGGATGTTCATGCATTATATGCCCCTTTCTTGCACCAGCTCACCATGCAATCCTCTCTTTTTGAACGTGGGTGCCCGGTGTTGGTAGTTGTATATGTCGCGCGCAAGCTACGCCCGTGTCCAAGCTACAGTAGGCGTAGGGACCGTATTGATTTGGGATTTTGGCGTAGCTTATACAAGGGGGGGGCGGGGTACAAAGGACAAAAATTGAGGGTCAAGGGACAAACCTGGGGGAGGGGGTGCTTGTCTACTCCCTATTTGTCTCCGTGTGTCTGTACAATGAACAACAGAATGTTGATGGCCCGTGAAGCTGCGCTTTGCTGCCGATCTGATCACCGGTTCTGGCCACTGTTTTGGGCCCTGGTCCTCGTGCTCACCTTTTGCAAATGGAGTGTTTTGTGGTGCATCTCCCTCTAAACATGCCGGAAGAAAAGGGGGTCGGACCGGAAAGTACACCACGGCCTTTGGCTGCAGGACAATGAAGGGGCAGGAAATGTGGAAACGGGGCACAGGAATCACAAATGTGTCCTGAAACACAAATGTTGGGGGGTCATGTGCCCTTGAACACATGGCGCTGCGGGTTTCTGCCGCAGCCTTGTGCATGTGCATCCATGTGGTGGGGCCGGCTGATATGCAGTGTGCCCCCCCCACCGGAAGCAAAGTATTGGCGTCACCTGTTCCAAGCCACTGGAAAAAAGGATTTCCAGTAGGTGAGAGTGGGACAGTTGTCCCTCTGCTGCCAAGTGCTGCTTCTGCTATTGGCGTCCCTCCCTTGACATGAAGCGATGGCATAGGGGGATGGGGGTGCCATTGACCAGATCAATATTATGTGGTGACGTCCTCCACCATTGCTCTTCTTCGCTCATGTGAACCCTTCACTGACTGCTCTTCAGGGTCTCATGGCAGAGGTGGCCTGGGTACGCGGCGCCCTGTGCGATCGCATTGTGCAGGCCACTCAGCGTGCCATAAGTGCCGGCACCTTGCAATCCATCACCACCACGAAGCAGATTGTCATGTCAGATGGGGTGCCATTCGTCCTCAGGCTCATGGAGCGCAAGGGTGAGAAGCGCTTCGACACTGCTCGTGCGCCTAGGCCAGAGGGCTTCAACCCATTCTTGCCGTATGAGGTCTCTTGTCTCTGTACTTGCACTGTACATTCTCAACTCGTCCGTGCGCTCGCTCTCTACAAACGTTGCTTTGTAGTAAACTTACCACCTTCCCTGTGCATAGCTGCCGCATACCTGTTCACATGCAACGGTAGAGATGAACACATTGAGTCACAACAAGCGTTGTGGCTTCACAGCGGATGAATGGAACGACAAAGTGTCAAGAAGCAGCGAATGAGTAAGAGGCTGCAACACCACAAGTTGTGCGTACTTTCCTATTTCACGTATGGCACCAGCGGCAGTGGCGACGAGTGGGCATCGCTCTGTAATTGATTTTACTGTGGCCTTACCGTCACATAGCCCTTGACAACAGTCAGCATACGGTGGTTCTTGAATGTTGGAATTGCTGCCCCAGTTCTGATACCCATATTCGCAGGAAACAATGTACGTGTGCGACGTTGGTGAACGTCACGTTTGTCTGCTGAACAAGTTCAATGTCGTGGATCGCCACATACTTATTGTCACCAAAGAGTACGAGGAGCAGGTGTTTCAATGTGCCACATGCATTTCACCAACTCCATGTTCCGTGTACCCTTTTAGGGGGAGCCAAGATACCCAATGTATCGAGGCATGCAATGCTCCATGGCACAAGGGGTTCTAGTGGAGGAGCAGGCCCACATCGGTGCTGTCGACATGGAAAGCAGGTGGGCAACGCAGGCTGCGTCTTACCCTGACCACCCATGCCCTTCTTTTTAGACGCGCCTTCTCAACCTGCACGATTTTGTGGCACTGGCAGACGCCATGGCGGAGTTTCCTGCGCTGGCCTTTTACAACTGTGGAAAGATTGCAGGTTTTGTCTCAACACCAGACATGGCCCGTATCTTTTGCTCTTTCAAGTGGTGCACCCTCAAGCAGGGCACGATGTGTGCCAGTTGCCCCGTAAGCTCATGTGTGCGGTGGAGGTCTAGAACACATTTTGCTGTCATGTGATCAAGAAACGCGGACAACGTTTTTTTGTGAGTGTTTTATTCCGAGCGTTTTTTTTTCCAGTTGTGTTTATGGGGCACCTCGCTGTATTGCGAGTATTTTGACAACAAAACTACTCCCCTGACCATGAAAGAAGAGTAACCCTGTTTGCATGACAAACGTGTACTCGTTGCAGCAAGAACAAAAGTGTACTCGCATTCCAGTGAAAAATATTTGCGTTCGGTTTGTTTGTGGTACCCGAATTGCGTCTTCTCTTTTGAGTGCAAGGCCTGGATGTTTATGCTCACACGAATTGCATGGGCAAGTGGTCTGGCACGCATACACCCTCGACAGCCACCTGTTCTATCCTCGAAAGATCGGGGCGGGGTCCACACAAGCACGATGCTCCAAGCTGCCGAATTCCCATGCAAGTGAAACATGCTGCAAAGGGAGCCCCTCACCTCGCACCCCAAAACATACTGTCAATGTGATGTGAGGTGTTGGGGTGTTTTGACCGGTGTTGCGGTCGGCCCTTGGCATGCCCACCCCCTCCTGTTCCGAGGAACGGCCGCATGTGAAGCCGGTGCCGGGAGACACCACGCTGCAATGGTGAGCGCGTGGGACCACCATTCCACTATGGCCCACAAAGCCGCGCTTCTCCCACCCCAAATGGACTGGACAACCCGGACCAACAACCGCAGGTCGCACACACACACAAGACATGGAACTGCAGGCTCGCTGTACTCCGCGACAACCAACCAGCCTTCTATGGAACACCCCCACCCCCTACAGAAAAAGGGTTTTGTTACCATTTGGCAAAGAAAGACGTGCACGCGTCGCTCAATGAATGTGAACGGGTCACTGCCAAAGTCTCAGTCAGAAGAACATTAAGTCATGGTAGACGACTGGGCGCATTTTTGTCGCAGCAGAAATGATCTCACGTACCGCGGCAGTGTACTCAACCCATCCCATGTTGTGCGGGCTCGTCACCCGGCTTCTTCGTGGGGCTCCGCGTCGGAACATTTCTGCAGCGGGGTTGCACCATGGCCCGCTTTCACTGGACACATAAAGCGCACGATTTCAAGGCCACGGCAGATGCCTCATCCTTGCCAGGGTAACCGTGACTCTCTCCACCGCGTTTTCCATGAAACAGGCCCTCTTTTTGCAGCCTTTCGACCACTCTGTGAACACGCAGCGACATAGCTGGCTCACAACCTAACACACTCACAACCTTCGGCTTCCCTGCCGCTATGCGGCACATCAATGCGTTTGTCTCTTTCCTAGGTGGTCTCACTGGCAACTTGTGTCACAGAATGGTGCCCAGTCATGCAATTTTGTTGTTTGTGGCGCACGGGCAGATCTTCCCTCAACCGCTTTCGTTGCTCTGTTTGTTCCCGCTTCACACGCGGGTGCATATGTGTGTGCTTGGCACAGCCAATGATCTCTGCAAAGCACAACTGTGTGACACCATTGCATCCAGCTTTCTGGGCCCATCAGAGGCCTGCATTGCGGTTCGCTAGTCCGCTGTGGGTCCACATGATTAGGAATTCCCGCTAACTTTGTGCTGGTAAGCTCGTGTACAACACTTCCATGGTCTTGGACGGGTGATACAGAGTCTTCGGGCATGCGGTGGGTATTCTTGGGTCTCAGCTGCGACCATTTCTGTTGCAGGTGCCAGCCAGCATCACAAACACATCCAAATGGTGCCGTTGCCCTTGGGCGAAGGCGGCTTGGACGTCCCAATTTCCGCCGCCCTGAGTAAAGAGGAGCCGACTGCAGTGCAGCGTGGGTTGTCGTTCCGCCACAATTTCTGCTGGTTGCAGCCACAGCACTGGGAGCAGCCACAGGTACGTTCCTGACGAACGCCGGACCCCCCTCGCCACACATGGCACGGGTTTAACAACAGCGGTCCCCACTGTGCACACCAAAACGTTGCTGCACTCAGCCCGGTCCCTGATCACGCACTCGCCCCCATTGCCGGGCTGCCCCCCTTTGCCTCCAGGGGGTAGCCTTCACTTGCCTTCGGGGGTAGCCTTCACTTGCTTTCACAGAAGAAACAAAGTCGTGCCACGCAGCACTGTTTTCGTACCATCTTGTGCTCTGTTGGGAGTTTGCCAGGGCGATGACGCGGCATAGTGATAGAAGAATATGTCGTCATGCGGTGGAGGTGCGGCAGAAGCAACGGATCGTGGGCAGGCGCGACAGCACATCGGCACATGGGTGGCGATGGGTGTGTGTGTGTCCCCCCTCCAACGGTGGGGGGGAGGGGGGGCTGTGCACAAAAAAGCTGCCGGGCCGGGGGTTCCATGAGGGCTGGTCGGTTGCCGTGCGAGAATCAGCGTCATGCCTTTCTTATGACCTGCTCCTTGGTTGCAGTCAGTTTTTCCGGGAATGTGGGGGCTTGGGGAGGGGGTCCTGGGTGAGAGCGGAATGTCTGTGTTGCTGCTCACAGTGGCAGCGTACAGCCCCCATGGCGTTCACACCCAGCGTCGACAGGCTTCACATGCAGCCCATTCAAAGCCGTGAGGTTTGGAGGGTTCTCTCCACCGCCATTCGGTTGTACAAATCGTACCACGGGCAGGCGGTTGCTTAGGGTGGGTCAGAGGCCAAAAAAAGAGTTTGTGTCCTGCGCAGTGCCTGTTCTGTTTTCCGTTTCAGACACAGTGCGTGTGTTGAGGTGTAACCATGCTTGGCATCGAGAATAAAGGTGCACTTATGCCTTACTCTGGAGTGCATTGCCTCTGGTTTGCATTTGTCTGTTTTTAAATTAGGTCTCACCCCCCCCCCCCCCCGTCTCCGGGACAGCCGACCCCCGGAGTAGTCAAACAGGACAAGTCATCCGGGGGCTCCGTTGACACAACCAAAACACGTTCGGACCCACAGAGGGTCGGAGCCCCTTTTCCAAACCGCCCGGGGGCTCTGCGCCCCCTCCCCCAACAGCTTTTGTCCGGTTGTGGTCCCCTGCTCTCTCCCAAGAATGTGGTTTGCGGTTTGGTCTTGTGATCCTGTTTGCCAACTTCGCCTTCAGGAGTTGTACGATCGCTATTCCTCGTTTGTGGACGCATTGGGGCTGCGGGATGGTGAGGCTGGCAAACCCTACAATTTGCTGGTGACGAGGGACTGGATGATGGTCGTCCCCAGGCAGGCGGAGGATCACGAGGTGGCACCCTCCACTGCGCGCACCACAGCGAAGTGTGGAGTGAGTGCGGGGTCTCCTGGGACCATCACAGGGGCTAGCTGCCATTTGAATGGGGCACATCCCAAAGTTCACTCCTGCACAGCAAAGAATCACAAAAGGCCTGTGGTTTGGGGGTCAAGAAATGTCAAGTGTGGCACATTCTATTTGTGTGCTGGATACCCCTCTTTAGTAGCTCCAACACCTGAGTCTTGAGCATATCTTCATTTAAGGAGTGGCTTGGAGCTCTGTACAGGGCCAAGTGATCTTCACGAGAAGGAGTACAGCACGAGCGACAGGCAAACCTGTGCCCCACACCCCCCCTCCCCTTGTGATGACAGGAATTTATGTTCAGCCAGCCCCTCAGCAGTGGGAGGTTGTGTGCCAGTGCAATGTGCCCTTCAGCGCACATGCCCGGTGTACACACGAGACAAGCACTTGGGATCAATTCGATTGCAGCCTCGGGAGAAGTACTGGACTCCAATGACACAAAAGTGAGACGGCAATGACAAGTGGAGAGGAATGGCTGGGCTCTAACTATTTCACCCGGGACAACAGCAGCAAGTGCGTCAGCAGTGCTATCAAGAGGAATGTGCAGATCTCCAACAGAAATGGTCGGGTTGCAATGTCAAAAGATACGAACGAGATGAGAGGGATCAAGGTGAGCCTACAATTCAAAAGCATGACTGTTTAGGCCAAGCAATCCATGAGATGTGGACACAATGTGATACGGGGGTTGATAATGGTTGCTGTTTCCAAAACCAGCCCCACCCCCCACCCCAAATACAATTCATGCCATGCCTTCGAATGGCAAATAATGGCCTCTATTTGCCATCAGCCTCCCTTTCCACAATCGAGGAACGTGTTCTTGGCCATTACCCTTGCCAAATCAGATACACAAGCATTGAGGCGACCTGGCTGAACAACACCTGCCATGTCAGGGTGTTGGGGTCCGCTTGGAGAGGAGCGAATTGGCTGCATAACCAACCTACAAGCAGCGCCCCCTCAACAAATATTATGACACCCTCTCCGTGACCCTCTTGCACACAAATCGTTATGGCATCGATACAATTCAACTCACTTTCCACCCAACAAACGCCACCCTCTCCGCTTTTGAGACCCCAACACAGCACAGCTTCTGTAGCCACGGTATTTCTCTCTTTTCTTTAGAGACCCCGATACCCGCAGGGGGTTATGTCGCCATATTTCTCAACTCTATGTTGGACACCCCCAGACGGCAAGACCTAGCTAGCCATGATGCTTCTCTTTGCTTGGGATGCCCTCATACTTCAGTGGTCATGTAGCCACCTTGATGCTCTCATGCTCTCATGTTCTATACGGCAGGGCTTATGTAGCCACGTTACTCACTATGCGGTCCCGGGATGTCTATAGTATGCGATACATGTGCACTGTAGCACAGATCACACGGGCGTTGTCTCCAGAAATTTTGCACGTGCTTGTGAGGCACGAAACGCAGCCAGCCCAAAGGGTCAATCCTGACAAATCCTCAACAGCACCGCAAGCATTGCTGTCAACGGCCCTCATTGGCTCCCAACAACCCTCTCCCCCCATAGACTGCCACACATGTAGGAAGAGTCCGTTGCAACCATCACACATTCTTGCGCATTCGTCATCGCATTCCAATGTGCGTGACGACAGCTCCGGCCCTCGTGCAATGCCTGCATCTGCCGTGCTCCGGTGCACACAGGGGGTTGTCGTCAATTCCTTCGGCTTCTTTGGGGCGCTGCTGGTACGCGATCAAGAGCAGTTGGACTGGGTGATCGGCCACGGGGCCATGCGGCTGCTGGCCAAAGTCGGCTTTCCTAACGAGCGGTGGGAAATTCCAGGAGATGCAGTGCCAAAGTGTTGATTCGTGCGCCCAGCCCGGGGCGGCTGCGTGTGCCAGGGCTGTTGGACAATGCACAGCGGGGCCATGGGCCGTTGGTAGAGGCACGGGCAAAGGCTTGAGAGGCTCCGTTTCCGGGAACATGCTGCGCATTGCGTTTTCATGCCCAGGTTTTCCCTGCTGAGGTGCTTGCTGGTGTTTGTATGCCATTTAGACAGCACACGTCTCGGCATTCGCTGGTCCCCCCTGTTTTTCCAGGAGCCATGACCCCACACATCATTCTACACGGTTTTCAATCCCAGTCCATTTGTTCGTTATGGCTGCATCACGGTTCATTCTCACTGCCTTTTGCTAAGGTCTGGTTTTTCAGGTGCGTTGATTCCGTATACTATTCTGCATTCTGCGGTAGTCTGCAGAGTGCAGTCCGAAGTTTGCTCTATGGTCGCTTTCAAGTGTGCTCTGTATATCATCGCGTACACGTTCGCTGCCACTGTTCCAGCCCCGGTTCTTGTTTTGGTTTTCTGAACCCTTGATATTTTTATGAGCGGGATTTTCTGCACTCAGTGGCCTACTATTCAGCTTTAAAGCCCTATCTCCCCACTGCATTCGTCACGACCGGCCGGTGCAAGGCAACACGCCCTGGTTTGCTCCACCATGGCCCTTGGTGCCACTTTTGGCAGTCCTCCGCACCCAGGAGGGAGCAGTGGGCCCGGGTCTTCTCACATCACAACACGCGGCGGGGGCTTGGGTATCAAATGGAGGTCACCTCGCTCAGTGGTCATAGCACGTGACCCTTGACCATGAAGCACCGAGTTCGAATCCCAGAAGAGTCTTACGTAATACTGTCAACCGGTCCCAGGCGTAGGGTGTCCTCAGTGACCCTGTGAGCCAGAAGGGACTCCCCTGGAGATCGCTTAGGTCTACTACCTTTACCTGTACCCTGCAGAAGGATGATCGCAGCTGAGGGGCCGAGCAGGGCCTGGCTGGTTCTCGCTTCACAACACAACACACGGACATCCCAACAATGCCACGACTGTCGGCTGTGGTACCGCCATTGCACTCACACACACAAAACTCCATCTTCCGCTGCTGCACGCCCGGTCGGATGCCTCTGGCACGGGGCGAGGGGGTGTCCCAGAGTGTTGTGTGCCGCAACGTGACGCCAGCAAAGGGGACCTGCAGACGTTCAGCGGTTGCGGAGGAATCGTTGGGCACTGCACTATATATATACCTCATATTTAAATATATATATATATATATATATACTTCATATACATATACATATATATATATACTTCATATTTTTTTCAGAAATTTCAGAAAAATTTTTGACCTGAAGGAGGGCTACAGGAGGGCTGCAAGCCCTAGCTCTAACCCTAACCCTAACCCCTAACCCCTAACCCCTAACCCTAACCCTAACCCTAGGGCTAACCCTAATCAAGACTGAATATTGGGACCGAGCTGGTGGGGGAGGGAACATTAGATATGACTGATGAGGGACATCAAGAATGATTCACACATTGATGGCTCTTGGCAAAGTGAAATCAGGTTGCAAGTGATCCCCATCACCACGAGGCCCACTTTCAAGGCTTTTTGGACTTGTGAGGGGCCAAAATGCCCCAAAATGGGCTCAAAATGGACTCATTTCCCCCGTTGGTGCACCCCAAATGGTCAAGGATGAGTTTTGGAAAAATGTGTTTTTGACCCATTTTTGACCCATCTTTGGTCGCAAAACAGCCCATTTTCAAGGCATTTTGGGATTTTCGGAGGACCAAAAAGGGCCACCACCAGCTCAAAACAGTCCAAAAACACTTGTTTTAGCATCACACATGGTGTAGGATCATTTTTGAGAAAAGTCATTTTTTTGCCCCTACTGGACCCTATTGACCCATTTGGGCACCCACCTGTTTGGGCTTGAGCTTACACCAATGAGTCACACATTGAAGGCCGTTGATAGAGTGGAATCAGCTTGCAAGTGATCCCCATCACCACAAGGCCCACTTTCAAGGCTTTTTTGGACTTCTGAGGGGCCAAATTCCCCCAAAATGGGCTCAAAATGGGTTCATTTCACCCGTTGGTGCACCCCAAATGGTCAAGGATGAGTTTTGGAAAAATGTGCTTTTGACCCATTTTTCACCCATTTTTGGTCCCAAAACAGCCCATTTTCAAGGCATTTTGGGATTTTCGGAGGACCAAAATGGGCCACCACAAGCTCAAAACAGTCCAAAAACACTTGTTTTAGCATCACACATGGTGTAGGATCATTTTTGAAAAAAGTCATTTTTTGCCCCTACTGGACCCTGTTGACCCATTTGGGCACCCACCTGTTTGGGCTTGAGCTTACACCAATGAGTCACACATTGAAGGCCGTTGATAGAGTGGAATCAGCTTGCAAGTGATCCCCATCACCACAAGGCCCACTTTCAAGGCTTTTTTGGACTTCTGAGGGGCCAAATTCCCCCAAAATGGGCTCAAAATGGGTTCATTTCACCCGTTGGTGCACCCCAAATGGTCAAGGATGAGTTTTGGAAAAATGTGCTTTTGACCCATTTTTCACCCATTTTTGGTCCCAAAACAGCCCATTTTCAAGGCATTTTGGGATTTTCGGAGGACCAAAATGGGCCACCACAAGCTCAAAACAGTCCAAAAACACTTGTTTTAGCATCACACATGGTGTAGGATCATTTTTGAAAAAAGTCATTTTTTGCCCCTACTGGACCCTGTTGACCCATTTGGGCACCCACCTGTTTGGGCTTGAGCTTACACCAATGAGTCACACATTGAAGGCCGTTGATAGAGTGGAATCAGCTTGCAAGTGATCCCCATCACCACAAGGCCCACTTTCAAGGCTTTTTTGGACTTCTGAGGGGCCAAATTCCCCCCAAATGGGCTCAAAATGGGTTCATTTCACCCGTTGGTGCACCCCAAATGGTCAAGGATGAGTTTTGGAAAAATGTGCTTTTGACCCATTTTTCACCCATTTTTGGTCCCAAAACAGCCCATTTTCAAGGCATTTTGGGATTTTCGGAGGACCAAAATGGGCCACCACAAGCTCAAAACAGTCCAAAAACACTTGTTTTAGCATCACACATGGTGTAGGATCATTTTTGAAAAAAGTCATTTTTTGCCCCTACTAGACCCTGTTGACCCATTTGGGCACCCACCTGTTTGGGCTTGAGCTTACACCAATGAGTCACACATTGAAGGCCGTTGATAGAGTGGAATCAGCTTGCAAGTGATCCCCATCACCACAAGGCCCACTTTCAAGGCTTTTTTGGACTTCTGAGGGGCCAAATTCCCCCAAAATGGGCTCAAAATGGGTTCATTTCACCCGTTGGTGCACCCCAAATGGTCAAGGATGAGTTTTGGAAAAATGTGTTTTTGACCCATTTTTCACCCATTTTTGGTCCCAAAACAGCCCATTTTCAAGGCATTTTGGGATTCTCGGAGGACCAAAATGGGCCACCACAAGCTCAAAACAGTCCAAAAACACTTGTTTTAGCATCACACATGGTGTAGGATCATTTTTGAAAAAAGTCATTTTTTGCCCCTACTGGACCCTGTTGACCCATTTGGGCACCCACCTGTTTGGGCTTGAGCTTACACCAATGAGTCACACATTGAAGGCCGTTGATAGAGTGGAATCAGCTTGCAAGTGATCCCCATCACCACAAGGCCCACTTTCAAGGCTTTTTTGGACTTCTGAGGGGCCAAATTCCCCCCAAATGGGCTCAAAATGGGTTCATTTCACCCGTTGGTGCACCCCAAATGGTCAAGGATGAGTTTTGGAAAAATGTGCTTTTGACCCATTTTTCACCCATTTTTGGTCCCAAAACAGCCCATTTTCAAGGCATTTTGGGATTTTCGGAGGACCAAAATGGGCCACCACAAGCTCAAAACAGTCCAAAAACACTTGTTTTAGCATCACACATGGTGTAGGATCATTTTTGAAAAAAGTCATTTTTTGCCCCTACTGGACCCTGTTGACCCATTTGGGCACCCACCTGTTTGGGCTTGAGCTTACACCAATGAGTCACACATTGAAGGCCGTTGATAGAGTGGAATCAGCTTGCAAGTGATCCCCATCACCACAAGGCCCACTTTCAAGGCTTTTTTGGACTTCTGAGGGGCCAAATTCCCCCCAAATGGGCTCAAAATGGGTTCATTTCACCCGTTGGTGCACCCCAAATGGTCAAGGATGAGTTTTGGAAAAATGTGCTTTTGACCCATTTTTCACCCATTTTTGGTCCCAAAACAGCCCATTTTCAAGGCATTTTGGGATTTTCGGAGGACCAAAATGGGCCACCACAAGCTCAAAACAGTCCAAAAACACTTGTTTTAGCATCACACATGGTGTAGGATCATTTTTGAAAAAAGTCATTTTTTGCCCCTACTGGACCCTGTTGACCCATTTGGGCACCCACCTGTTTGGGCTTGAGCTTACACCAATGAGTCACACATTGAAGGCCGTTGATAGAGTGGAATCAGCTTGCAAGTGATCCCCATCACCACAAGGCCCACTTTCAAGGCTTTTTTGGACTTCTGAGGGGCCAAATTCCCCCAAAATGGGCTCAAAATGGGTTCATTTCACCCGTTGGTGCACCCCAAATGGTCAAGGATGAGTTTTGGAAAAATGTGCTTTTGACCCATTTTTCACCCATTTTTGGTCCCAAAACAGCCCATTTTCAAGGCATTTTGGGATTTTCGGAGGACCAAAATGGGCCACCACAAGCTCAAAACAGTCCAAAAACACTTGTTTTAGCATCACACATGGTGTAGGATCATTTTTGAATAAAGTCATTTTTTGCCCCTACTGGACCCTGTTGACCCATTTGGGCACCCACCTGTTTGGGCTTGAGCTTACACCAATGAGTCACACATTGAAGGCCGTTGATAGAGTGGAATCAGCTTGCAAGTGATCCCCATCACCACAAGGCCCACTTTCAAGGCTTTTTTGGACTTCTGAGGGGCCAAATTCCCCCAAAATGGGCTCAAAATGGGTTCATTTCACCCGTTGGTGCACCCCAAATGGTCAAGGATGAGTTTTGGAAAAATGTGTTTTTGACCCATTTTTCACCCATTTTTGGTCCCAAAACAGCCCATTTTCAAGGCATTTTGGGATTTTCGGAGGACCAAAATGGGCCACCACAAGCTCAAAACAGTCCAAAAACACTTGTTTTAGCATCACACATGGTGTAGGATCATTTTTGAAAAAAGTCATTTTTTGCCCCTACTGGACCCTGTTGACCCATTTGGGCACCCACCTGTTTGGGCTTGAGCTTGCAGCTTGCCGCAGCCTGCTGGGGCTATGTATGGGGGTCTAGGCGTCCGTTTGGGCAATTCTGAGGGGTGGAAACCACAAAAAGTGGGGGTTTGCGTGTGGAATAGGTGCCCTCGGAATCGCGTTTTGGACCATGTAGCCAAAGATATGGCCTGTTCTTGGTTTGTGGCTGTCGCCAGCCAATCTGCACAAAATTTGGGGCTTCTGGGGTCTTTTTGGGCCGTTTCAAGGACATATGGTGGAGTTAGAGGGCCGCAAAGAGCTCGTTGACACAGGAAAGTCAAGCCGCACGTGGAGTGTACCCACCGTTTCCCTTTGTTTGGCCGTTTTGAATGGGTTCTAGGGCTTTTTTGGCCCAAAAATGGCTGTTTTTGAAACTGAGGTCCGCCACTTGCGACACCCGTTCCCGGCCGCCACCGTTGAGTTTCTGGCTCATACTTTGTAGGAATGTCCCTCACACCCATAGGTATCATCCACCAAAATTTCGGCCGAATCCGAAGCACCACGACGGAATTCTGATTTTTTCCCATTTCGCGCGTGCTGCTGCTTGCTTGCTGCTTGCTGCTGCTTGTTGCTGCTTGCTGCTGCTAAACCTGGTAGGTCCACCCTAGACACTAAAAAGGGTTATAAAACCAAGACTGGTTCCACCAGCTCGGTGACCCTACCCTTAACCCTAACCCTAACCCCCCCCCCCCTCACCCCTGGCTGGACGCCCCCCTGACCCCCCGGCCAACCCCCCCCCCCCCCCGGACCCCCGGTAGGAACGAACCCCCCCCCCCCCCCCCCCCCCCGAGTTTTGACAGATAGCTGGGGGGTGGTCGCATCAGGACCATTGGTAGTCGCCCCCCCGTGCATTCATGAAAGTCGGCATGAAACACTGGTAAAGTTGTGCGAAACGAAAACGAGTTCCAAACACATCCATGGTGCGTAGTGCAGATGGGTGATCCACCGCTTTAAATGTTGCACCAATCAATGCGAATGGCATACTGTGATACCACCAGACTCCAAAACTCAAATCATGTTTTTCACGGTGGTATCCGTGAAAATAGTAATATTAAAACACCCAAAATCGGTGAGGTCAATGACGACAAGATCAGAGGATCTCTGCAACGCTCCACAAACAAATTTGCATCCATGACGTGCAGCTCTATCCGCGCATGATCCATTTCATTGTGCCATTTTTGAATTGGCCGGTTCGCCAACCATGGCCAATACCTCTGTACAGTCATTTTAATCAGCCCAAAGCCGATGACGTGTGTGTGTGTTTGTGAGTCACACTGATTTTTAGACACCGAATGCAAATGGATGGAGACGGGTTGGTTGAAATTGATGTGGGTGGGCCCATATTCCCGATCAGTTTGGGTCTCTGACGCGAAACAAACACACCACACACACCGCACCGAACAGACACAGAATGGCACACATTTGGGATATGTGGACCCGATGAGATAGGATATGAGGATTTGTGCATGGACCAACATTCTATCAATTGGTTGAATCACCATCAGGGTTGCAAGCTTGTTGATTACCAGATTACCATGCTGTGTTTGACGTGCTATGAACCCCGGTTGGTGGTGCAGTGGCCCTGGGTTTCATGGCAACAGTGTGATGTGGTTGCCAATAGCTTTCCAATGCAACCCACGTGTCTAAGAATGACAATGGATTTGACGGGTGTACCCTGTCGTAATTCCTGATGGTATCCAAATCCAAAAACTGCCTTCGTGGTGATAGCAACCGCCCCCCCCACCAGTTCATACAGAACCCGAATGCATCCTCATTCAGATGTACAGCCACAAACCAATGCCTGGGACATGTAGGATGGTGTCCTAAAAATCAGACCGTCCCTTGTTTCCCCCAATTGTGGTTGCGAACCCGAAACCGGCGAGTAGTGCTGTGGGTCCAGAAACCAGTGGACGGTTCACCACTCGCATTCTCACTCTGTTGCATTTTTTGTACATCCAATCGTCTCTTGCATGGAATCGAATTATAAGGTGATATACCTGCCGTCACAGGCCGTACAGATTGACGTGGAGGTGTTCTGCTATCTCTTCGGTAAGACCGAACAGTGGATGGTAACTCAGATGCTACCTGCACACAGCTACGATACAAATCCTCACAGCCTCTCCCCTCAGGTAATGATACACGTCCGTTTACACACGGGTCGCATAGGTCATCCCGGCAACCACGCCCCGTGACAACCATTCCTGCCTGCAGTCTTTCTGAGTGCCTATTTTTTTTCGTCCTGTGTTGACGATGGCCGAGGAAATGACGCTCTATCGACGATTTTGCTTGATGTTACCAACTTTGATTACCTTATCGGCACTTGCTTGTGGGTTGTCGTCAGTCGTGAGTGCCATCGATGGATACTTCTGGAAGGCGTACTGGTTCTTATTTGCCTCTGCAATCTTCGACGGTTTGGATGGCCATGCAGCTCGAGCCCTGAAGGCGACTTCAGCTCTTGGCGCAGAGCTGGATTCTCTGTGTGACTTGGTAGATTTTGGTGTCTCCCCAGCCTTCGTCATCTTGATGTGGTCTCGTCACACCGGGACCGAGGCAACGGTGTGGTACGAATCCGATGCGACGATCTGGTTGACCTTCCTCTTCTACGTTAGCTGCTGTGCCTTCCGGCTGGCTCGATTCAATTTGGATGACAAGATCCCCGCTCCCCAACCGCCGCACAGCTCCAATTTTGCTGTACTGGATGAACCCGAGGGTGAACCCAAGCTGGAGAAGAAGAACAGTCTGCGAGCCATGCTGCGGGACAACCAGGAGCCAGCGACACCTCTGACACCTTCGAAGACTTGGCTGGACCAGTACATCAACCGTGCCAAGTTTTTCCAAGGCATTCCAGCCCCAGCCGCAGCCCTGGTGACTTTGTCTCCCATGGTATACTGGATGCAATTCCATGACGCTCCAATTGAGGGCCAGCTGCTTCCCGTGCGGGCGGTGGTCTCTCTCAGCTTTTTCGTGGTTGGCTGCCTCATGATCTGCCAGTTGAGGACGTTCAGCTCCAAGATGTTGATCCGTGGAGCAGTGCGGGCAACGGATCCCACCACCAGCCATCTCCGGTCTCGTAGTCACCTGACCCGGTTCGGCAAGATCGCAGCGGCTCTCACATTTCTTGCCACTTACGTTTCCTATCCGTATATTGTGCACATGGGTGCTGTTTCAGTCTACCTCATTACGCTCCCTGTCAGCCATTTGGTGTATGAGCACCTTCTGACGGATCCTGCGAAGCAGAAATAATCTGGGGTCAATGAAGTGGACTCTCAGCGTGCAAGTCCACCATGTCTTTTTCTGAGAGAGTGAAATGAGGGGAACTGAGGGAGTGGAGCGGTGACTGGGCGACTGCATGTGTACATGCGGCTCTCTCTCTCTCTGTCTCTCTCTGTCTGTCTCTGTCTCTGTCTGTGTCTCTCTGTCAGTCTGTGTCCATTTTGGTTGTTTTTCTTTTGCAAAAGGTGCCCAGGCGTCCTATGATGATTTTTTTTTCTGATTTCTGACTGTGTTACTGGCCTCACGAGATAATGTATATGTATATGGATATGCATATAATATATTATGGAACACACAGCCTGTGCCTCAGCATTTGCTTGCCGCGATCTTCGTGTGTGTGGGGGGGGGAGGGTGGCATGTGTGAGTATGTGGTTATACCGCTGAGGAGTCGGCATATGTCTGCCCATCCACGTGGGTTGCTTACACAGATGTATCCAAGTGCGGTTTGGCACAGAACATCCTGGCCATTCTCCAATTTGTTTTCTTTGTCTGCTGTTTTGTCAGGTTAGGGTTGTCCGGTTTCTGTTTTTTTTTTTTGCATATCGGTCGTCAGTGTGTCTTGTTTGTACAAGCCGGTGACCGGGGTGTGTCGGCACAGCCCATCAGCGGCAGATGGAATTCAAAACTATCTAGTCGAATCACCGTCACATCCACTCAGTCAACGCGCCGTACGAGTATGCGGTGTGTGCGATATTTGTGGACTTCTTTCTGCCTGTTCTCCATGCGCAATGTTGAAGTTTGATCACCTCTCCATGCAACCAGGCGACATGCCTGACGTGCTTGTGGAAGACAGAGTCTTTTTCGACACTGATTAGATCGGCCGTACTGATTGAATTCGTCACGCGTTCCCTGCTATTGTTTGGAATTGCATTGCAATGTTTCCCCTTCCATCCGACCTTCTTTTCCATTTTGTTGTCTAGGAGCCGAGTCCGAGTGGATGTTTCGCCAAGGCTTTTTTTTTCTGTTGCTTTTCCCCCATGACAAGCACGCACAACACTAACGTGGTTATGGCGTAGATTCTCACACAGTCTCTGACGCACGTAGCAGTGCCCATGAAGTCAGCAACGGTTTGCAAAACATCGTGTGGTAAAGGAGACAGCACTTTTTTTCCTGGATGAAAGGAAAGAAAAAACAGCTGTGGGTTTCATTCCTGCCTATTACGACACAGTTTTTTACACACAGGTACCATCCAGTGGCAGTTCGTTGAACATTGAAGACGGCAAATCGAAGAAGATTGTGCTTGCACACAACACAGGGAACCCATACGCTTTATCTTGTCCATGGAATTTCCGGCTACAGGAGAACACAAAACACGGCACGAATTATTAGATGGCGTTTTTCCCGGACGAAAGAAGGGAAATCAATTTGTTTTATGGAAAAATCGCTGGGGCATGTTGTTGAGTTGAAGGCAGTAGCACTTTTTCAACAACATAGGGAGAGAAACAGGTGTTCATGTGTGTCTGTCATGTTCATGTGTGTTGGGCTTGATCATCTCTGAAGCCTGTCCATCTACGAATATTTCACTGGCATGACTATGCCAATTGGGAAATCACTACACTGAAAGTCTTCCGTGTCATTTCTACGGCTTATTACCGTCGCACTGCGTAGATGCAGCAGCAGCATCTGTCGTAGAGCATCGCGTATGTCCATGCCTTTCCACGAGAGCATCTCTGTGCTTGTCAGCCTGAGACAATAAGACAATAGATACGCATTACATGTGTACACAGTTCATTCGCCAGCCTGTTTTCTCTTGCCCTACTCGTTGCCCCTGATAGCCTGCATGTGTGGTCATGTGTCGTCGTATTCAACAGACACGTGTATCAGACCCCCATCCTTCCATCCATGCGATACGTGTACCGCCGCAAAGTTTGTCGAAAAATGAACTCTTGTCTGTTCCAGAACAAAACTCTGAAGAAAAACTCACATATCCAAAATGGCACCCTGTTGGAACATTTACTCATATTGTAACACATCATCCAGTCTGCCTCTGGCGTGTACATCCCGAGTGTAGATCCTTTGTATCTTTTTGGGAAAATTCAACACATGTCTGATTTTGCTGAAATGCTCTGGGACATGCTGATTCAAACACATGCTGTGGAAGAACATTCGTTCATGATGTTATGGCACCCCACATGGCATCGTCATCTCCGAGGCGGTTCTCGTTTTGGACGTACATGCACTGCAGCAACAAGTTAGTCCACCAATGATGCAAATGGTACTTTGTGGGTACATTCTGCCGTGACATGCCGCTGCTGTCAGTTCACTACTGGTATTGATGACATCTTTTGTGCGGTCAACTGCCAGTCAACTGAGTGAACGTATATTTAGATGAACACCAATCAACAGCTGAACTCAATGGAACGGACTGAAGGTTTCTATATCTTTTTTTTTGGCACAGGAAATCAAGAGAAATCGCGGGTCAATGCAGCAACCAAGGCCAAACGGGAAACGGGAACAGAATGGGAACAAGTTTATGTTGAAATGTCAAGCAAGCAAATGGTGATACAACGGTGTGTTTGTTCTCCACAATACCATCGTTCTGGTGAAATCACACGGCCACAAATGCGAGCGAGATGACTCCAGGAAGAGAGGTGAAGGGCGGGCAACACCGCCACACACTGTGGGAATTGTGCAACCTCGGGGGGTGTGGCGTGAAGTACAGCCTATACAGACTATACATGATACAATACAATCTCTTTGTTGTATCAACTGCACGTGTACACTTGCCAATGCTGGGAAGCGTTTTAGTTAACCCAGTCAGCCCAGTGACACGAAGCCCATCTGTCGTTGTTTGGGCCCACACTAGTGAAAATTATGCCACTCAGCGCTGTCTCCCATTGGCGCACAATACCAGATATGTGTTTTGCCAAACGTAATTGCGTTATAGTTGTCAGAAAATGATGGGGATCGGAAAATGAACGTCCAACGGGTGTTATTAGTATTGTCACCCCTTCAGTGGGTGTGAGGAGATGCAGAATGGTCATGCAATCGCTGTCCTGCCCACACACCTTGACGTCGATACGCAACACTACTTGGTTCCGTTTCGCTACTATGTTATGCATGAAGGGGACAATATTTGAAAGCACTGATGCAGCCATTATCATTATCAGCTGCAATTTTGGATTCAGATTTGGGTCTAGCCAGTGATTTCGAGTTTTGTGATACTGATTGTGACCTGTGTGGTTTTCCTTTGTGACAACACTCTTGAGAGGGATATACAGCAGGACTGTGAATGCAGACTACAGTTCTGCCTTTTGCCTTTGTGACAAACTTTCTGAGAGGGATACACAACTCAACAGGCCAAGGGCTATTTGGGAATGCTGTGCACGCAGTGCAAAGTTTTGTATGCCGGTAACTACCCAAACCCTAGTTTCAGCCCTTTTGCAGAGGTTTCTTGTTCCATAATCGGGGTTTTTATGCTTCTTATGCATTCGGGATTTGAAATGTTTGAATTATTATCCATTTCCACCTATTTTCACCTATTTTTACCCGTTTTCACACACTTGCCGTCTGTGTAGAATTGAGAAGAATCGACGCAACAGCCAGCAGCCTTCATCAGGACTCCCAAAAATTGAGCAAAGACATGGGCGTCTTCAGCTCCTTTGGCAGTTCTTCAGTCCATTTGCGAGGGACACTGGGCGTCTTCAGCTCCTTTGGCAGTTCTTCAGTCCATTTGCCAGGGACACTGGGCGTCTTCAGTCCCTTTGGCAGTCCTTCAGTCCATTTGCCAGGGACACTGGGCGTCTTCAGCTCCTTTGGCAGTCCTTCAGTCCATTTGCCAGGGACACTGGGCGTCTTCAGCTCCTTTGGCAGTCCTTCAGTCCATTTGCCAGGGACACTGGGCGTCTTCAGCTCCTTTGGCAGTCCTTTAGTCCATTTGCCAGGGACACTGGGCGTCTTCAGCTCCTTTGGCAGTACTTCAGTCCATTTGCCAGGGACACTGGGCGTCTTCAGCTCCTTTGGCAGTCCTTCAGCCCCTTTGCCAGGGACACTGGGCGTCTTCAGCTCCTTTGGCAGTCCTTCAGTCCATTTGCCAGGGACACTGGGCGTCTTCAGCTCCTTTGGCAGTCCTTCAGCCCCTTTGCCAGGGACACTGGGCGTCTTCAGCTCCTTTGGCAGTCCTTCAGTCCATTTGCCAGGGACACTGGGCGTCTTCAGTCCCTTTGGCTGTCCTTCAGTCCATTTGCCAGGGACACTGGGCGTCTTCAGCTCCTTTGGCAGTCCTTCAGCCCCTTTGCCAGGGACACTGGGCGTCTTCAGCTCCTTTGGCAGTCCTTCAGTCCATTTGCCAGGGACACTGGGCGTCTTCAGTCCCTTTGGCAGTCCTTCAGTCCATTTGCCAGGGACACTGGGCGTCTTCAGTCCCTTTGGCAGTCCTTCAGTCCATTTGCCAGGGACACTGGGCGTCTTCAGCTCCTTTGGCATTCCTTCGGTCCATTTGCCAGGGACATTGGGCGTCTTCAGCTCCTTTGGCAGTCCTTCAGTCCATTTGCCAGGGACACTGGGCGTCTTCAGTCTCTTTGGCTGTCCTTCAGCCCCTTTGCCAGGGACACTGGGCGTCTTCAGCTCCTTTGGCAGTCCTTCAGCCCCTTTGCCAGGGACACTGGGCGTCTTCAGCTCCTTTGGCAGTCCTTCAGCCCCTTTGCCAGGGACACTGGGCGTCTTCAGCTCCTTTGGCAGTCCTTCAGTCCATTTGCCAGGGACACTGGGCGTCTTCAGTCCCTTTGGCAGTCCTTCAGTCCATTTGCCAGGGACACTGGGCGTCTTCAGCTCCTTTGGCAGTCCTTCAGTCCATTTGCCAGGGACACTGGGCGTCTTCAGTCTCTTTGGCGGTCCTTCAGTCCCTTTGCCAGGGACACTGGGCGTCTTCAGCTCCTTTGGCACTCCTTCAGCCCCTTTGCCAGGGACACTGGGCGTCTTCAGCTCCTTTGGCAGTCCTTCAGTCCATTTGCCAGGGACACTGGGCGTCTTCAGTCCCTTTGGCAGTCCTTCAGTCCATTTGCCAGGGACACTGGGCGTCTTCAGCTCCTTTGGCAGTCCTTCAGTCCATTTGCCAGGGACACTGGGCGTCTTCAGCTCCTTTGGCATTCCTTCAGTCCATTTGCCAGGGACATTGGGCGTCTTCAGCTCCTTTGGCAGTCCTTCAGTCCATTTGCCAGGGACACTGGGCGTCTTCAGTCTCTTTGGCTGTCCTTCAGCCCCTTTGCCAGGGACACTGGGCGTCTTCAGTCTCTTTGGCAGTCCTTCAGTCCATTTGCCAGGGACACTGGGCGTCTTCAGTCCCTTTGGCAGTCCTTCAGTCCATTTGCCAGGGACACTGGGCGTCTTCGGTCCCTTTGGCAGTCCTTCAGTCCATTTGCCAGGGACACTGGGCGTCTTCAGCTCCTTTGGCATTCCTTCAGTCCATTTGCCAGGGACATTGGGCGTCTTCAGCTCCTTTGGCAGTCCTTCAGTCCATTTGCCAGGGACACTGGGCGTCTTCAGTCTCTTTGGCTGTCCTTCAGCCCCTTTGCCAGGGACACTGGGCGTCTTCAGCTCCTTTGGCAGTCCTTCAGTCCATTTGCCAGGGACACTGGGCGTCTTCAGCTCCTTTGGCAGTCCTTCAGTCCATTTGCCAGGGACACTGGGCGTCTTCAGTCCCTTTGGCAGTCCTTCAGCCCCTTTGCCAGGGACACTCGGCGTCTTCAGTCCCTTTGGCAGTCCTTCAGTCCATTTGCCAGGGACACTGGGCGTCTTCAGTCCCTTTGGCAGTCCTTCAGCCCCTTTGCCAGGGACACTGGGCGTCTTCGGTCCCTTTGGCAGTCCTTCAGCCCCTTTGCCAGGGACACTGGGCGTCTTCAGTCCCTTTGGCAGTCCTTCAGTCCATTTGCCAGGGACACTGGGCGTCTTCAGTCTCTTTGGCAGTCCTTCAGCCCCTTTGCCAGGGACACTGGGCGTCTTCAGTCCCTTTGGCAGTCCTTCAGCCCCTTTGCCAGGGACACTGGGCGTCTTCAGTCCCTTTGGCAGTCCTTCAGTCCATTTGCCAGGGACACTGGGCGTCTTCGGTCCCTTTGGCAGTCCTTCAGCCCCTTTGCCAGGGACACTGGGCGTCTTCAGTCCCTTTGGCAGTCCTTCAGTCCATTTGCCAGGGACACTGGGCGTCTTCAGCTCCTTTGGCAGTCCTTCAGTCCATTTGCCAGGGACACTGGGCGTCTTCAGTCCCTTTGGCAGTCCTTCAGCCCCTTTGCCAGGGACACTCGGCGTCTTCAGCTCCTTTGGCAGTCCTTCAGTCCATTTGCCAGGGACACTGGGCGTCTTCAGTCCCTTTGGCAGTCTTTCAGCCCCTTTGCCAGGGACACTGGGCGTCTTCGGTCCCTTTGGCAGTCCTTCAGCCCCTTTGCCAGGGACACTCGGCGTCTTCAGTCCCTTTGGCAGTCCTTCAGTCCATTTGCCAGGGACACTGGGCGTCTTCAGTCCCTTTGGCAGTTCTTCAGCCCCTTTGCCAGGGACACTGGGCGTCTTCAGTCCCTTTGGCAGTCCTTCAGCCCCTTTGCCAGGGACACTGGGCGTCTTCAGTCCCTTTGGCAGTCCTTCAGCCCCTTTGCCAGGGACACTGGGCGTCTTCAGTCCCTTTGGCAGTCCTTCAGCCCCTTTGCCAGGGACACTGGGCGTCTTCAGCTCCTTTGGCAGTCCTTCAGTCCATTTGCCAGGGACACTGGGCGTCTTCAGCTCCTTTGGCAGTCCTTCAGTCCATTTGCCAGGGACACTGGGCGTCTTCAGCTCCTTTGGCAGTCCTTTAGTCCATTTGCCAGGGACACTGGGCGTCTTCAGCTCCTTTGGCAGTACTTCAGTCCATTTGCCAGGGACACTGGGCGTCTTCAGCTCCTTTGGCAGTCCTTCAGCCCCTTTGCCAGGGACACTGGGCGTCTTCAGCTCCTTTGGCAGTCCTTCAGTCCATTTGCCAGGGACACTGGGCGTCTTCAGTCCCTTTGGCAGTCCTTCAGCCCCTTTGCCAGGGACACTCGGCGTCTTCAGTCCCTTTGGCAGTCCTTCAGTCCATTTGCCAGGGACACTGGGCGTCTTCAGTCCCTTTGGCAGTCCTTCAGCCCCTTTGCCAGGGACACTGGGCGTCTTCGGTCCCTTTGGCAGTCCTTTAGCCCCTTTGCCAGGGACACTGGGCGTCTTCAGTCCCTTTGGCAGTCCTTCAGTCCATTTGCCAGGGACACTGGGCGTCTTCAGTCTCTTTGGCAGTCCTTCAGCCCCTTTGCCAGGGACACTGGGCGTCTTCAGTCCCTTTGGCAGTCCTTCAGCCCCTTTGCCAGGGACACTGGGCGTCTTCAGTCCCTTTGGCAGTCCTTCAGTCCATTTGCCAGGGACACTGGGCGTCTTCGGTCCCTTTGGCAGTCCTTCAGCCCCTTTGCCAGGGACACTGGGCGTCTTCAGTCCCTTTGGCAGTCCTTCAGTCCATTTGCCAGGGACACTGGGCGTCTTCAGCTCCTTTGGCAGTCCTTCAGTCCATTTGCCAGGGACACTGGGCGTCTTCAGTCCCTTTGGCAGTCCTTCAGCCCCTTTGCCAGGGACACTCGGCGTCTTCAGCTCCTTTGGCAGTCCTTCAGTCCATTTGCCAGGGACACTGGGCGTCTTCAGTCCCTTTGGCAGTCTTTCAGCCCCTTTGCCAGGGACACTGGGCGTCTTCGGTCCCTTTGGCAGTCCTTCAGCCCCTTTGCCAGGGACACTCGGCGTCTTCAGTCCCTTTGGCAGTCCTTCAGTCCATTTGCCAGGGACACTGGGCGTCTTCAGTCCCTTTGGCAGTTCTTCAGCCCCTTTGCCAGGGACACTGGGCGTCTTCAGTCCCTTTGGCAGTCCTTCAGCCCCTTTGCCAGGGACACTGGGCGTCTTCAGTCCCTTTGGCAGTCCTTCAGCCCCTTTGCCAGGGACACTGGGCGTCTTCAGTCCCTTTGGCAGTCCTTCAGCCCCTTTGCCAGGGACACTGGGCGTCTTCAGCTCCTTTGGCAGTCCTTCAGTCCATTTGCCAGGGACACTGGGCGTCTTCAGCTCCTTTGGCAGTCCTTCAGTCCATTTGCCAGGGACACTGGGCGTCTTCAGTCCCTTTGGCAGTCCTTCAGCCCCTTTGCCAGGGACACTCGGCGTCTTCAGTCCCTTTGGCAGTCCTTCAGTCCATTTGCCAGGGACACTGGGCGTCTTCAGTCCCTTTGGCAGTCCTTCAGCCCCTTTGCCAGGGACACTGGGCGTCTTCAGTCCCTTTGGCAGTCCTTCAGTCCATTTGCCAGGGACACTGGGCGTCTTCAGTCCCTTTGGCAGTCCTTCAGTCCATTTGCCAGGGACACTGGGCGTCTTCAGTCTCTTTGGCAGTCCTTCAGCCCCTTTGCCAGGGACACTGGGCGTCTTCAGTCCCTTTGGCAGTCCTTCAGTCCATTTGCCAGGGACACTGGGCGTCTTCAGTCCCTTTGGCAGTCCTTCAGTCCATTTGCCAGGGACACTGGGCGTCTTCAGTCCCTTTGGCAGTCCTTCAGCCCCTTTGCCAGGGACACTGGGCGTCTTCAGTCCCTTTGGCAGTCCTTCAGTCCATTTGCCAGGGACACTGGGCGTCTTCAGTCCCTTTGGCAGTCCTTCAGTCCATTTGCCAGGGACACTGGGCGTCTTCAGTCTCTTTGGCAGTCCTTCAGTCCATTTGCCAGGGACACTGGGCGTCTTCAGTCCCTTTGGCAGTCCTTCAGTCCATTTGCCAGGGACACTGGGCGTCTTCAGTCCCTTTGGCACTCCTTCAGTCCATTTGCCAGGGACACTGGGCGTCTTCAGTCTCTTTGGCACTCCTTCAGTCCATTTGCCAGGGACACTGGGCGTCTTCAGTCCCTTTGGCAGTCCTTCAGCCCCTTTGCCAGGGACACTGGGCGTCTTCAGTCCCTTTGGCAGTCCTTCAGCCCCTTTGCCAGGGACACTGGGCGTCTTCAGCTCCTTTGGCAGTCCTTCAGTCCATTTGCCAGGGACACTGGGCGTCTTCAGTCTCTTTGGCAGTCCTTCAGTCCATTTGCCAGGGACACTGGGCGTCTTCAGCTCCTTTGGCAGTCCTTCAGCCCCTTTGCCAGGGACACTGGGCGTCTTCAGTCCCTTTGGCAGTCCTTCAGCCCCTTTGCCAGGGACACTGGGCGTCTTCAGTCCCTTTGGCAGTCCTTCAGCCCCTTTGCCAGGGACACTGGGCGTCTTCGGTCTCTTTGGCACTCCTTCAGTCCATTTGCCAGGGACACTGGGCGTCTTCAGTCTCTTTGGCAGTCCTTCAGTCCATTTGCCAGGGACACTGGGCGTCTTCAGCTCCTTTGGCAGTCCTTCAGCCCCTTTGCCAGGGACACTCGGCGTCTTCAGTCTCTTTGGCAGTCCTTCAGTCCATTTGCCAGGGACACTGGGCGTCTTCAGTCTCTTTGGCAGTCCTTCAGTCCATTTGCCAGGGACACTGGGCGTCTTCAGTCCCTTTGGCAGTCCTTCAGTCCATTTGCCAGGGACACTGGGCGTCTTCAGTCCCTTTGGCAGTCCTTCAGTCCATTTGCCAGGGACACTGGGCGTCTTCAGTCCCTTTGGCAGTCCTTCAGTCCATTTGCCAGGGACACTGGGCGTCTTCAGCTCCTTTGGCAGTCCTTCAGCCCCTTTGCCAGGGACACTGGGCGTCTTCGGTCTCTTTGGCTGTCCTTCAGTCCATTTGCCAGGGACACTGGGCGTCTTCAGTCGTGTTCCCTTGACTGAGGCCATGCTTGCATGAATGGAAGGTGTGGGAATACTGAAGTTACGAGAGAGGTCGTGCGAGAGGCGTGTCATTGCCCAGACGAGACGTCCCCCAGACTAGACGTCCCACAACACTCGCATCTTCTCCCTGGCATTCCAAGATGCCTCCTCCGCTGTCCCCTAGCTTCTGACACAATGGTGGTGCTCGTATTACTTGTGTTGTTGATTACATTGGGGCTGCTGTACTATATTAACGAGGACCTGATCAAAGCGTTGATACATGACGTGTTCGGGGGCTCAATGGGAGCCAAGTATAAAAGAATACCGGAGTTTGCGATGTTCCGTATGTGCACAGTGTTGCATGGGTGTTCCGCATGGGGGCATGGGGCAAGTAGTGCTTGACAGTCCAGGGGTCCTCTGCAGTGGTGTGTGATCTTTCATTTTGCGCATGTCTCTTTTGGGGCTGTTTTGGTGCTCTCGACTGATGTATATCACCATGGGCTTTGAGGAAGACAACCCTGACACCCAACAACATATCTCTTGGGGATTCTTTATATGCCAACACGGAGCATTTTGGCACGTTTTGGGAAATTTTGCAATTTTCCCTTTGATTTGTGGAAGTAAGGACAGCCCTCCCTTCCTTTGAGGGTGGGGAACTAAAAAAAAAACAGGTTTTGGAAGGTATTTAGGTGGGTAGGGCTGGGTTTTGGGGCCTATTAAGGGATTGGAAGGACGAAAAATAGGGCATGACACCATCCTATGCAGATTGCTCAAAATAGGCAATTTAGGGACAAAATTGGTGACGTGGGCCATGATTCACCCCTACAAGTGGCGGTGAATGATGAAAATGAGCAAAAGGAAGGGGAATGTTTCCAAATCCCATGGTATGGGGGGGGGGGGGGGCAAAGGGTATGGATGGACTATTTTTAGGGGTAAAATGGCTATTTTTAACCAATCTGGCTAGGATCCTACCAACAGTGATGTCCTACCCCACTTTTTCACAATTTTGCCCTCGTACACCTCTCCTATTGTCCCAACCTTCCGAAACATAATTTTCTGCTCTAGCCCCCCCCCAAAACCAGCTAATGGGGGTAGGGGTGCGGTGCAGTTTGTGTGAAACCTGACCAGAAAAGGCAAAAAAACCCAACCTGTCAACGGTAACGACCGATTTTCGGAAACATATGGTTCCGGAAGCCCCCCTGGCCCATACATCTCCGAAACGCCCTCTTCAAGGGCTTTCCAGATATACCCCACATACCCCGACCTAAGGGACACTCATGAGGCAACAAGAGCTCCGACCCCCCAAAACGCTCCGAGTTGGCATATTCAGCAACGTCCCCGAGAGATGTGGTCTCGCCCTAGGGACTCAATGTTTGAGCTCCTCCTTCAGTAGGAAAGCCTGAACCCTCATCCAAAATCAGGGCACTGATGGGGTAGCAGACTTGCAATTAGTGTGCATCCCAAATTTTTTTGTGTGTTTCTTTTGTATGCCAAACATTTTTTCCATGTATCACTGTGTATCCTGCCCCCCCCCCCCCCCAGCCCCCTTTCTGCTGTGTATCCCAGTGTATCCCGATGCACCACCGCATTTTCCCTACACCTGCTGTCATTCTTTTTGATTTTGCTGTGGACCAGATGTGGCATACAGGACGCTGAATAGCCGGCCGCCGTCTACCCTACAGACTTTCAGTTGGTGCATGTCCCGTCAGCAGGGGACACACAAAATAGTTTTGCGATACACTTTTGGAGGGATACAGTGGGACACATGAGTACCGGTGTACTGCTATGAAAGGAAAAGGGGGGAGGGGGAAAGGGGGGGGGTGTGGTGGCTTAAGGACGTGAGCATGTGGTTTCAAACAAATCAACTGACGCTCTCTGGAGAAGTCCTGTCTCAGGGTTTCTGGTCCCATTAGTGCCAAAACTGTTGTCCAATCTGGTGACACGAGACAAAACGCTGCTTGGACCGCTGGTCCGCTCAGTTTCTGGGTGCACCCGTACTGTACATAAATGGACCTTCTGCTTTCCAAGGTTCTCCCGAGTACACTCAACGACACCTTGAGCGTCAAGAAAGAAAATTTTAGTGCACGGCGCATGCGCCGCGCAAGTACTTCCCTGTGCAGTGTACCTGTTTGCCACAACTGACTGAGCGCACTTCTCGATTTGATCCTGCGAGTTCTGTCTCTCTCATTGCAAGATGCCATATGGAGCCCTGTGGCGTATGGCAGGGCAGCCTACCAGGGCAGCCTACACGGGTAACGGCCAAGCCTCAAGTGACGAGCCAAGAGAAGCAGATCCCCCTGTCCCGAAACACAGGGCTCTCTTATTCAGTTCAGCTCATCCAGCCTGGCACATGGAGAAGTTTTAAGCCTGATCTGAACGGGCCTGAGCAAGGCTGCGCTTGAGGGGGAGGGAGGCTCGAGGGGGGTTTGAAGAGCGGCTGCAGAGCGGCTATGCAATGGGGATGCCATGCACGCAGTGCGCACGCAGTGCGAAGTTTTGAATGTCGGCCAATACTCAGACCCTACTTTTGGCCCCTTTTGACAAGTTTTTGGTTCCATACTGGGTTTTTTTTTAGCTTCCTATGCATTTGGGATGTGGCACATTTGAATTGTCACCCTTTGTTGCCCAACGTCAACCATTTTTACCCATTTTCCATCCCCCATATTGAACTCTCCCCACTATGGGGACCCCGAGAAGGCAGGGGTGATGTAGCCATACATAGCCCGCGGACCTTGAGGAGTTTGTGGTACGGCCTTCATCCCCACCACATCACTGACCTCGCTCGCCATCAACAAGTGTGTCGCGTCCACGCTCACGTAGTGCCCACGCAGTGCAACAACTTGGCCCTGACAGTTGGAGAGCAGATTCAGTGGCTGTGCTGGCGGTTGAAAAACAGCTGGAGGGGAATGGGGGGTGGGCGGAGGCGGTTGGGCTATGGAACATCCCCGAAACAGGGTGTACCCCCCATGTCCAATGAATGCCATGTCCAACGAACACTTCCGTTCGGGCCATATTTTTTGGGACCTAATTAATTAGGTACTGAATTGCAGAACTGAGGTTTCAGGCTAAAGGATTGGGGAAATGAGGGACTATTGTGTTGTATGTTGCAGTAATGGTGGGCAAAGCAGGATGTTAGGGAATAGTACCCCTCAACTATAGGTCCTGTATTGCCCATTATGATTCTCTACTTGCTGTCCCATCACATCTGTCCGTCCCAAAGGTGCCTGAGCCGGATTGGGCTGCCACTTCTGCCCGTGCCAACAAGGGCCCCAAGCCCGGGGGAGCATGTTCAACTTTTCCGCATGAAGCGGGTCCGCAACAAGGGCTTCTACTCTGAAGAGTGCCAATTGCAAGCCTCCATCGCATTGTGCTTTGAATGGGCTGGGTATTTTGTGCCTAGGGATGTGTTACCACCGTTTCACAACATTGTTGCATGCACCGAACAGTGTGTCCAACAAACTCCTGTTCGGACCGTAGTTTTTCAGGACCTAATTGTTCATTGGACATGTGGGGGGGGGGGGGGGGGGGCAACACCCCTTGCAAGCGCCGGTCTGGGGCTGAGCTCTGCGTTCCTTCCTCCCGAGCTTGCTTCCTTTGATGGCCGGATGGGCTTTGTTTTGTCATGCAGCCACGTTGCCAGCTCTTTGGTCACTGGGTATTTGCCTGGGGTCTGCATGGTATCTGGCTGCCACTTCTCTGATGCGACCTGGCACCCTGTCTTGATCACAGCTGACAAGTATGAGACGATCGATATGGTCCGAGAGGCACTGCAGACTGAGGGCTTGGAGAGCTGCAACCTTATCATTGGTATGAATTGAGCCAGAGAACGTGGCATAGGGCATGGGTCTGGTTGATTCTGAGCGAAAACGCCCAGTCAGGGCCTCAGGGGCGGTTGCAACAGCGGGCCTTGGCGACGGGAGGAGCGCTGGGGGACGAAATCCGGCGGCCATAAGGCGGCCGGACAGCGGTTCAGGATGGGCGGATGGGAACAGGCAGGGCCCGGCCCAGCCATGAATCATCAGGAGAGGGCCCCATGTTTGACCAGGAGGCGATATGTTGCAACGTGTGGGACTGAAATTGATGCTGGACAAGCCACGGTGGTGGTTTGGGGTGTATCCCACGCAGGGGGGGGGGGGGTGCAGTGGTGGACACGTCATCCGGGGGCTCCGTTGACACAACCAAAACACGTTCGGACCCACAGAGGGTCAGAATGAGCAGTGGCGGGAGGCCAACAGGCACCGCCAAAGGCAAACACCCTAATACCGAGGCCTTGTGCCAACCCCCCCCCCCCTCGTCGCGTGGGACTCGATCCCACCCTTGCCCGCCGGCGTTGTGGGCCGTGTCGCGGTCTGTCCCTTCCCCTTCCGACTCCCGCGGCCAGGACGTCGCGGAGGACGCAGGGGAGTGGGCACGTTGTGTTTCGGACACGCGCCTTCTCCCCTTCGGAAAGAGACCCGCCATCCTCTGGAGGAGGGGCCTTCTTGAGACGCCCACAACGGGTGGTACGAGTGGTGATGGGGCGGCTTTTTGGGCCGAGTAGGTGGTTGTATCACCGGTGCCGTGTTGCTACACCGTCGTCATGCCGCGCCCCACTCCTCTTCCTCTGCAACCTCCGCTCGGCCACCCCCGTCGCAGAGTGTCCTGACCGGAGACGCATGTCGGCATCGAGCCACGTTGGTGTGTCCACAACGGCGCCGCCTCTGCGCCCAACGGGCAGGGGTGCCGCAGCACGGACATCTCCGGGCAGTTCCCCCCTTCGCACTCTTGCCCCCACAGTTGTCGCCGCAAGGCCTGGCAATCAGCCTTGATGTCCTTGAGAGCAGCCGCCAGCGCTCATGCCATGGCTCGCTGCCATGCCATACCATACCACACCAAACCATACCAACCCCCCCCCCCCAACTCGTTCAGCCTTTATGCCCCCCCCCCCCCTTCAGCCTTCACCCCCCTCAGCCCTCCCCCCCCCCCCCCCCCCAGGTGGCCTTTGGCCACTAATACTTTTGGGGGGGCGGGGCTCTGCATCTTTAGCCAAGGAGGCCATGCCCCCCCCCCCCCCCATGGCTTCACCAAAGCAGCAGCAGCCAGCCTGATGATGATTACAAGGTCACCTCCGCCAAGTCACCTCTGTCAACAGGCAGCTCCCTCACCCCCGCCCAACCACCGCCCACACTAATGCCCCTCCTCTCATGACCGCTCATTTAGGGACAATTTCCTCAGGGCCAGGAACACAGTCCCGCATGACCAAGGACCATGCAAGTGGTGTGGGGGGTGGGGGCTGCAGATGGCTTCATGTCTCTTGCTGCGGGGCTGCGGTGCAGTTGCTGTTGTTCATTTGTTGAAGGTGTCGACTACACCGCATCCAACGAGTTCCAAGGCAAGCGCACATTTGGGGGCCGCTGTTTACACACCATTGACCAATTTGAACAAAACCCGTATCAGAAGGTGATATCCATCATTGGCAAAACTTTGGCAGCGTTTGATGAGGTATGATCTGCGTGCCCCTCAGTGTGCAATGCTCACCTCACTGTGTGCCTGCGTGCGTGCCTGTGTGTGTGTGCGCGCGCATAGTGGCTCGGGTGCATAGTGATCCGGGGGCACGGTGTTGCGGGGCCATAGTGTTCCGGGGGCCAAGAGTTACGGGGGCATGGTGCTCCAGGGGCACAGTGGCCCGGGGCATAGTGGTGCGAGGGCATGGTGTCCCGGCGTGCGTGCGTGCGTGCGTGTGTGTGTGTGTGTGTGTGTGTGTGTGTGTGTGTATGTGGGCCTGGGTGACCAGTGGGAAGGTTTTTGATTACAGATGCTGGACAACTCATTTGTTGGCGACGGACTCGTAGGGAGAGACTTGCAGGGATGCCCCATGGCATGGCATGGCAGGGCAGGGCAGGGGTGTGCAACAACAGCACGAACCACTGTCGTACATCAGTGCGAAGGCCAGTGTTACATTTTCGCTGCCGTGCCACTGCTGGCAGCAGCAGTTGTGCTGCATGTGCGAGCCTTCGGGCCTTGGCCGCTGCAGCTTTCCCTTCCCCTGAAGTGTTGGGTTTCGTCTGTCAGCCCGTTGGCCTGTCCGTCCGTCTGTCAGAGTATCTCACCTGTTCATTCTGTTTGCTCCCTGAATAAACTTTTTGCCGTTCGACTGGCAGTCCTGCCCGGTGCTTGTCTGGCCTGGCCTGCTGAAGATGCTGGTGGGCGTGCTCCTCAGGGCGTTCTTCCCACAGAAAGTGGTCGGCACACAAACAGAGCCTCGCAAAGGGGGCGGGTAGTCTTTGACATGAAATCCTGAGCAGAGCAACAGAGCATTGGTTGCTCCGTACGACACACACATCCACACAATGTAAACGCGGAAACGCAAAGAGCTGCAGAGCAGCCCTCGACGTCTCTGTGGTGGAGCTGAGAGGATGTGCGGAAAGCCCGTCCTACGCGCTGGAATGTGCAAATGGTCGTTTTCCGCATTACCCTTCCAGCCCACACAGAGCCCACTCATCCATGTCAGCCCCCTGCATCCCCCCCCCCCCCCATCCCTCGTAAAATGTGACACACAAGCGATTTTGAAAGCGGCCGAGCGCTGAAATCCTGCTCGGCCACTAAACAAGGGGCTGCATGGGCATGCGTGTGCCCCGAACAGTGATCCAACAACAACCCGTGCCCAAGCACATGTGAATGTCGTGAAATCCCCATTGCCCAGCTGGGTGGCTACCTCAGGAAGGAGCTGATGGCCCTGTGCCTATCCTGGAGAGGGGAGAATTTGGAAATTCGGTATGGCGAAATGCGGCACGACCAAATCGTACCACGACCAAATCGTACCACATTTCGCCATGGCATTGAAGGACCGAAGCCATTTGCTGAGGTGGTAGGCAAGCATTAGAACAGAAAAAAATTCTTGAGGACAACATGTTCCAACTTCGAACCCTGTTTCACAGGCGAACAGTAGAGAAGGCATGTAGCTGAGTTGTAGAAGTACCACATTTTAACGCTGGAAGTCCCTCGTTCAAGCCCTGGGGTGTGCATAATGTGGAAATTTTGTGCCACATTTTTCCATGGTATTTAAGCTTTCGTACCAAATTTTCACCACACCGAATTTTGCCACACCAAATTAGCACGTACCAAATTCTCCCTTCTCCGGTAGAAGCCCTGTCGTTGCCATCAGATCATTTATTGTCATTGGGTCGCTTCTTGTTACCGGATCACATTCCTATTTATTTGGACATAAATTTCTTTCGTCCTTTGCAGGACCTCATGTTGGCTGTCCGCACTTAGGCATTGCCGTAAGGAAGCTCTTGATTGGGCCAAGTCACCCAATTCGTCTCTTCTCTGTGCAGGACAACCTCATTCCTGTCTACGGTTTCGGAGATATCACCACCAAAGACCGTGCCGTATGTGCCCACTCAGTGCCTCAGTGCCATTCATCACAGCCGATGGGGAGTGCTTGACATAAAAGAGCACTTAGTCTGTTCAACAAATCGTGCCACATCATTCTGTCTGAACACGAAGGCCCCTAGTGGGCTCTTAGTGTGTGCTGCAGCTCTCAAACCCCGCTGGACCAAACGTTGCATGACCCATTAATAAATGGCAAAAGCAGCAACACTATGAGCCGGTCAGAGGGTGTGTTTCGTGTCCCGGAATGGCTCCTTGGTTTTGAGGGGCAGTCGTCCAACACTTTGGGATGGAGGTTGTCCAGGCACCAGTTGTGCCATACTCGTCATAAAAGTGTTGATGGGTTTGCCCCATGTCTTGGGAGCGAGTGCGACGGAGCTCACGCGAGGGGAGGTATCTTGACTTAACGCCGGGCCATCAGAGCCGGCACTGACTCGCAACGGTTGTGGGCTTAGAGCATGTCGCCCACCCCTGCCCCCCTCTGCTCTTGGGTCCTCCCGTGCACCTTTGCTACCCCCGTCGGCAGTCAGGACTACGCTCCGGCGCATCAGACGCACGCTGCACATCAGAATGCACACGGACCGTGGCAGGAACTGCGTACCAGACTGCCTTGGCATCGCTCAGTGCCCAGGGCGGTCTCAAAGGTGGCCTATTAGTACGGTCGTCACTTGTAAACCAGCCCGAGGTCTTGAATTGCGGTTGGCAGTCCATCCCAGTCGTTGGTGCCCAGCCGACGCCCCTCAACTGACGGCAGTTACCGGTTGCTCGGTGCTCTGATGGGGCTCAGGCATAGGGGAGTCTAGTGTTGTTTGTCTGCTTCATTATGGACTGCCCTGTTCATGGCGCCACTGCCAAGCATCCGCACTAGCCGCCATGGCGGTGAGTGTTGGTGAGTGGCAAAAATTCCCATTTTTCCGTCGGTAAGTGCGTGAGCTGATTTTTACAAAGGGGGCTGTAGGGAAGGTCTTCGACCCCCGGAAAAGTAGGAAACATGGGATTGTGAAAAATGGGTATTTCTTCCTATTTTTCTGCCAGTTGTCTCCCATTTTCTCCATTTTCGTCCCAGTTTCCTCAACCACATCCCACCACAACCCTCCACAACCCACATCCCGTCTGCTATGCCCGATATCACCCCCAATTTCCCCCCATTTCGCCCCATTTCCCGCCATTCTCCATTCCCCCCATTTTCCCCATTTTCCCAGACTCCAAAATCCTGGTTTAGTGAGTTGGTGAGTTCGGTGGCAGTAGCGCAGAACTACCCTCCAACGAGCACATTCCTTCTATGTCTCTCAGGTGTTTCCTTTCCTCAACCATCGGTCATGTGAAGGTTTCGACGGTATGCGTGGCCCACCTCGCAACACCGCATACAACGCGTGCACGCCACTGCATTCTTGTACGCCCTTTCCCTCCTCCTCGACTTACATCTGTGTGGCTGGTCGCACTCCCTTGCTACTCACCCATGCCGTCACAGTTGTCATGGATGGGATACACACAGTGGAAAACCGTGGATCTAGTCACATGCGGCAGATGTGGGCAGATCCCCGAGGGCCCTGCACGTCCTTATCCTACAGCGCCTCGGGCGCGCCCTGTTGCGCACAGTTTGGGTAAATATCCCCGAATAGGGGAAGTATACATACCTGCACTTTCCATGTAATATATTCCCCTGTGTACCATTTTTATCACATTTACTAAGTTCATTCTCCATTTTGGGCCTCTTCCATTCACAAATGCTCATTTGTTGCCCATCCCCAATACGATATGGGCTATGTATCCAGTTTTCTCCTCTCCGTTGTGGAGTGCCTGCGACGGCAAAGGCTATGTACCCTTTGATCCCTTCCTTGGGGACCCTGAGACAGCAGGGGCTATGTAGCCACTTTGATTTGATTGCCCAGCTACCCAATTGGGGTATGTGCCGCAACGTGTGTACAAAACTGGGGATGAACTGGGAGGGGTATATCGTGCGACTCAACACAGGTGTGACAAACATGAAATTCCCAAAATCTCTTGGCTCTTGTGGCTGCCGGCGCAACAATTGAAGAGGCTGGATGGTGGTTGCACCATTCTGGCCAAATGGTGAAATCTGGCAGAAATATCAACACCTGTATGCATAGGAGGGTCCGTGCTGTAGTTCACATTCACCCACTCATCATCAAGTGCAACATCAAGTACCAGCCCTATGGTCCAAAGAGGCCATTTACCCAAGCGGATCTTTGGGAGGACCCTTTGCCATTGACAGTGACTTGTCCACATCCAACTCAGACTCAGACTCTGACTTCGACGACCACTTGAGCTTTCTCACTCCAACTCCAACTCTGGCTCCAACACCAACTCCAACTCCAACTCAGGTCCAGCTTGACCTCATACACTGAAACCATAGTGCGGCACATTGCACATCCGGCATCCACACTGTGCTTTTTTTTTTTTGTAATATGTTTTGTTGTGCTGCTTCATCAACCTCACAGTAAATCGAACCACAGTAGAAGCAGTACCCGCAACAATTATGTAGTGCCAAAACACATTTACACACTTGCACACAACTATTTAACCATTGCACGGCTGAGGACTCATACAGCCATACTTGACTGATGCAAGGGTATGGGGAAAGCAGTAGCATTGGGGCTCTGCTACTTCTGGCTGAGGGGAAGCTGACCCTCCTCCTTAACCACAGTTGAAGGGTGGGATTCCAGGCCACGGTATGTATGTTGACCTAGGGATGTAGTCTCTCCTTTGTAGAGAGAAATGGTGTCAACAGATCAATGTGTACGGAATTCTATCTTCCTTTGTTTGTTTCCTTGACAGTGTGCACCAAAGCTGACTGCCCTTACCCCACGGCACCTGCGGCGTGAACTGAGTGCTCCCCATGGGATGTGTAGAAAGTCTTTCACCGATTTTGGGCTGGGAATCGGCTGTGTGCTGTGACAACTTTGTCGCATTTTGTCACATACTGTCACATTGACACATGTATCCAGTGTGTTTTTGACGATGGGGTGCGCTAGCCTTTGCAACGACTGTAATGCGCCTGTTTTATTTCTTTATGTTGTTTGCAGTGCTGTCATGTACAATAATGATTTGTGCAGCAATGACATGTGCAGTATTGTTTTGTGCAATGCTGACGTGTGTGTTGCTAATTTGTGCTAATAGCTTGCATTTCTTTACCAGCAGCAGGGGTATGTACAGGCTTGTGTAGGCGCTGTGCAACCCCTTCTATTGAATGCTGCCCTACAAAAAAGGACATTCCCATTGTTTTTGGCCGAGACTTGTCTGCTGTACCCAGCCCAAGTGGGACTCGGGGGGGAGCGCTGTGCGGCAGAGCGTCGAAAAAAAAACCCTGGGTTACTGTTCAATTGTATGCCATTGTTTTGTCGAACCAACCGCTCTTTTGGGTTAAAATTGCGAAACGCTGGGAGACCTTGGCAACACTGACCACCAAAGAACAATGATGCACAGAACGCATAGAACAACAAGTCATGCCATAGTAGGGAAATCCACATCTGTAGCACGTAGGGCCCGCCCCCCCAACTCGTCCCCCAGACACCCCCCAATTTACGCCACTGCAGATGAGCAGGTTTTCCCACAGGGCGTGCACCACCATAATCAACGGTCGTCCTGGGCATGGCCCTCGGGTGCCAGGGCTTATGCAGTGGGGATGCCCTATTTTGTTTTCACACATGGTGGATGGGGAGCCGACTTTTAGCCCCGCGTCTTGTGCGTCAAAATGCGCAGAATTAAATGGGGAATTCAAAAATGGGCCCAACACCTGAAAAAAATCCCCCCCTGGATCCACGAGTGGGGGTATTCCCTTCTCAAAAGCCAAACAAGTACGTACACCTGGCAGTACCAACCTGCATGATGACTCAGCCTTTATGGCAGCCCCCCCCCCCCCCCCTGGTGCTACGCCTCTGCAGCACCCTGCCAAATGCGACCACATTTCTGTTTATGCGCAACAAAGGAATGCATGTGGGGTGGCATTGCTGTGAAGGATGCCGTTCGCATGGCGTGATACGCGGCGTGCGGGGACCGACAGGGAACCGGTGATTCGGTGAACCTCTCTGGCGCTCTCGGGCACCAGCTGTACTGACATTGCCTTCTCACAGTGCCGGTCTCTCCCCCTTGTCTGCAGAGGTGTTGGAGCAATACACGCAGGTCACCCCCAGAGTCAAACTGTCCGGCCCCACAAATTTTGCCCCCATCATCGACGAGGCCATCAAAATTGTTGCCAGGAATATGGAGGTCGACCCGTTGCCTCGGCCCCCCCGACCTGTTGCCCCGGCCCCCCGTGCATGTGCACACGTGGCCCACTTATGTCTGTGCATTTCTGTACATGGGCCCGTTCTGTCTGTGCGTTTGTGCCCTCCACCAACGCACCTGGACAACAGGGTGACGGCCACGGTCATGGGCAAGGGCGTACAGCGTGGCGGGGTGGGGGTGGGGGTGGGGGGGCTTCGTGGCCGGGTGATTTCGTGGTAAAATTTCGTCTGTAAGGAACGTGGTGCAATTTTCCCCGGCGAAACTTAGGGGTGTCGGCAGTGTAGTGCAGTTGGAGCGTGTGGATTCCAAAAGCGAAATCCCCCCCCTGAAATTCCCCCCGGCGAAATAATCCCCATACACCCCCCCCGCCGCCCTTGTAGAGCCCCTATCAACAAGGCTCGGCTGTCTGCCTTTCGGTGGGGAGAGCAGGCTATGGGCATCAAGTGTCAGTGCCTTTTGATCGTGGAACACAACGACACAATCTTATCAGCCCCATTTGCGGCGTGTTTAGGCGCATACACGTTTTGGTGCAGTGCCTAGCCCCGCGCCTCTTCCCCGCCACCACCAAGTCGTTGCCATCCCTGTGAGGCCGGGGGGGGGGGGGGGCGTTGGTACGAGGCCATGGTGTTAGTTTGTGTGCCTTTGACGGCGCCTATTGGCCTCTCGCCCTGGCACATTCTGATTTGTGGGGCCGAACGTGTGTTGGTTGTGTCAACGGAGCCCCTGGTGGTGGGGGGGGGGTGCAGTGGTGTGTGTCCCACACCCGGGGGGCACAAGACAATGGAGGTTCTCACCCAGGCAAGGGGGCAGGCGCAGGTACCCGGATCTGCTGCGGCCATGTCACCAGCCGGAGCGCCTGTAAGGCCTACCTGCCCCCTGCTGCTGTCCCTGAGACCCATGCTGCTGTCCCTTGATATGGTTTACCCCCCCCCCCCCCATTCGTCTCTGTTTCACAGTCTTCAGCTGTCACAGTGCATGTGCAATTCAATGCACCAGATGTATGAGTGCCAGAGCTTCGTACCAGTTGTTCTCGTCTGCATGTAAATACAAAAATGCATCAATATCAATGATCGATTCACAGCAGCCCATGCAAATTTTTCAACACTGATTGAAGGCACAAAGATGTGTTTGCATGCGACTGTAACTTTTGCACTGAATAAATCAAGCAACAGGTCACCCGGCATTTCAGCAATTCATTTTATGAATGGCCACAACATGGCGCCCCGCTGCCAGCCGCAAGTCTAGCCCCACGGGTGTTGTTGTTGCCCAATTTGAGGTTTGAGCTGAAATCTCAGCGGTGGTGGCCCAGCGTGGCGGTTGCAAGTTGGGGGCTCCCCTCCGCAATTGGCCATGTTTGACCCAGAAAAGGCTGTTTGTGGCCAAAGTTGTATTGGAACTGCATGAAAATACCCCGAAAACGAAGTCCCCACCGTAGAAGCAGCTTACTGGCTCATGTTGGGGAGTCAGAGGCCACGTACAGTAGATGACAGGCAAAGCAAGCTGCTCGTCATCTAGTAACATCTCTGGGGGTCCCAGCCTCTCGACTTGTGGCTGGTGGCAAGCCGCTATGTGATGATGTGTAACAAAAAAGATTGGTGAAGTGCTTGATGCTTCTTTGGTTTCCGGGGAAATGGGTGCAGCAACATGTATTTATGAGGATAGCGCACCTGAAGCCAACGGACGAGGTGGCCGAGTCACATCCAGCAGCAAGGCCGCTACTCGGATCCATCGGGCTGCCTGACAGCGTGGTGTAGGTGTGTCTCCTCCTCCCCCTCCCCTTCTCGGCAGCGTGTGAGCAAAGCTTCGGTGTGAGTGTTGACTTGGTTCCTTCAGCTGTACTTCAAGAGGCACACCCTGTCATGCACCATTTGGGGGGCGTTCTTGGGGAAGGTTGGTGAAGGACTCCCCCTGCAGCACTCATTCTGCCAGGTAGCCTCAGGGATTCTATGCTTTGGGATTTCCACCCATTCTGCATTTTGGTTTGTGTGCAGTTCCACATTTTGCTGATCATTGCCGATGGACAAGTCACCAACGAAAGGGCAACCATCAAAGCCATTGAGAAAGCATCGGAATACCCCCTATCTATTGTGATGGTATGCACGATGAATGGTCAGCCTGCAGGTGCATTCGCCATACAAGAACGCAGACCAGTCATGCACATGACTTGATGCACGTCTCTCTGAGTAAGACCCAAAATCACCTCGAAGAGGGTTGTTAGATCAAGCCCAGGTGCGTTTTGGGGGTCATTCGCGTACGATACCCCAAGGTATGGTACCGGATGTCCAACCCCTTGTAAAATCATCATTTTAGGAGAGAAAATGATCCCCCAATGAATTTTTCGTTTTTGACCCCTTTACCCCCCCGTACCCGGGTACCCCTTTTTGGGGGGGTGGGTGGGGGGGGGGGTGTCGGGGGGGGGTCAAAACTACTTTGCGTATTGTGGCTGCTGTGTGTGGAATTGGACCCAGGTCCGGGGCAACTTTTTTCTTGTACATGGACCCCCTAACCCATGGTGGGGGTCCCGGGTCCGAACTCCGGGTACCCCTGGTCGCCCCCCCCCTATGGGCCCTTGCTAGTGAGGACTTAGCCGTTTTCACGCTGGATAAGGCTGTTTAGTGACACCTGCAAGATTTCCGAAATTCGACTTTTTCGGAAACCCTTCTGTCGCCCCTGGGATGCGTTTGGGTGATGATTTAGTGACAATACGGGTACTTGAGCACCCATGGGGACCCACATAGTGGCCGCCAAGCCCATCTAGTCCGAGCCATGGCCCCCCCAAAAGCCCCGAAATTGCCGTTGTGTAGGCTATTTAGTGACACCTGCAAGATTTCCGAAATTCGACTTTTTCGGAAACCCTTCTGTCGCCCTTGGGATGGGTTTGGGTGATGATTCAGTGACAATACGGGTACTTGAGCACCCACGGGGACCCACATAGTGGCCGCCAAGCCCATCTAGTCCGAGCCATGGCCCCCTCAAAAGCCCCGAAATTGCCGTTGTGTAGGCTGTTTAGTGATACCTGCAAGATTTCCGAAATTCGACTTTTTTGGAAACCCTTCTGTCGCCCTTGGGATGGGTTTGGGTGATGATTCAGTGACAATACGGGTACTTGAGCACCCATGGGGACCCACATAGTGGCCGCCAAGCCCATATAGCCCGAGCCATGGCCCCGAAATTGCCGTTGTGTAGGCTATTTAGTGACACCTGCAAGATTTCCGAAATTCGACCTTTTTGGAAACCCTTCTGTCGCCCTTGGGATGGGTTTGGGTGATGATTTAGTGACAATACGGGTACTTGAGCACCCATGGGGACCCACATAGTGGCCGCCAAGCCCATCTAGTCCGAGCCATGGCCCCCCCCAAAAGCTTCAAAATTGCCGTTGCGTAGGCTGTTTAGTGATACCTGCAAGATTCCCGAAATTCGACTTTTTTGGAAACCCTTCTGTCGCCCCTGAGATGGGTTTGGGTGATGATTTAGTGACAATACGGGTACTTGAGCACCCACGGGGACCCACATAGTGGCCGCCAAGCCCATATAGCCCGAGCCATGGCCCTTCAAAAAGCCCCGAAATTGCCGTTGTGTAGGCTATTTAGTGACACCTGCAAGATTTCCGAAATTCGACCTTTTTGGAAACCCTTCTGTCGCCCTTGGGATGGGTTTGGGTGATGATTTAGTGACAATACGGGTACTTGAGCACCCACGGGGACCCACATAGTGGCCGCTAAGCCCATCTAGCCCGAGCCATGGGCCCCCCAAAAGCTTCAAAATTGCTGTTTGTAGGTGGTTCAATGGCCTTTGGTGTGTGCACAAACTGCTTCAGCAGTTTTCCACCCTCTACAGGTCAAAAATGGAAATTTTTGCAAAACATTTTTTTGATATTGTGACCACTTACAATGATGAAATATGCTATGTAAAGCATGTTTTAGCCCTCTTTTACGTGTTTTTCACCCTATTTGGGTGTTGGGGGGGGGTCTCCCAAGGGGTGTAGGGCACAACCTGCTTATGCAGTTTTCCCGCCTCGGCAGCTCAAAAATGGAACTTTCCGAAACTGATTTTTTTTGATACTTTGACCATCCAAAATGATCAAATATCCTATGTAAAGCATGTTTTAGCCCCCTTTATGCGTTTTTCACCCTATTTGGGTGTTGGGGGGAGGGGGGGGCTCCCAAGGGGTCTAGGGCACAACCTGCTTATGCAATTTTTCCGCCTCGGCAGCTCAAAAATGGAAAATTCCAAAACTGATTTTTTTGATAATTTGACCATCCAAAATGATCAAATATCCTATGCAAAGCATGTTGTAGCCCCTCTTTATGCGTTTTTCACCCTATTTGGGTGTTTGGGGGGCGGGGGGGGGGCGGGCTCCCAAGGGGTCTAGGGCACAACCTACTTATGCAGCTTTCCCGCCTGAGCAGCTCAAAAAAAGGCTGTCCCTCTCCCCTCTTCGAGGTGCCTTGCCGAAGGCAATAGAATTTTGCGGTGTCCGCGTTGCTGATCCTGTAATGCATTGCCATTTCTTTGTTTATTTATTTCATTTAGGTCGGAGTTGGAGATGGCCCTTGGGACATGATGCACAAATTCGACGATATGCTGCCCTACCGGCAATTCGATAACGTGTGTTCGCACGTGTTGAGGGGGTTAGGGCTGCGCAGGAAGCGCCCCGTGGTCCAATTTTCATGATGAACAGTGTGGGGCAGCTGCCGAGCTATACTGTTCTGCAGGACACCAGAAATGCAACCCGCATTATGGGTCTTCATATCTGCTTGAGTCTAACGTACAAAAGCTTGCTGTTTCAGGGCTACATTGCCAGTTACCCTCACCTGGGCTGAAGGCCGCATCCCACTGTCAAAGTTTCAACACATGTCAGCACCTGTGAACAATCAAACACTTCGACTGTCATCATCAGTAGACTGTGGTCCTCCTGCACGGTGAGTGGCACAGGCTGGGCTCCGGGTCCTCCAAGGGCTGCACACCATTACAGGCACTGTCCATCAAATTTCGCACAGCTTTTCGGGCAGCCATGAAGTTTCCTGCAGCAAGACGTACCCATGTGAAGGACTCTCTCGAGTGCTGTGCAGGCTGCTGTTTGCAAACTCTTCCACCTTCCGCCTCCTCCTCCTCTTCTGACTCATGCTGCGAGTCATTATCCTTCACAACCAACGGACAGTCCACATTCTGACCCTGGAATGGCCGTACACTGCAGGAGGAGGGGTGGTACCCCCCCTCCAGACCAAAGTGACCATCGCGGGAACAACGAAATTTAAAAGAGAGAAAATCTCGTCGGGCCATTTTTGGTACACAAATTTTTGGATCCCAGACCCCCCCCCCCCCCCCCGCGAGGAACTACGCTGGGGTATCGCCCCCCCCCCCCCGCCCTTCAAGCACGACCCCGGCCCAGGGGCTCTGCCCTCTCACGTTTTGCTGCAGTTTCAGTTTGTGGACTACCACTCGATCATGGCCAAGGGCGGTCCGACGGAGGCCCGGTTTGCCCTTATGGCGCTGATGGAGATCCCACAACAGTACGTTCCCATTGCCCACCGCCGCTACGGCAGGCCGCCCCTGAAGACGTGTCCTTCATTGCAGAGACCCCTCCTCCCTTCTCCTGGTGGTCCTGCTCTGAGTGCGTTCTTCCCACAGAAAGTGGTTGGCACACAAACAGAGCCTCGCAAAGGGGGCGGATAGTCTTTGACATGAAATCCTGAGCAGAGCAACAGAGCATTGGTTGCTCCGTACGACACACACATCCACACAGTGTAAACGCGGAAACGCAAAAAGCGAGAACTCCCTGAGGAGCTGCAGGGCAGCCCTCGACGTCTCTGTGGTGGAGCTGAGAGGATGTGCGGAAAGCCCGTCCTACGCGCTGGAATGTGCAAATGGTCGTTTTCCGCATTACCCTTCCAGCCCACACAGAGCCCACTCATCCATGTCAGCCCCCTGCATCCCCCCCCCCCCCCCATCCCTCGTAAAATGTGACACACAAGCGATTTTGAAAGCGGCCGAGCGCTGAAATCCTGCTCGGCCACGAAACAAGGGGCTGCCAGGGCGAGGGCCCCAACCAGACGCCCCCAGCAAGACCATCTTTGTGGGTCTCAGCCTCTCGATTTGTGGCTGGTGGCAGGCTGCTATGTGATGGTAGTCAGGAAAAGGGATTGGTGAAGTGCGTGATGCTTCCTCGGTTTACGGGGAAATGGGTGCAGCAACATGTATTTACGAGGATAGCGCACCTGAAGCCAACGGACGATGTGCCCGAGCCCAAACCCCCCAATGAATCGTTCCGCTTCTCTTGTGTTACAAAAACTTCTGTCACCTTCCACCCCCACAATATGTCCGAGCAATGCTTCCAAAAGGGCCAGAATGGCCCAGAATCTGCACAGTTTGGCTAAAAACAACTATTTTTTTTGGGGGGGGGCAAACCTCTCTAAATGCCCATGCTGTCTTTTTTTTTTCAAAGTTCGCTGTGGCGCCTTTGCAGGGGAGCTGGGCACCGCTCACTGAGCTTTTCTGGTCGCCAGGCTGTCTTGGGACCGAAAATTAGTCAAAAATGGGTGCCCAAAAGAGCGTGTGTAGTCCATCTTGAGCTGCTGGTGACCCATTTTGGCCCCATGAACATCCCCCAAAAGCCAAAAAAATGAGCCCATATCTTTTGGGATCCACTACCAAGTGTTCAGCCTTCTGCTGGTTGCATTGCTCGGTGGTATTCTGAGGTTAGAGGATGAATCAAGCTTTGTGAGCCTGATCTCCAGCAAGCCACTTCGGCGGACCGACAGGTGTTTTTGTTTTCTTAAGGCATGACGACCACCCGCCAAAAAAAAAAACACAATCACTGCTCAAACTGGGGGCGCGTGGTTTTCATTTCCAGGGGGGGGGGGCGGGGGGTCAATAGAGCCCCCCAAAACTGGCAGGTTCGGGAAAAGGGCTCAATGGACAGACACCATTATCACGATTGAAAAGAAGCTGAGGAACCACTTTTGGCAGGGGTTATGCACTTCTGATTTTGTCCCCTTGTTGGGGACCCCCCAGCTCATGTGGTTCTAATGATCGGCTATGGTGGGGCACTGCATACATGTGTAGCTGGAATTGGCCAGGGGCATTGTGTCCTTCAACACAAATACCACCGTCATTGGAACCATGGACGTCCCCGGGTCGGTTTTGGGGGGTCCCATCAACTGAGCCCTTTTGGCGGGGGCGTCCGGCCGAAAGGCTCTATCGACCCCCCCCCCCCCTGGAAGTGAAATCCCGCAAAGCCCTGCGAGGTTCCTCCAAGGACAGCCGCTATTCACATTCATAATACCTTTTTAAAGGGACCTAAGGTGCTGAAATCCACTAACATAGAAGAAACCAATTGCTGAGATCAGTGATCATGCAACAAAAGAGAATGCAGACCCTTGCAGTTGAGTGTGTAGTTGGATTTGATTGTGGTTGACTGTGGCCGACAGGTGTTTGTTGTGGTGATCCCATTCAGAGAGGGTTTCGTGGACGCTTTGGGCCGAAAATGGCTACTTGCGGCCAAAAATGTGCAGGTTCTGCCAGATTTGGGGCCCTTTGGGGGGGAGGTAGAAGGTGAAACCGCTTCTTGACACGAGGAAGCCCTGCTGATTCCGTTGGGTGACGACCGTTTCTCATGGAAGAGAGCCCATCCCCTCCCCACCCTGACCCCATTCATTTCCTGCGCACGTGTCGGGCTTTGCTGGTGTTGTCCCTGTGGCGTACCCAACCCCCTCCCCATCCGCATCTGGACCCCAGTCATTTCCCACACACGTGTCTTTTGCACGCAGGTTCAATGCCATCAAACGCCTGGGGCTGTTGGGCAAGTGATCAGTACCACCACATGCTTTGTGTGTGGCAGTGGCGTTGTGGTTTCTCTGCTGGCTAATCTACCGTTCCTTCCTCTTTTCTACCCACCTTGGACCACCTCGGACCACCTGGGACCTGACTGCGCTCAGGGGCCTTCTTCCTCAACCACCTGACCTGAAAGTGAACCTTACCTGATCCCATATATCCACAGATGACGACAGAAGGTTTTTTGTTTCCAAGGACAGCCTGTTGTTCTTCTTGTGGTTGCCTTTGTTTTATGCAAACAGTCCCCAGTGGGGTCAGCTGGCAGTTGCCACCCAAACGACACTGGTCACCTGCAGCGACTGATAGCCGGCGGCTGCCGACTGCCAACGGCGAGCACCAACTGCCGGTGGTTATGCGGCATGTCAGACGGGGGATTCTAACCCACCGTTGGTTAACCACCATCATCTGTGACCATATATACCAACCATCAATTCTTTTCAAATTTGTGCAATGTTTTTTCATTTAAAACGTCTGTTTTTGGTGATTCTTTGTTTTTCTTTTTTTGGAAAACACGTTCAAATGCAATTCGCCAAGTCCCTCAGGCAGGGCTACCCGATAAAAAAGCGCCAGGCGTCAGTCAGCTCTGGACAACAGGTAACGCGGCCATTGGGCTGCGGCCAGGGTGTCATCGGGTTTGCAGCGCAAAGATATTAGTAGATATGGTTTCATGCGGGTGTTTGCCTCCATACCAAAGCCCGGGGACAGGGCAATCATTAGGCATCAGGGGGTATCTGTTAGGGTGGAAACAGCCAGATGAGTTCCATTGACCAGGTTTCAAGCAAAGGCAAGCAGAGGGGGGGGATTGATACTGCCACCACGTGGGGACATTTGAAAAGCCAGCTGGTCTGAGGTGAAAGGTGGTGCAAGAGGCAGACACACAACCTCATGCACTGTGCAGGAACCCGCCACAAGGGCTGGGTCACACAGCCACCTTCAGGCATCCCAAGCAGGGCAGACACTCTGATAGACCGTTGAGAGGCACATGCACCTGATTCATTCCTTCATTCATGTTCTGGCAGCTTGACCCCTGTCTGGGATGTGTTCGGGTGGTAGGTGGGGCACATGCAAATGATGGCCATGACAAATGCCACTGCAGCAGAGTGGAGACTTCTTGTGCTGTGTGCGGAAAAGCCAGCCAGTCTGGCCAGCAGTGGTACAAAGAGCAGGCATTGAGACCGCATGCACAGGGCAAGAATCCACTGCTGGGGCTCGGACATACAGTCATTACCAGGTAAATCAAGATTGGAAAACATGCCAAGCAACCATTGATAGCCACACACAAATGGCAGGCGAAACAGCATTCTTCCCGGTGCAGGGTAGTGTTTCAGCAATGACGCAGGATTGGCAGTACTGGTTCTTTTGAGGATAAAAAACACAGGCATCAAGGGCTCAGAAGGGATGCCAGCCATTTTGCTAGAGGGGATAAGGGTGTCCAGGAATGCAGTGTATCACAGGAGTATGATGCCCAATTTCCAAGAACTGTCTTCAGTATTCTGCTTTGAACAATTGGAGTCAACCCCCACCCAAAACAATAACAAGGATGCTATTCATTTTGCATGAAGGTGGAGGGGTGTCTATACAGTGGGGTATCAAATTCAGAAAGGGGTAATATTATTGAAAATGTGGTGCTAGTATCTTTTCATATTTGCTGCACACCGCCAGGCTGAGCATGAACCGAGGTAGCAAAACAACATTTGGAATGGCAAGCTTTGCAATGATTTGCAGGTCACAATGGATGGTTGTGGCACGCTAGCGTTGCAAAAGGTTGGTGTGGGACCATGAGGATAACCATAGTTTGACTAGATGGTTGGTTGCTGTACAGTATGAAGGCGTATGAAGGCAGTGCAGACACTTGACACAAACCATGGACACATCAGTATTTTTAAGTACGATCAAGGCCTAATAAGCCTATTCGTCCCATTTAATCCCTTTTGTCCATATCTAACGGAATTAGTTCTTACTTCTTTTTCTTGATATTACACCAAAACCCCCATGCCTACCTTCTTCCAGCTACCACCATGGTCAAGGGGAAGAAGAAGCGCTCCAAGGGTCCTACAGCCAAAGCCGGTTCGCGGACATATTGTGGAGGTAGAGGGCCCTAGAGGGCCCTTCGGCACGGGGAAGTCTAGCTTCATGTGTAGAGTAGCCACTATTTCCCTTCATTTGGCCGTTTTCAGCATGTTCGAGGGCGGTTTTGGGCAAAAAAAAGGCTGATTTTGGCTCTATATTGCAGATTTTGAAATGGAGGTCCGGCACTTGCGACACCCGTTCCCGGCCGCCACGTTGAGTTTTTGGCTCATACTTTGTGTGGTTGTCCCTCACACCCATAGGTAGCATCCACCAAAATTTTGGCTGAATCTGAAGCACCACGATGCACCACGATGGAGCTGTGATTTTTCCCCATTTCGCGCGTGCTTGCTGCTTGCTTGCTGCTTGCTTGCCAAACCTGTTAGGTCCACCCTAGGCACTAAAGAGGGTTATAAAACCAAGACTGGTTCCACCAGCTCGGTGACCCTAATCAAGACTGAATATTGGGACCGAGCTGGTGGGGGAGGGAAAATCAGCTATGACTGGTGAGGGACATCAAGAATGATTCACACATTGATGGCTCTTGACAAAGTGAAATCAGCTTGCAAGTGAACCCCATCGCCACGAGGCCGACTTTCAAGGCTTTTTGGACTTCTGAGGGGCCAAAATGCCCCAAAATGGGCTCAGTTCACCCGTTTGTGCACCCCTAATGGTCTTGGATGAGGTTTGGAAAAATGCGTTTTAGACCCATTTTTGACCCCTTTTTGGTCCCAAAACAGCCCATTTTCAAGGCATTTTGGGAATTTCGGAGGACCAAAATGGGCCACCACAAGCTCAAAACAGTCCAAAAACACTTGTTTTAGCGTTGCACATGGTCTAGGATCATTTTTGAGAAAAGTCATCTTTTTGCCCCTACTGGACCCTGTTGACCCATTTGGGCACCCACCTGTTTGGGCTTGAGCTTGTAGCTTGCCGCAGCCTAGTGGGCCTAGGTATTGGGGTCTAGGTGTCCGTTTGGGCAATTCTGAGGGGTGGAAACCACAAAAAGTGGGGGGTTGCGGGTGGAGTAGGTGCCCTTGGAATCGCATTTTGAGCCATGTAGCCAAAGATATGGCCTATTCTTGGTTTGTGGCTGGCGGCATTGGAGCTTCTGGGGGCCTTTTTGGGCCGTTTCCGGGACATATCATGGAGTTAGAGGGCCGCAAAGAGCTCGTTGACACGGGGAAGTCAAGCCGCACGTGTAGTGTACCCACCGTTTCCCTTCGTCTGGCCGTTTTGAATGTGTTCCAGGGCTTTTTTGGCCCAAAAATGGCTGTTTTTGGCCCTAAACTGCAGTTTTTGAAATTGAGGTCCGCCACTTGCGAATCCCGTTCCCGGCCCCCACCGTTGAGTTTCTTGCTCAAACTTTGTGTGATTGTCTTTCACACCCATAGGTATCATGCACCAAAATTTCACCCGAATCTGAAGCACCCCATTTCGCGCGTGCTGCTTGCTACTTGCTTGCTGCTATAAAACCAAGACTGGTTCCACCAGCTCGGTGACCCTAGCCTTAACCCAAACCAGGATTGAATATTGGGACCGAGCTGGTGGGGGAAGGAACATCGTCTAGGAGACTTTAACGACAAATGAGGTGCACACTGGAAAGTGGATGAGAGCGGGTCAAAAGGGGCTCAGAATGAGCGTTTGTGCAACACAACTAGACTAGGTTCAATTTTGGAAAACCCTGGTTTTGACCTGTTTTTGAGCCATTTGTCGTCCTAAATTGGCCGAATTTTCAAGGCCCTTTCGGCCTTCAAAGGGGCCAAAATTGCTCACCAAGGGGTCAAAATGGGCTCATTCCACTTGTTTGTGCACCCCAAATAATCCAAAAGTATCTTTGGAAAAACACATTTGTGATCCATTTTTGACTGATTTTTGGTCCCAAAACAGCCCATTTTCAAGGCATTTTGTGACTTTGGAGTGGCCAAAATGGCTCGCCATGGGCTCAAAAGGGGCTCATTTCACTTGTTTGTGCACCCCATATGGTCTAGGATCATTTTTGGAAAAACACATTTTTGACCCATTTTTGACCCATTTTTGGTCGCAAAACAGCCCATTTTCAAGGCATTTTGGGGTTTTAGGAGGGCCACAACGGGCCACCATGAGCTCAAAGCGCACCAAAAACACTTGTTTTGGCATTCCGTGTGGTCTAGGATCATTTTTCAAAAAAGTCTTTTTTTGCCCGGTGGACCTTGTTGACCCATTTTGGCACCCACCTCTTTGGGCTACCTCTTGCAACTTGCCGGAGCCCACTAGGCCTAGGTACGGGGGTCTTGGCGTCAGTGAGGGCAATTTTGAGGGTTGGAAACCACCAAAAGTGGGTGGTTGCGGGTGGATTAGGTGCATTCGAAATCACGTTTTGAGCCACGTAGCCCAAGATATGGTCTATTTTTGGTTTGGGGCTGTCGGCGGCCAATGTGCACAAAGACCGGGTATTTTGGGGGCCCTTTGGGGGCGTTTCGCGGAACATATTGTGGAGGTAGAGGGCCGTGGAGGGCCCTTCAGCACGGGGAAGTCTAGCTTCATGTGTAGAGTAGCCACTATTTCCCTTCATTTGGTTTCGGGCAAAAAAAGGCTGATTTTGGCCCTAAATTGCAGATTTTGAAATGGAGGTCCGGTAGTTGCGACGCCCGTTCCCGGCCGCCACCGTTGAGTTTTTGGCTCATACTTTGTGTGGTTGTCCCTCACACCCATAGGTAGCATCCACCAAAATTTTAGCCGAACCCGAAGCACCACGGAGCTGTGGTTTTTCCCCATTTCGCGCGTACTTGCTGCTTGATGGCTGCTTGCCAAACCTGTTAGGACCAATCGAGACACTACAGAGGGTTATAAAACCAAGACTGTTCCACCAGCTCGGTGACCCAAGCCCTAGCCCTAACCCTAGCTCTCACTCTAGGCTCGGGTCAGAGTGGGTGTTGGGGTCCAAAATGGAGAGCAATGATGTGGCAGCAACAGCCATGAACGAAATTGGGGGGATCTTGTTCAGCCCAATCAACATGGCTAGCATGGCCAAACCAACTGGCTGCAAAGGTTAGGGTTAGGTTTGTGGTGATGGTATGGTTAGAGGGAGAGCAAGGGGAGGTAAGGGGAGCCTGTGCCCCCACCACCACCACCCCAAATCGCCCCACCTGGATCCCCCCCCCCCCCCCCGAATGCCCCCCCCCTTTCCTTGGGGGCCTTCGGCCCACTTCTACTGGGGGGGGGGGTCGCATGCAAAAGTGAGGAGACGCCCCCCCCCCCCATGGCCAAAGCGGTCGCTAATGCGAAGATGAGCCTAGACATGCCCGCCATGCCTTCTCGGTGGCCCAAAAGGGGGCGGAATTGCTACTTAACCCCTGCATTCTCTGGGGTGCCTGACGCCAAGCGCGGGGAGAAAATCAGAGTTGGCTATCTCACCGATGTGTTCTTAGGCGCCCAAAAGGGGACGGAATTGCTACGTAACCGGTGCGTTCTCAAGGTTCCCCAATCCAAAGGGCACAAAATCATAATTGGCTACCTCACCCCTACCATCTCGGGGGCCCAAAAGGGGACGGAATTGCTACGCGACCCCTGCATTCTTGGGGGTCTCCAACGCCAAGTGCGGGGACCAAATTGGAGTTGGCTACCTCACCCCTGCCTTCTCGGGGGCCCAGAAGGGGACGGAAGTGCTGCATAACCCCTGCGCTAACGAGGCATGTGGGCCGGTTTACAAGATTCCTCCATCTTACCGGTCAGATCCATGTCGGCTGCAGGACCAAAACTGATTTGATTGTGAAGGGATTTAAAAAGGCAATGTCCAGGTAGATGATGTTCTAGCACACACCAGTTTGAAAGGAGTAAAAAAACATCAAGTTTTGATGGAAAATTTTTGGTGACCCACCTTTATGGCATTCTACCAGTTTCAGGGACACTGACCATTTGATGTATTTCTGCCACGCGGACATTCCGGGGAATTGAAAGGGCAGACAGTCTAGCTGAGGAGGCAGAGTAGGCGCCGCTTTATCTTGTTTTGCCTTTGCCAGAAAGACCAATCCTCAATATGGAATTACCTTCCACACCCACGCCAAGACGTGCCCCAGCAGTCCCACGATCTCTTGAAATCGGAGATATCATCACACCGTCGAATGACACACCAGCCTTGTGTAGATCTGTCCCGATCCGCCACAACACAGCTGAAGTGTTACCGAAATGTCTTGACCTCTCTGAGCCTGAGTCGCCTCCGGCCACAAATCTGTTAACGCACACAGCACTAGCACTGATGTGCTCGATTAATGCGTGTCATCCACGTGCAGAGGCCACGCAAATCTTCACTGTGTTGTTCCCTATTTTCGTGGATGTCCCCAGCAATTCAGGTCCTGAGAACAAAGGAAGGGCATACCCTCCCCTCTCACCATCCCTGCACAAACACTGGCCATGCCCACCAATCATGGGCTGCAGAATGCCCGGACCACCGCAAACCACCATCCCCTGCTGGAACCCTTCATGCCCCATTGTCGCTTCCCCATTGTGGTGGGCCGCAAGCAGGTCACAAACCACGCATACACGCCCTAGCATGCCTATGCAGCAATGTTCAGCAGTTCATTCCATCCAGCTCGGTCACACAAATGAGTGTTCGACCTGTGCACTTTTCTCTTTACCTTTGGCCTGTTTTGCCAACTCAGCTGTGTCTCCATCGAACAGTACAGGTTGGGCGCCCACGAGTACGATTCACCTGCCTCTTCACCTTGCTTTCCCAGGCACGCCACAGCCAAGTGGTTTGTTACTTAGGGAATGCCATGCACGCAGTGCGAAGTTTTGGATGTCGGCAAATACTCGAACCCTAGTTTTGGCCCCTTTTCACAAGCCTCCGTAGAGGCGGTTCAATTTGCCCTGCAGAGTACTCTTCCCGATAGATAGTACGTGCACCAAAACCTTGGTCGACTTCAAGGTGATTCTCGAACCAAGATGCTCAAGATCATCGATCGGTATGGCCACGTCCACAACTGCAAAGAATTCAACGTGGTCATCGTCGCTCGGAGGCTCTCGATCGCCGATACTCGATGGTATTGACACCTTTCAGTCTTCCCCCTAGTAAACAGGTGACAGGTATTCTTGGGTGAGTATCCTAGCCTCTGTGTGCGCAATATGCATGCAGTGCGCACGCAGTGCCCACGCAGTGCAAACACTTGGCCTTACTGGGGAAGAGCGAGTGGGAAGTAGGAGGGGGATAGTGGCGCGTACTGCCCTGCTGGGGCAGTGGGAATGACTGGAAGTCATGAGGCAATCAATGGGACAGCTCGTCAGCTAGCCAGTGTCTGACTGGGGTGCCACACCCCGAAGGAAAAGAAAGTCGATCACTGTCGAAATGACACGGTGAACCGACAGCGGTGCTAGCGGTGCTGGCTGTAGCGAGTCGTTGCCATTGTGAGGGCTGTGACAGGGTGGTCCTTATCAACACCATGCCAAACGTAAGCAGGGTTGCATTGGAAGTCGGGGAGTACCCTCCCTCCACTTTCTGTGGCCCGAACCAATGCTCTGGCCGCTCTCTCCCGTTCCCTGCATGCCTCACACCAATGGCATTGTGCCCGACAGTAGCCGGGCATCTGTTTTTGACCATCCCCCACCCGTGCCTGTTTTTGCCCCCCCCCCCCCCTTCACCAAACAATCTGGACGACCTTCTTGCAGTGTCTAAGAATCCCGCCCATCCTTTGCAGCCAGTTTATGATGATGGCAAGGGTGGTGGTTGGAGGTGGTGGGAGTGACCTTTTGTGTTGTTGAATTATATTTCGGCTTATGCAACGTGCTTTGCACGGAAGGTTTGCAGTCTAGTGCGGTCTACTTGGGGGACTTCCCCAGGTGGGGATAAACTTGGTGCTAGAGATAGGATACTTAATACAAAGGTAGTGCACCGGGCATGCGCCGGAAGTGCGTCAGGCAAACATTCCCCCCTTGTCTGGGGTGTCTGTGTAGTGTCCTGCCTTCGCCCATGGCAATACACCAGAAGATGTGTTGGATCAGTGGACTGTGTCGCCTTTGCCTCCATGGGTGGCTTGAATCCGACACAGCACCCTAAATCCATCCCTCTGGTAACAGGCTAACCCTCTCCCAATCCTTGCACATCCCCAGACCCGCAAAATGTTTCCCCCACAGGTCCTGGGGACTTTTGCCAAAATATGATTCCCCCATTAGCTAAACTGGTTGAAATGGCACGAGGTTAGGATCATGCTGGTTATCTCACACCTGATGTCATCGCCCTTACCCAGGGGAAAGGCAAGGGTATGCACCACACGGCACTACAAGACACCGCACGCGATGCACTGCACAACAAAGGCTCCGTCGCACAGAAAAAGGGACATTCCATTGTGTTTACCGACTCAATTTGGCGAACCACGCAACCCAAGTGTTCCTCAACTGCCTCTTACTCCAGGGCACATCTTCATGAAAGTTTGTGTGTCATGACAATGTCTTGGATGCGCCTTGTTTTTTTTCTTGTGGTCCACTTCGTGACCGCCTCCTTCACAGCAGCAGTCGGGTTGCATGATTCCACAGGGTGCCGCCGCATCGCCCACAGCATTCAACAGTGTCTCAACAACACCGAATCCAAGAAGGTTGTTGTGTACCGGTGCCATGAAGAAGACGATTGCGGGGGCTGGGCGGATCGCTTGGCAGGCATATTCGGGGCAGCGTTCCTTGCCATGACCATGCAACGTCGTTTCGCCCTGGACTTTCCCGGTCTGCAAGACGTGTTTGAGCTGAGGGGTCCGAACTGGACCTACAAGACGGATCGGAACACAGGGTATGTGCTGGATGCATTGTGTAAGGATGACTTCCGTCGACGCGATTCCTGGCGGCGGTACGAACAGCATGATCTCATCATCTTCCATGGCAATCGTGGGGCGAATGCTGAGTGGTACCAGCACCTGGCAGCCAAGTTGGATTGGGGGAGGGTGGCTGGCGGCTGGAAGGAGGCGTATCGCTGCATCTTTCATGGCATGTTCTCGCTGCAACCGGCGTTCATGGAGTCTGCCATGGTACTGTACAACGGCACTAGCATCCCATATCATGTGCTGCTGCACCGGCAAAGCCGCCCACGCACCCTGACCATTGGCGTGCACTACCGCCTGGCGGATGCGAAATCCCCGGACTGGCTGGCCAGCAATCTCAATATGTCTTTCCTGCTTCGGCGCTCCTGGGCGTGTGCGTACAACGTGGCGCGGGCTATGACGAACCTTGGGCACTCCAAGTTCATGGGGTCCCGGTCCCCGTGGAGCATCGTGCTGCGGCGTTTGAGGAATGCGGCACCGCGCCTCCTGGTCCATTTCATTTTCGTGTCGAGTTCGCATCGTGCGAATGAGTGGGTGCGCCAAGTGTACAACAATTCCCTTTTGCGCTCCGCCGAGCTCTGGAGCCCGAGAATCACGGGGGAGATCCACATCAACCGTAAGGAATTCGCTCAGGGGCTCCCGAATGCCACGTTGGCTCAGATGCATGCGTTCCGCCACGCGATCCGGGACTGGTGGCTGCTGCTGAACGCCAATGTGGTGATCTCAGATTGGCAGTCCGGATTCTCAGGCAGCGCAATGCTGCTGGCCAGGCCGGGGCAGCAGCATCTGCATTATGATCGGTGCCGACCTGAACCTTTGGTCCAGTGCTATGGTCGTTTCTGCTGAATCTTCCTGATCTACTGAATGCAATCTGCCACTAATTCAGTCATGCACTTCGCCCACCACTCCATTCATCCCACCCATTGTGACAGGTTCCGGCCCCTATGTGGTGCTAAATCTAGAGGCTAACAGTAGGGGCACAATTTGGAGATGCATGACACACCATGCCAACCGGCCCATTTCAGGGTCTGGAAAGATTAGCTCGTATCTCCACTCTCCAGTTCCAACGGCTGGGAATAGCGCCATTGAATCCCGGTGACCGAATCGTCCACCTCAGCAAGTAATTCACTCAGCAATTTATCCCCATGCCACACACTGCGCACCACGTCACAGCCCGGGTAGGCCTCGTGCACCTTTGCTGGGTGATTGGCGGGATGCTATCAACATGTCTATGCCTTCACAGGCGTCGGTTCCATGTCTTGGTCGGCTGGCAGCCCCCCATCCTCCCGATGCCGTGGACTGTGCTGCTGCGCAATGGCTGGCAGCGTTTGTGGGGGCATGCCATCCTTGGCGGGACTTGTTGCGTGCAAACCCCCTTGGGCCACCGCGTCCCTGCTTACCTTCAAAAAGGGTGTACATTTCACTAAAACAGTGCGTCCTCTGACGGCCGCAGTGCAATTTCAGCACCCTTGAAGGCAACATTTGGCACAGTGACCCTTGCAGTAAACGTGGGAGGGGGGGGGGGGGGGGGTTGGAACAGGTGAATTTTCGAACGGCAAAATTTGGCAAAAGGTGTTGCAAAATATGCCAGCGTCTTGGAAGGTCTGTAGCCATTTTCCGAGGTGTCATTGTTCGTGCTCTTGGCATGCACATTCCCCTTGTGCCCGGCAGGCTGATTGGAGCAACACGCCTTCAGGACACAACAGCAATCAACCAAAGGTCCATCGGAATTAACAACCACTATTCCAGTCTAGGCTTGTTCTTGTTCCACAATCTGGGGATTGTCCCAAATTTTCAGTGGTATTTACAAATTTGTGCCAATTTTTGTCCGCACCAAATTTCGACTTTGCAAATTTCGCTCGTACCAAATCCACCCTCCCTCCCCCCCGGTACCCCCTTCCCCTTGTCCCACTCGCGCATTGTCCGCACGGGTGGTGACCAAATATGCGCACTACAGAACTGATGGGCACCCAGAGGAGCGGCTTTTTTTTTTCATGCAAAAAATCTGGCGAATTTGTGTGCGTAGACAATGAGTTTGGAGCACTTTCTGGTTGTTTGCACCGTTTTCATCTCCTAAGGTGCCCCCCTCCCAAAGTGCAGCAGTCTCCCATGGCATTGAAAAAGAAGGGCGAGGCCCACTACTCGGAGCGCCAGGTTGTGGGAATTGGGGGGCATGGGGGTTCTGCATGAAGACCGCTTGCCCACGCGCTAGCGCTAGCGCGTAATGGGCGTTTTGCTAACCATCGCTTTCAAAAGCTTACCCGGGATCTGGAGACAAGTTTGCGTGCAATTATGTGGACCATATTGTTTTGGTGCCTGCCTTAGCCTGGACAAGGGCCCAGAGCTGGGAAGATGGCCAATGGCCCATTCTGGTTCATGCGTTTCAGCTGACTGATCACACCCCTTGTCGGCATTATGTAGGGATAGGGGTAGCGAATGTGACCTGGATGGTGGAGAAGTGCTGCTGTCGGGTGGACACTATGCGCTCGGCAGCAGGGCCATACATGCACCCACAAATTGCTGAAATCTGTTGAACCTCGAAGGCTGAGTATGCATTCAATTGCATTTAATTAATGCAATGTCCAAGCGTGTGACTTGCTGCCTCTCGGTCCACCCTCAGGATGTTTCATGATGAAACTGCTCCTGCGAGACCATGTGTCTGAACCCCAACCCAACCCAACCCAAATGTACCGCAACAAAGTGCAATCTCTGTGGCCCGTGGGAGGATTGCGGCTCAGAAGGTGCGGCTTACACACAACCCACAGAAACATCAATCTTTGGCGACTGACCCCCGCCCCCTCCCCGCACCTTTGTCCAAGCAACACCGATGTTCGCCGCGTTGAGACATGACGTACTGTTATGGATGCCAGGGTGATTCTGGAGGGCGACGACCATAGTCCATTTATGGCCAAACAACACGTATGTGCAAGCACCCAGGCATTGCTTTCATCAACTTTGCACCGTGGATTTTGGCGGGTCTTTCTTGAATTTTGTGCCACTTGTGATTTTGTTCCCTGCTCTAGGCGTTGGGAACCCCGTAGACGGTAGGGGTTATGTAGCCAATCTGCTCACTTGCGGGCCACTTCTGATCCCCCCCCCCCTCTTGAAGCGTTGGGGGCACCCCAGATGGAAAAGATTATGTGCCAATTCACCCACTTGTTGCCACTTCTGATTTTGTTCCTCGCACTGTAGCATTGGGGACCCCCAGACGTTAGGTGTTATGTAGACAATCCGCCCACTTTTGGGCCAATTCTGATTTGTTCCTTTGTTGGGGTCCCCCCAAACGGCAGGGGTTATGTAGCCAATCTGCCCACTTGCGGGCCACTTCTGATTTCGTCCCTTGGGGACTCCCCAGACGGCCGGGGTTATGTGGCCAATCTGGCCAATTGTGGGCCTTTTCTGATTTTGTCCCCTGCTCTGAAGCGTTGGGGACCCCCCTACACCGCCGGGGTTACGTAACCCATGTGTCTGTGTGTGGGCCACTGATGATGTTGTCCCCCGCTTTCAAGCGTTGGGGAACCCCCAGATGGCAAGGGTTATGCAGCCAATCTGCCCCATTGTGGACCACTTTTGATTTTGTTCCCCGCTCTGAAGCTTTGGGGACCCCCTAGCCGACGGGGGTTACCTAGCCAATGTGCCCAATTGTGGGCCACTGCTGATTTTGTCCCTTGCTCCGAAGCGTTGGGGATCCCCAAGATGGCAAGGTTATGTGGTTCCCACTTGTGGGCCACTTCTTATTTTGTCCCCTGCTCTGAAGCGTTGGGGACCCCCCACATGGTCAGGGTGATGTCGCGACGTGTCCACTTCTGGGCCACCGATGGTTTTGTCCCCCGCTCTGAAGTGTTGCGGAACCCCAAGATGGCGCAGGTTGTGTCGCCAATCTGCCCAATTTGGGCCACTTCTCACTTCAAAAGGCATGGGTGAGGTAGCCACTTCTGATTTTCTCCCCGCGCTTGGCGTTGGGCCCCCCCATGAATGCAGGGGTTACACAGCAATTCCGCCACCTTTTGGGCCCCCGAGACGGCAGGGGTGAGGCAGCCAGTTCTGATTTTGCAATTCCGCCCTCTTTTGGGCGCCTAAGAACGCATGGGTGAGGTAGCCCCTTCTGAATTTCTCCCCGCGCTTGGCGTCAAGGACCCCCCAGAATGCAGGGATTACGTAGCAATTCCGCCCCCTTTTGGGCCGCCGAGAAGGTAGGGATGAGGTAGCCCCTTCTTGTTTTGTCCGTGGGCAGCCAATTCTGATTTTGTCCCCTTTTGATTGGGGAACCTTGAGAACGCACGGGTTACACACCAATTCCGCCCTCTTTTGGGCGCCTAAGAACGCATGAGTGAGGTAGCCCCTTCTGAATTTCTCCCCGCGCTTGGCGTCAAGGACCCCCCAGAATGCAGGGATTACGTAGCAATTCCGCCCCCTTTTGGGCCGCCGAGAAGGTAGGGATGAGGTAGCCCCTTCTTGTTTTGTCCGTGGGCAGCCAATTCTGATTTTGTCCCCTTTTGATTGGGGAACCTTGAGAACGCACGGGTTACACACCAATTCCGCCCTCTTTTGGGCGCCTAAGAACGCATGAGTGAGGTAGCCCCTTCTGATTTTGTCCCCGCGCTTGGCGCCAGGGACCCCCGAGAATGCAGGGGTTCCGAAGCAATTCCGCCCCCTTTTGGGCCGTCGACAAGGCAGGGGTGAGGTAGCCCCTTCTGATTTTGTCCCCGCGCTTGGCGCCAGGGACCCCCAAGAATGCAGGGGTTACGTAGCAATTCCACCCTCTTCTGGGCCCCCGAGAAGGCATGGGTGAGGTAGCCCCTTCTAATTTTGTCCCCGCGCTTGGCGTTGGGGACCCCCAAGAATGCAGGGGTTACATAGCAATTCCACCCTCTTCTGGGCCCCCGAGAAGGCATGGGTGAGGTAGCCCCTTCTGATTTTGTCCCCGCGCTTGGCGTTGGGGACCCCCAAGAATGCAGGGGTTACATAGCAATCCCGTGCCCTTTTGGGCCCCCGAGATGGCAGGGGTGAGGCAGCCAGTTCTGATTTTATCCCCTTTTGATTGGGGAACCTTGAGAACTCACTTGTTACACAGCAATTCCGCCCTCTTTTGGGCGCCTAAGAACGCATGAGTGAGGTAGCCCCTGCTGAATTTCTCCCCGCGCTTGGCGTCAGGGACCCCCGAGAATGCAGGGGTTCCGTAGCAATTCCGCCCCCTTTTGGGCCGCCGAGAAGGCAGGGGTGACTTAGCCAACTCTGATTTTGTCCCCGCGCTTGACGTTGGGGACCCCCAAGAATGGAGGGGTTACGTAGCAATTCCACCCTTTTTTGGGCCCCCGAGAAAACAGGGGTGACTTAGCCAACTCTGATTTTGTCCCCGCACGTGGCGTTGGGGACCCCCGAGAATGCAGGGGTCACGTAGCAATTCTGCCCCCTTTTGGGCTCTCGAGAAGACAGAGGTGAGGTAGCCAATTCTGATTTTCTCCCTGCTCTTGGCGGTGGGGACCCCCAAGAATTCATGGGTTTGGGCCCCGAGACGGCAGGGCTGAGGTGGCCAATTCTGCTTTTATCCCCTTTTCATTGGGGAACCTTGAGAACGCACGGGTTACAAAGCACTTCCGCGCTCTTTTGGGCGCCTAAGAACGCATGGGTGAGATAGCCCCTTCTGATTTTCTCCCCGCGCTTGGCGTCCGGCACCCCAGAGAATGCAAGGGTTACGTAGCAATTCCGCCCCCTTTTGGGCCGCCGAGAAGGCAGGGGTGAGGTAGCCCCTTCTGATTTTCTCCCCGCGCTTGGCGTTGGGGACCCCCGAGAATGCAGGGGTTACATCGCAATTCCACCCTATTTTGGGCCGCCGAGACGGCAGGGGTGAGGTACCCAACTCGGATTTTGTCCCCTTTTGAGTGGGGAACCTTGAGAACGCACTTGTTACACAGCAATTCTGCCCTCCCTTGGGCGCCTAAGAACGCATGGGTGAGGGAGCCAACTATGAATTTCTCCCCGCGCTTGGCGTCAAGGACCCCCGAGAATGCAGGGGTTACGTAGTAATTCCACCCTCTTCCGGGCCCCCAAGAAGGCATGGGTGAGGTAGCCAACTCGGATTTTGTCTCTGCGCTTGGCGTTGGGGACCCCCAAGAATGCAGGGGTTACGTAGCAATTCCGTCCTTTTTTGGGCCCCCGAGACGGCAGGGGCGAGGCAGCCAACTCTGATTTTGTCCCCTTTTGATTGGGGAACCTTGAGAACGCACGGATTACACACCAATTCCGCCCTCTTTTGGGCGCCTAAGAACGCATGGGTGAGGTAGCCAACTCTGATTTTGCCCCCTTTTGATTGGGGAACCTTGAGAACGCAGTTGTTATGTAGGAATTCCGCCCTCTTTTGGGCGTCCCGAGAACGCATGGGTGAGGTAGCCCCTTCTGATTTTCTCCCCGCGCTTGGCGTTGGGGACCCCCAAGAATGCACGGGTTACACAGCAATTCCTTCCCCTTTAGGGCCCCCGAGACGGCAGGGGCGAGGCAGCCAATTCTGATTTTGTCCCCTTTTGATTGGGGAACCTTGAGAACGCACTTGTTACAAAGCAATTCCGCCCTCTTTGGGGCGCCTAAGAACACAGGGGTGAGGTAGCCAACTCTGATTTTGTCCCCGCGCTTGGCGTCAGGAACCCCGGAGAATGCAGGGGTTACGTAGCAATTCCGCCCCCTTTTGGGCCGCCGAGAAGGCAGGGGTGAGGTAGCCAACTCTGATTTTGCCCCGCGCTTTGCGTTGGGGACCCCCAAGAATGCAGGGGTTGTGTAGCAGTGCCGCCCCCTTTTGGACCCCTAAGACAGCAAGGATGAGGTACCCAACTCTGATTTCGCCCCCTTTTGATTGGGGAACCTTGAGAACACAGCTGTTATGTAGGAATTCTGCCCTCTTTTGGGCGTCCCGAGAACGCATGGGTGAGGTAGCCCCTTCTGATTTTCTCCCCGCGCTTGGCGTTGGGGACCCCCAAGAATGCAGGGGTTACGTAGCAATTGCGCCCCCTTTTGGGCCCCCGAGACGGCAGGGGTGAGGTAGCCAACTCTGATTTCGCCCCCTTTTGATTGGGGAACCTTGAGAACGCAGTTGTTATGTAGGAATTCCGCCCTCTTTTGGGCGTCCCGAGAACGCATGGGTGAGGTAGCCCCTTCTGATTTTCTCCCCGCGCTTGGCGTTGGGGACCCCCAAGAATGCAGGGGTTACGTAGCAATTGCGCCCCCTTTTGGGCCCCCGAGACGGCAAGGTTTTTTTTTTACGAATAGCGATTGTTCCGGGGTCCATCGGTTCGTTTGGGGGGGGGGGGGGGCGTTGTTGACCTCGCCATGCACGTGGGGATGCCAAGGGAAGTGATTTGTACATGCACCCCTTATTCAGCAGCTTCGCCACAAAGGCATCCCACTAACCGCCAAGGCTTTGGGTTTCCAACACCTTGATGGTTGGGCTTGTGGTTACCGGTCCCTGAGTTTGTTGCGGCAATTGTTGCAGACGGACCCTAGTACCGATTTGGGCATGTTCAATGCCGAACGCATGCCTTTGTGATGCATGTTCAAGACATTTTAAACACCGCTCCCTCGGTGCCATGCCCCTTTTGTTCACCTCCTCTCTCCCCTTTTTCACAACAACTAACCTGTTGTACACTGCGTTTTTTAGGTACGATGTATCCAATATTCATTGGTGCTCTAAATGGACAGAATTTTTTTTTGCTCCTTCATGCATACCCTTGGTCTAATAAGTGGTCTCAGTAAATAGACGCATTTTGCATGCTAGTTTGCTGTATGTCATTGGTTTAGGGTGGTTGTTTTTCCAGAATGTGGTGTTTGGAGTGGGCGTAGGAAATGTGGTGTGCAGTGTGTTGTTTTGAAACTGATGATGTTGGGGGTGGTGTCCATTGGTCCTTTGACTTCAACACGTGATGTAATTGGTACAATCGAGGACCATTGGCTTGTGTCGACTCACGGAATGCCGTCCACGCAGGGCAGGCGGCGCAAAGTTTTGTATGTACCTGCTTATTCAGTTTCCAGCCTCCACGGCTAAAAAATGGAAAGTCCCCAAACTGATTTTTTCGGTGTTGTAACTCTCACCCTCGTATCCACTTTTTCCTTTGCTTGAGAGCAGCAGCTGCCCAACATTCAACTGTTGCACCCTCACCCGCAAAAGGTCTCGAGTGAGAAGGATTGTGTCGCAGGATAGGCCATGCCTTACCACGCACCCTTCTTGAAGATCTGTATTTGTTGCTCATCAATGCCTTGCTGCTCACGTCAAAGTAATGTGCAGCATCCGAAGGAAGCAATTGTCGAGAGGTTAGCCCCAGTCGGTGGCTTGAATGCTGCACACCAGCTTTTGCAAGAGTACTACCTTTTGTCGGGAACAAATGCCAAAGAGGAGGAAACGAAGGTCACGAAGAAGACGTACTTTGACATCTCCATCGGTGGTAAGCCGGAGGGACGCGTTGTCATTGGTCTATTCGGAGAAGTTGTCCCCAAGACAGTGAAGAACTTTTACCAACTGTCAAAGGGCGAGAAGGGCTTTGGATACAAAGGGAGCATTTTCCACAGAGTGATCGCAGGCTTCATGATCCAAGGTGGTGATTTCACCAACGGCGATGGGACCGGCGGGAAGAGCATCTACGGTGAGAGGTTTCCGGATGAGAATTTCAAACTTATGCATTGCCAGCCAGGTTTGCTGTCCATGGCAAATGCCGGTCCGGACGCAAATGGTTCTCAGTTCTTCATTACGTTGGAGCGTACCCCATGGCTTGATGGCCGACATACTGTATTTGGAGCGGTGCTCGAGGGGATGGACGTGGTGAGAAAGATCGAGAAGGTGCTCACCAATAGGAGAGATCGACCTGTAAACCCGGTCAGAATCGAGGATTCTGGTGCACTCCCGGTGGACAAGCCATTCGTTTTTGATATCTGTTGAGGTGTGCGAGGCTTTACGATACGCCTCTCACAGTTGTAGAGGTATTCCCTGTTCTTTTTTTATTGGTTCGCACCGCTCCACCATGATCCGTCCTCAGTGCCCCCCTGACATTCTCAATGATCTCCCACTTGATGTTCGATTCCAGTCTTCTCTTACTATATAACGACAGTGATCAGGGCCAGGTCTCCTGGGGATGAGAGGCGTGTGGATGTTACTTTGGCAAAGACTGACCAGGGAATGTGGGGCTGGCACACACATTGGGGCACAAGTTAGTACTGAACCAGGGATTTGGTTGATGATGCATGTGCCCAGTTTATATATGTGTTACTTGGCCTCTCAGCAACTGATTTCAATGCGCCTCCACAGACATGGTTGTCTGGACTCTGAAGCTCCCCTTCGCTCTCACTGCTTGTGTCTTCTTGCGCCGCGTGCCCATAAGCCTTTGTCAGAGCAACAGGAGGTGTTGTTTCAAATTCCGTGGGTCTACTGTTGCTTGGGGGGTTACCTCAAAAATATATATGTAAGTATATATGTGTGGCATAAGTGTCAATGCCCCCCCCCCCCCCACCAGGACCCACCGGCTGGGGTTGGGTTGCGGTCAAGGACCTCCCTGCCCTATTTTGGGGTTGAGAATCTCAAAGAAAAAGGTTTTGGATCCCTTTGAGACAGTGGTGGGTCGCCATGACCCTTCAAAGTTGCTAGAGTTAGGTTCTTCTTACCGAGTGACATCATCCCCCAAAATAGCCTCAAAACCTAAAAATAGCGCTCTCTACGTCACATAACCCACCAACACCCCATACCATTGCCATCAATGCCTTCCCTTGGATCCATTCCTCACCCTTTTGCCCCACAAGGGCCAAGGGAGGGGGCACCTACACCCCACGGTACCATTTTTTGGGCCAACCTTGCATATTTTGCTAATTTGGTGATGTCGTGGGTGACCCTATTTTTGGTGATGGCATACCCTATTTTTAGCCCTAGCCACACCTTTGTGAGGCCAAATGCTCCACCCCAAGCATCCAAAAACCCTCTTGAAGGTGTCCATTTGTATTCCCCACCCTTAAAATAGGGGGTGTGGTCCTTACTTGTCTCCAATCCTCCCCAAGTTACGCGGCTCCGGGAGGAGGAGGAGGAGGAGGAGCTGCCTGTGATCGGCACGGGTCCCGTGCCAGCGGTTAGCCGGGTAAGGGTACCCACTCCCCGTGTCTCCACCACACAGATGGGGATGCAGTTGCCAGGCCGGCAGCGCAACGCACACCCCGGGCGTAGGGCGAACGTAGTCACCGCCAGTCTCCAAATCCACGCCACTGGTAAACCGGGATACCTCGGCGACAGACCCGACCCAGGGCTGGATCCCAACTCAAGCGGATGCATGGAGGCCCTCGCCTACCATGGCGTTGCAAAGGTGACCGGTGCCACTAGACACCCACAAACCACTGCGCTTCCTGATCCGCAGGGGCCGGCCGACAGCTCATGCGAACATAGAATGCAAGACGAGCAAACAGGGCACGGAAAAAGAGGCAAGTGTCTCAAGCTCCAGCTATGGTGTGTGTCGCAGTCTTATCCAATGAGTCACTGTACTTGGGTCGGGGCAGATACCCCACAAGACGTAAGGCCTGATAGAAAAGGTCCCGAAGGCGGGCATAATCCGCCCTGGGGGGTCGCACTCGAGGCGTAGAGGGCAATTGTCCGCTCGGGATGGCCGTAGCCTAGCACCCAGAGGCATCTCGCAGTATCCCACGGCGGTGGGGGGGGGGGGGGGGTAGCCGACGGGCTGTCCCATAGCAATGCAACGGCATCACCGACTTCTCGCCGCTGGTTGTGGGGACCCACCCACCAATACTGTATGGGGAGACGTAAAGAGTGAGTGTCCGGATCTCGGTGACCTGCAACTGTGGACGGCACATGACAACGAAAAACACCATAGTGGACAAGACCTGTAAAAGAGCAGAGTGCGGCCAACTGGGCGCATCCATGGTCCGCAAACTCTAGGACCAGGTGCACATGAGGAAGGAAAGAGGGGTGGCCTAGTGGAACACATATATTGACTGCGGGTCGTGGCATGCCGAGAAATTGGGCACGACGGGCAGTGTGAGAGAAGAATGTTTGCGATATAGAGCGGCCACTTCATTCAAAACATAAGACACCGCATGTTGCAAAGCTGTGCGGGTGTTCCCGCGAGCAAGAAGGAGAGCCACATCCCGAGGGGTGATCTCACCAGTTAGTCCTAGAGTGGCACACGGGTAAGCAGCGGGAACATGAAAAGGGTCAGTGCCTAGTCGGATGCCGAAAAGATCATGTCCATGTAGAATGCAAATCTCATGCCTAGAAACCGCTGGAACTCTCCATCGCGGGCAGAAATCCTGGAGAGCGAGCAGAAGCCGGGTATAGAAGAAAACACGCAAAAGAGGCGCCATGCGGCACCTCTCGACATAGTGCCTCATGGAGGGTGTGGCGCCACAGAATGGGCGCACGGCGTTAGGCGCCGCGCCCACATCGTGTCGGATGGCCCACGATCCAGCCCGGCGCAGGCTACTGCTAGAGGGCCACGGCCTTAGCATATGCATCGACCCGCTCAAGCACGTCCTCCCAGAAAGTGCCCTGGAGATGAGTGTACAAATGACGCGGGAGAAGGACCGGCGGCGCAGGAGCATGGCGGATACAAAAGGACAACGGCCGTCATTCCTACTTTCCGGTGCAGAAATGTAGGACTCTGAATCCGAGAAAGTCCCGGTTGCACCTCGCCACGCCGATGCACTGGGAACACGGGACTGCAAAACAACCCCGGCCACATAGACCTCCGCCTAGGAAGAATTCTTGCAAAAAAATTGGAATATGTACGGGGTAGAGTTTATAGACACCGGTAACCAGATTCAGAACAGCGAGGGCACCGCCGGAACGGCAGTGCCCCGGATACTAAGAGGCGTTGTGAACATACGCAACATGCTTAGCGGGGGGCGGAATGTCGAGTAGCACCGGACATAATGCCGACGTGACCTGCCAAAAAGGGGAGGGTCACAGTGGAGGCGGCTAGAAGCGGCAGGGCCAACTTGAACGGATTGCATCATTGAGGGAGGCGTAGCCGGCATCCATCCAGGAGTGGACATCATCCGTCTGCCATTCGTGAACGAACAAATGCATGGGGTTAAAAATTGTGGTTACATCAGTGGCTCATTGCGCACGTGCACCTTCAGGCACATCTGGTGGCACAGAATGAGGAAGGGACTATGGTCATCAACGTGCGACAAACACTCTTGAGGCACAACAGTAGCAAGGTACGGCATGGAGGGATGAAACCGTTGTTTTGCTTGAAAAAGCCCATGACGGGCGGACACCTGGACCAAAGGGTTAGTGTGGTTAAGTTGCCGGGTGTAGGTTTCCATGAAAGAACAATACATAATATATGGGGAAGACTCTAGGCCGACCCACCCAGCACGCAGTGGCTGTATAAAAGTTTCGGGGGGAGCGGAAGCATCCAAATTCTAGATGGAGCGCAGACGTGACACCACCGGAAGGTCACCTTGACGCATGGCGCGGTACAAGGGTGGTCGTACCTGGGCGCACCACCGCTGTGTGCCGCCTGCAACACCATTGTACATGCCGATAGGGTAGTGGTTGGGCAAAGACGGGTGGGTCACCGCTGCCATGGTGAGGCAGCGGATGTCGTCCCAAAAGGCGGATGAAAGCGCCCGGCTCCGGGCGTTGGAGCGGAGACCACAAGAGGAAAAGCGGTCCGTTGAGAATGTGCAAACGGCCCAAGCAAAGCTCGGTGCCGACGGCAATCGTTTTCACGTTATCAAAGGAAAGGTTAGTTGCTGCCCCTGAGGCGGGCAACTGGGAAACCAGGCGCTGAATGGCTCTCAGCAAGCCAGAAAGTGTCATCAATCCACCCCAAACTGCGCAAAGGCCCAGCCGGCGTCGCGAGGAGACCCGTGGAGGTTAGTGCCAAGGCGGCACGAAGCTCGCCCAGGAGGCAATAAAGCAGCGCGGAAATTGGGTCGCCTTGCCCGAGGCTTGCCTCGTAGCGGGCCAAGGCCTCCTCCACACCTTGGTAGCCGCCCATGTGCAGCAGCATGGAGCGGATGGCGAAGACGAGGAGGTCCACCGACGAGGCTGAGCAGCCACAAGCTAGCAGAGTACCCCGGATCGTGGCATGCACCAAGGAACGAAAGCAGGATAACATTGTCCAAAACCAGCCAGGCCTGCCGGCCCCGCGGCCAACAAAACAAGAACCAACCGTGTACAACCCGAAGCACATCCACCACAGACGTGTGGGGCCACATGGTGAATCGTGCACGGGACACACGCCTGTGGGTGCAGAAGAAAGCTTGCAACGTGGATGCGAGGTGCATGGACAGGACCTTCCACAGGACAGACAGGTTGCTGAGGGGTCTGCCGTTGCCCACATGTGAGGTATTCCCACTGGGAGTACAGGGACTCCTTGGGGAAGTCAGGCCCCGGGCAATCACTGACGTAGGTTAAATTCATAACAAGATGGAAGGACTTTGCAGAGTCCGGTTCCCGCGCCGCTGGAACTGCATTGAGCCACTAGAAAAAAATTTGGGCAGGGATTCTGCACAGCCACCTTTAGGGTTAGCCTCCGGTGTCGCGGCCGCAGGCGCAGCCGCAAGCAACACATGTGAGGGAGGCAGAACAGGCTCAGACGCAGATGGGACAGCGGGACTAGAAACAGCAGCTGCAGAGGGGGGCAGGTCGTGAAAGCGCACAACGCGCTCAGCACGGAAGGAGCGTTGTAGCTCCTTCCAATCTGGAGGTGCGATGCCAAGCATAGTGGCTATGCTGGCTACCAGAGGCACAGATGGAAGGAAAAGTTCATGGTCAGTGGGTAGCAAAGCGAAACGGTCTCTCGGAATCAAAGATGACAGCGTGGAGTGGACGCGGGATGTGGACACATCCTGACGACGAAAGACGTCGCCAAGCAGCCCCATCACCAGAGACATGTTTGGCATGATAGGGGCAGGGGTCTAGCGCTGCAGTCGCTGGTTTTCAGTGTGTAGATCTGAGCATCGGAGCTGAGCATCAAAATTGTTCACCCGGGTCCGCAAGTCACGGAGGGTGGCGTCGTGAGAGAACTATTATGGAGAGCGTCGGCATCCAGTGGATCCCCTCCCATTTGGGTGCGCTGGTAGGGGCGCTGAAAGGGTGATCACCTGCTGATACTGAAGATGGCAACCGCAGTAGTTGCAATGCATGCGTACCACCCCTGCCTATTGGACTGTTTCACCAGGAAACAAGCCCACTTCCCCATGTTGTGGAGAGGGCACAGGAAGTGTTTTTCCTCTGCTTCGGCTTTCGGGGTGGCATTTTGGGGGTGCTGGCGTGCCACTTTTAGCCCCGCTCTTCAATTCGTGACTTTGATGCACCTCCATCGACGTGGCTGTCTGGGCCTCAGTGATGCATTGCTTTGCTGCTTGTGTCTCTTCACGGTGCGCGCACCGTTGCTGAAACAACAGGTGTTGTTCCCGTAATTTTCAGTGATTTACCGTTGTTCTCGCAAGGGCCGGTTGGGGGGGGGGGGGGCGTAGTCGTCAGGCTGGGATCTCGCGGTGAGCTGGGCCAGAGTTGGCTGGTTTGGCCTCAAGGGGCGCTCCGTCTGCAACACAACCTACAGCGCTTATGCTTGCGCACCCATCCGCCGTTGGTCCACCATCCAAGCGCTGCCGGTTGACTACCGTTGAGTACTGTGTTTGCTGCTGAAGCGCAGCGGGGGCAGTGGTTTTTATGTCCATCAAGGAGTGCCCTGAGCGTCACCAACGTGTTGGGATATGCGGTGCTGAACAGCAGGTGGATGCAACATTTGTCACCCACTTGACCGTTGACTACTCGGTAGTCTCTTAGCCTGCGTCTTGTGTCACGTCTCAGGCGGGGTTTCCGACCGAGCGGTTGGGCATGGAGCCAGGGCGGTACCCCTTTGCAGACCGGGATGGTGTCCACAGGTCAGCGCACGTGGTTCAAAAGGCCACGGAGGGTTTGCGCGTTCATGCCGTTGTAATTCATTCTCTGCGCGTCTTTTGTCTCTCCCAGACTGACATGGTTTGCATTCGCCTCTCATTAACATGCGGACCGTCGTGTTGGGCTCTGTAAGCGGAATAGACCACCCACAGTCCACCACAGCATCGCAGAACTCCAAGCCAGAGGGCCCTAAAGGCGGCGGCACGACCACACTGCGACTGACCCCGGTGCCCCTGTCCAGTCGAGTTCATGTACCGGCCATTATGCCCGTAGCATGCCAAGCTCCAGCATCAAAGTTGCCGTGCGGGTCCGCCCCTTGACGCTCGCCGAGCACGAGGCGAACTCCGAATGCTGCATCAGCCTGAAGGGCCACCCCCCGCAGGTGGTGTCCACCAACCCCCACACCCACGAGCAGCGGCAGTTCAGCTTCGACTTCACCTACAACGCCTGCAGCCAGAGCAACGCGGATCCGCGGCCGCTGGACGGGCAGGACGTCCTGTACCGGGTACGCCCCGTCCACTCGTGTCTACTCCGCGTCCACTCGTGTCTACTCCCCGTCCACTCGTGTCTACTACACGTCCACTCGTGTCTACTCCGCGTCCACTCGTGTCTACTCCGCGTCGACTCGTGTCTACTCCGCGTCCACTCGTGTCCACTCCGCGTCGACTCGTGTCCACTCCGCGTCCACTCGTGTCTACTCCGCGTCGACTCGTGTCTACTCCGCGTCCACTCGTGTCTACTCCGCGTCCACTCGTGTCCACTCCGCGTCCACTCGTGTCCACTCTGCGTCGACTCGTGTCCACTCCGCGTCCACTCGTGTCTACTCCACGTCCATTCGTGTCCACTCCGCGTCCACTCGTGTCCACTCCGCGTCGACTCGTGTCTACTCCGCGTCCACTCGTGTCCACTCCGCGTCGACTCGTGTCCACTCCGCGTCCACTCGTGTCCACTCCACGTCCACTCGTGTCTACTCCGCGTCCACTCGTGTCTACTCCGCGTCCACTCGTGTCTACTCCGCGTCCACTCGTGTCTACTCCGCGTCGACTCGTGTCCACTCCGCGTCCACTCGTGTCTACTCCGCGTCCACTCGTGTCCACTCCGCGTCGACTCGTGTCCACTCCGCGTCCACTCGTGTCCACTCCACGTCCACTCGTGTCTACTACACGTCCACTCGTGTCTACTCCGCGTCCACTCGTGTCCACTCCGCGTCGACTCGTGTCCACTCCACGTCCACTCGTGTCTACTCCGCGTCGACTCGTGTCCACTCCGCGTCCACTCGTGTCCACTCCGCGTCCACTCGTGTCTACTCCGCGTCCACTCGTGTCCACTCCGCGTCGACTCGTGTCTACTCCACGTCCACTCGTGTCTACTCCGCGTCCACTCGTGTCCACTCCGCGTCGACTCGTGTCTACTCCGCGTCCACTCGTGTCTACTCCGCGTCCACTCGTGTCTACTCCGCGTCGACTCGTGTCTACTCCGCGTCCACTCGTGTCTACTCCGCGTCCACTCGTGTCTACTCCACGTCCACTCGTGTCTACTCCGCGTCGACTCGTGTCTACTCCGCGTCCACTCGTGTCCACTCCGCGTCGACTCGTGTCCACTCCACGTCCACTCGTGTCTACTCCGCGTCCACTCGTGTCTACTCCGCGTCCACTCGTGTCTACTCCGCGTCCACTCGTGTCTACTCCGCGTCGACTCGTGTCCACTTCACGTCGACTCGTGTCCACTCCGCGTCGACTCGTGTCTACTCCGCGTCCACTCGTGTCCACTCCACGTCCACTCGTGTCTACTCCGCGTCCACTCGTGTCTACTCCGCGTCCACTCGTGTCTACTCCGCGTCGACTCGTGTCCACTTCACGTCGACTCGTGTCCACTCCACGTCCACTCGTGTCCACTCCACGTCCACTCGTGTCCACTCCGCGTCCACTCGTGTCTACTCCGCGTCGACTCGTGTCTACTCCGCGTCCACTCGTGTCCACTCCACGTCCACTCGTGTCTACTCCGCGTCCACTCGTGTCTACTCCGCGTCGACTCGTGTCTACTCCGCGTCGACTCGTGTCTACTCCGCGTCCACTCGTGTCCACTCCACGTCCACTCGTGTCTACTCCGCGTCCACTCGTGTCTACTCCGCGTCGACTCGTGTCTACTCCGCGTCCACTCGTGTCTACTCCGCGTCCACTCGTGTCTACTCCGCGTCGACTCGTGTCCACTCCGCGTCGACTCGTGTCTACTCCGTGTCGACTCGTGTCTACTCCGCGTCGACTCGTGTCCACTCCGCGTCCACTCGTGTCTACTCCGCGTCGACTCGTGTCCACTCCGCGTCGACTCGTGTCTACTCCGCGTCCACTCGTGTCTACTCCGCGTCCACTCGTGTCCACTCCACGTCCACTCGTGTCTACTCCGCGTCGACTCGTGTCCACTCCACGTCGACTCGTGTCTACTCTGCGTCGACTCGTGTCCACTCCGCGTCGACTCGTGTCCACTCCGCGTCCACTCGTGTCTACTCCGCGTCCACTCGTGTCCACTCCGCGTCGACTCGTGTCTACTCCGCGTCCACTCGTGTCTACTCCGCGTCCACTCGTGTCTACTCCGCGTCGACTCGTGTCTACTCCGCGTCCACTCGTGTCTACTCCGCGTCCACTCGTGTCTACTCTGCGTCGACTCGTGTCCACTCCGCGTCGACTCGTGTCCACTCCGCGTCGACTCGTGTCTACTCCGCGTCCACTCGTGTCCACTCTGCGTCGACTCGTGTCTACTCCACGTCCACTCGTGTCTACTCCGCGTCCACTTGTGTCTACTCCGCGTCGACTCGTGTCTACTCCGCGTCGACTCGTGTCCAGGACTTGGGGCCGGAGATCGTGGGCAACGCCTTCGACGGGGTCAACACGTGCCTCTTCGCGTACGGGCAGCGCGGCAGCGGCAAGACGTACAGCATCGTGGGGGCACCCACCGAGACGGACAAGGGCCTGCTGCTGCGCGTCTGCGCCGACCTGTTCGCCAAAGTCACGGGGCTCCGCGCGGACGTGGCGGCTGCGGTTGACGTGAGCTTCGTGGAGCTGTACAACGAGCGCGCCTTCGACCTGCTCCGCCCGCCGAAGCCGCAGCGGCCGCGACCAGGCCCCGACGACGAGGGCCTCCGCGTGCGGGAGCACCCGGAAAAAGGGCCGTACGTGGAGGGCCTGACGTGGCTCCGCGTCGGCAGCTACGCGGAGGTGGAGGCGCTGGTGCACCGCATACAGGCCCAGGCCCTGCACCATCAAGGCCGGCCCTCCCACACGCTCTTCTCTCTGACGCTCACGCAGCGGCTGCCCATCCCGGAAGCGGTCGCGCGCACGATGGCCGCCCCGGCGGGCCCCGCGCTCCCGCTGCTGAGCGGCGCCTTCGCCTCCTTCACCGGCGACCCGGGCGGCGCCGCCGCCAACCCGCGGCTCACGAAAAAGCCGAGCGTGTCGAGCCCGCGCCTCGCGAACAAGCCGAGCGTGTCCGGCGGCGCGCGCAAGGCCTCCGCACCGCGGCTCGAGCGGGCTCAGCGGTCCTCGTCGTCGAGCAGCCTGGACCCCCCCGCCCGCAAGGGGTCGCTCGTCGGGGGCAGCCGCCGGGAGAGCTCGGCCCTGACTCCGGTAGTCCCGCAGCCGGAGGGCCCGGCGTTCCACACGCGCGTGAGCACCCTGACGCTGTGCGACCTGGCGGGCCCGGACAAGGGCTTCGCCCCGGGGGCGGATCCGAACAAGGCCGCCAGCAGCAGCCTGTTCAAGTCCATCTCCACGCTCTCGCGGGTCATGCAGAAGCTCAGCAGCCAGCGGGAGGGGGAGGCCCCGTTCCTCCCGTACCGCGAGTCCGTGCTGACGTGGCTGCTGCGCGACAAGCTGACGGGGGACTGCCACACGCTGATGCTCGCGACGGTGTCGCCCTTCGCGCGGCACTACGACGCCACGGTGGCCACGCTGCAGTTCGCGGACCGCGCGCGGCGCATCCCGCTGCGGCCGGTGCTGCACAGCCGGTCCTTCGACACGGCGACGGTGCAGGTCGTGCGGCAGATCATGGACAACATCGCGAAGCTCACGAAGACGCAGGACGAGATCATGCGGCTCCTGCGCTGGCGGCACAAGCAGAAGGCGACGCAGGAGGAGCCGGCGCTGGGCGCGAGCGCGGGGTCTCCCGGGGCCCGCAAGCCCCCGGCAAAGGGCACCGGCCCGACGGCCCCCAAGACCAGCAAAGCCCCTGCATCGCCCACGACGGACCCGAAGATGGCCTCCGGCCTCGACCGCAAGTCCTCCGGCCTCGACCGGACGACCTCCGGCCTCGACCGGACGACCTCTGGCCTCGACCGGACGACCTCTGGCCTCGACCGGACGACCTCCGGCCTCGACCGGACGACCTCTGGCCTCGACCGGACGACCTCCGGCCTCGACCGCAAGTCCTCCGGCCTCGACCGGACGGCCTCTGGCGTGGACGGGACGGCCTCCCCCGTTGCCCCTTCCCTCAAAGGGCGGTCGCACTCCTCCGCCCCCCCAAAGCCCGGGCAGCGCCCGAAGAAGGCGTCGGTGGCCTCGGTGGCGCCGACGCGGCCGGGCAAACACCCGCGGCCCTCGCAGTCAGGCCCATCGGACGGGGACGGGCCCGCGGAGGGCGGAGCGGCTCCCCCGGACGCGCCCATGGCCCTGCAGGCGGACGAGCTGGAGCCGGGGCCCCTGGACGCACTTGATGTGCAGGCGCTGATGGAGATGGCGTCGCTAGAGGAGCGCCGGCAGCTCCGCGACCTGCAGCTCGAGATCAACGCGGCGACCGCCGAAGTCGTGGAGATGGTGCAGAGTCCTAACGAGCTCGACCCCGAGCGGGACCCGTGGAAGGCGCGGAGCCTGGACCACAGCCCGACGGCGCCGCGCAGCCCCGGGAGGTACCCGGTCGTGTCCGCACCCGCGACTGACGTCGCGGACCGCGGCACGCTGCCCACGCTGCAGAGCCCGCTGTCGTCGCCCACATTCCGGGAGGCGGGCCGGGGCATCGGCACCAAGGACGAGCTGCTGCAGCTCGGCGCCTTCCGTATCGAGTTCCTCCGCAGCCTCGGCGTCGAGCTGCCGCTGCTGCTGCCGGCGGAGCCCCCGGGCCCCGCCGCCCCTGTGTCGCCGCGAGCTGCGCTGAAGGTGCACTTTGACGACGTGAAGGTGCATTTCGAGGAACCGACCGCGTGGCCGGAGGCCCCCAGTGCGGACCACCCGTCGCCCTGCAGCCCCGGCGCCGGGATCTCCCCAGCGCTCCTCGATGAGGCCTCCGAAGCGGACCGGGAGCCCCCGCCGGACCCCGAACCGCCCGCCGACGCCGACGCGGACGCCGCGGGCGCGGGCTCCGACGCGCCGCACATGTCCCGCAAGCACTCAAGCATCACCGGCTACAACGCGGGCGACTACGTGATCGCGGCGGAGAACTCGGTGGTGCAGATCCCGGCCGCCCCCCTCACGGAGGCCTGGCTGCGGCGCCGCGCGCTCAGCAACGCCGCCAAGCGGGCCCTGCTAACGGTTGTGCTCTGCAACCGCCGCCGGGGCAACCTCCTCCCGCTGCCGCTCCTGGAGGTCATCTTCGACTGCGGCCTCAGCCCCGGGGGCCTGGTCGCCAGCCTCGGGGGCCACACCGGCGGCGTCACGTGCCTCACGGTCCACGATGACCTGGTCTGGACGGGCGCGCGCGACAACACCATCCGGATGTGGGACGCGGCCGGGCGGCTCAAGGGGGAGTGCCTCGGGCACCGCGGGTGGGTCTTCTGCCTGGCGCCGCTGAACGGGCTGATGTGGAGCGGGTCGGGCGACCACACCATCCGCCTGTGGACCTCCCGGGGGCTCTGCGTGCGCGTCATCGAGGCCCACGAGAAGGCCGTGACCTGCCTCACGGTCTTCAACGAGGAGATGTGGAGCGGCTCCGGCGACAAGACCATCCGCGTCTGGGACGAGACGGGGGAGCCGGTGCGGGAGCAGAAGGGGCACCAGCGCGGGGTCTTCGACCTGACCATCGTCCAGGACACGGTCTGGAGCCGCTCCCTGGACCGCAGCATCCGCATCTGGGACGAGTACGGGAAGTGCGGGGCGACGCTGCGGGAGCACACGGGCGCGGTGTACAACGTGGTGGTGCTGCGGCACCGGGTGTGGACGCGGGTGTGGACGTCGTCCGAGGACCACCGCATCCTCCTGTGGGACGACGAGGGGCGGCTGCTCGCGGAGTGCGACGGCCACTCGAAGGCGGTGTACTGCCTGACGGCGGTGCGCGACTGCGTGTGGAGCGGGTCGGACGACTGCAGCGTCGGCATCTGGGACTGGGAGGGCGACCTGGTGCGCAAGCTCACGCACCATCGCGCCCCGCTGTCCCAGATCCGGACGCACCTGGACTACGTGTTCACGGCGGCGGACGACGGGTCGCTCTTCGTGTGCGACGTGCGGGGCACGCTGCTGCGGAAGTGCGCGCCCCGCGAGGACAGCGTGAAGATCATGGCGACGGTGGAGAATGCGGTTTGGGCGGGGGTGGACGATGGGGAGGTTTGCATTTTCGAGGGATCGTTTGGGCTGCAGCCCTGAGCGCATGTCGCCCCAGCCCCCACGATACCTGTCCCCCTGTACCCCGTGGTACAAATTTGGCAGCAACCCATTCTAACCAAAACCATTCTGGGGAGGGGGGGGGGGGGTTACTAATCATGGGTGGGGAGCAGGGTTTTGCCTAGTGTTTGGTCCACCCTACAGGGGGAGGGTGGGTGGAGTGGGCAGGTATGAGGGGAAAAAAGTTTGTGTTCCCCATATGGGCCTCTCATTTATGGCTCTCTATTCAAGATTGCATTTTTCCCTTGAGGAAGTGATTTTTGGCTTTGTTTGTTTGGGTGGGTCTGCTAGTTCACCCCCTCCCCCTTTGGATAAGCCAAATCCTGGTGGGGAGGTGCTGGATGTTGCTGATGTCGTGTTCGTTCAGTTTTGTTGGTTGCATGGACTGAATGAATTTCAAGAGGTGAACCCGGATGGCTGGGTGCAGTGACGCCAGCATCTGCCATTCAGCTGTGACTCAGTGTGCGAGGGGCTCTGCAAGCCCTCCACAACGCTTCTGAACTAATGGGTCAATGAGGATTTAGTCTTTGCAGTCTTTTTTTCGAGATTGGGATCGTTGTCTTGGTGCGTCTGCACACATACAGATCCCCGGATCGGGCATGTCTGGAGGCGGGCGGTGGCAGCCGTGCGTCAAGAGCATCCTTTCTGGGGAAATCGCCAAATTGAGTAGGCCATGGAGGCCGTCTCGCTGCAGAGAGCACCACCAGCTGTGAAAGCCCCAATACACACACAACACACAGGGCAACATGGCGATGACGGGCTCACTGAACTAATACCGTGGAGCTGGCCCGGCGGAAGCCACGGAGCCACCACCCCACTTCCAGGGTGGTCCTGGGGCAGCGAGCCAGGTTCTGGCCCAAGTGCATATTGCACTGGTCGAGGGGCAACACAGGGATGCACCCCTGGCCTGCACCGAAGGCCTGCTATAATGGGGAGCGATCCGACCCGAGGACGCCACCGTGGCCATACAGGCTCAACCGGGAGACCTGGTAAAACATGGTGAAACCCCTGCGTCCGCACACATACACACATGCGTGCACACACACGCAAATACCGGCCCACGCCCACACATGCTGAGTTGCTGATCTCACAGATGGGGTAAAGTGGCACTGTTCTCATGCAGGACCAAATCCGTCTGTGGCCTCCGCTCTGCATACGGGTCCCCCTCGACAATGGTGTCAGTCTCACCCACATGCGCAGGGGCTGCAGGGCATGGGAGGGACACGCACTTGCAGAGGTGCTGCCTGTGTCTGGGTGCAGACATATGACAGGCAGTTGTGGCCGTGTGGCCTCTGTTGACTTTGAGGGAACGTTAGTGTGCCGTGCCAAGCATCTTTTTTGGCCAAAATGCCCCTGACCACCACTATACCAAGCGCCATCCAACACTCGCCCGCCCTAGGGACCCAAGGAGGCAAGGCTTACATAGCCTTTTTGATTCCTCTTTGCTTTGGAGACCCCGAGAAGGTATTCTTTGATTCTTTCCCAAATTGGGCACTCCAAGGGGGAGCACCTCACACGGGGTGCACGCGACGCGGAGATTTAGCCTGACCAAGCACCCGTACCAAGCCGTAGTTTGCTCTACTAATAGGGCAAGGCGAACACAAGAAGGAGGTTCCGTCACCAACCATGCAACTGGGAGAATTGAGAGATCATCTTGTCCACCAAACCACATCTTTACGCGGGAACAGATGTGGTTGGTTACGAAGCGAACAAAACCCAAAAGAGTGTCAGCAGCTTCTCTTCCAAGATCCAGCGGGACCGGGGCACCCGAACTGGGGTGTTGGTTGCTCCCAAGGGGCCATCTTATGTATTTTCACCTTGGGAGGTGCCCAATGGGGAAGGTGGGTTGCTCTATAAATACCATTTCTTGCCCCCAAACACGATGTTGCTGCGGCCAAACCGTTGCCAATGGACATGCCAATTGGCACACACATCATGTGAACAGGCCCGCTTCCAATTGTGCACAAGCAGCAGAGTAGTTGATTATTTTGCCATCCTCATTGTGGGAAGGAGGGGTGTTTACACAAGTCTTATGGCCAATGGGTTTGCTCTCCTTATGGGCCATTTTGGACCCAGTTTTGGGGGGGGGGTTACAAATCAGGGCCTTCCAGGTGTACTTGCCGCAACAATAGCGCACAGTGCGCACACGGCGCAAGTACCCCCCCCCCCGTGTCCAAGAACCACCTTGCGCAAGAACCAACCCCTGGTTCCGCGGTCAAATTCTCGCATCACTTTTTTTACCAGGGTAGTGGGTTTTTCATGTTTCTGGTGGATGTAGGACAGCTATTCAGGTGTGCAGGACATCATTTCATGTGTGTTACTATGGGTCCCCCCATCAGGGGGGACCCTATCAGTCACTCACAGGCGCATTCATTCGTCAACGTGGTTAACTGTGGGAAAGGAGAGGGCACGCATGTCCTGGCGCAACGCGCCGGAAATTTTTTTTTTCCGCGGTACGGGGTTGCCCACGGCTGTGCGCAAGAACCAACCCCTGGTTCCGCGGTCAAATTTAGGGGGAAAAGTGTTCGCAAGAACCAACCCCTGGTTCCGCGGTCAAACATTGCTGGTTCTTGGACACGGGGGGGGGGGGGTACTCCCCCCAAGGTAGCTATTCCACTTTCCCCCAAGACAGCATCCCCAACTCCGGCAGGGGTTATGAAGCCATCTATATTGAGGGATACCCAAGATGGCCCACTTTCGAACCTCTACCACTGTCCCAATGCTCAACACTGCTTCCCCTCCTTGTGATCCACACATGACGGGAAAATGCATCTCAGTGGGGGGAGGGGAGCGGGGGCACTTGAGCTCCCCGAAAGAGGAGGTATAGGGTGGAAAACAAAGGAGCAACTGCTTGGCAGTTGTGGTCCATTCAGGGGGAAAGGGGGGTTGTCAGCAGAAATCCCTCCAAAGGTCCCAAAAACTGGGCCAGTGGAGATAATGACCCAGGTTTAGTGGAACCGCTTGTCCCTGACTGCCCATAAAAACGACATTTGTACCCAACCCTCCAAAACCTACTGCCCGCGCGGTGCGGCCTAGTGCCATGTCAGTCCAGTGTGCACGAACCCAATGTGTTATTGAATGTTGTTGAAAAGTGGGCGCTGGGTACTGAATGCAAGGATTGGAAGGCCTGAAGTGCTTCATTGGGGGCAACTTTTTGGGTGGAACGGGTCATGCTCTGATGCATGCATATGAACAAAAGTTCAATGGTGCCATGTGGCCTCCGCAGTTACTGCGTCAATGAATTCCGAACTGCTGCAGCTACGCCGCCTGTTTTCTTATCTACGAGGCACCATGAAGGACTGTGTTCCTGCAACGATTATGGGCCCATGCAATGTTTGATGCACTATCATGTGCCGCCCATGGTGGGGTATCAGACATGCATGGACAGTTGAAGTGGAAGGCCCGCTGTGTTTGTGATGACCTCCTCAGGGGCACTCGGCGAGGTTTTCCGCAAACACACTGAGTCCTGATCCGGCACAACCCCCCCCCCCCCCCAGGGGAGGACGCCATGGGCAGAAGTTGCATTCTGGATTCCCCCCCCCCCCGGCAGGTGGATGCCCGCGGCAGTGCGGATGCCCGCAGTGGTGCAGATGCCTGCTTGTCATAGCAGAAGGTTCAAAGGGGCCCCAAAGGCGAGCGGCCAATAGGCGCCGCCACAGGCTAACAGAGCCAACCACCAAGGCCTTGCGCCAAACCCCCCCCCTCTCCCTCCCTGTAGGGGTCTCACCGATGCCGTGGGAGGGGGAAGAGCTGACCCGGACAGCCCAACAGACATTCGGTAGCCCCCGTCATGTCCACGCATAAGTGCTGCTTTGTCTAACCACAGTGACCCCGTGCTCGCGTCATTTTATGGGACCAGGGCCGTGCTCGTACAGAGAAGGTGGAGCAGGGGAAGTTGTCATGCCCCTGCGGGTCTTTTACCTGCCCCCCCCCCCCTCCATTTGCACACCCGTGCTCGAAAAGCGGAAGGGGGGGGGGCTGAGTGGTAGTCGTAGTTGATGTAGAAGCAAGCGGCTGACCGGATTCTGCGGGAGGGGGATGAGCTGACTGAAGCCAGCCTCGGCGACATTCGATAGCCCAGCCCAATGGGCGAAGTCAAGGCAACATTCAGCACGGGTTTGAGCGGTGGCCGTATTGCCTGTGCCACGCGGGCTATGTCAGTAGCTGAGGATCCGTTGCTTCACAACCCCCCCCGCCCCCCCCCACCACCCATTTGCTCAGGCAGTATCGAATCAAACTAATCAAAGGCCATTTTTCCGGCGTCCACTGCTTTGCGGCAACGCCCTGGCAGAGTCTCGTCCGGTGTTTTCGGAGGAGACGGACCGGGTTTCCCCAATGTGTCTCAGCTTGAGATATTCGTTCCGATTTGCTGCTGGTCTTTGCAACCGCGTGTTTATGTTTATGTCGGGGAGCGGGGACGGGACTCCAACCGTCTGGGAGAACCACTATCACTTCAAACTAATCAAACGCCGTTTTCCCGGCGTCCACTGCTTTGCGGCGATGCCCTGGCAGAGTCTCGTCTGGTGTTTTCGGAGGAGACGGACCGGGTTTTGCCCGTTGGGCACACGCCCGCCGGGGCTGACCCTGCCACTTCGCTGACCACGCGAGTGCCTCCCCCCCCCCCTCGCCACGCGGGCAAACAGAGGGCCAAGCACCGCCCGCCTTCGCATTCGGTGTCAGAGGCGATTTTCACAGCGCGTGAGGCCCTCATGCCGGCCATTGGAAAGGCGCACATCTCAGCCCACCGTTTGTACGCTCACCGCCCCGTCCGGCTCCACAGCCCTCGCCCTAACCACCAGTTTCACCCTCTGCCCCACCCGGACTTGAGCCGGTTTGTATCCCCCCCCCGGCCCCCGCGGCCCTTGGTTTGGTCAGGGGCAAAGGCAGGGATGCATTAGAAGGGAAGGCACCAGAGAGGCGGCCCTAGAGGCGGTTAGGCAGGCGGTTGGAGGAGGTTGCCAAAGCGGTTGGGGGCCGTTGCTGTCGGTTACGAATGCCGTTGAAGCTGGCACTTGCTGCCAGGGAGACAGTGGCTGTGCATAGCCTGGGCGCCCTGGAGGGGGGGGGGGGGGTACCTCTCCCCCTTCCCATGCATCCCTGGGCAAAGGGAGGGCGAGCCAGTCTTGCCCTCACTCGACGGGCCATACAATGAGATCGCTAAGACGGCTGCAGGTCTCCAGGATTCAACCAAGAGCAGTGAAGGCTGCAGTGGGCAGGCGCAACTGGAACGACAGCGTACCTGACCTCTTTGTGCCCCCCCAGCCCCTTGCGCAGGCAAGGCCTTCTTTCAGGCTGGTGACCCCCCCTGGTGCTCGCCCTGAACCAGACCGTGCTTGCACGTGTGTGGAGGGGGGGGGCGTTATCTCACCGGAGGCAAACCATTGTCATGTCAACACATGCGCAAAAGTTTTGGTCTCCTGCCTTTTTGAGCTCCTGTAAGTTTTGGTGGTGGGCCAGACAGACAGACACAGAAGCAAGACAGAATGCGTGCAGGACTGAGCGACTTTTGCAAGTTTGCTGCTCTGCTTTGAACTGAGGGGGGGGCGGGGGCAGTTTCCTGTGATATGTGAAGTCAAAGCCTCGTCGACAATCCAAGTCCAGTGGTGCCGGCTGAGTGGTGGTCTGTGACGTCCCGCTGCAAACCATTGCTGTGCATGTTGGTGGCCTGTCCACTGGCATCTCTCTGTGTCTCAACTTTGCGCCAGAACGGTACCGGTGGTCTACTAGGCCACTGACAAGCCTGTTTTTTTGCTGCATTTTTGTGCTGGCCGTGTCTTGTGCCCACGTACAATAACTCAGCGTTCTGTCGGGGGGGGGGCACAGCCCCGGCACACCAACTACTGGGCTCGCTAACACGAAAACGACACCAGCAGGAGCACCGGCCGCAGCGACCGACAGAACGCAGCGACCCGACGCAACATGCGAAGGGAAGAACGGGCGACTGTCCAGGGCCCTGTAAAGAAACAACAACCAGGCGGAATGTCACACGGGGCGTCCAACTAAAACCTCTGGACCACCAAGTCTGCATCCAAGCGAAGAGCTGTCCCCCCCACCCCACCCCACCCCACCCATTGCGCAAGCACCGCCTTGTCCAAGCACGGGACCCTGTCTGACCGTTGTTTTCCTATTTTTTTTCTGACCGCGGTTTTTGTGGTCAGAAATGTCAAAAACTTGACGCAGTTGTGCTTCAATTTTAGAGGGAAAAGGGGGCTGGATCATGCTTGTGGTAGTTCCTCCTGCTCATACCAACATTCTGCTTGCAACTGCAACCCAATGCTTTTTGCTTTGATGTGATTTTCAGCCATGGTTAATGGTGCTATCGCTGGCACGGCTGTTACGTGCATCCGGTCCGGCGGTGAGCATGTGCCCACCACAATTATTGGCCTTTCTATTCCACAGCCCGTGATGCCCCTAGTGGGCAGTGAGGACGTCCGGGACATGCTGAAATTGACTTGCACATTGTGTTCTGATTCCCTGTTGTGACATTTGTGGGTAAGGTGAAGTATGGGCAGGTGTTCGCCACATACATTCTTTTGGTACTGCACGTTGGGCGCAAGCACGGGCTTGTCTAAGCAGGGGACCCCGTCTGACCGTTGTTTTCCTGACTTTCAGCGTGCTTGCGCAAGGCCGGGGGGGGGGACTTGGTGGGAGGTCGAAGCAAGTGATTCTCAAGTCCATTTGACAATTGCATGGAAAACAGCACCAGCGATTGCAGGAGAACAAGGCGTGCCTCCGTCACATCCGCCAATGGTTGGACACCGGCGCCCTATTCCAGCCTTTGGGTGATGTTGCAGGAAGCAAAAACATGTGTGCTCCCCCCCCCCCCCCCCAGCCCCTGCGAGAGCAACACCCTTGTCAGAGTTACAGCAGGTGTTGTTTCCGCAACTTTTGAAGCACTTTCTACATTGCCCTTTCCAAAGGGGCCCCTGTGTCAGAGCAATGGCAGGTGTTGTTTCCATCAAATCACCTCAAAGAGAGGTTGTTAGATGATGCGTAGGCGCAGACGCCATACACACATCCCTTTTGGGGGGTCATTTGCGTAGCATACCCCAAGGCATGATACTGGATGTCCAACCCCTTGTAAACTTGTAACAAAACTGTACTACGGTACAGTTTTGTGGTGCAACGGTCACTTCATGACTGTCAAAAGTTTGTGGCTAGAAGGATTTGAACCAGGGTCGAGAAGAAAAAAGGGCTCAGGGGAGATCGGCTGAGTCGGCGATCGGCCGGATCCCGCCGGCCGGGATTCGGACCGGCACCAGGCGGTTTCTTGGCCTAACTTTCGACCACCCGCCACTGAGTATCCCTGCACACCCCGGGTTCCCCAATGTTTGTAGTCGTAGTTTGCAACTGAAAAAAAGCCCAACTGTGTGTTTCTGCCTGGTTGCCTGCCTGGTTGCCCGACTAACTGACTAACTGCACGACTGACTACTTGCCTGCCTGATTGAGTGATTGGCTGACTTTTGGCCTCTCTTCAAGGTGCCTTGCCGAAGGCAATAGAATTGGGGGATTTTGGTATTGCTCTCACAAGGGGGTACACTAGTCATCGTTTACAGATACTAACAGCAGCAGCTGCAGTAGCAGTAGCAGTAGCAGTAGTGGCAACCCCTCCACCAGTGAGCCCTCAGCACAGTTTGCCAGCCACAGCACAACTACAACCAGCAGTATACCCATATATCCCGCAACTCAGGTCCCATTCCCCGATACAACGACAGCACCGGCTCCACCTGGAGCACACCCTGCAACCCCCACCAGGCCCAGCACAAAAATCAGAAAAGCACCACACCCACAAAAAAGTCGGGTCCATGTGCATCACCTCAGAGGGAGGTGGATGCTGTTCAACCCCGGGCGAGCTTCCGCCTCTGGATGTAGATAAGAGGCTGGGGGGGGCTGCCCTGATCTTGAGTGGGTGGGTGCCTCAAACCACCCCTGAGCCACCCCCTACCTTTCTTATAAAACAATAACTACGCCCTTCTCCCCTTGTAACTAACTAGCTAGCAACAACAACAACAACAACAAGCAACAAGCATGCCTCCTTTCGGTTTGGGTTGGGGAAGGCACCTTGCCATGCGACCCATTAGGGGAGCAAACAGTGGGAACCTGTGCCCTTAGGCCCCAGGCTATGCACCCCAAAAAAATGCATTCTCCTTTCCAATTTGGCCATTACTCCTTAGGGATCTACTCTCCTTTCGCCATCTGTTGCAGTTACCTTTGGCCTTTGGAAGTCGAGAGTTTGAGGTCCCAACTCACTAGAGGAGTGTGGACATGCAATACAGGCAATGACTGTGCTCTATGTAGCACCACATATGTGGGTCATGAAAGCTTTGGTACAACAACAAAGGCCACAAACTACTCTGCAGTTTGTGTGAACAAGTCATCCCCAAGGGTGGGTGTTGGATTAATCAGAACAATAACTTAGTTGACAAACATTGCACTCAACAATAGATGCTTTCTTCATGTAGCACAATGCACGCACGGCACCACTATCCCCGTCATCATTGATGTCAATCTCCTCCCGCAAATCAGCCCATACATCGTGGGGCACATGGGGCCAAGGGCCATAAGGTGGGGCAACACTACCAAGAGCAGTGACATATAGGACAACGGAACGCCTTGAAGATATTTTATTTGCCAAAGATAGACGGTTGTAGGCGCACAAACTACCCCACATAGCAAGGGGTGATAGAAGGGCAAGGGGCCAATGGGAACACGGGAAAATGCAACGGATGGTGAGGACCATATTGATTGTGGCTTCTTGCACAACAAGGGAATATGGGGACTCATTCGCCGTGGGGGCACCTTTAGCACAGTGCGCAATGCAACTACTTGTCGTACTAGAAACCCCTACTTCGTGGTACGAGGGGCGTCATGGTTGTTTGACAACATGGGTTTGATGCTTCTGCCGCATCTGTGATATGGCATATTTGGGTTTTCACTCAATGTCACCCATTTTCACCCATTTTCACCCTTTTTTACCCATTCTTTGCTCATTTCCCTGCATGTTCTCCTTTCTAGGTTGATTCCCCCTCATCATGGATCAAGAAAGCAGCAAACATGCAGTGGAAGCCGGTCAGGGGGAAGGTGATGTGGTGTCGTAGACCTGCAGCTGGATTAGAGCCTAAGTCATGCGCCCTTCGCGACCCGTGCTACGGTGGAGAGGGGCCGGAATGGTCATCCCCTGTGGTGCAGGATACACCAAGCTTAGGAGCGACAACGCTACATCAGTCACTCAAGAAATGGGAAATGTCAGTCAGGATGGCGACCATCGCCGTTCATGGATTTTTCCATTTTGCATGATGTTTTATTGGAAGGGAAGGTAGCCTGCAACTGTCTTGAGCTACGGTAGCTGGGGTGGCCTAATTTTGAGGGCATTTGGAAAAGGTGTGTGGGAGACTCTTCGGGGGGGAATTTAGTCTAAAAGTAGCATGCATTGTGCAGTGCAAGTGTTCCCCTGTGGCGTGTTGTTTGGGTGGGGCCATGCGCGCAACCATGCAGCCACGCTTGTGGTGACAGGGGATGACATGTGGGCTGCGATGCTGCAATTGCCTCGTGCCTAGAGTGCGCCAACAACCTGGCACCTCCCAGGAGTGCACGGCTGTGAAAGTATGGCATGGATAATGTCGGAAGATGAGGTGGCGGCAGTCAAAGGGCAGGGTGCTACATGAGGCGTCTCAGCAACACGCTGTTGTTACCCCTCCATGGGCGGTAGTGCCATCGCTGCCGGTATCAATCAGTTCCAGGGAGGAGTCACCAAAGTCTCCGCTTTTTTCAGGCATTAGACCCTTGATTCCACGCTTGGGATGGTCAAGGCGGCCGGTCCCAGTCAGTTCTTGTGATGGGCTCCCGGGGTCTCCGCTGTGTTCCGCAATTTGGGTGCTGATGACCCCCTCTAGGGCCTCCATCTGCTCATTTCACGCGGAGCGACCATCAGGACCCTCCCTGAGCCTGGTAGGCTGCTGCACTCTGGACACTGGACAGGCGCTGAGTTCCGAGGACACGGCCTCGACAGTGCCGCGGGAAGATAGTTCTAAAGCCTAAAGCGGCAACGGGTACGCAAGCGTTTGGTATTGTTCTAGATTGTTGTGTTCTCGGCCATGGATCCACTTGCAGAGGCCGCACCCAGCGCTGACGATGGCATTGTAGAATCGTCGCACACGGAGGACTCTCTCTGAGTGTCTATCTTTTTTTTCCGACCAGTCGACGTATGTCATGGGTCTGGGGCTGCGTGCCACGTGCCACGCGCTCCATGGCCACAGCCGGCGCTCCGCACTGCTGCTCGCGGTGCTGTTCGTCTGCGCGGTCCACGGGGACGTTGTCGTGCAGCCCCGCATAGTTGCCATCGAGGACATCGTCACCGCCAGGCCTGGCAGAGAGCGGATCAGCCCCGTCACCTTCACGGTCTCGGGGCTGCGCTTTTTAGACACGTCCAGTTACGCGTGTTTCTGGTCCACTCCCTGGACCAACCGGACGCGGCTGCGCACCGCTGTGCGAGGCCGTCAGCTGCTGTGTACCTTAGGCGCCGGGCACCCCCTCAAGAAATGGCACATGGCGGGGCTTTGGCCGCTGGTCGACTGGGGGAAGGAGGGGACGATGGGAGGCTCTGCGCGGCTCACCGTCCGGCGGCCAGGGGCCAACAGCAAATGGTGGGCGGAGAGCCACACCGTCGTCGAGGTCCCGGTGTTTTTCGTGCGCTGGCCGAGGCTGGAGCCTGGCGAGCCCGCGGCGCTGACCGAGGAGAAGCGGAAGCTGTCCGTGCGGTTTCAGGATTACATCCGGCGCAAGCAGAACCCGCCGGACTGCTGGGCTGCGTCCGTCGTGCTGCTGCAGAGGTTGCAGCCCACGGGGCTGGGGTCGCAGTTGATGATGGTCGCGCGGCACCTGTTCGAGGTTGTGCACAACAACAGCGTCTTCATCCCCGCCTTCGAATGGAACTATGCGGAGGGGCTGGCGCCCCCCGTCTGGTCGCAGATCTTCCGGCCGCTCTCACATTGTGAGACCGTTCTCCTGGAGAATGCGCTGCCCCGCCGCGATTTCAAGCACCCCAACATCAGCCCCTTTATGACGAAGGCCAAGTTCCACGACTTCCAGACTTCGCCTCCCCCGAACTGGGACCAGCAGCTGCCTCAGGAGTTCACGCACTACGGGTGGGGCTGGGTGTACGGGCAGTTGCTGCGGTACATCATGAAGCCCAGCGATCGCATGATGGCGTACGTGGGCCCGGCGCAGGAGCAGCTGAGGAAGGACGCGGGCGGGAAGGAGCTGGTGTGCCTGTACATGCGGCAGGGGGAGCGCGGCACGGGGGCCCGGAGCATCCCCTTCGGCCCGTTCCCGATGCAGAAGTGGCACCCCGACGACCTGTTCGACCTGCTGCAGCAGCGGGCGCTGCCGAAGTTCCCCCACGCGGCCTGGCTGGTGGTCAGCGACACCGTGGCCCTGAAGCAGGGCATCATCCGAGAGGCCCAGCGCACGGGCCTGCGCATCTTCACGAGCCTCGACCTCAACATGACGCGGCCCAAGGACGGCCAGGACTGCCTCCGCGAGAAGCACCTCATCCAGTGCAGCGCTTCGGTGTCGCGGGACGCCGTGCGCTTCTTCATCCTCGTGGACCTGATGCTGATGACCCGTTGCAACCACTTCATCGGGACCCTGTCCTCCACCTTCGCGCGCGCCGCGCTCTACCACAGTTATGGGCGCGGCCTCAACAAAACCGTGGCGTTCTCGGTGGAGTAGCCCCGTCTAGCCCCAGGCACACATCAAAGCGCTCAAGCCGTTGTCCCCACCTCTTGAGAGCGATGCGCAGGGCTCCTTTTCACAACTCGGCACCACCGGGGGTAGGGGGCTAGGGGGGGGGGGGGGGGGGGGTTCCACACCACGCAACCCCCCAAACCCACCCCAAAAAGATTGGGCCAAATTTTCTTCCGGGCCTTCGGCCGATCAGAAGCTTTCTCTGGCGGATTCGGCGCCAAATAGTTTACACCAAAAATTTTCTTCGGCGCCTTCGGCACCTCTAAAAACTCAGCACCACTGGGGGGGTTGACCCCCCCCCCCCCTTAAAAGCCCTGGTGGTGTGTGTAACTCTGAGATAAGAGCCAGGTTTTGTGTGTTTTGGGGTGCGGTGCGCAGACATTTGCTAGCCGTCGCAACCACATTTCTATCATATCAACGTACAACGTATCGTCCAGCACCCCCTGTGCGTATTTTTGACCCGGGCTGTGCTTTGACAGATCATTGGTTTCTTCACTTTGTCTTCTCATGTCTACTGTTGACTCCACTGAGGAGAGGACAACCCAACCCAAGAGGAACAAGGGGACATCCAGGAGTACCACAGACTGTTTACAGTGGGAGTGGAGGAAGAAAGATGATGAGGAGGAGGAGTTAACATGACCACCCATGAAATGATTCTGTGTGTTCATCTTTGCAGGGTGTCGGGAGATGCTTTCCTTTGTGTTTGGTTCTGGGTTTTGCCACCGTTTCAGCTTCTGGAAGATTCCCCCATTTTAGCCATTGGGTGCAAGGGGGGATGTCAGGGTCCAGTGCAACGTTTGCCTATGCAGATGTCATGAACAAGCCAGGGTTGTGATGGTTTTTTTTGCGACCAATTCCCTGACAGGTGGGCTTGCCAAAGGCAATAGAAATTGCCCCCCAATTTTATGACCTCCAAATCATCAGTGTTCTGGATTTTTTTTTTGGTAGTTTTGAGACAAATCATTGTTTCTGGTCCCGAGTCTATGGGGCCTGCCTGGACCAGCAGCCAGGGATTGACCTCTGACCGATATGTTATCCTGACCTGGATCCAGAGAGCCAGAGAACGTTGAAGTCAGAGCTACCGTGCCAATCCTGACTATTTGCGGAAATAATTAAATCCCGGTCCAACGTGTTGTTTTGGCGCAAAAAAAATCGCAAAAATAAAATATTTTTTGTCCCTACCCCCCTTTGCAGAAATACCATAATATTACCTCAGGTCTACCGCCTGCCCAAATGGGCCTGGTGATTCAAGACAATTGGGGGCCGCAAAAAAGCGAGGAGTGCGTAGAGTACCCTGTGTTTGGGTACTGGACTTAATTGTGTATCGTGGACAGTGCGCGATCGCATGCTCATTCTGCGCTTACGCGCTTTTTCTGTGTTTCGTGGCCTATGTGTTCTTATGTTTTCCCGGTGATGGCGAATTTTGTAGCATTACTCAGTGCCCCATCACTGCTATGCATTATCTTATGCTTTGATGCCCCATTCCTCTCCGTATGTTTTACATAATGCCGCGTTGATCACTAGCGTCCACTGCCACAGACCCGCCTTGGATGGAGAAACAGAAACTTGTGGAGTTTGGATGACGGCTTCCAAGGTGTAGAACCTGAGCAGACTGATCTGTTGTTGAACAATACGCCGTGTTTATGCAGCTACGTTCACTGTTTACCTATCCATCGCCTGCTACGCTGTACGAGTGAGGAATAGCACGCCGGAGTTTTTGTTTTATTGGTTATGCATGAGCTTTTACTGAATCCACACTTTTGTCACCTGCGACTTTTATTGGTTATACATGAGCTTTTGCTAAATCCACACCTTTGTCACCTGTGACTTTTATTGGTTATACATGAGCTTTTGCTAAATCCACACCTTTGTCACCTGTGACTTTTATGACAAGTGGTTTTGCTCAATGAAACATATTGTTTGCCAGTTGAATTGAGCGGAAGGTACATTACAAGAATTTGATCCACCTGCAGCTGTGGCCTGGCTGTACAGGTGCGAAACAGGTTGTTGACCTTGTTGGCCAACGTCCTGTCAAGAGGGGCATGACACGAGGTGCCCAGATCTGGGTACAGCAGGAAGCCCGTGACCAAATGCGCCGCGGAGTCCATCCTACAAGTGTGGTGGTTTCAGCATTTGATGTGCCTTGTGCACGATTATCGAGATCGAACCGAATTTACAAACCGGTTTTGAGAAAAAGTCGTCGGGCCATGTTGTAAATTCCATTAGTGTTTCCACATTTAACATGCCAGGGGCACTATTATGGACGAAACTTGGATCCGGCTCATTGAAAACTGGTAGAGTTGAAGCATCCGAAACCCTTGCTTGTTGGTGCTTGTCTGTGCTATGGACTGCAATCCCAGAGTTCAACTGATCCACATTTGTATGCCTGCGTAGGATTGGACTGCAATCCCACAGTCCAAATGATGAACATTTGTATGCCTGTGTAGGATTGAACTGCAATCCTACAGTCCAAGGCCCCCCAGGCCCTTCGCAAAAATGGGCTCCACAAAAAAAAACGCAAAATAAGAAAAAATTTGTCCCAATACGCTCCGCAAAAATGGGTTCCACAGCAAAAATCGCAAAAAGAAATATTTTTACCCGTGTTTTAAGTGTTGTCGCAAAATTTTGCTTAAATAAAATTCGAAATACCCAACGCAAAACGTAGGATTCCGCAAATAGTTAGGATTGGCACGGTACGAACAGCAGCCTAGATGAGGGCAGGCTGGCAAGCGAAGTCACACTGATGGCCCGACAAGCAATGAAGAATTGGTATTTGTACCAATTCCAAACCTAACCAATGTACAGTCCCAGTAGGCAATGAAGGCCATGGAGGGCAGGCGCGGCTGGAGGCTAATGCAGACATTGCAACGTGATCTGATTGCAGTCTTCAGGGGCTCTCCAGGTGCATTTCGCTGACACTTATTTTCACTCAGCCGAACCCTGTTTCTTTTCCTTCTCGTAGCAGATCCAGCAGAGCGCCCGTGTCGTGCACCAGCCACAGAAAGTACGCACCACAATCCACAGGGTAGTGTGACACAGCAGTGGCATGAGGGCATGGAGTGAATCAAGGTATTGTATCGCGATGGCGCGAAAAAGACAAACTGTGATTGATGAGACTCGTGAGGCGGCATACAGCGCTCCGCTAGGCTACAACCAAGGTTCAGGTGATGTGTACAGGCCAGACCGCATGCTTGACCTGCAGCTTGTCCATCCCTGCGTGCTTGGACTTGGACGACGTTTTTGTATCAAGACCTCTGGCTTATGGTGACAGCTGCTGATTTTATTGTGCAAGCGGGTCAAGGAAGTAACCATCCCCTTGCCAAGGCTGTCATTAAGAAGTGACTTTTTTTTTTGCGAAGCCAAGACCCACCAACTGCCAACTGCCAACCACCACCAACCGCCAACTACCAACTGCCACCAACCGCCAACCACCAACTGCCGCCAACCGCCACCAACCACCAACCGCCAGCTTCTACCACTCGCATGCTGCCAACAGCCAACCGTTGAAGTAGAGAAGTTCCAATGACCAAGAATCAGAGAGCCCCCGTGAAAGTTCGTTTGTGTTGGCGTTATGAAAGTCTGTCTTTCCCCATAAGGACAGTCTTGCCCCTCGCAAGGAACCCCTTGAAAGTTTTATAGTGATTTCAACACTGTGTGTTTGTTGTGCCTCTCCTGCTGCTTGCTGCTGGTGTAGGGTTCCTGCTGCTTGTTTTTGATGGGGAAAATGTTTTATTGTTGAAATACAACCAATCCAGGATAACCCAAGCCAGAGATAAGCAAGTAGAAGAAGATCAGGATCAAAGCATGAAGGGCTGCAGTCACAAAGAGTTAGATAAAGACAACTATCAACAATAGACCACAGCAATTAGCATACATTGCAACTCAGGATGAAATATATTACATGTTTGAGAAAAACTGATTGGAAAACTGCCCCAAGGGCTCACTCTCATCCACAGTGCCATCTTGAGATGTGCACTCTTTGTTTTTGGGTCCCATAGGTGCTGAGGTGGCATGGCTTGTGGCGCTGAGGTCACTGCCATGTCACATGGGATATTCCTACTTAGCTAGGCTGACGGGGTATTGAACCCAGGACCTCTCAAAAAGAGGTGCCCCAGCCCCCTAGGGTGCATACCACTAGGATAGCTAAGAATTCATGAGAAAACATAGATAAATTCATAGGCTCTGCCCTCAGTATATCAGTGCCTCAACAACCCAGGAAAAGATGTTTTAGTGCCTATAGCTTGGGGATAAAGGGGTCCACACCACATCCTGATTTAGTGTTTGGTTCCATAGGTCAAAATGTGTTATCACCCATTTTTGTTGGGCCAGTACTAAGATAAAAATGCATGAGTGCTTAGAGCACCTCTTATACAACTAAAGTATACCCTAAAGCATTGGAAAAGCACTTTTTCTTACTCCTGGGAACATGAAAATATGTTGTATTTCCCTACCCCAAAAGCAGAGCATATCGCCAGCAAGACAAAACGACACAGTGGTCTGATAGGTGCCCCAAGCAGTACAAAGAAGAAAATCAATGGCCCTTGAGGTACAGAGGAAAGGACTTGCGAATGAATAACCAAGGTCTGGTTGCTTGGATGGGGGTGACGCAATGGCAGCCGTTGCGTATCCACTTGGGTCGCCACGCTTTCAGGGACACAAGATTCCACAGGTCAAGTAAGTACCTATTCAATCATCCCTTCTTTTTCGTTTGAGCAACTAGATGAGGCAAAGGCTAGGTGGTCGTTTGAATCTTCACCTCTTTGTGGTACTTCATAGAGTATGTAGCCAGTGCAGGGAAAGATGGTGTACCAAAATGCGGGAATAATCCTGAGTGATTCAATCAAATCGTAAAACCATGGCACCCCATGCTGAATTTGAACTTTGCTAATTTTCTTCATTTTTAGTGCATTTTTGCGCATTTCACAACTTCAAGATCTACGTACACCCCCTCCCCTTGCGCAAGCACACTGAAAGCCAGGAAAACGGCGGCCTGACCGGGTCCCGGTGCTTGGACAAGGCAGTGTTTGCGCCTACCACCAAGACCTAGTCTAACCATCGTTTTTCTGGTTTCTTCTGACCATGGCAGCGATGGGCAGGACGCCCCATTTGGCTCAGCTCTGCTGAGGCCTCTGTGGAACGTTGGACCCCCCCCTTCTGCGGAATCAGAACCTCTGTATTTGGCTGGCTAAGTATCCAGTGTGTTTGCTCTCCCATGCCTCGTCAGAAAAAGCGGGCAGGCAACGTCCTCGGCTACGGCCTCCTCCAGTCCCTGTGGGACAGGTACAGGGGGGGACTGCGGCGGCGGTGTTTTAGGCCTCCTGCGCTTGGGGGTTGGAGGGGTGACGGGTTGGTGTGGGGACCTCAGCAGACCTGGTGGGTGCCGTGTAGGCCTGTGCAGGCATGGTTTGTGTGTGTGTGTGTGTGTGTGTGTGTGTGTGTGTGTGTGTGTGTGTGTGTGTGTGTGTGTGTGTGTGTGTGTGTGTGTGTGCTCTTTATTTGTCCTGGCCGCTCTTGCGACGGGCGGTTTAGGGGTTAGCGGGTTAGAGCCTGCCTGTGGCCTGCCTTATCCCACCCCTGTATTATTTACGGGGCATATGGCTTTTAATGTCCTGGACGCTCTTGGGTCAGGGAAGGGCCTGTGGGTTAGGGTTAAGGGGTTACCTAAGCTCCCGCCCCTAGGACTCCCCCCCCATGTCAGAAGGCAAGGGGCGCCGAGGTTATGTATCTTCCCCTTCCGCCCCCCCATGGCCCCGGAGTGGATCCCCACTGCGCTCACCTAGGATTTTATGAGGTACCGGAATCCCGTAACTGAACCGTCCAAAAACTGCCGCGATCGCGATTTACGGCCCGCCGCAACCCAATTTTGCCGAGGTTTTGGTGATTTGTGCCAAACCTGTGCGCATCTGCCCCAATTTAGATAGCGCAATCGGTAAAATACGACGTTATCTAGTTGCTGTATTGAAATCACGTCGATTGCATTACCGGATGTCCAGATAAACCCAAAATACGACCATTTTTGCCCATTTTTGCCACTTTCGGGCCATAAACGGTCATTTCGATGATGTCCTTGTGGTGTCACGAGATTTCAAATTGATCAAATTTGTCCCTAGTGCCCTGTGAGGCTAGGCAAGCAATGATTTGTGCCCGTGCCTGCCCTTTACTCAAGATAATAATCCGGAGGGTGCCAAAAAACGCCGGAAACAGCTATATTTGCACTTTTGAACACATAAATGTTGATTAAAGTGATACGGCCGTGCTTTCATGTGATTTCAAATTGATCACATTTGTCGGCTGTGCTACGTGAGGCTTGGCGAGCAATGATTTGTGCCCATGCATGCCCTTTACCCAAGATAATAATCCGGAGCTGGCCAAAAAACGCCCAAAACAGCTATATTTGCACTTTTGAACACATAAATGTTGATTCAAGTGATACGGCCGTGCTTTCGTGTGATTTCAAATTGATCACGTTTGTCGGCTGTGCTACGTGAGGCTTGGCAAGCAACAATTTGTGACCGTGCATGCCCTTTACTCAAGGGTATGGCCCGGAGGGTGCCAAAAAAGGCCCCAAACAGCTTTATTTGCACTTTTGAACACAATAATGTTGATTAAAGTGATACGGTCGCGCTTTCACGTGATTTCAAATTGATGAAATGAGTCCCTAGTGCTAGGTGAGGCTTGGCAAGCAATGATTTGTGCCCGTGCACGCCCTTTACCCAAGATAATAATCCGGAGGGTGCCAAAAAACGCCCAAAACAGCTATATTTGCACTTTTGAACACATAAATGTTGATTGAAGTGATACGGTCGTGCTTTTGTGTGATTTCAAATTGATCACGCTTGTCCCCTGTGCTACATGAGGCTTGGCAAGCAACAATTTATGAACGTGCATGCCCTTTACTCAAGGTTATGGCCCGGAGGGTGCCAAAAAAGGCCCCAAACAGCTATATTTGCACTTTTGAACACAATAATGTCGATTAAAGTGATACGGTCGCGCTTTCGTGTGATTTCAAATTGATGAAATGTGTCCCTAGTGCTAGGTGAGGCTTGGCAAGCAATGATTTGATGGTGCAAAAGAAGGCCCAAAACAGCTATATTTGCACTTTTGAACACACAAATGTTGATTAAAGTGATACGGTCGCGCTTTCGTGTGATTTCAAGTTGATGAAATGTGTCCCGAGTGCTAGGTAAGGCTTGGCAAGCAACAATTTCTGACCCTGCATGCTCTTTACTCAAGGTTAGGGCCCGGATGGTGCCAAAGAAACCCCAAAACAGCTACATTTGCACTTTTGAACACATAAATGTTGATTAAAGTGCTATCGCTGCCCGTGTGTGTGATTTCAAGTTGTTCAAGTTGGTCACTAGTGCTAGGTGAGGCTAGACAATGAACAATTTGTGCCCGTGCATGCTTTTTACTCAAGAATATGAACTGGAGGGTGCAAAGAAAGGCTCAAAACAACTGTATTTGCACACACGCCATCATTAGATTTGCAAATGCTGTAATGGTCAGAGCCACACTCCCTTGGCACTGCCTGTCAGAAAAAACAAAAAGGAATCCCCCTTGTACGTGAGCGCATACAAGCTGCGTTTGTATGGGTTGTAAGGTGTGTCCTTCTCCCTTAAATGACCCACCATGGGGTAACAAAACGCCCCAATAGTAACAACTTGCTGGGCCGCTGTGTGTTTCGGGTCCACATGATCTACCAGGTCACTGAGTGTGTATTCCTGACACTGTGCTGCCTCTGATAGGAAGTAGGCGTCTGCAATAGGCGTGATGGTATTATCTTCACTACGAAGACATGCCGTCGGTATGCAAAGGAACCACTGAAAATTGTTACCCTTCCCATGCATTGACACACTGCACCAAACAGAAGCAAGCACAAATGAGTTCAAAGATCAAGATATTGTGGCATGTGCATACGTACCTAGGTAGAGTTATTATCTTTCTGCCCGGGTTGCAGTTCATGGGCACCAACCGTGCCTCCACCCAAAATGCTAGCTTCAAGGCTTAAACCTCGAGAAGCACTTGCAATGCGATAGGACATTTCCAACGGGGTTTACTCCGCCGCATGCTAAAGTAAGAAAAAGTGCTTTTCCATTGCTTTGAGGCATACTCTAGTTGTATTAGAGATGCACTGAGCATCCATGCATTTTAATCTTAGTATTGGTCCCACCAAAACTGGTGATAACACATTTTGACCTATGGAACCAAACACCCAATCAGGATATGGAGTGGACCCCTTAATCCCCTTTCAATGTGAAGTAAAACATCTTTTCCTGAGTTGACTGAGCACTGACATACCTAAGGTAGAGCCTATGAATTTATCTATGTTTTTCCATGAATTCTTAGCTATCCTAGTGGTATGCACCCTAGGGGGCTGGGCACCTCTTTTTGAGAGGTCCTGGGTTCAATTCCCGGTCAGCCTAGCTAAGTAGGAAGATCCCATGTGACATGGCAGTGACCTCATCGCCACATACCATGCCACCTCAGCACATATGGGACCCAAAACAAAGAGTGCACATCTCCTGAGATGGCACTATGGAGAGAGAGTGACCCTGAGGCAGTTTTCTAACTCTTTTCCAAAAACATTTCAGCTATCTTTGTGAATATGCTTTCATTTGTGACCTGAGTTGCAGTTTCTGTGAATATCCAATCATCTTTCACTGTTTACACTGCAGCCCTTCATGCTTTGATCCTGAATCCTCTTCTCTTTGCATACTATTGGCTTGGGCTATCCTGGAGTGTCTTGGAGTGACTGTATTTCATCAAAACAAAAGCTTTTCATCTCCAAAAACAAGCAGCAGGAATCCCTACACCAACAGCAAGCAGCAGGAGAGGCAAAACACAGTGCTGAAAACACCATAAACTTTTCTGGTAGCAAGAGGCAGCCTGTCTCTGTGCACCGGCAGCGACCCCGCGCCGTACAACCAGTGCTCCGAGTACAGGCAAACATAAGCAGAAGGGCGGACTAAGATGGATCCAGGAAAGGAGGACGCTGACGTGAAGACAGCGCCAGCGCCTGAGGCACCGGCAAGGCCGGCACCTGGCGCTGTACCTTCGGCGGAGCCCTTACATGGGCCAGTGGATACGGCTGAGGACTCCCTGGATGGGCTTCAGACGGCCTTCGGGGCCCTGTCTGTCGAAGAAGTGGTCTCTCAGCCTCAGCCTGTGAAGAGGAAGAGAGAGAACGAGAGCGAGAAGGATGCTGGAGGAGAAGCAGACGAAGGAGAGGAACAAGGGCAAGACCTGACGAGTATCCCTACCTTCGAAGGCGCACCAAGCGCTTCTGGCCTCCACGCATCACCCTCTCCCATAACCACCACACTCCCAGCCGCCGCAACATCCACTTCCACAACCAACCTGCCTATGGCAGAGGGCACAGGCTTTACTGGCATGCCTCCCTACCCCGCCTATGGTATGGGCCCACCTACCACTGCGCTCCATGAGGCAACTACTGCCAGTGAGCCTGTGGCTTCCAGCTCTGCGCCGCGATGGTATGCGGCTGACTATCCCCATCCACTCCACGCCACTGGAACCTATATGGATGTTCCTGGGTATGCTCCTGGGTATGCACCTGGGTATGCACCCTTGAGTGGGTTGAGGAGAGGACCAGAGTCTCTGGGTGGCAGGAGTAGAGGATCGGGAAGATCCTCCAACAGGTCCCTGACGCGGTTGGAGATCAACGAGGTGCTCCGAGGAGCCACTTCGAAAATCGTGGGCAACCTCACGCAAGAGATCAGGGAGAAACTGGAGCCGCTGATGATCCCGTCCCATGCGTCACCTACGACGGTGGGAATGTCACCCCACCGAGTACAGGCTAACCACCGGGCGGCAGGGTTGACAAATACCTTGGGGAGCCTGAGGAGCCGACCGATGCCGACTCCTGCAGCAATACCGAGAAGTCCATTCGTCCCGAGAACGGCCCAGCCGCCCTACAGCCACGTGACGAACTCAACGAGGGCCGAGCTGGACCAGCTGGGGCTGACAGCCTTAAGGGCTATGGTGGACGTAGAGCCTTATGGCTCTAGTGATCTTGGCGGAGACCCCTCCGATGACGAGCCGCCGTCGATGGATTCTTCTTCGCCCTCAGATGACGAGTGTAAAGGGGAGCTCAGGACAGGACAGGACAAGCCTGAAAGCCTGTGTTTTCCGTAGGATTCGGTTCATTATGGTTGTTGCTATTTTGTCATATAGGTATCGTGCTCAGTACTTGGCTGTACTGACACATGTATGTTACATAAACCCATATATTATCCTGTCGCATTGCGGTGCAGATGCCGCTTTTTGGGCACTGCATGGCACGCGTGCGCACTGATTTGTGCAGTGTTCTCTTTCTGAAAAGCACTGATTTTTATTATAAAAACATCTGATTTTGCAGGAATGTAATTGTGTTGCGACATGCATGAATTGTGGATGCCCGTAATGTACATTGTTTCAGTGTGCTTTGGGATCGTTACGATCTCAGTACTATGCACTGTGATCGAGATCAAAACTGAAGTTGAATTGATTTGTCTCGCCGTGTGTCTTGGGTTATCATTGGAGGACTTGGTTTTGGAGCAGCCAATATTCAAGTCAGCACACAACAAAAAAACCACGGAAGGGTTTTTTTCCAGAAGATCGTAACGTCCGAAGATGATGACTCAAGAGTACTGCAGATCCACAACCCCGACGCCACGAAACAACCCTGATGGGTTACGGCCGCTGTCAATACAACTTTGCTTAGGCAACCAAGCGCCGTCAAGACCACCGCCAGCTCCCCGAAGGCCTGCACCATCGCCGCCACGTTCAGTTGCAGCCAAACTGGAGACCGTTGAAGGATTTGGAACAACCGGAGTGACAAAAGGCGAAAAAGAACAAGAGTTTGACGTGCAGGTCAACGAGTTGGTCAGTGAAGAGTTCAAAATTCGAAAAAGGTTGAGGTATGAGCAGGAGAACCTGTCGGCACGCCTCTACGCAAATTTTGGCTATCGCTTCCAGCAGTTTTTCTCTACCTTCGCCGCACAGCTGAAATTGGCCGCGACCGTAATGAGGAAGAAGCCAAAGACGTGTGACACGAAAAATACAGACAAGTATTGTGTGAAGGAGACGAGAGAACCGCCGAATGAAGTGAGGAAGTCAGGCTCGACGCCAAAAAGTCAAAAAGAGTTCACTGATCCGACGCCAATACCAGACCATTCAGGTACACTTACGGCCGTAGAGAAGTCACTGTCCGAGTTAAAAAGGATACTGACACTTTTAACACCGACCTCTTCGCGCAGTCCAACCGAGGAGAAAAGAAATGAGCGCCGAGCGGAGGAGTTGCAAACGAGACGAAACCCACCAGCCCAAGAAAAATGGGTAGCGCGAAGCAGTTCCATGAATGACGTCGCCAGACCCAAACCAAGAGCTCAGGCGAGCGAAGAAGAACGAAACCACGGGGACGCTTCAAACACAGCCAAGGGGAAGGTACCCGAACGCGTGAGGGAGCGTGGCCGAAGAGGAGGACGAGCTGTGCAGCGTCGCCGCGCTATAGCCAAGTTCTTTGAGGTATTAAACTCAACCCAAGGTCGCGCATGCCGAGGTACAAGTGAGAAGAAGACCGAGTGCCCTACGCGAGACATGTGGGGGCAGTCTGTGGTGAACTCCAAGGAGAACCAAGGGAATCCCTTCTTGGACTGAGCAGTGCTCTTTAAAGCGCGCTGCTTTTGCCGTTGGCGCGCTGGCTGAAGCGCAATGCCTTTGGTGTGCTCAACGAAGGGAGAGGCCTCCGGAAAATAGTGGATCATAACCATCAACAAAATGATCAACAATTTCGGAAACTTCACCAAGACCTCATGGGGTTTCATACTTCATTGAAGCAATCATACGACAGACTTGAGGAATTCGCAAGTAATGTAGACAAACAAATGGAGACCATCACCAACTCAATTTCGACATCAACAAGCATACGAAAATCAAAACAAGGATTTGTTTTGAGAGTCTGGACAAACGATCCCATTGCAGTTTTGTGCGCTACAAAAGCGCAGTATGTTTGCAGCCGTGAGCGTTGTTCAATCTGCGAGCGCTTGCAGCGCTTTCTTTGTCAGCTTTTGGCGCTGTGAGCGCCTTGTGGTATATATCTGCCACAGATGGCAGAATGTGATGTAAATTACAATGCATCCAAAAGTTGACTTTGTCAACGTAGCCTTTTTTTGGCCTACAAGTGGCGCCAAGCGCCTTGTGTGCAGGCACTGACATATGCCTTTGCCTTCTTTTTCTTTGTTGATCCTTTTTTTGATCTGCAATGAGCAGTGGTGGGATACACCCTGCTTTACACTTTGAGTGAACTCTGGTTTACTCAGTTTTGCAATTCTGTTTTGCTTTGCACCTGCCTGCTTGTGAGCAGTGTGTCTTTTTTTCTTTTTCAGCTGCTTCTGTCTTGGAGAAAAAGCAGAGTGGTTTTCCCGTTTGTTTTTCTGCTTTTGTTGGAAAAAGCAGGGGTTTTCTTGCAGTATTTTTATACTAAATTTTATCTGTGCCATGAGCACTTCAGGTTGTGTGCCATGAGCACTTATCAGGTTTTTACACCCTTTGAGGAGTTTGAGTGGGTATAGGTTGAAACACCACTTCACCACTCCCCTAGGGCACTGTTTTGTGACAGAAATCCCTTTCAGGAGGGTAAAGCTATCTATGGTACCAGTGGTATTCCACTAGCATGATCTGCACATAGATAGTAGCTGTTTTTACCTGGAATGGGTAGAAATAGCCAGATCACAGACAATAATATCTGTATTGTATTGTAGGTTAAGGCCTGCATGTTTTGCTTTTTTTTTTTTCTCGGGTCAGCAACTCATTTGGGGAGTGCTGAGCCTGGGGGGGGGAGTGTAAACATGCAAGGCAGCCTTTTGGGTGCTTGCGTTTTACACCCACCCAGCTCTGTCTGAGCTTTTCCCAGCCCTATGGTAAAACCCTTCGCACCCTTTTGTTTTGGGGTCTCAGCCACACATCAGGGTATGTGTGGGCTTGGGGGGGGGGTGTAAAGGGGAGCTCAGGACAGGACAGGACAAGCCTGAAAGCCTGTGTTTTCCGTAGGATTCGGTTCATTATGGTTGTTGCTATTTTGTCATATAGGTATCGTGCTCAGTACTTGGCTGTACTGACACATGTATGTTACATAAACCCATATATTATCCTGTCGCATTGCGGTGCAGATGCCGCTTTTTGGGCACTGCATGGCACGCGTGCGCACTGATTTGTGCAGTGTTCTCTTTCTGAAAAGCACTGATTTTTATTATAAAAACATCTGATTTTGCAGGAATGTAATTGTGTTGCGACATGCATGAATTGTGGATGCCCGTAATGTACATTGTTTCAGTGTGCTTTGGGATCGTTACGATCTCAGTACTATGCACTGTGATCGAGATCAAAACTGAAGTTGAATTGATTTGTCTCGCCGTGTGTCTTGGGTTATCATTGGAGGACTTGGTTTTGGAGCAGCCAATATTCAAGTCAGCACACAACAAAAAAACCACGGAAGGGTTTGTTTCCCGAAGATCGTAACGATCCCAAAGCACACGAAAAAAAATAGACACTCAGAAAGTGTAAACATGCAAGGCAGCCTTTTGGGTGCTTGCGTTTTACAACGAGGACCCTGAGGACCCCGAGGACCCCGAGGGTAAGAAGAAGAAGAAGAAGAAGAAGAAGACCCGACGCCCTGAAGGACGCCGAGCTCAGGAGGCGAAGGCTATTGCCACCTCCAAGATAGTGGTCAACCTGCCTGAGTTCACAGGCAAGGACCTCAGCGAGTTCGCTGAGAACTTTGGCCGGTTCCTACGACTGACCGGCCAAACCCACGCGAGTGGGCGAGTGAAGTGCGATCTGCTCCTGCAGTGCTGCAAGACCAAGTACCTGGAGAAGCAGGTCAGGCAGATCGTGACTAACTCCGCCACCTTTGCCGATGTGTTGGTTGCCCTGGAGAGGCAGTACCCGACCTACGAGACCGACCTCTCCATCAGGGCCGAGATCCAGAACCTGCTCGTGCTGCCCAACAACCCCAAACCTGGCAGGGTCTCCGAGCTGTTGGCTGACCTGGATCACTGGGCTGGACGACTGACGCCCGGTTCCTACAGCAGCGACGACCTGCTGTTCTGGTTGTGCGCCAAGCTCCCCCGAGAGCTATGGGACGAGTGCCGTTTGACGGCTGAGCGCAAGGCTAGATCCCTCCGCTACGAGGATCTATGCGTGCTGCTCCTGGAGATGGCGCTGGAGAAGGAGAGCGACCAGCACTTGAACAACTACCGTCCTGGTGGTGGAGGTTCTGGAGGCAAAGGGTACCAAGGGTCCCGACCTGGGCAGGGGACTACCCCCAAACACGCCCACGCCCGTACCATGGAGAACGTGAAGGAGCTATTCTGGTGTGATGCCAGAGATGAGCAGGGCCACCTGCAGCACGCCTCTGACCGCGAGCAGCGAGACTGCTTCGTCGTTCAGGGGAAGCAGCAGGAGAAGAACACCGGCGCCAAAGCGAAGCTTCCGGATCATTACCGCTGCACCATCACGTGTGCATTCTGCGGTAAGCGGAAGCACTACGAGGATGAGTGCTACCATAAGCAACGCCTATCGGCGAAGCTTAAGGGGGAAGATCCTGGCAAAGGCTCAGGCAAAGGTGGAGGCAAGGCCAAAGGCAACGACTCCGGCAAGGGCAAGTCGAAAGGACGTGGTCAAGGTGGTCAAGACAAGGGTCAAGGTGGACGAGGAGGAGGCGCTAACCGCCAGCCCGACAACAAGAACAAGGACAAGAACGGAGGCAACCCCAACCCTAATCCAGGGGGGAACTCCGAGCCCTCTGGAGGGCAGTCTGGTCCTACCACACGCTCACAGACGCAGGCCCAGCAAGAACAAGGAGCCAAGCGTGAGCATGAAGGTGGTGATGACGGCAACGCTAAGAAGAGGAGCCGTTTCATGAGGATGGCCCGCAAATTGCGGAACAAGGGGTTCGGGGTGACCTGTTCCGCGGAGTTCTGACGGGGACGCTCTGGTGGCACCCAAGACCTGGTGTTTTGGGTACGTATCCGACTAGGGGGACGCGAATACCTGGGGGTACTGGATACTGGCGCCACAATATCTATAGTGGCCAAGAAAACTTTACCTTGTGGGAGCCTGAAGAACACCATGACCACCGCCGCTATACGCATGGGGGATGGACATGTGGTGCACAGCTGCGGGGACTGTGAAGTGGAGGTACCTATGGGCTCTCGAACTATCGCCCATCGGTTCTATGTGATGGACACTGAGGCCTTCGACTTTGTACTGGGTACTGACTTCTTCGTACAGCACTCCCAGATACAATCCCTGACGCTGCAAGCGCCCTACCTCCTCTACGTGGACCACGGCAGTGGCAGAGAGTCTGTGCCACTGGAGCAGTCGGAACATACCTCGAGTTACCTGAGACTATCAAAGGAGGAGCCCTCGAACATGATGGCGGCCTCCAAAACTGAGGACTATCAACTATTGGGGGAAGTCCTAGACCAAGGTCTGAAGGAGTTGGGTTACTCTCGAGAAGACCTAAGTGTGGAGTTGTTCGCCAGCGATAAGCAACATGTACTGAGCCTTTACTGCAGCAAGGGGAAGAACTGCAGCTACAAATTTTACTGGCCCTCTTTCAGGATGGCCTACGGGAACCCCAGGTTCAGTGAACTGGGGAAGGTGCTGACCAAGGTGGCCTTGGAACGTTCCCGTATGGTCCTGTGTTCCCCCGATTGGGGAGCCCATGGGGGCAACGAGTACTGGCGAAACCTCCTGGACAGGCTGACTATCAGCTCTGTTCGTTTGCCTGATGAGGCCATCTACGTGCCTCTGGGACGCAAGACGCCTATTGGCAAACCCGGATGGGGGAGTATGCTCAGCGTGGTGGACGGAGGTCTTACCACCATTCCCTGGGAAGATCTGGACCCGACTCTGGTCCAGGCTATACAACGAGAAAGCGATGGACTCGCCTTGGGTGAGTTGAAGGATCGCCTCTGACCTCAAGATGCTGTTGAAACTACACCCGGAGGAGATGAGTACGTCGTGACTGACACCAACGCCCCCAACTCTCCCTGTCATGTACCTGTTCCTGATGGAGTCTCTGAGTGTGGACTATCTGAGCTACCTAGCTCTATCCACTCAGAAGACGAAACTGAGCACGACGCCTTCTTCGTGCAGACCTGTGTGGAGGAAGTGGATAACGCCGAGTACGTCGCCCCACTAAAACCCGTACTCTCCATGAGGGTGGAAGACCCCGTGGATGAGGAGCTGGACCCTCGATCCAGGCTCAGGGAGTATGTGGATTCCAAGAGGAAGTTGGTGGCGAAAAAGCTATGCTACGCCAAGCCTACCCGCAGCTCGTGGCCACTGAAGCAAGGACGTATGGGAGACCTATCCCAATTGAAGGAGGACCTCGAACAGAAGATCACCACCTGGCAAAGGGAGGTAGATCTTAAGCTCATGAAGAGCGTGTGGGGCGCCCATGTGAGGACCCCAGAGGAGGACGACCTCTCGGAGGAATGTGTATGTGAACCCCCTCGAGCTTGCCTATGTTGCCATCGTCCACCGGAGATGGTTGAACAAGACCTTCTGTATGCCTACCAAGGGCTGAAGGATACTACTACGGGCGAAGAGTCGGTGGAGGACCACCTCCCGACATCTATACAGGGGGCAAGCAACTTACACTCTGACGAGGACATGGAGGACAAGATCAAGGTTTTGGACCCGCGGGTACAGAAGCTTATAAGGACCTATCTGGAGGTGTTCGGAGAACTACCCCCTCCAGCCTCATGCGACAAGCTGGTACAGATGGACCTCAAGCTGAAACCCGAGTTCGTGGGTCACAAGATCCGGAGGAGACCCTATACAGCTCCTAAAGAGCAGGCCGACGAGATTGAGCGACAGATACAGGAATGTATCAGCGCTGGCCTAGTCCTGGAGTACAAGGACGGGGACTACCCCCTACACTGCAGCCCCTGTTTCCTGGTGGCTAAACCTGGGTCTACAGCCAAAGGGCTGGTAGTGGACTATGGAGAGCTGAACAAGAAGACGCTGAAGCACTCAGGGTCCATTCCCAATATGGAGTCTACCCTGGAGAAGATAGCCTCCTGTCGCTACAAGACCAAGATGGACAAGCGAAGTGGATTCTGGCAAGTGGACCTGACGCCCAACGCGCAGGAACTACTGGCCTTCATCACCCCTCAGGGGAGGGTATTCAAGTGGAAGGTCATGCCATTTGGCGTGGCTAACGCACCCGCTCTGTTCCAAGAGCTGATGAACAAGATCTTGTCCATCCTACGAAGGAGACCTAAGGTGTAGGAGCTCATATCCCGTGGGGCCCAGATGGAGGCTCACATCGACGATGTATGCCTCGGGACCAATACCCAGGAGGATCACCTAATCCTCTTGGGTGAGTTCTTTGCGGTCTGCCAGGAGAACCACACACGACTCAAGCTGGAGAAGTGTGGGTTCATGCAGGAGACCATGCAGTACTTGGGGTTTGACGTTGGCTATGGGTGGTGGACCCCAGCGGCCTCTAAGGCCAAACCCCTGATGGATGCCACGGTACGACACGAAGACCCCAAGAAAGGACTTCATGATGTACGCAGTTTCATTGGGGCGTGCAACTTCTATCGCCGCCACATCAAAAACTTCACCTATACCAGCGCCGTACTGACGGACTTGATCAAGAAGAGTACTACTTGGCGCTGGGGCCCACAAGAGCAACAAGCGTTTGACGAGCTCAAAGACAAGGTAGCCAACGCTAAGTGCTTGGGCGTGCCTAGAGCACAGGGGGAGATTATCCTGGTGACCGACGCCAGCAATGTGGGCGGTGGTGGAACGTTGTTCCAATGGCAAGCACTAGAGAAGGAGGAGTTCGACTCGGCCATTTCCCAATGGGGGACGGAAGGTCTCAACCGAGATGGAACCCTCAAGCACAGCTACCCTGACGACAAGTGGGTCCTAGTACCTCTGGGCCACTGGAACTGGAAGTGGAACCAGGCCAGGGGGAACTACTCCACCTATGAGCAGGAATTGCTCGCGGGTATGCTGGTGCTATCCTCACAAGCACGACTGTTGGGGAGTAACCCTGTGGTCTGGCTGTGCGACCAAGAACCGGTCCGCAGTTTCCAGAAGGGTCCCCCACCTGAGAAGGCCAAGCTACGACGCTGGTGGACCTACCTCAGTCAACTACGGCTGACGGTACACCATATCCAGGGAGTGAAGAACGAGTGTGCCGACTACATCAGCCGCAACAACTTCGACGCCCTGATTGGTGCCCGGTCTGAAGCGCTAGCTAAGGAGGCGTTCAGCCGTATGGACGTACACCTGGACCTGAACATGACCATGATACGCCCCCTGGATGGACTCCAACAATCGGAGTACCTGAAAGAGTTGGGGGATATCTACAAGCGCCTGGAGAAACGCCTTGAACCCCTCCTGGTCAACCAAGACCAGTGGAAGAGGGACAAGAGCTACCTCTGGCACGAGGACCGCATCGTGGTGCCTAGTGACCGAGTCCCAGCGCTGCTGAAGTGGACCCATGAGTCCAGTGGTCATGTGGGTGCTGACCGTACCCTGAGGCTGTTCAAGCAGTGGTTCCACACTACGTGGACTGACGACCAACTGCGGAAGACTCTCCAGCCCATCGTGGACAAGTGCCCGTGCAGGTCCTGTAAACCAGGGGATATCAGGGACAGAGGTCTCTACTCGACCCTGCCCATCCCTCACTGTGCTAACAGTGTTCTATACGTGGACTACACGGAGATGCCGAAGTTCGGGGGCTATGACTTCGCCCTCGTGGTAACCTGTGGGTTGACCAGGTTTACCAGGGTGTTCCCATGTACCAAGCACATTACCGGGGAAGAGACTATCAAGATACTCCTGGAGGAGTGGTTTTGTGTCTATGGGGCGCCCAAGGAGATCAACTCCGATGAGGACGTGCGAGTACGCTCAGATACTGGCTGGTACAAGAGGGTCCTGAGATCCCTCAATGTCCAGGTGTCTACGGGGATCCCCTACTCTCACACGAGCAACCCCCTATGTGAGCGACAGATTCGTGTCCTGAAGGAGAACGTCAGGATATGGTGCAAAACTGAACGCACCAGAGACTGGGTGAGACTACTCCCCGTCATATCCTTGATGATGAACTCCCAAGAGAGTTCAGCTACTGGCTACTCGCCACACGAGCTATTCATGGGGCGCCCGGCATGGTCCCTACATGCCCCCTATCCAGAGGACACCCATTCTTCTGTGGGTGAATGGGTCCAAGAGCAACAAGCGAAGGTGGACAAGGCCAAGGCTATGCTCCAGAGAGTGAGGGAGCGTCAGTGGAACAAGAAGAACAAGCACCGAGTGCCGGCCACCTACCAAGAAGGGGACTGGGTGCTGGTGCACCACAGTCGACTACCCGCCTGGCCACGCTCTACCAGCGATGACCCATACTTCGGGCCGTACAAGATTCTATCTGTGGATGGTCACCGTATCACTGTGCAGTGTTCTCCCCGACTAGGGGGGACCCTGGTGTGCGCTGCTCAACACCTGAAGCGCTACCATGATCCTGAAGACCTCTGTGGGGAGGAGTGGGAGCTGAACGACGAGGAAATCGCCGCTCTGGACCTACAAGGGGCTGCCAGCCCTATGGAAGTTGAAGGTGAACTCCCCGACATGAACGCCGAGGAGATGGCTAAGGAGGGCTTCTATCTGGTGAAGTCTGTCCTACGCCACCGCTATCGCCAGGGTTGGCGCTTCCTCACCCTCTGGGAAGGGTTTGGAGTCGAAGAGGCCACCTGGGAACCCTTCTCTGCATTTGTTCTACCGGAGGGACGCCTAAACTCAGTTCCCGTTGACTACTTGTCCCAGAACAACCTTGGTGAGTTGCTGAGGCTCGCTGAGACGCTTGCCTCCAAGACTAAAGCTAGGGACTGAACCTTACCCTTACCTGCCAAAGCGTATGTGTGAGTGTGCTAGTCCTAAGGTCCTGAGAGCAAGCCGCAGAAGTGGTGTCCTAATTATACCCAAGTCTGCGCCCTTGCTAAACCTGGAGGGTTGGCTTATTGATGCCACGGGGTACGCCCCGGGTCTCCCCTCCCCTATGCGCCCAATTTCTGTGCTGGCGCAAAACCTTGGGGGAATACCCAGCGTGCTAATCCAGGTATTGTTCTCCCTACCTATCTGTCTACTACAGGGAGGGGTGGCCAAAAGCTATGAAGGCATGAAAACGCCGTTTTGCTATGTGGCCAAAAACACTGACCTAACCACTGCCACAGCCCACCAACCCTGCTAAAATTGCAGGAAACCGGCTGGACAGTGGCACACGCACTACAGGTCCTACACACCCTACAGTGGCACCATCCTGGTGGGCGAGCACTGGGGCAACTGGCTCAAGCCCCCACGCAGGACTACCACTCCTACACGCACACTCTACTGGGCGTTGCGAAGGCAAAGATCTCGTGGGTCCTAGCGACCCTCCTGTGAAATGACAAGAGAACAAAGCGCTGCTAAGCAACTGTGGCCTAACAGGGGACGCCACAACGCGTTTCCCCTGCTAGGGCTAGGAGGGAAGGAGTGCTCTCGCGTGCAAGGCGCAGATGTCGATGAAGTCGGACTCCCTGCTCTGCCACAGGCGGAGCGGAGTTACTTGTTTGTGTGATCTGCGCCCTTGTTTAGCAGGGCATAAAAAAAATGCTGCTGCACCAATCACCCTACCTGCCCACCTGTAAAACAAAGGCAAATGAAAGGGCGTTTGCGGCGGAGGAACCAAGCCACACTCCAGGTATTATACCCTTGTCAGTGTGACCTATAATACACTGTCCGCAGACACGCTGGAAGTCCAGCTACCCTTGTCAAGCAAGCAAGCTCTAAGGGACTCCTCAGGTTCTCTTAAAGAACGTACCGAGGAGCCCCTGGGTAGCCTAAACAAGGTTTACCGTGCGCACTTCGCGTGGCCTACCCTTTAATGCGTGTGTGCATGCACGAGTATGCACGTGAAACGTCGGCAAACCTGCCCATCTGCGCGTCAATCACGACTCAACCAGGGGGTGGCCCCGCCTGGGCTTACTCACCTTACCTACCGCTGGGAGAGAGAGCAAGTGAGGGGCGCACGCGAAGAACGTTGCAATGCACTTGTGTGTATGTGTAATCACCCTGATCTGACCGCTAATCATCTGCAATCTTTGTAATCAATCCCTCTATCGCGTTCTATCTTTGTTAGCGCTGCTACAAGGCTCGTTCACGGAGACACGAGACGAGCAATGTGTATGCCGCATACGAGACGAACATACCTGTAGTTTATACCTGATTCGTTGAAGTCTTTTCGTTCATTTTCGAATTCTTGAATTTTTGAAGCTTCTATTAGTGTGGGTGGAATCTGTATGCTTATTTATCAATGTGTGTTTCTTCATTTTCAAGACTACGTGAGACATACGTTTATAATTACATTATTTCTCCATTTTCCGGCGCTTCGCTAGGAGCCGCTCCTGCGCGCCGCCATTTCATGCGTATGAATTTCTGGATTTAAAAAATCCAGAGATGACTATAATTTCTATAAAAATGTGCTTCTGATGCACAATTGGATTCTGCTCAGGTGTGTCGTTTCAGAAAAATTCTACGCCGTCATTTGACGGATTTTGGTGTCGTCGCTTCGTTTTTGCGTGGATTCGTCCATAATTCTCCCATTCCTGCCTCTGCAGATACCCACGCGCAGCCTCGCTGAGTAGGCCGTGTTCGGGCCGAAACGCAGGTGCCTGGAGAGACTGAGCAGAACCAAGACCCCACCAAGGGGCAAATTCAATTCTTTTGAGACTCCCTTCGCCCTAAGACAGGTCACAGGTCGCCAGCAGGTTTACGAGAACCCATGCGAGTGTGTATAATGTGTCTTGCGTTTGGGTTGTGTCAACGCTGCGTCTTGGAGGGAGGGATGCATATGCACATGTTTGGCATGCTCCCATACTAACCCAACCAAGCCACAGGAGCCCCGGCAGCGCCATGAGCGCTGAGTCTTCTGTAAGAAATGATACAATCAGAGCAGCAAACGGACGCCAGCCATGGTGAGCGCCCATTTTACAGTGTGAGGGAAACTGTAGGTATTTTGAAGTAGATGTGGAAACCAAGGAAAGGCCAAGAAAAATTCCCTTTTTCCTAAAATGCGACAGTGGTGGCCACCACAGCACAAGGGGGGAATAAGAAAAAGTGCTTTTCCATTGCTTTGAGGCATACTCTAGTTGTATTAGAGATGCACTGAGCATCCATGCATTTTAATCTTAGTATTGGTCCCACCAAAACTGGTGATAACACATTTTGACCTATGGAACCAAACACCCAATCAGGATATGGAGTGGACCCCTTAATCCCCTTTCAATGTGAAGTAAAACATCTTTTCCTGAGTTGACTGAGCACTGACATACCTAAGGTAGAGCCTATGAATTTATCTATGTTTTTCCATGAATTCTTAGCTATCCTAGTGGTATGCACCCTAGGGGGCTGGGCACCTCTTTTTGAGAGGTCCTGGGTTCAATTCCCGGTCAGCCTAGCTAAGTAGGAAGATCCCATGTGACATGGCAGTGACCTCATCGCCACATACCATGCCACCTCAGCACATATGGGACCCAAAACAAAGAGTGCACATCTCCTGAGATGGCACTATGGAGAGAGAGTGACCCTGAGGCAGTTTTCTAACTCTTTTCCAAAAACATTTCAGCTATCTTTGTGAATACGCATTCATTTGTGACCTGAGTTGCAGTTTCTGTGAATATCCAATCATCTTTCACTGTTTACACTGCAGCCCTTCATGCTTTGATCCTGAATCCTCTTCTCTTTGCATACTATTGGCTTGGGCTATCCTGGAGTGTCTTGGAGTGACTCTATTTCATCAAAACAAAAGCTTTTCATCTCCAAAAACAAGCAGCAGGAATCCCTACACCAACAGCAAGCAGCAGGAGAGGCAAAACACAGTGCTGAAAACACTATAAACTTTTCTGCTAACCACGCCCTTGATGTCCTGGTGAGTGTGTTCACCACCTTCGCTTGACAGCACCTAGGGAGCCTAGAGAAGGTATAAGAGGTATAATGTATAATAGGTTGTGTATTGCCGCAACGGGAGGACGGGGTCTACAATTATGCTAACAACCTGTAGATTGCCGTGCTTCAACAAGCGTGCTTGATAATGAGCCAAGAAATAATGGCATTGCACCGTCAACCGCTCTTCTGGAAGATGCAATATCGAGAGTAGCTCGTCCAATCGCCGGTAATCACGGTCTCGTGCCTTGACACATTTTGGTGCCGTGGCCATTAACTGTAGGGCAAGTCTCCTCAGTTCACGTAGGTAGAACTGTAGTGGCTCCTGCTGAACGGACCTAGGTTGCGAAGTGACGGAGGTAATCTCCAGCCCATCAGCCTGTTTTGGCAGTAGTTCATAGACCTCTTGCCAATACACGGGGTTTCTCAACAAATCCCGAATGACAAAACATCGCGGCTTCCATCGATTCGGATGGCTGCCAGGCCCAGGCTCTAGTGGTGGCACATACGGCGACTTTTTGGTGTGCTTCTTGCATATCGCTCTGAAATCTTGTATCATTCCCGCGGGCACTAGCCCGGGTGCTTGGCATGTTGGTCTTGTAACCAAAGATCTATGCCATGTAAGCCCATATTGACCAGAACCTCCTTTGTACAATGTGACACATCGTACCCCACATCAAGGTCCGACTCAAAGATCTGGAAGTAATCCGCTAGAGGGGTGGGAAAGAAACTCAAGGGCCGCCCTGGTTGAGGATTGTATCCGAAGAGTTTCCAGTCTTCCCCGGGCACCGGACACACAGAAGCATTGGGATGTCCCGGTTGCTCCAATGTAAGTAGCTCTCCCAAACAACCCCAATCGGGGTAATGTACAATGCGGTAACGATGTCCATCCAGTTCACCATCCCTTGCTGCCGTGAAGGCCGAGCGCAGCCGTGCCAAGACAGACGTGACGGCAGCCCGCACCAAACAGAGGAAGGCCGAGCAGACGGCCAAAGAGCTTCGGCGGGTGCAGATTGGGTTGGAGAAGGAGCGCAAGGCACGCAGCGATGAGTTGCGCAAGGCGAAGGTCCGCGCCTCGGATTTGGAGAAGGCGAACAAGGATGCCGCTGATAAGGAAGCGGCTGCATCAGCTGCCGAGGCAGCTCGCAAGGAATTGGAAGCAGGTCGCAAGGAATCCGAAGTGGTGCACAGTGGGGCGCCCAATGGAATGGGGAGGAATGGGGATGGGCAATCGGCAATTGCTTTTGACACATTTATGAAATCAGTCCTGATTTCGTACAGTAGGAATTCGATATCACTTGGCATTGATTTTTGTCTATCGGTAAGATTGCTTTGCTGAATATTTCAATACGACAAAGGTCTGCAGATGCCACATGCGTATTTACTCAGGGCCCTTCCTGAGATTGTGCCTGTTCCTACTTCACAGCGGCCCCCTCCCGAAGTAGGGCTTAACAGATTTAGTGTGTTGACCGACGCACAAGCAGTGTGTCTCAGGAAATAACAGAACACCTGTGCGGGGAGAATGTTGAACTACACCATCTAGTGGCCGAAAAATCTGGTTCAGAGAACATCAAAATCCTGCATATCTGCCATGCCTCCCGCATGAGGCTGTGTCTTGTGCCTCCTCCTTGATATCGTCCATTTCATTTCACTTTGCCTCATTATGAATGGTAACCGCATCACTGATTGACCGCTGCATGGCAGCAAGTTGGCCTGCCGCATGCCAGCCAGTGTTGTCCAGGGCCCTGTTGTCTGTTGACTGTTGTCTGTTGCCTGACGTCAGTTGGAAGTCGTCAACTGTTGTCTGCTATCTGTTGTCTGTTGTTGTCTGTTGTCCGTTGTCTATCGCTCTGTTGCCGGCCGTCAGTTGAACATCGTCATCCATTGTCTTTTGTTTGTTGTCTGTTGTCGGTTTTCTGTTGCCTGCAGTTTGTTGAACGTCGCCGTCCATTGTCTGTTGTCTGTTGTCTGTTGCCTGTTGCCTGACGTCAGTTTATTTTCAGTGCAGACCTGGAAGGACAAGATGCAGCCCCAGGGAACACATGAAAAATGGTACAGGTTGGATTTGTGTTCTCGCTTCAAAAAACATGTCTCGCAGGGTATTGGAGCAAGTTATGAAGTGTTTCCAAGCCGCCAGCACGAAAAAAACTGCATTTTTAGGCCCAAAAATGGCCAAAAAATGCCAGTTTTTGGCCTAAAACAGTGTTTGTGGGGCCTGAGTGGTCAGATGTAGGGCCCCCCACCCTATTTTGAGGGTGCTGGACTCAAAAAACTGTGTCTCGCCAGGTTTTGGTGCAAGTTGTTGAGTGTTTCGGAGCCGCCATCACCAAAAAACCCTATTTTTTGCCCAAAAATGGCCAAAAAAAGCCATTTCTTTGCCTAAAACAGTGTTTTTGGGGCCTGACTGGGCAGTTAGAGGGCCTCCCACCCTATTTTCAGGGTGCTGGACTCAGAGAAACGTATTTTGCAAGGTTTTGGAGCTGGTTATTGAGTTTTTCGGAGCCGCCATCACCAAAAAAACCGCATTTTTTGCCCAAAAATGGCCAAAAAAAAGCCATTTTTTGGCCTAAAACAGTGTTTCTGGGGCCTGAGTGGTCAGTAATAGGGCTCGCCACATGTATATTTGCAGCCCCGGAGGGCCCACATGTCCATTTGCAGCCACGGAGGGCCCACATGTACATTTGCAGCCCATGAGGGCCCACATGTACATTTGCAGCCCCGGAGGGCCCACATGTACATTTGCAGCCCCGGAGGGCCCACATCACCCTATCTTGAGGGTGCTGGACTCAAAAAAACGTGTTTTGCAAGTTTTTGGAGCAGGTTATTGAGCTTTTTGGAGCCACCATCACCGAACGACCGCATTTTTTGCCCAAAAATGGCCAAAAAAAGCCATTTTTGGGCCTAAAACAGTGTTTTTGGGGCCTGAGTGGTCAGTTGTAGGGCTCCCCACCCTATTTTGAGGGTGCTGGACTCCGAAAAAAGTGTTTTGCAAGGTTTTGGAGCAAGTTATCGATTGTTTTGGAGCCGCCATCACCAAAAAAACCGCATTTTTTGCCCCAAAAGGGCCAAAAATGCCTTTTTTTTGCCCAAAACAGTGTTTTTGGGGCCTGAGTGGTCAGTTGTAGGGCCTCTCACCCTATCTTGAGGGTGCTGGAGTCAAAAAAAAGTGTTTTGCAAGGCTTTGGAGCAAGTTATTGACTGTTTCGGAGCTGCCATCACCAAAAAAAACCGCATTTTTTGCCCAAAAATGGCCAAAAAAGCCATTTTGTAGCCTAAAACAGCGTTTTTGGGGCCTGAGTGGTCAGTTGTAGGGCCCCATACCCTATTTTCAGGGTGCTGGACTCAGAAAAAAGTGTTTTGCAAGGTTTTGGAGGAGATAATCAAGGGTTTCAGCGCCGCCATCACCAAGAACACGCATTTTTTGGCCAACAATGGCCAAAAAAAGCCATTTTTTGGCCTAAAGCAGTGTTTTTGGGGCCTCAGTGGTCACAGGTAGGGCCCCATACCCTATTTTGAGGATGCTGGACTCAAAACAGCGTGTGTTGCAGTGTTTTCGAGCAAATGATCAAGGGTTCCGGAGCCACCATCACCAAAAAACCGCTTTTTTTGCCCCAAAAATGCCAATTTTTTGGCCTAAAACAGCATTTTTGGGGCATGAGTGGTCAGTTGTAGGGCCCCATACCCTATTTTGAGTGTGGTGGACTCACAAAAACGTGTTTTGCAAGGCTTTGGAACAATTTATTGAGTGTTTCGGAGCCGCCATCACCAAAAAAAACCACATTTTTTGCTCAAAAATGGCCAAAAAATGCCATTTTGTAGCCTAAAACAGTGTTTTTGGGGCCTGAGTGGTCAGTTGTAGGGCCCCATACCCTATTCTCAGGGTGCTGAACTCAAAAAAAGGTGTTTTGCAAGGTTTTGAAGCAGATAATCAAGGGTTTCAGGTCCGCCATCACCAAAAAAACGCATTTTTGGCCAAAAATGGCAAAAAAAGCCATTTTTTGGCCTAAAACAATGTTTTTGGGGCCTGAGTGGTCACAGGTAGGGCCCCATACCCTATTTTGAGGACGCTGGACTCAAAACAGCGTGTTTTGCAGTGTTTTCGAGCAAATGATCAAGGGTTCCGGAGCCACCATCACCAAAAAGCCGCTTTTTTTGCCCAAAAAATGCCAATTTTGTGGCCTAAAACAGCATTTTTGGGGCATGAGTGGTCAGTTGTAGAGCCCGGTACACTATTTTGAGTGTGGTGGACTCACAAAAACGTGTTTTGCAAGGTTTTGGAGCATTTTTTTGAGTGTTTGGAGCAGCCATCACCAAAAAACCGTTCTTATTGCCAAAAACAAACATGTATGGTTTGAGCTATACAAAAGCTGCTATTGAAGCGGTACCCAGAACCCCATGGCCAGGTTGCGGCATACAACCGGTCTCCGGTCCACTAACCCCATGCACGGCGTGTTCCGTGCCGTGAAGCCCCGCATCGGCAACCGATGCACCGCCAGCGGAGATTTGTGTATCAGAATATCAGGAATCAACAGGGTTTTATTTTCATATTGTTTCCGTCAATTTTTACGCTTCCGTTCCGATACTCACTGTTTTGACTGCTGGCGGTTGGTTCGCGACTTTACCGTAACCGCCAGTTTAACTGTTTATAATGGAAATTTTAACGCTATCCGTCACGAAGGCTCCAAAGTCGCCAGGAACTGCATGGATGCTTCCGCAATTTTCATAATTAATACTCGCAACCTTAATCCGAATTTTTCAGGATGTCGAAATCGGATTTTCGACTTCGACATCCCCGCACTTGATTTGACCTCTTTCGAGTGGACCTACGTGCTTCCGTATGCACGAATCAACTTCCCTTTTATCCTGCCCTCCATTTGTCTTAAAGATATGGGCAAAACAAAGTTGATTCGTGAGGCCACTTGTGAAGGTCATATCTCGTGTTGCTTGCGAGGAATTACGATAAGGAAACGTGGGATGTATTTACAATACTCCCGACGTAATTTAGGAAGCATTATATGCCTTGCGTTTCCACACGTGCGCGCTAGTGTAATGGATCATGGTCAATTGGGTAGAGTTTGCGTTATAACTCTTTGGCCATGATATTGCGTGCGTTAAGATAACTTTCGAGTGTAGCGCGCAAGTGTTGGTGTGGCATAGGAACTCTCCTTGAGTTCCTATGAGCGATTGACACAAAGTTATGCCCTTGGAGGGGCATGACATATCGTGGTGGGAGCTACCTTTTTGGGCAATATGTGGTATGTGCCATGTGTTGTGTTGCGTGCCCATTTGGCGGGTCCATTGCTCCAAGTCGAACCCGCCAATGGACCTCATATTGTGCAAGCCCCTTCTCCATCCTCCCTACGATCAATTGCATGCCTAACCTTCGTGAAGGGAAGCTTGTGTGGTGATCCCGAAGCGATGCGTTGGGAGCAAGGTGTGTGTTTTACAATTTTCCATATTTTTATGTGCCCACTTGGGAAGTAGCGCTCGTAACCTTTCAAGGCGCCCCAAGTGGAGCACATATGTGGGATCGAAGGTCAATGGTGTCAAGTCATTGTGTTTAGAAGGATTAAGTGATTGCACGATCCAAGCCGGAGATATTATAATATAATTGTAGACCTTTCAAGGCACTTTTGTGTGTCATTGTGCCAATTTTGCCATTTTTGGCTCGTCATGATGTCAAGTGGCGACCGTGTATCTCAACGTTGCGCTCAATTGACATCATGACTCAAGTATGATATGTGGGTACATACTTCGGTGCCCAACATATCTTGGACCCGGCGAATAACTCCTCTTAGGCCTGACATACCGTGGCCGCCATGTTGGCGATTTGGGACTATCCCAAATCATGGGCTCACTTGGCGACCCTGCCATTCCCAATATCGGAGGAGTTGGGCGACGCCCAAAAGATATGTTGGACCAATATGACTTGATACCAATCCTATGGCACACTCCGGTCCGAGTCGGGCATGTGCCTCATTTGCCCCAACCATGAGTGTGCGCATTTTTGGCCGTTTTGAGCATTTTTCCACTTTTGCTGCCCGCCGTGCCCCATGTTCTAACCTTCGTGCACGCCGGACGCATGGACCAATGGACCATATATGACATGGGTGTTATGGGTAATGGTCCCCATGGTCCACACACTACGTGGGCGAAGCGGAGCCGCCTTCGTTAAGGCGCTAGGCCAAATTGAGTATGGGCAATTTTGCCATTTTTGCATTTGTGGACCCGATTGGGATCGTCACCACGCCGAGTGGCATGGAGATCTTTGAGGGCCAAGGGCATGGGAGTCTCCGTTGGGCTCCTGATGGATCACGCATGGGATGGCGGATCCGATCTCCAAGCGGGCGTGGAGATATACTATTGGGAGCACACCAAATTTTGGCTCATTTCAGGCAGCCAAAATGACCCAATTTTGGGACCCCAATTTCCCCCTTCCGTGTGGTCAATTGGCGGCCCCATTTCTCTAAGCCCAGAGGGAGCCCAGACCTAAATCCAAGTTGTACACTCAGATATAAGTCCTAGGTCCTGCCTCCTACCCTGTGAGCCATTGGCCTTACCTTGGCCGGGCGAGCCACGCGTGGGAATGACGCCAATTTTGGTGATTTTGGCATCATGACCCCACATGACTCATCCGTGTTGCCCTGATGCCGGGACCTCAGAGGGAACCAGGTTGGGTGAGGGCTCCAGGGGGTTCGTACTCGAACGGGGCACAGGGTCAGTTGCCTCGTCCCTACCTCTGGCGGGTCCGGACGAGGGGTCAATTTTGGGGATTTTTGAGTTAATTTCAGTTTGGGCTGAAACAGCCCATTTTCAGCTACCAACTCCTGGGTGATAATGGCGGGGCCATATCTCTGGCTCAGAGTGGAGTTGGGACCTGCCATTAAGGGAGCATAGGGAGCCACTGTCGGTTGGCCTTGGAGCTCCTTGGTTTCCAGGAACTCGCCTGTGGCTGGGCAGGACACCCCCCCTATTGGCAGGGTTTCAGGGTCCGGACTGAGCAGGGCATGGGTTGTGTTTGAGCCCCCGTCCCCATCAGCCACTGAGAGGGTCGGACCTGGGATTGGGATATGAGTTGGGACTGAGTGTCTATGGTCCTGTGATGCCCTTACCCCAGTCCAGTTCTAACCCCATGTGTACATATCCTGATGTGTTGCTGTACATACTTTCGTTCCCTCTTTGCAGAGTGGCAGGGATTCTGAAACGCTTTGTCACATGACAACGCATTGATGCCCTTGTGAGCGTAGTGCTTTGCCTGCCTGCTCACTTGCGTGTGTCCACCGCAGCGTCCCGTGGCCGGCCCCCCACGGGAACGCGTCAAAAGCGTTTCACCGCCGCGGGGTTACCCAACCCTCGCGTGCCACTCGGGGCCACCAACCCCGAGCAGCGCGTCGCAGCAGCGCGGCGCAGCTCGCAGCTCGCAGCGCAGCGCAGCGTCTCGCAGCGCAGCGCAGCGGCTCGCAGCCCCACTCAGCGACAGCGCCGAGTTCGTCACGGAGCCCGCAGCGCCGTCCAGAGCACCGCCCTGACCGCGCAGCAGCCGTGAAAGAGGTGCACAGACCAGGACTCCTGCATCAGCCCCATCGGCCGACCCGGAGTCCCATCGGCCGACCAGCAAGGCCGCGTCAACCACCTCCACAACCACCGGCTGACCAGCACCAGCCGCACTTCCAATCCAGTGCTGCAGCACCCTCCTCAACAACCACAACCAGTTCGTTGAGTTGAACGAGTGCACATCAAGGACTTCAAGACCATCTACGCCCCCGCTGCCATGGTGAATTGGCAGGAAGCGGGCAGGACGTGGCCGCGGCCCCACCCCCATGCAGCACGCCTGCTGCGTGGGTTGGTTTGGGACCAGCATTACCGCCACAGCCACCCCCAGTGCGAAGGCGGCATGCCCAGGAGCTTCGAGCTCCGCACGGACATCGCCCCCGACCGCCTGCAGGCCGTGGAGGACTGGCTGCGGGCGGAAGGGTACGAGTACCGCCACCAGCAGAGGCGCTGGAGGGCGTGGACCCGGCCGGACAGGCCCGGGGAAGGGCTGCGCCCCGACGGGATCGAGGAGGACGAGGACCCCAACGCCTACCCGTCGGGCGCCTCGATCAACGTCTCCCTGTGGGACGTGATCGAGAAGAAGTTCCCGGAACCGGGGAGCGAGCGCAGGCTGCAGGGCAGCTGCAGCGCGTCTCCGGCGACGGAGAAACGGTCCGCCGGGGACAGGAAGCGGGACCGGAGGTGGCGGGAGTACCAGGAGTCCCTGGCCGCCGAAGCCGCCCAAGGCGCCAAGGGCGGAACCCCAGCCCCCAGTCCCCAACGGCCCAATGGTGGTCACCACCCCGGCTCCACCACCCTTGGCGACTACATCCAAGTCGCCAAGCAGACCCAGGCCAAGCCCCGTCCGCTGCTCCTGAGGGCCCGGCAGGCCCCAGCAGGCCCCAGCAGCGACGTGGAGTCGGCCCACCGCGGGAGGATGCCGGCCGACCAGGCCAGCTCCAGCAGCAGCGTCGCTCCCGAAAGGGACGTGGCGCGCGCCTGTGAGCGCGCCTGTGGGGTGCCCTGCAACCGTCGGGTTGCCCGGCAACGGGCCAGGCAGTACAGCGCTGCCGTGGAGAGCGCCGCCGGCATCGCCCAGGAGGAGGCTGCGGAGTGGGCGCATGGCATGGCCATCCACACCCAGTCCATGGCGGCCATTGCGGCCGGACTCACGGCCGTAGCCGCCCATGGGGCAGCAACTGCCCAGGTCAACGGTGAGTTGGCGGCAGCCGACGAGGAAGCCCGCCTGACGCAGGAGGCCATTGCCTGCAGGGAGGCCGAGGTGAAGGCGCTGGAAGAGGCGCTTGCCCAAGAGAGGGCAAAGAAGGAGGCGGAGGAAAGGGCCCACGCCGAAGCGACGGCTAAGGCCCAGGAGGACGCCGCCAAGAAGGAAGCCATCGAGGCCACGCGACGGAAGGTCGCTGAGGAGAAGGCCAAAACGGAGGCGGAGCTGGCGGCGTTGGAGGCGCAGAAGGCGCAGCTGCAGCAGGCCCGGGAAGCCGAGGCGGCTCGTGCTCGGGAAGAAGCCGAAGCGCGAGCTGCTGCAGCCACCGCCGCCGCCATGGAGGAGGCAGAGGCCAAACTCCGCCACGAGACTCCCCCGGGAGGATCGCGAGTGGAGACCCTTCGAAGGCTTTTCGAAGGGGACGCCTCCTCCAGGATGAAGCTGGATGAGGCGGACACGGGCAGCAGTGGGAGCGGTAGCACCACCGCCCGTCGACGGAGGAAGGGCAAGAGGAAGACCCCCGAGGGGCCGCGGAGGCCAGCGGGTGGGCACCCCCACGACAGTGACCCCTTCTTCACCGCCAGTGACGGGGATGAACGAGGCCGTCGACATCGCCAAGTGGTGGCTTGGACGGGCGGAGGTGGCGGAGACGTCCCCATGGAAGGTGAGGATGAGGATCCCCCTCCTCCCTACCGGAGCTCGGAGTCCTCCGTGACCGAGACGCCCAGGTGGGGCGACATGGACGAGGATGACGACATGGAGTTCGGCATCACGAGGAAGCGCCCATCCTCGGACCAACCGAGGCGACCCGGCGGAGACCCACCGGGACCCCCTGGCGGAGGACCATCAGAACCCCCTGGAGGACGCCCACCGAGTGGACCCCCTGGAGGCGGACCACCGGGCGGGGGAGGACCCCCTGGACCGGGCGGACCCGGCGGAGGCCCTCCTGGAGGACCCCCTGGGGACCCCGACGACCCACCAGGGAACGGCGACCCGGACACCACCTGGCGGTGGATTGTCTACCTCCGCAGGAGGGTCTTTGCCCTCGAGTGCGAGGTAGACACGGGCAAGGTCGAGATGGCTCGCATCTCCGGGGTCGCCGCGCGCGCGCAGAAGGACCTGGACATCGCCAGGGCCGAGACCAAGTCGCTGACCAACGTCGTCAGCGGCCTGCAGGAGAGGCTGGATGCGCTGGAAGCCCGTGGGAGCGTCGGCAGCGACCACCCACCCCTGGAGTCTGGCTCGTCGGACGACGGCTGGGGACCCGGACCAGGTCCAGGCAGACCCCACGCCCCCGGCGGAGCCCCCAGGAGTCGCCCCAGCGCCAGTGCCCCCTCTCTCACCACCCCCTCTCACCACAGCGCGGGCCGCCGCAACGAGCGCGTGCCGCCCGGCAGTGGCAGTGAGGAATGGCGCGATGAGTGGCTCAGCGCGGACTACCACAACCGCCGTGCCCCACCGCGGACGCCGGTACGCCCCCGACGCCCGGCACCAGCCCCGGCACCAATCCCCAGGGCTGGAGGACGTTATGGTGGACTCAGGGATGAGGCCCCCAGAGGAGACGTGGAGTGGGATGTCGGCGAAGGTGAGGACCTGGACCTGGACCTGGACCTGGAGGAGTTCGACATCAGCCCGCCGCGTGGTGTACGACGGGAGGCCGCTGAACGCAGCCGCCGGCGCCGTGATGAGGATGCGTACATGGATGCAGTACGGCGTGAACATTTTGGTTCAGCGTACGTGGAGGAACCGCGGCGTAGCCACAGGGACTCCATGGAGGAGATGGACGTGGCGGCCGTGGGAGTCCGTGGGCGAGGCCGATGGGAACCTCGGTCGACCTCGCGGCCGGCGTTCATGGTCTCTAAGGCCGCGGACGCCGCCGTGTGGGAAGACTTGAAGGACATCAAGCCCCCCATGTACGATGGCAACCCCCTCAACCTCGACCGCTTCTTGGAGAAGCTGGACGATTGGGGGCTGACCGTCACTGAAGACCTACCTCCCGCGGATGCGGAGAGATATGTCTTCAAACGGTTCAGGTACCGCCTGCCGGAAGTGCTCGGCGAGCTATACTTCGTGGCGACCAAGGAGGGGAAAATCAAGACCCTCAAGGACGCCAAGAAGTGGCTCAACGAGCAGGAGCGGGTGGACGCTCCGCAGGTGGCTGCCAAGCGCTGGAAGTCCATCAAGCTTGAGCATGATGGACGGGAGATCCGCCTACGGGACTGGCGTGACTTCCGAGGGAAATACACCCTCTTCCGCCGCAATGTGGAGGATTGGAACGAGGGTGACGAGCAGGCTCGCCTGCTCTCCATGCTGCCGGAAGCATGGATCAAAAGGGTCACCAAGGAGGAATCCAAGCGGGCCAAGTCCAACCACACGGTCAAGATGATGCTCCCCAAGGAGTATCATACGAACGTGGTGTCTTGGGCGAAGAAGAACGTGGCCCGGGATGTCAAACGGCACTCCCTGCGGAACGCTCTTCTCATCACCGTCTCGGGCGATCGCGAGAAGACCGCGATGTGGCGCCTTGACGATTGTGAGTTGAGCGGCCAGACCATCCGTCTGCAGCCCATCCCGGCGCGGATGAGCTGCGACGAGATCCTGGAGTGGGTTGGCGAGGAAGTACTCAAGGAGTACCGAAACCTCCACCACACCCGCGGGTTGAGGCCCGGCGACCGCGACGTCGACTACGTTGGCGAGGGACCTGGCGGGGAATCTACCATGGACCCAGCGGGAGCCGGCGGCGATGAGACTCTCGTCGACGATGACGACGACGATGAGCCCGCCGAAGTGGCCGTTTGCGCCTTCGTGGCCAACAACCTGAGCGCGGGAAGCAAACCGGGAAACTGGAAGCCCCTGCAGCAGGGTTGGAGGAAGAAGGAGAAGAGGGACCCTCGCCGCATTGGCGACCCTCCGCTGTCCTTTGGGGAGTTCATACGAGCTCACCCTCAGGGCTGTTTCGTGTGTTATGGGAGGAAGAAAGGCTTCAACCATGACCACCGAACATGCCCCGTCCACAAGGCCGACACGGAGGCTTACAAGAAGGCGCACGGGTCGAAGAAGCGTGCGCCCGCGGGTATCCGGGAAGCCAAGATGGAGGTGGACAAGGACGAGCTGGCCAAGCTGATGTCGTCGGTGGGAACCGAGTTGGCCAAGGAGATCCAGGAGATCAAGCGGAACTGGGTCCCCAGGTCGGATAACAAGAACAAGGAGAACAACCAGAGTGACCAGAACAAGGACAAGGACAAGAACAAGGGTAAGAAAGGGGGAAGGAAGAAGGGCATCAACGACGTTGAGGCCGAGGAGAACACCCCCTCTTCCACAACCGACGCCCCCTAGCGGAGCCCCTGCAGCCAAGGGCCCCAGCTAGGGCGGTCGCAGGATGGTGACGTGGGAAGCGCCGATCCATCCCAGTCGGGAGTCGATAAGCACAAGGGGACTGCCGCGGGCGGAAGGCCCGGTCTGGCGCCCAGTCGCGGAGGCGGGGTGAGGGCAAGTGAAGGCACGAACCCTTGCACCCGTCCGTCCTTCGCGACCAAGAACGTGTTTGATGTACTACAGGATCTATCCGAGAGTATCGGAGGATCACCCGGACCGCAGCTGGATGCTGCAGATGGGCAGCCTGAGCCCATTGTCCACGACCTGCACCAGTCGCTTGTTGAGCTTCTGGAACGGCCGGAGATCCTGAGTTTGCACGCCGTGCGCCGTGTCGGTCGCGAGCGGCAGTTGCATCTTAAGGTCCGTGCCCTATGCGGGGAAGTGGAAAAGTTTTTCGACGTGTTGGTCGACACGGGAGCTCAAGTCAGCTTGGTCAAGGCTGGCCTACTTCCACCAGAGTGTCTGACCGACAGTCGGAAACCTGTCAGGCTGAAGGTGGCGAACGGCCAGTACATGGTGGGAGGCACGAAGGAAGCGGCCATTGGGCTGCAGTTCGTGAACCATCGTGAGCTGAGCCGCCCAGACCTCGGCAAGGAAATCCTCCTGCACGGTAGCTTCTACGAGGCCGAGATGGACTGGGACATGATCGTCGGGTACGACTTCATGATGGAGACGGACTCCGGCGTCCTCCCGGCCCAAGCCTCCATGACCCTGTACCAGGACGACCAACTCTCGTGGCTCTCGTCACCTGAGCACCATGTGGAATGCCAATGGATCCACCCCGAACGCAATCAGCTCGAAGTGGCCGCGCTGGACACTGAGCCCACTGGGCCAGCAAACCAGGAGTACGGCGTAAGGCCCGAAGTGGCGAACCGAGTGGTCGCGGACCTGGGAGCTTCGGATCTGGCCCTGGATGCGTTCTCTTCAGGAACCTCCGCCCATCTGCGGGTGTGTGAGAAGTACTGGAGCGCACAGGACTCTGCGTGGAAGAAGCACTGGGGTCCGCATCAGGGATTGATGTGGATCCATTGCCCCCGTTGGGACATTCCAAGAGCGATAGCGAAGATTCGCAAGGACCGCTCCAAGGCAGTGCTGGTTGTTCCTATGGGATGCACCGAGGAGGAAAGTACCCGACATTGGGTAGCCTCATTGACCAACATGACCTTGAACAAGGTCGTCCTACCGGCTGGAGAGAGTGTCTATCAGGACGCTAAGGGACAGCCCATGCCACCCCAGAGATGGCCAACAGAATTCCACTATGTGGATGGGGGCCTTGATCAGGCCGACACCACGGACTTCGTGTGTGTCAACCGTATCATAGCAGAACCTTGGAGGCAATGCTTTGCGGTTCCCCCTGTTGACATCGAAGAATCGGACTCCGAAGACCCCCTCACTGAAGAGGAGTGGGATCTGGTTCAGGGGTATATGGATCAGCCCTTTCACGACTGGGGAAACCAGCGTGAGGGCAAAGGCCAGGACAAAGCCAAGTGGGAAGTGGACTCAATCGTCTCCGGTTCCTATGACGGGAATACCTTCGTGCAGAGGGTGCTGGATCACATGTCCAGCCAAGACGAGCCGCCTGGCGGTAACCCACCCACCTACGGCGATCTGTTCCGAGGCAAGACCAGAGATGGCCCTTTGGGCCACCTGGGAAGACCACCTGACCCGAAAGCGAGCGGGGTCGCTACCCCTCAAGTAAGCTCCGTGGTTCAAGTGCCCGGAAAAGCCAAGGCGGAGTCCGATGACTGCCCCAAGATCCAGGCGTTGAGGGCCAGGCTGAAGCAGAAGTATGGCGAGACCTTCTTCAGCGGCAAACCTGTGTTCCCCCCACCGGTGCGTGGACCGTATGGCGAGGCCAAGATACGACTGAAGCAGGACCCCCGTGTGTATCGTCACCGGGAGTTTGCCCTGAGGGGCGAGAGGAAAGAGGCCATGGAGAAGATCCTCCGTGACTTCATCCAGAGAGGCTGGCTCGAGCCGTGCCACTCCGAATGGGCCTCTCCTTGCTTCGTCGTCCCCAAGAAGGTTGCCGGTGAGTGGCGGCTCGTGGTCGACTACCGCGGCCTGAACGCCCAAACGCAGCACGACAGCTATACGCTGCCCCTCATTGAGGACATGCTGCAAAAGCAACACCGGCGGAGGATCTTCACGGTGATTGACCTGAAACATGGTTATCATCAGATGCCTCTCGCCGAGGAGTCCCGTGCCTGCACAGCCATGAGCACCCCACTTGGACCTCTCCAGTGGAAGGTGATGCCCATGGGCGTTACCAACGGCAATGCGGCTTTTCAGCGGATGCTGGAGAACCTGCTTGAGCCGGTGCGCGACTGTGCGGACCCCTTCGTGGACGACGTGATCATCGCGTCCGGGGACCCCAGCATGAGCTACGAGGAGCTCCTGGAGGCACACGAGAGGGACGTCACTCGGGTGCTGGACCTTCTGGTTCGGCACAAACTCACGGGCAGCAGTGACAAGGCCACCATTGCGGTAAGCGAGGTGGTCTTCGCTGGCCACGTAGTTGGGAACGGGCAGCGAAAGCCCATACCTGGCAAGGTGGCTGCGATTGAGCACTGGGAAAAGCCCAAAACGGTCTCTGAGCTACGGGCGTACTTGGGGTTCTGCAACTACTACTCGGGGTATATCAAAATGTATGCCGAGTATGCAGCCCCCATGACGACCATGCTCAAGGGCAACCGAGAGGAGACCAAGAAGGGGTCCAAGAAGGCTCTGGTCTGGACTGAAGAGTCCGACCGTGCCTTTGAGGGGATGAAGCAGGCGCTGCTATCCGCAGTGGGTCTGCACCTCGTGGATCCCGACCGAGGGTTCGTCCTGCGCACCGACGCTTCCGACTACGCCATTGGCGCTGTGTTGGAGCAAGTGCTTGACGATGGGAGGCACGTGCCCGTGGCCTTCTGGAGCCGAGTCCTGGCGGAAGGCCAGAGACGGACGTGGACGCCCCGTGAAACGGAGGCGTATGCCATTGTCATGGCTCTCAGGAAATGGGCTGGGTACATAGCCCTCCATCCCGTCACCGTCTGCACCGACCATCAGAGTCTGCAGTCGTGGCACAAGGAGCACGTGGACACCCCCTCGGGTCCCGCCTCCCGACGGGCAAGATGGCACGAGACCTTGGCCAAGTTCGACCTTACGGTTGTTTATATTCCTGGAAAGGATAACACCGTGGCGGACTGTCTCAGTAGGTGGGCCTATCCCGCCAGCAAGGGCATGCAGGATATCTCTGCCCATGGCGATGAGGCTGAGACCGCTGAAGCCAAGAGGATCATTGAAATGGAGCGCCTGATGGAGGAGGAGGGTGCCAAATGCTTCGTCGTCATGGCCGCAGATGCCCCCCTCGCTTCGAGGGTGAGCAGAACGGTCAGTGTACTCGCCCCTGTGGGTGCCGCGGGCGGAAGGCCCGGTCCGGCACCCCCTGTGGGAACTGAGTCCGACAAGCACCTCTTCCCGGAGTCTTGCCTCCAGGACGACTGGACCGACGATTACGCCAAGTCTGAGGCCTTTGCGGCCGAGTATAGGGCTATGACCGACCCTGACGACGGGCAGAAGTGGCCAAAGGGGCTGACCGAGGAAGATGGCAAGCTGTACCGGAATGGTAAGCTGCTAGTCCCAGAGTCCCGGGTGCTCGAGCTGTGTGAAGCTTGGCACCACCACATGCTGCACCCAGGGGTCAAGAAGCAAGCTCTTGACATGCAGCGTCGGTTCGAGATCGACCATATCGTTCTCTACACCGCCATCAAGAAGGTCAGGAAGGGTTGCTCGGTCTGTCAGGCCTGCAATCCCGATAACCAGAACGTCAAGGGGGAACCCCAATGGACCCCGGTTCCTGACCAGCCCATGGAGAGCGTGGCCATGGACGTCTTCTCCATGCCCGAAGTGCACATTGGCAAGGAGACCTTTGACTGTGTGGTTCTCTGTGTGGACCGCCACAGCGGCTACGTTGTAGCCGTTCCGGCACGCAAAAAGGGGTTGCTTGCCAAGGAAGTGGCAGTCATGATGATTCGTCATTGGCTGACCGTCTTTGACATCCCCCGCACCATTTGCAGTGACCGAGGGCCCCAGTTTACTGGTGGCTGGTTCAAGGCTATGTGTTCCCTCATGGGGATACGTCATGCCAAGAGCGTCGCCTATCTCAGCCGGTCTAACGGCCGTGCTGAAGTGGCTGGACGGCAGCTGTTCGAGAAGCTGCGCAAGATCCACATCACCAATCCACGGCGGAACTGGTTCGAGGAGATGTGGCCTGCTCTGGAGGCCCATCATGACACCCCCACTCCGGGCGGTTTGTCCCCTCACCAGATTCTGTTTGGCAGGGACCCCCTGGGTAGGGGACTTCCCTTGTCTGGTGATGGCATGGCTATGGATGCCAAGGAGTTCTTCGCGCGGCAAGAGCAAACGGCGCGGGACATCCGCCAGCAGCTTGAGAAGGAGCATGCTGAGCGTCAGAAGTCCGCCCCGAGCTCGACAGCGCAGAAGTTCAGGGTGGGAGACCCGGTGTGGGTGATCAGACCCCGCCCCATGGGCACCCACCGCACCAAGACCTGGTTCACACCCGGCGAGGTGGTCCGCAGGATTGGTGAGGACACCTACCGCATCAAGGTGGGTCACGGACAGTTCCGGGAGCGCCACGAGAGTCAACTCCGTGTGCGGGAACCCGACCTCCGTGGCCGTCATGTGTCCCTGGACTACGCCAAACATGAGGCCGATTCGGACGACGACTATGCTGAGCAGGACGACTATACTGTCGAGAAGATCCTGGCTCAGCGTCCGAAGGCCTCGGCACCCGGAGGTCTGGAGTTCAAGGTTCGTTGGCGAGGCTATGGGCCGTCCCACGACACCTGGGAACCCGTCTCCTCGTTTGTGCCGCGGGTCAATACTCCCTTCATGGAGTACATCCGCAAGCACAAGACCAAGATCCACGTGTCGGACTTGGCAGCACTCACCCGGGCGATTGCAGCCAGGGGTGCCTGATCAGCGCCCTGAGCTCTCCCCTGATGTGTTTTCAGGCGCTTGTGAGGCCGACGGATCGTCCCTTGCTTGTTTGCTCTCTTCCATCTTTCGGTGACAGAGTGGCCATATACCCCCCCCTGCTGAATCCAGAGGAGGATGGCCCCTCTCCTCTTCCATTCGTCACTCCCCCCCCTGCTGAATCCATGGGAAAGCAGGTAGGGCGACTGACCTTCATTTTTCTGAGCTCTTGGGGCCTTGAAGCCCATACGACGTTGCGCAACGGATGCCGCTGTCATCGGCATTGCGATTTTTTTGGTGTGTGGTCTGGTTCCATGGCATTTGCGGAATCCAGACCAGTCGACGTGTGTCTCGAGACTATATATGCCTGAACTCAGGCGTTATCCTGTCCATCCTCCTGCATTTGCCTTATCCTGACCGTGGCGTGGTTTGGCACTCTGTTCTGAGTGTGTTTACACGCCTATTTACCCAAATTGTTGCTTGTTTTTCTGCCCTCCAGGATATGTGCATCTGTATGTCAAGTGTCATCAGCCCATCGCTGAGGGATGGACTGTTTTTCACCACGAATCGGGATACAGAGGCGCCTTGAGTCGCCGTGTACATATCCTTACAGCCTGGTCCAGCCTGGACCAGTACTTGATTACAGATTCTACTGTTTGAGTGCCCGTGATACCGTGTTGCCCTATTCGCTGTGATGTGTGGAGATCCTGATGGCGCCAGGCGGGAAGCCCAGTTGCCTGACTACACTCCCAGCGGTCCGCCACTGTCAGTCCCAGTGTGAGCCTACCGATTTGCAGACGCACTTGCATTCGGATGGCGGCCTCCGGTGCTCCTGACCTCGGTCAGTCTGCCTGGGAAACTGGTGGTTTGAGGAGTCGACGCCTCCGCCCACACTGCATGAGGACTCCCTCATGTATGGCCTTCGTGGCAGTAGGGCGAGGGAAAAGACGGCCTTGATGCCCGATCCCTTCAGGAGGAGTTCCCTTACGATTTGGGGTTCGTAAGGAGTTCGACTATGGCACTCTGGACTCGCGTTGTATGGATATGGACATGGTGCGCCCGAGGAAGGACCCGTGGGGACTCTCCCCAGTCGGCGGGCCTTGGGAAGCTTGGGGTAGCCTGATGGATCTTTGTGGTCGCTCTCGACTTGTGGGGCCACCTCGGCCGTCGTGTGACGCCTATGTTGGCCGTGTATGCCACTGCCACTGTGGTGGTGACCGTAGCAGCCGGCACCCGGTGCGCCTGGTATGGGTTAACGGGTCCCTTGGATGCCGAACAATCGCCGCCAGGACCCGGGACTTGATACTTGATACTATACATGTGCTACGAGCTGTTACAGCAGCATACCTATCCCACTGTGGGATACCTATCTTACTGTGACTTACTGAAGTGAGGATGTGACACCCCCCCCCCCCTTTCAGGGAGTGGTCCTGGGTACCCGCTGCCATGCGTGGGTGTTATCGAGCCCCCCCAGGGTTTGCTCTAAGGAGGGGGGTGAAGCGGTACCCAGAACCCCATGGCCAGGTTGCGGCATACAACCGGTCTCCGGTCCACTAACCCCATGCACGGCGTGTTCCGTGCCGTGAAGCCCCGCATCGGCAACCGATGCACCGCCAGCGGAGATTTGTGTATCAGAATATCAGGAATCAACAGGGTTTTATTTTCATATTGTTTCCGTCAATTTTTACGCTTCCGTTCCGATACTCACTGTTTTGACTGCTGGCGGTTGGTTCGCGACTTTACCGTAACCGCCAGTTTAACTGTTTATAATGGAAATTTTAACGCTATCCGTCACGAAGGCTCCAAAGTCGCCAGGAACTGCATGGATGCTTCCGCAATTTTCATAATTAATACTCGCAACCTTAATCCGAATTTTTCAGGATGTCGAAATCGGATTTTCGACTTCGACATCCCCGCACTTGATTTGACCTCTTTCGAATGGACCTACGTGCTTCCGTATGCACGAATCAACTTCCCTTTTATCCTGCCCTCCATTTGTCTTAAAGATATGGGCAAAACAAAGTTGATTCGTGAGGCCACTTGTGAAGGTCATATCTCGTGTTGCTTGCGAGGAATTACGATAAGGAAACGTGGGATGTATTTACAATACTCCCGACGTAATTTAGGAAGCATTATATGCCTTGCGTTTCCACACGTGCGCGCTAGTGTAATGGATCATGGTCAATTGGGTAGAGTTTGCGTTATAACTCTTTGGCCATGATATTGCGTGCGTTAAGATAACTTTCGAGTGTAGCGCGCAAGTGTTGGTGTGGCATAGGAACTCTCCTTGAGTTCCTATGAGCGATTGACACAAAGTTATGCCCTTGGAGGGGCATGACATATCGTGGTGGGAGCTACCTTTTTGGGCAATATGTGGTATGTGCCATGTGTTGTGTTGCGTGCCCATTTGGCGGGTCCATTGCTCCAAGTCGAACCCGCCAATGGACCTCATATTGTGCAAGCCCCTTCTCCATACTCCCTACTGTCAATTGCATGCCTAACCTTCGTGAAGGGAAGCTTGTGTGGTGATCCCGAAGCGATGCGTTGGGAGCAAGGTGTGTGTTTTACAATTTTCCATATTTTTATGTGCCCACTTGGGAAGTAGCGCTCGTAACCTTTCAAGGCGCCCCAAGTGGAGCACATATGTGGGATCGAAGGTCAATGGTGTCAAGTCATTGTGTTTAGAAGGATTAAGTGATTGCACGATCCAAGCCGGAGATATTATAATATAATTGTAGACCTTTCAAGGCACTTTTGTGTGTCATTGTGCCAATTTTGCCATTTTTGGCTCGTCATGATGTCAAGTGGCGACCGTGTATCTCGTCGTTGCGCTCAATTGACATCATGACCCAAGTATGATATGTGGGTACATACTTCGGTGCCCAACATATCTTGGACCCGGCGAATAACTCCTCTTAGGCTTGACATACCGTGGCCGCCATGTTGGCGATTTGGGACTATCCCAAATCATGGGCTCACTTGGCGACCCTGCCATTCCCAATATCGGAGGAGTTGGGCGACGCCCAAAAGATATGTTGGACCAATATGACTTGATACCAATCCTATGGCACACTCCGGTCCGAGTCGGGCATGTGCCTCATTTGCCCCAACCATGAGTGTGCGCATTTTTGGCCGTTTTGAGCATTTTTCCACTTTTGCTGCCCGCCGTGCCCCATGTTCTAACCTTCGTGCACGCCGGACGCATGGACCAATGGACCATATATGACATGGGTGTTATGGGTAATGGTCCCCATGGTCCACACACTACGTGGGCGAAGCGGAGCCGCCTTCGTTAAGGCGCTAGGCCAAATTGAGTATGGGCAATTTTGCCATTTTTGCATTTGTGGACCCAATTGGGATCGTCACCACGCCGAGTGGCATGGGGATCTTTGAGGGCCAAGGGCATGGGAGTCTCCGTTGGGCTCCTGATGGATCACGCATGGGATGGCGGATCCGATCTCCAAGCGGGCGTGGAGATATACTATTGGGAGCACACCAAATTTTGGCTCATTTCAGGCAGCCAAAATGACCCAATTTTGGGACCCCAATTTCCCCCTTCCGTGTGGTCAATTGGCGGCCCCATTTCTCTAAGCCCAGAGGGAGCCCGGACCTAAATCCAAGTTGTACACTCAGATATAAGTCCTAGGTCCTGCCTCCTACCCTGTGAGCCATTGGCCTTACCTTGGCCGGGCGAGCCACGCGTGGGAATGACGCCAATTTTGGTGATTTTGGCATCATGATCCCACATGACTCATCCGTGTTGCCCTGATGCCGGGACCTCAGAGGGAACCAGGTTGGGTGAGGGCTCCAGGGGGTTCGTACTCGAACGGGGCACAGGGTCAGTTGCCTCGTCCCTACCTCTGGCGGGTCCGGACGAGGGGTCAATTTTGGGGATTTTTGAGTTAATTTCAGTTTGGGCTGAAACAGCCCATTTTCAGCTACCAACTCCTGGGTGATAATGGCGGGGCCATATCTCTGGCTCAGAGTGGAGTTGGGACCTGCCATTAAGGGAGCATAGGGAGCCACTGTCGGTTGGCCTTGGAGCTCCTTGGTTTCCAGGAACTCGCCTGTGGCTGGGCAGGACACCCCCCCTATTGGCAGGGTTTCAGGGTCCGGACTGAGCAGGGCATGGGTTGTGTTTGAGCCCCCGCCCCCATCAGCCACTGAGAGGGTCGGACCTGGGATTGGGATATGAGTTGGGACTGAGTGTCTATGGTCCTGTGATGCCCTTACCCCAGTCCAGTTCTAACCCCATGTGTACATATCCTGATGTGTTGCTGTACATACTTTCGTTCCCTCTTTGCAGAGTGGCAAGGATTCTGAAACGCTTTGTCACATGACAACGCATTGATGCCCTTGTGAGCGTAGTGCTTTGCCTGCCTGCTCACTTGCGTGTGTCCACCGCAGCGTCCCGTGGCCGGCCCCCCACGGGAACGCGTCACTATTCGCAACTAGGTGGTGAATGTCATATTTCTCGGATAGGGCCGATTTTAGATGGAATCAAGCCTGCACTGTCGATCTAGGGGCTGGAAAATTTCCAATTTGGAGGATGGGGGGGGGGGGGCTAACTCCGGAAAATATGCTCTTTATGGTATAATTTGACAAAAAAAGTAGTATTTCTGACTGTAGCTGGTTTTGGGATTTTTGGACCCCATAAAATCCTAGGTGCCTGCGGATGCCAGATCGGCAGCCGGCCTCTGTGTGGCCATCTCTTTGCCCCCCCACCCCCGGGGTTGGCCAGGGGGCACATACTCTCCCGTCCCAAACAGCGTGCGCTGTCACGCACCCCCCACCCACCGAGAATGTCCCTCATGGTGCTAGAGCAGCAGTGCTGCACCCCCCTGTGTGCCCGGCATGACTTGCACGCACGTCCTCTGTGCACGTCGCAAAGACTCTAGATGGGGTGGCGCTGCCCTAACCACTTCAATCCCGCCCGCTGCGCTTAAGGGGGCAGGGGTGGCCGCTGGTGGCGGCTGCCAGAAAAGTTTATAGTGTTTTCAGCACTGTGTTTTTGCTTCTCCTGCTGCTTGTTGTTGCTGTAGGGTGTCCTGCTGCTGGTTTTGGATGATGAAAAGCTTTTGTTTGTTGAAATACAGTAAAGCCAACTCAATCCAGGATAGCCCAAGCCAATAGTATGCAAGGAGAAGGTAATTCAGGATCAAAGCATGAAGGGCTGCAGTGTAAACAGTGAAAGATGATTAGATATTCACAGAAACTGCAACTCAGGATACAAATGAATGCATATTCACAGAGATAGCTGAAATGTTTTGGGAAAAGAGTTAGAAAACTGCCTCAGGATCACTCTCTCTCCATAGTGCCATCTTAGGAGATGTGCACTCTTTGTTTTGGGTCCCATATGTGCTGAGGTGGCATGGTATGTGGCGATGAGGTCACTGCCATGTCACATGGGATCTTCCTACTTAGTTAGGCTGACCAGGAATTGAACCCAGGACCTCTCAAAAAGAGGTGCCTAACCCCCTATGGTGTATACCACTAGGGCAGATAAGTATTCATGGAAAAACATAGATAAATTCATAGGCTCTACCTTAGGTATGTCAGTGCTCAGTCAACTCAGGAAAAGATGTTTTACTTCTGATTGAAAGGGGATTAAGGGGTCCACTCCATATCCTGATTGGGTGTTTGGTTCCATAGGTCAAAATGTGTTCTCACCACTTTTGGCTGGACCAATACTAAGATAAAAATGCATGGATGCTCAGTGCATCTCTAATACAACTAGAGTATGCCTCAAAGCAATGGAAAAGCACTTTTTCTTACTCCCCCCTTGTGCTGTGGTGGCCACCACTGTCGCATTTTAGGAAAAAGGGAATTTTTCTTGGCCTTTCCTTGGTTTCCACATCTACTTTAAAATACCTACAGTCTCCCTCACACTGAAAAATGGGCGCTCACCATGGCTGGCGTCCTTTTGCTGCTCTGATTGTACAGTTTCCTACAGAAGACTCAGCGCTCTTGGCGCTGCCGGGGCTCCTGTGGCTTGGTTGGGTTAGATTGGGAGCATGCCAAACATGTGCATATGTATCCCTCCCTCCAAGACGCAGCGTCGACACAACCCAAACGCAAGACACATTATACACACTCGCATGGGTTCTCGTAAACCTGCTGGCGACCTGTGACCTGTCTTAGGGCGAAGGGAGTCGAAAGAAAATTAAATTTGCCCCTTGGTGGGGTCTTGGTTCTGCTCAGTCTCTCCAGGCACCTGCGTTTCGGCCCGAACACGGCCTACTCAGCGAGGCTGCGCGTGGGTATCTGCAGAGGCAGGAATGGGAGGAATATGGACGAATCCACGCAAAAACGAAGCGACGACACCAAAATCGGTCAAATGACGGCGTAGAATTTTTCTGAAACGCCACACCTGAGCAGAATCCAATTGTGCATCAGAAGCACATTTTTATAGAAATTATAGTCATCTCTGGATTTTTGAAATCCAGAAATTCATACGCATAAAATGGCGGCGCGCAGGAGCGGCTCCTAGCGAAGCGCCGGAAAATGGAAAAATAATGGAATTATCAACGTAAGTATCACGTAGTCTTGAAAATGACGAGACACACATTTATAAACAAACATACAGATTCCACCCACACTAATAGAAGCTTCAAAAATTCAAGAATTCGAAAATCAATTGAAGAGACTTCAATGAATCAGGTATAAACTACAGGTATGCTTGTCTCGCATGCCGCATACACATTGCTCGTCTCGTGTCTCCGTGAACGAGTCGTGTAGCAGCGCTAACAACGATAACCACGATAAGACGCGGTAGAGGGATTGATTAGAAAGATTGCAGATGATTAGCGGTCAGATCAGGGTGATTAGTCATACACACAAGTGCATAGCAACGTTCTTCGCGTGCGCCCCTTTTGTACTCACACCTTGCTTCACTTCTCAGCGGTAGGTAAGGTAGGTACGCCCAGGCGGGGCCACCCCCTGGTGGAGTCAAGATTTACGCGTAGATGGGCAGGTTTGCCCACGTTCTTGTCGCATACTCGTGCATGCACACACGCATTAAAGGGTAGGCCACGCGAAGTGCGCACGGTAAACCTTGTTTAGGCTACCCAGGGGCTCCTCGGTACGTTCTTTAAGAGAACGTGAGGAGTCCCTTAACGCTTGCTTGCTTGATAAGGGTAGCTGCTCCGTGCAGCGTGTTTGCGGACAGCGTATTATAGGGCACACTGAGAAGGGTATAATACCTGGAGTGTGCCTTGGTTCCTCCGCCGCAAACGCCCTTTCATATGCCTTTGTTTTACAGGTGGGCAGGTAGGGTGAGTGGTGCAGCAGCATTTTTTTTATGCCCTGCTAAACAGGGGCGCAGATCACTCAAACAAGTAACTCCGCTCCGCCTGTGGCAGAGCAGGGAGTCCGACTCCATCGACATCTGCGCCTTGCACACGAGAGCACTCCTTCCCTCCAAGCCCTTGCAGGGGAAACGCGTTGTGGCGTCCCCTGTGAGGCCACAGTTGCTTAGCAGCGCTGTGTTCTCTTGTCATTTCACAGGTGGGTCGCTAGGACCCTTGAGACCTTCCTCTTCGCAACGCCAAGTAGAGTGTGCGTGTAGGAGTGGTAGTCCTGAGTGGGGGCTAGAGCCAGTTGCCCAGTGCTCGCCCACCAGGATGGTGCCACTGTAGGGTGTGTAGGACCTGTAGGGGGCGTGTCACTGTCCCACCCTTTTCCTGCAATTTTAGCTGGGTTGGTGGGCTGTGACAGTGGTTAGGTCAGTGTTTTGGCCACATAGCAAACAGGCGTTTTGCATGCCTTCGTAGCTTTTGGCCACCCCTCCCTGTAGTAGACAGGTAGGTAGGGAAAACAATACCTGGATTAACACTCTGGGTATTCCGCCAAGGTTTTGCGCCAGCACAGAAATTGGGCGCATAGGGGAGGGGAGACCCGGGGCGTACCCCGTGGCATCAATAAGCCAACCCTCCAGGTTCAGCAAGGGCGCAGACTTGGGTATAATCAGGACACCACTTCTGCGGCTTGCTCTCAGGACCTTAGGACTAGCACACTCACACATACGCTTTGGCAGGTAAGGGTAAGGTTCAGTCCCTAGCTTTAGTCTTGGAGGCAAGCGTCTCAGCGAGCCTCAACAACTCACCAAGGTTGTTCTGGGACAAGTAGTCAACCAGAACTGAGTTTAGGCGTCCCTCAGGTAGAACAAATGCAGAGAAGGGCTCCCAGGTGGCCTCTTCGACTCCAAACCCTTCCCAGAGGGTGAGGAAGCGCCAACCCTGGCGATAGCGGTGGCGTAGGACAGACTTCACCAGGTAGAAGCCCTCCTTAGCCATCTCCTCGGCGTTCATGTCGGGGAGTTCACCTTCAACTTCCATAGGGCTGGCAGCCCCTTGCAGGTCCAGAGCGGCGATTTCCTCGTCGTTCAGCTCCCACTCCTCCCCACAGAGGTCTTCAGGATCATGGTAGCGCTTCAGGTGTTGAGCGGCGCACACCAGGGTCCCCCCTAGACGGGGAGAACACCGCACCGTGATACGGTGACCATCCACAGATAGAATCTTGTACGGCCCGAAGTATGGGTCATCGCTGGTAGAGCGAGGCCAGGCGGGTAGTCGACTGTGGTGCACCAGCACCCAGTCCCCCTCTTGGTAGGTGGCCGGTACTCGGTGCTTGTTCTTCTTATTCCACTGACGCTCCCTCACTCTCTGGAGCATAGCCTTGGCCTTGTCCACCTTCGCTTGTTGCTCTTGGACCCATTCACCCACAGAAGAATGGGTGTCCTCTGGATAGGGGGCATGTAGGAACCATGCCGGGCGCCCCATGAATAGCTCATGTGGCGAGTAGCCAGTAGCTGAACTCTCTTGGGAGTTCATCATCAAGGATATGACGGGGAGTAGTCTCACCCAGTCTCTGGTGCGTTCAGTTTTGCACCATATCCTGACGTTCTCTTTCAGGACACGAATCTGTCGCTCACATAGGGGGTTGCTCGTGTGAGAGTAGGGAATCCCCGTAGACACCTGGACATTGAGGGATCTCGGGACCCTCTTGTACCAGCCAGTATCTGAGCGTACTCGTACGTCCTCATCGGAGTTGATCTCCTTGGGCGCCCCATAGACACAAAACCACTCCTCCAGGAGTATCTTGATAGTCTCCTCCCCGGTAATGTGCTTGGTACAGGGGAACACCCTGGTAAACCTGGTCAACCCACAGGTTACTACGAGGGCGAAGTCATAGCCCCCGAACTTCGGCATCTCCGTGTAGTCCACGTATAGAACACTGTTAGCACAGTGAGGGATGGGCAGGGTCGAGTAGAGACCTCTGTCCCTGATATCCCCTGGTTTACAGGACCTGCACGGGCACTTGTCCACGATAGGCAGGAGCGTCTTCCGCAGCTGGTCGTCAGTCCACGTAGTGTGGAACCACTGCTTGAACAGCCTCAGGGTACGGTCAGCACCCACATGACCACTGGACTCATGGGTCCACTTCAGCAGCGCTGGGACTCGGTCACTAGGCACCACGATGCGGTCCTCGTGCCAGAGGTAGCTCTTGTCCCGCTTCCACTGGTCTTGGTTGACCAGGAGGGGTTCAAGGCGTTTCTCCAGGCGCCGGTAGATATCCCCAAACTCCTGTAGGTACTCCGATTGTTGGAGTCCATCCAGGGGGCGTATCATGGTCATGTTCAGGTCCAGATGTACGTCCATACGGCTGAACGCCTCCTTAGCCAGCGCTTCAGACCGGGCACCAATCAGGGCGTCGAAGTTGTTGCGGCTGATGTAGTCGGCGCACTCGTTCTTCACTCCCTGGATATGGTGTACCGTCAGCCGTAGTTGACTGAGGTAGGTCCACCAGCGACGTAGCTTGGCCTTCTCAGGCGGGGGACCCTTCTGGAAACTGCGGACCGGTTCTTGGTCGCATAGCCAGACCACAGGGTTACTCCCCAACAGTTGTGCTTGTGAGGATAGCACCAGCATACCCGCGAGCAGTTCCTGCTCATAGGTGGAGTAGTTCCCCCTGGCCTGGTTCCACTTCCAGTTCCAGTGGCCCAGAGGTACTAGGACCCACTTGTCGTCAGGGTAGCTGTGCTTGAGGGTTCCATCTCGGTTGAGACCTTCCGTCCCCCATTGGGAAATGGCCGAGTCGAACTCCTCCTTCTCTAGTGCTTGCCATTGGAACAACGTTCCACCACCGCCCACATTGCTGGCGTCGGTCACCAGGATAATCTCCCCTTGTGCCCTAGGCACGCCCAAGCACTTAGCGTTGGCTACCTTGTCTTTGAGCTCGTCAAACGCTTGTTGCTCTTGTGGGCCCCAGCGCCAAGTAGTACTCTTCTTGATCAAGTCAGTCAGTACAGCGCTGGTGTAGGTGAAGTTTTTGATGTGGCGGCGATAGAAGTTGCACGCCCCAATGAAACTGCGTACATCATGAAGTCCTTTCTTGGGGTCTTCGTGTCGTACTTTGGCATCCATCAGGGGTTTGGCCTTAGAGGCCGCTGGGGTCCACCACCCATAGCCAACGTCAAACCCCAAGTACTGCATGGTCTCCTGCATGAACTCACACTTCTCCAGCTTGAGTCGTGTGTGGTTCTCCTGGCAGACCGCAAAGAACTCACCCAAGAGGATTAGGTGATCCTCCTGGGTATTGGTCCCAAGGCATACATCGTCGATGTGAGCCTCCATCTGGGCCCCACGGGATATGAGCTCCTGCACCTTAGGTCTCCTTCGTAGGATGGACAAGATCTTGTTCATCAGCTCTTGGAACAGAGCGGGGGCGTTAGCCACGCCGAATGGCATGACTTTCCACTTGAATACCCTCCCCTGAGGGGTGATGAAGGCCAGTAGTTCCTGCGCGTTGGGCGTCAGGTCCACTTGCCAGAATCCATTTCACTTGTCCATCTTGGTCTTGTAGCGACAGGAGGCTATCTTCTCCAGGGTAGACTCCATATTGGGAATGGACCCTGAGTGGTTCAGCGTCTTCTTGTTCAGCTCTCCATAGTCCACTACCAGCCGTTTGGCTGTAGACCGAGGTTTAGCCACCAGGAAACAGGGGCTGCAGTGTAGGGGGTAGTCCCCGTCCTTGTACTCCAGGACTAGGCCAGCGTCGATACATTCTTGTATCTGTCGCTCAATCTCGTCGGCCTGCTCTTTAGGAGCTGGATAGGGTCTCCTCCGGATCTTGTGACCCACGAACTCGGGTTTCAGCTTCAGGTCCATCTGTACCAGCTTGTCGCATGAGGCTGGAGGGGGTAGTTCTCCGAACACCTCCAGATAGGTCCTTATCAGCTTCTGTACCCGCGGGTCCAATACCTTGATCTTGTCCTCCATGTCCTCGTCGGAGTGTAAGTTGCTTGCCCCTTGAATAGACGTCGGGAGGTGGTCCTCCACCGACTCTTCGCCCGCGGTAGCATCCTTCAGCCCTTGGTAGGCATATAGAAGGTCTTGCTCAACCATCTCCGGTGGACGATGGCAACATAGGCACGCTCGAGGGGGTTCACATACACATTCCTCCGAGAGGTCGTCCTCTTCTGGGGTCCTCACATGGGCGCCCCACACGCTCTGCATGAGCTTGAGATCTACCTCCCTTTGCCAGGTGGTGATCTTCTGTTCGAGGTCCTCCTTCAATTGGGATAGGGCTCCCATACGTCCTTGCTTCAGTGGCCACGAGCTGCGGATAGGCTTCGCGTAGCATAGCTTTTTCGCCACCAACTTCCTCTTGGAATCCACATACTCCCTGAGCCTGGATCTAGGGTCCAGCTCTTCATCCACGGGGTCTTCCACCCTCATGGAGAGTAGGGGTTTTAGTGGGGCGACGTACTCGGCGTTCTCCACTTCTTCCACCGCAGTCTGCACGAAGAAGGCGTCGTGCTCAGTTTCGTCGTCTGAGTGGATAGAGCTAGGTAGCTCAGATAGTCCACACTCAGAGACTCCATCAGGAACAGGTACATGACAGGGAGAGTTGGGGGCGTTGGTGTCAGTCACGACGTACTCATCTCCTCCGGGTGTAGTTTCAACAGCATCTTGAGGTCGTAGGCGATCCTTCAAGTCACCCAAGGCGAGTCCGTCGCTTTCTCGTTGTATAGCCTGGACCAGAGTAGGGTCCAGGTCTTCCCAGGGGATGGTGGTAAGACCTCCGTCCACCACGCTGAGCATACTCCCCCATCCGGGCTTCCCAATAGGCGTCTTGCGTCCCAGAGGCACGTAGATGGCCTCATCAGGTAATCGCACCGAGCTGATAGTCAGCTTGTCAAGGAGGGTTCGCCAGTACTCGTTGCCCCCATGGGCTCCCCAATCGGGGGAACACAGGACCATACGGGAACGTTCCAAGGCCACCTTGGTCAGCACCTTCCCCAGTTCACTGAATCTGGGGTTCCCGTAGGCCATCCCGAAAGAGGGCCAGTAAAATTTGTAGCTGCAGTTCTTCCCCTTGCTGCAGTATAGGTCCAGTACATGCTGCTTGTCGCTGGCGAACAGCTCCACACTTAGGTCTTCTCGAGAGTAACCCAACTCCTTCAGACCTTGGTCTAGGACTTCCCCCAATAGTTGATAGTCCTCAGTTTTGGAGGCCGCCATCATGTTCGAGGGCTCCTCCTTCGATAGTCTCAGGTAACTCGAGGTATGTTCCGACTGCTCCAGTGGCACAGACTCTCTGCCACTGCCGTGGTCCACGTACAGGAGGTAGGGCGCTTGCAGCGTCAGGGATTGTATCTGGGAGTGCTGCACGAAGAAGTCAGTACCCAGTACAAAGTCGAAGGCCTCAGTGTCCATCACATAGAACCGATGGGCGATAGTTCGAGAGCCCATAGGTACCTCCACTTCACAGTCCCCGCAGCTGTGCACCACATGTCCATCCCCCATGCGTATAGCGGCGGTGGTCATGGTGTTCTTCAGGCTCCCACAAGGTAAAATTTTCTTGGCCACTATCGATATTGTGGCGCCAGTATCCAGTACCCCAAGGTATTCACGTCCCCCTAGTCGGATACGTACCCAAAACACCAGGTCTTGGGTGCCACCAGAGCGTCCCCGTCAGAATTCCGCGGGACAGGTCACCTCGAACCCCTTGTTCCGCAATTTGCGGGCCATCCTCATGAAACGGCTTCTGTTCTTGGCGTTGCCGTCATCACCACCTTCATGCTCACGCTTGGCTCCTTGTTCTTGCTGGGCCTGCGTCTGTGAGCGTGTGGTAGGTCCAGTCTGCCCTCCAGAGGGCTCGGAGTTCCCCCCTGGATTAGGGTTGGGGTTGCCTCCGTTCTTGTCCTTGTTCTTGTTGTCGTTCTGGCGGTTAGCGCCTCCTCCTCGTCCACCTTGACCCTTGTCTTGACCACCTTGACCACGTCCTTTCGACTTGCCCTTGCCGGAGTCGTTGCCTTTGGCCTTGCCTCCACCTTTGCCTGAGCTTTTGCCAGGATCTTCCCCCTTAAGCTTCGCCGATAGGCGTTGCTTATGGTAGCACTCGTCCTCATAGTGCTTCCGCTTACCGCAGAATGCACACGTGATGGTGCAGCGGTAATGATCCGGCAGCTTCACTTTGGCGCCGGTGATCTTTTCCTGCTGCTTCCCCTGGACTACAAAGCAGTCTCGCTGCTCGCAGTCAGAGGCGTGCTGCAGGTGGCCCTGCTCATCTCTGGCTTCACACCAGAATAGCTCCTTCACGTTCTCCATTAGGCGGGCGTGGGCGTGTTTGGGGGTAGTCCCCTGCCAAGGTCGGGACCCTTGGTACCCTTTGCCTCCAGAACCTCCACCACCAGGACGGTAGTGGTTCAGGTGCTGGTCGCTCTCCTTCTCCAGCGCCATCTCCAGGAGCAGCACGCATAGATCCTCGTAGCGGAGGGATCTAGCCTTGCGCTCAGCCGTCAGACGGCACTCGTCCCATAGCTCTCGGGGGAGCTTGGAGCACAACCAAAACAGCAGGTCGTCGCTGCTGTAGGAACCGGGCGTCAGTCGTCCAGCCCAGTGGTCCAGGTCCGCCAACAGCTCGGAGACCCTGCCGGGTTTGGGGTTGTTGGGCAGGACGGGCAGGTTCTGGATCTCGGCTCTGATGGAGAGGTCGGTCTCGTAGGTTGGGTACTGCCTCTCCAGGGCAACCAACACATCGGCAAAGGTGGCGGAGTTGGTGACGATCTGCCTGACCTGCTTCTCCAGGTACTTCGTCTTGCAGCACTGCAGGAGCAGGTCGCACTTCACTCGCCCACTCGCGTGGGTTTGGCCGGTCAGTCGTAGGAACCGGCCAAAGTTCTCAGCGAACTCGCTGAGGTCCTTGCCTGTGAATTCAGGCAGGTTCACCACTATCTTGGAGGTGGCAATAGCCTTCGCCTCCTGAGCTCGGCGTCCTTCAGGGCGTCGGGTCTTCTTCTTCTTCTTCTTCTTCTTCTTACCCTCGGGGTCCTCGGGGTCCTCAGGGTCTTCGTCATCCGATGGCGAAGAAGAAGTCATCGACGGCGGCCCATCATCGGAGGGGTCTCCGCCTAGATCACTGGAGCCATAAGGCTCCACGTCCACCATAGCCCTTAGGGCTGTCAGCCCCAGCTGGTCCAGCTCGGCCCTCGTCGAGTTCGTCACGTGACTGTAGGGCGGCTGGGCTGTCCTCGGGACGAATGGACTTCTTGGTACTGCTGCAGGAGTCGGCATCGGTCGGCTCCTCAGGCTCCCCAGGGTATTTGTCAACCCTGCCGCCAGGTGGTTAGCCTGTACTCGGTGGGGTGACATTCCCACCGTCGTAGGTGACGCATGGGACGGGATCATCAGGGGCTGCAGTTTCTCCCTGATCTCTTGCGTGAGGTCGCTCACGATTTGCGAAGTGGCTCCTCGGAGCACCTCATTGATCTCCGACCGCGTCAGGGACCTGTTGGAGGATCTTCCCGATCCTCTACTCCTGCCTCCCAGAGACTCTGGTCCTCTCCTCAACCCACTCAGGGGTGCATACCCAGGTGCACACCCAGGAGCATACCCAGGAACTTCCATGTAGGTTCCAGTGGCGTGGAGTGGATGGGGATGGTCAGCCGCATACCAACGCGGCGCAGAGCTGGAAGCCACCGGCTCACTGGCAGTAGTTGCCTCAAGGAGCGCAGTGGTAGGTGGGCCCATGCCATAGGCGGGGTAGTGAGGCATGCCAGTAAAGCCTGTGCCCTCTGCCATAGGCGGGTTGGTTGTGGAAGTGGATGTAGCGGCGGCTGGGAGTGTGGTGGTTATGGGGGAGGGTCATGCATGGAGGCCAGAAGCGCTTGGTGCGCCTCCGAAGGTAGGGACATCCGTCGGGTCTTGCCCTTGCTCCTCTCCTTCGTCTGTTCCTTCTCCAGCATCCTTCTCGCTCTCGTTCCCTCTCTTCCTCTTCACAGGCTGAGGTTGAGAGACCACTTCTTTGACCGACAGGGCCCCGAAGGCCGTCTGGAGGCCATCCAGGGAGTCCTCCGCCGTATCCATTGGCCCATGTAAGGGCTCCACCGAAGGTACAGCGTCAGGCGCCGGCCTTGCCGGTGCCTCAGGCGCTGGCGCTGTGTTCACATCGGCGTCCACTCTTCCTGAATCCATCTTAATCCACCCTTCTGCTTATGTTTGCCTGCTCGGAGCACTGGTTGTACGGCGCGGGGTCGCTGCCGGTGCACAGAGACAGGCTGCCTCTTGCTACCAGAAAAGTTTATAGTGTTTTCAGCACTGTGTTTTTGCTTCTCCTGCTGCTTGTTGTTGCTGTAGGGTGTCCTGCTGCTGGTTTTGGATGATGAAAAGCTTTTGTTTGTTGAAATACAGTAAAGCCAACTCAATCCAGGATAGCCCAAGCCAATAGTATGCAAGGAGAAGGTAATTCAGGATCAAAGCATGAAGGGCTGCAGTGTAAACAGTGAAAGATGATTAGATATTCACAGAAACTGCAACTCAGGATACAAATGAATGCATATTCACAGAGATAGCTGAAATGTTTTGGGAAAAGAGTTAGAAAACTGCCTCAGGATCACTCTCTCTCCATAGTGCCATCTTAGGAGATGTGCACTCTTTGTTTTGGGTCCCATATGTGCTGAGGTGGCATGGTATGTGGCGATGAGGTCACTGCCAAGTCACATGGGATCTTCCTACTTAGTTAGGCTGACCAGGAATTGAACCCAGGACCTCTCAAAAAGAGGTGCCTAACCCCCTATGGTGTATACCACTAGGGCAGATAAGTATTCATGGAAAAACATAGATAAATTCATAGGCTCTACCTTAGGTATGTCAGTGCTCAGTCAACCCAGGAAAAGATGTTTTACTTCTGATTGAAAGGGGATTAAGGGGTCCACTCCATATCCTGATTGGGTGTTTGGTTCCATAGGTCAAAATGTGTTCTCACCACTTTTGGCTGGACCAATACTAAGATAAAAATGCATGGATGCTCAGTGCATCTCTAATACAACTAGAGTATGTCCCAAAGCAATGGAAAAGCACTTTTTCTTACTCTGCCTGCCGCCCGCCGCCAGTCTGCCCCGGCATGTCCATGTCCGTGTCCGACACGGCCTCCCCTGCCCGTGCTGCAGCAAGGGGTGGGGGTAGGGGGGGTGGTGGGGAAGGGATAGAGGGGTCCCCCGGCGCTTGTCGCTCCGCTGAAATGCGGCTAAAGACCGCCGCAAGTGTAGAGGGGGACCCCCCCCCCCCCGAGGCTCCCCGTGGGAGCCTTGATCCCCATCCCGTCCAAGGCGAGTCCCCGAGGGGGTGGGGGGCTGAGGGGGCAATTGCCCATCCCTCCAAAGCATCCCAGAGCCGCTACTGCTTAATGTAGCAATTGTCGATCCAGATGCAAACCTGCCGGTTCTACATCCAAGGCCATGTTTCAAGCATCTTTCTTGCGGACCGCTGCTTCATAGTTTCCTCTCGCAGCCGCAGCAGCCCTATCCTGCGCAGCCGGCGCCTGTTTTGCCGCCCGATAGAGGCAAAACCGGGGGCGTCCCCGCCCTCGTGTTGGGGTGTGCACCGCAAGCGCAGGATTTTGTATAGGTTAAAGAACTCCTCCTTGAAGTGATTTGCAGCTTGAGTCTCTGGTCTGCCTTTCAGTCTCAACAGTGAGTGCTGTGTCTTCCGGTTCAGTGGCAACAAGCGCGCAAAGTCAAAAAAGAAAACAGCTCCGCTCTTGTTCTTTTCAATAGCAGCCCATAGGGTTTCAGGAGTGGTATATGCATGTTCCGTTGCACAGAAAGCTCGCAATTGTCTGACAGTCCGTTCCAACTCCCTCTGCGCTCGATGCGCAATGTTGCGTGGCATGAACAATCATCTCAAAAATTGAAAAAGTGCAATTGAATTGAACAATTAAACACAAAAGGCACTCATAACGCTAAATGTGGGATCAGTTGACCGTTACAGGTAACTGATAATGTGAACGCGCGACGAGATGGATATGCGCGTGTTGCGTGTGCAGAGCTGTGCTGGCAAGAATTTTTATTCACCTGTATCTTTTGTTTATCCCAACGGCGGTACCCTGTTGCGCCGCGCGACCATTGCTGTTGGGCAGTGAAGCCAGCGGTGCCCACAGTATGAAAACTAGAGATGCCGGCGGGACGTGTAGGGCCGGCCATACAGTAGCGCCACATCAAAGGGAATGTACAAGATGTAGTTGGTGGATCTGCCCATTTTATTGTTTCGTGCTACATTATTGCGAGGCTTCGCATTTCGATTAGCAAAACTACACCTTTTTCCAGTATTTGGAGAGGGAATGCGAGGCCTCGCATTCGAAGGATAATGTTATTTGTCGCAATTACCCAGATGCGAATTTTGTATGCGTTCAATTTTGGCAAAAACAACGAAAATCAAATCCTGGTATTGCGAGGCCTTGCAATGCGTTGCAGAAAAAGGTGTATTAACCTACACTTAGCACGACGCATAGTGGCATATTCGTCTTTATTGACATACCATAGTACGCAGTAATACAGCGGAGGCCGTTCTGTCTGAGGCGTTGACAAGGGCTCCCTCAGATTTCCGGTAGTGCTACACTCAACCATTAGGGTATGCCTCTTGGCCACGCATCAACATGTGATGCCGGGTACACCATGTCTGTTATCTCTTCCATCCGTCCCATACTTGTTGTACCCCTTTTTACTGAAAAAACATTCATGAAAAATCAGGCCCAGAAAAACAGGGTAAATCAATGAAACAACCCACAACATTTCTCGTTTTTCTTTAACAAACAGCGGTAGAAAAGTGTACCTGTTTCGGCTGCCTAAGCAGACCATGGTTAAATACCCTGAATTCCAAACAGAAATCCCAATGTCAATCAGCACTTTTCTTGAACGGAAAATCCTTTATTTCTGCACGTGCGCGACGCATCCTAAGCTACAGGACTCGCGATCAGGCTACAGGCAGCCTCTTGCTGGGCATAATCTGTCACACATGTGTAAAGCTAGAGCCTTTGAAGTTTGTTGCTGCTACTACACAAAACCTCTTTGATTGCAGCCAAATATCGAGCTGAACACTTTGCACATTGGTGAGGCAGCTACGACGCTTGAACAGGGAAAGCACATGTGTGGGGGCAATGGGGATTCAGGGTTTCAAAATGAGGTTAAAAGAAATAGGAAGCCTTCTTCTTGTTGGTCGCTTCCCACACTTTATGAAAGTCTCGACGGCATTCAGAACCGCACAAGCCAAAATTAGATATAAAGCATCAGAAAAAGACTTGAAGGCTACTTTCCAAGAAGCCGTCTTGCAGCTCACAATCATATCTACATACAGTCCATGCAAAAACTATCCATGTGTTTTTCTAACAAAATTCAGAGACGAAGGTAAAAAAACTACTCAACCATTGATCAAGCACACTTTTCAATTGACTGCGAACCGTCAAGGAACTGTCAAAGAGATTGACTTAAAAAACTTGGCACAAACTGGGGACAATTGTTTACGAAGTAAAACTCGCACAAGGATATCAAACCTGTCGATATTTCAATAAGTGACTAACAAATCTTGGGAGCCAAAGGCATCACGAAAACATGCACCTACAAGGCACATGTACTAGATTTTTCACACTACTTGATAGCGGGAGCATACAAATCAGACCGTTGTTGAGGTGTTTGTTGTTGCAACCGCCGGAGCAAAACCACACCTATACTACAAATCAACACCTCTTTGCACCGATGGACTTATTGACGGAATGATGCACTGTCTAACTAACCGATTATCCACCGAGAATGCAACCACATCGGATGCACAGAACCGAAATTATTGAAAAGACTGCTCCTTAAGGCTGCCGCACAACTAATAAGCTGTTTTTTCAAAACAGAGAGCAAATGTATGCCCAAATCATACCGCTGGTGTTAACACCGACCACCTCTAGTCTTGACCTTGCTTACGTCGTAAAATCTTGCAAGATATCCAAAATCTCTTCAGCGAACAAATTGCCGTCGCATTCATGAATTGTTGGTTTTCGAAAACTATTGCCCGTTGGTTCTGTATGAAGTAATCTACCCTACTTCCTACTAAAATTAAATGCTGTTCGCACTATAGACATGTTCCGACATTCCAAATCCTTATTCTAGATATGCCCGCAGAATGTTTGTGCACACTCTGTTGGAGTGTTGCTCTGTGATCCAACTTATCTAAAAAAAGCAGTTGAGGGAACAGAGGCTCTTGGTGAAACTATTGTTGCTCAGAATACATTGACACCCTTGATATTCAAAACTTGGGACTGGATCAAAACATCAAAGCAACTGGCGGATGAGTCCATGAAGAACAAATCGCTTGGCCCGTTGTCTTGTGCATTGCAATCTGGTACTTTGCAGCAACGTGTCTATATTATTTGTCGTTGTAAAAATGCAATTAGCAAATGATTTTCTCAACAGGATCTCTTGAAATTTGTGATACTCGCAGTGATTTTGGTGTTGTGAGAGCGACTTGCCTTGGGAACTGGTGCCATCAAATTGCAATCCAATAGTTACCAATTTACAACTCTTGTTGCAAAAAGGAAATCTGCATTTCCAATAACAAAAGAAAAAGATGTTGAAATTGTAGACAACACCGGCTACCAATTGTTCATTGCTAATCTTCGGTTTTCATAGAAATTATTTTCCATACACAATCTGGATGAGAAATGAAGTTTCTATTGTTGCAACAGTATTTGAGATGAAAATGATATACAAATAATCATGATCATGAATGTAGCATTGACCACCTGCTTGAAACTGAACCGTTTCGGAAAAAGCAGGACCACCTATTTTTGCAGCCATACAACAATCATCTCAACATTCGATGTGCATTGTACAAAATGAGTTTGGGCATTTGTTTCATAGAGAGATTGGTTCAACTTGTTAAAAGAAAATATCCCAGCAAAAAAATTCCTTTTGTACGTTATGCAGGCTGGTGTTTTTTGTTGGACAATCATCTGGAAATTCCTTTATCTTGCTTTATTGTTGTGTCCTTCATTGCAATCGATTGGGAGAAATTTTAATACAGGTAGCCATTAGCAGCCAGGGTGTGAGACTCTTAGCCTACAGAAATAGCAACTCTCTCTAAATACAGATAAATACATACACACGAACACAAAATACACAGCACAAAACACCTGTTCACAGGCAACTGCAACGGGAGTTTTCTTTATGGACAATTCGCTGGAGGACGTTGAATGGCATCATACCAGCGGGGTTCTGTGAATGGAAACCAGTGCTGCCCACGCAGCATGGGGTGCTCTTCAGCACCAGTGCTACTAACATCCTGCCCGCACTGCCCTTTGTGGATGACTCTGGGGGTGTTGCCGCACAATGCGCGCACGCTTCCATGTTCCATGTTTCATGTTCACCCAACGTTTAACCCGTTGAACGGCCCCCACAGAACCACGTCCACGGTCCCAATGTTTGCACTCTGCTGCCCCTGCTGGCATATAGTCTAATGGTTGTCACAAGTCCCAGGGTCCCAATTTCTCCGCCTTGCAGCCCTCACCACGCACACGCTGAGGGCCATGGTGGTCCCAAATGAGGACATCAGGGGTTGTCCTTGGTGATAGAGGGAAGCCCCAGATGATGTTACCCAAAAAATCAACCGCTACAGTTTGGGGGGCTCCACTAGAGCGTCCATCGTCCATCAATGACTCACTGTGCGTGAGTTGGGGTGGCTAGGGGCTTTGGCTTGGTGAAGAAGGAGTTGCCATGGCACACTCCAACCACTCCTGTGGGGCATACTCGTGCAATACCTCTTGACCTCCCCATTTATACAGAATAGAGATTCGCCGCCCACCTCATGGACAAGGGCCAACAATAGTGGCTGGCACCCTCTCCCCCCTGGAGAGCCCCAGTGGAGCGGTGGGGGTACACAGGCAGCCCGGGGACAAGCCGATGCAACTCTGATTCAGGCATTGTGGATCTAGGGAACAAACAATGCCCTAAAAGATGCACGGTGCGCGCACGGTGCGCACACGGTTCATGCAACTCCCCCTTTACTTGGTGCAGTCAGTGCCCTACCCTTCACGCGCTATGTAGCAGGGAGTGTGGGGGCACAGGGGCAGAGGTCCACTAGAAACGCAATAGGGGGAAGACATAGAGGAACGTGGTAGGCAACCACCACACCAAAGCAGACCTTTTGTCGAACCTTCGGAGGAAACTTCAGGTAGAACCCCTGAAATCCTGAAAATCCTCCGGCAGGTTCGATCCAGGGGCGACAGGTCTTGGGTGTGGACCCAGCCTCCTAATTCCATTACCTGTGACATGGAGGGGCAGTGGGCTCAACCTGTGTGCAAACGCCGTGGCATACCATTCCAGCCCCAAAATGCGACACAAAATGCCAAAGCATTTGAATCACTGAAGCCTCGAGAGGGATCGAAACAGACACGCATCCGCACGCGAGTAGGGCAATATGTTACCTCGTCAAGCCCGCAAAAGCAAAATTGCGCGACACACACATGGACACGGAGCAAGGGAGGGAGGACAGAAAAGAGCAAAAAGAACACACACCAAGGGTGTGAAACTGCTAACTGGAACACATGAATCGATGAACAAGAGAAAGAAGCAGGCCTCGATCTGGTACTCAGGAACAGTGTGTGGCAAAAATATATATCATTGGTGTGTTGATGACGCTGCTGGGCAAGAGCCAACAGGTGCCATCAAGCGCCTCCCTCCCCTTCAACAGCTCCTTCCTGTGCACAGTCTTGAGTTGGGGTGCCATGGGACGTGACAATCTGTTGCTGCTAAGATGGGTTCACATACTCGCTGTGGTCTTTCGAAATCAAGGCGATTACACAATTTCACAATTTCACAAAGGGTTGTCCTTGGGAATGTTGCTGCACTGCGTGCACGATGCATGCTACTGCACACAGCTGCAGACGTGTCCCCCAACTGAGTGTTTGAGCTGGGAGTAGGCGCCGGCGACTGTCCCATAGCCTGACATGTGCACAGAAGCCTTCGGCATGTCAGAGACTGTGAGTCTTGTACGAATGCCATGCAGTGCACGCATTGCGCACACAGTGCAGCATGAGCCTCCCTGTGTAGGGCCAACCGAGCGATAGATAGAACCGTATGGTGTCGGTTATAGGGGGCACAGTAGCACGGGCCCCCACATTACCCCTTTTTTCCAATTCCTGCAGAATGTTACAAAATTTTCGACGACTGGGGAGGCCCGATCTGCAGAACAAATCATGGCAAGCCCCCACCCGACACCTTTCTCCCGCCTACAAGCGTTCGCAAGGGCCCACAATGCACAACGCCTGAGGTTGCTGGTGCCGGGCGCAGCTTTCTCGTCTGCCATCCGGGGGGCCAAGAGAAAATTTTCTCAAGAGACCCCGCAGGAAATTCGTATTCGGGGAGAGATGTCGGGCACAACTTGGAACCGTGGGGGGAGAATCGCGGCAGAAGCAGTTTTACGAACATCCTCAGGAAATGGGCCAACTGGGGCCTTGGGCCTTGTGTGTGGGGTCACTGTGAGAGGGAGGGCCAGTGGGCTCAGCAATATTGATCGCAGCCCCTGTGACGCCCCGCAGCCTCCACAAAGGGACAGTATGTACAGGGGCTTCAAACGTAGACCACCTCCCGAGAAATTGCTCAGAATACCCGACGGGTGCGCGCACCGCGCGATATCTCCCCCAATGAGACGGCGGAAATGCGACATCCGGCCTCGCCCCTCGATGCCGGGAAAGGGAGACGGGTCCAGGCACAGGGACGCCTTTTGTGTCACCACAACACGAGTTTCGGTCCCCGCCAGTGGACACGATGTGGGTCATCAAAGCGTCAGCGGACTGCAGACCAACACTGCGCGATGCAGGGCTGCAGGTCGCAACCCGTGATCCGGTTTGGTCACCAGAACGGGTTCGGAGTGTCCTCAGCAATGCTGAGTCCAGCACCCGTGAGAGGGGGGGCCAGTGGGCCCCGCATGCGTAGAAATGCCTTGGCCATACTATTCAGCAGATCTGCCATTCAACACGAACAGCACCGAATGGCAAAGCATTCCAGCCACACAATGCAGGGGGGCACGCCTTGCGGCGCGTGGGGAAGGGGGGAGGGTGATCTCAGGGCACGAGCCCCACGTCTGAAGGGCACTCCCCTGCCCCCCCATGACCACGTGTGTTGCCTACCATCATCGGAGGAGGAGGTGGGGGGGGATCAGGGTCCGTGGGAAATTCAAACAGGAACGGGCTCTCACAGGGCGACCCGGGGCTTCTGGCTACGAAGAGGGGGCCGTGGGATCCTCCACCGCGGGCCTGGGCTCCGACGCCTGGCCCATCACGTGCGTGGGCAGCGCACTCATCTGCGCGGCGATCGCGATGGTCTGCCCCACGGCCGCGGCCGGGGCCTCGCCGGCGGTGCACGCGATCGCGACGGAGTCCGCCCCGACCCGCGCCGGGATCTGCCCGACCGTCGCGCCCACCGCCACCGACTTCTCGACGATGGCCTTGGCCGACTCCCCCACGGCGCAGGCCATGGTCAGCGACGCCTCCAGCGCCTGCTTCGAGGCCTCCACGCCGATGCCGCCCAACTGCCTGGCGTACTCCCCGGACCCGCACACCGCGCCCTTCGTCAGTTCGCAGGTCTGCGCCGTGGCCTTCGCCATCAGGTCGGCGGACTCGGCCACCGCCCCGAGGCCCATGCGGCCGAGGCCTTCGACGGACGCGGAGCCGCCCGGCGCCCGCTCCCCGGCCTCCAGCGTCCGCTCGCCGGCCTCGCGCAGCTGAGTGACGGACTCGGCGTACGCCTGTTGGGTCGCGTCGGCCGCGCTGCCGCACATGGCCACGGTGGCGTCGAAGGTCTGCTTTCCAGTGTCGCCGGCACGCCCCACGAGGGCAATGGTCCCTTGGAGGACCTGAGGTCGGGTAAAGGTAAAGGTACAGTGCCCGGTCGATCCCGAAGCAAGACAGGTACATGACGTTGTCCCTCTCTGCCTCTCCTTCTCTCCCTCCCCCCCTCCCCAGTCCCTCCCCCCGCCTCCCTCTCTCTTCTGGTGAGTTGGCACCAGGAGAAAACCCATCAGGGTGGTAGCTTGCAGGACGGACTGCCCGCCAGGGCGGTGCTTAAGAGAGAAAAAAAAAAGTGTTCCGAAACGGCAGTTTTGCAAACAGACCGTGTGTAGCTCATACGTTCAACCATGGTTGGTGGTCATTGGCGGTTGGCGGTTGGCGGCGGTTGGTGGTGGTTGGCGGCGGTTGGTGGTTGGTGATCGGTGGTTGGTGGCGGTTGGCAGTGGTTGGCGGCTGGCGGTTGGTGGCCGCTGGCGGTTGGCGGTTGGCGGTTGGCGGTTGGTGGCGGTTGGTGGCGGTTGGTGGCGGTTGGCGGTTGGCGGTTGGCGGTTGGCGGTTGGCCGTTGGTGGTTGGCGGTTCGTGGTCTCTGGCGGCCGTCCTTAAGGGCGGTCCTGAGCAAAAAAAAAGTTGGGTTCCTTAAGGACCGCCCTGCTGCCCGCTTGAATTGCTGTCCTGTTAGCACCACCATGGCTCCCAACTGACCGATGTGCGTGCCCCCGTGTATCGTACGGCCCGGGAGCCCCGTGTTCCCGGGTCCGGGGTTCTGCGGGGGGCCGCAGGGTCTCACGATGACCCACCTCCCCGAGTCCCCCCTCCTTATGTTGCGGTCACCTTCGCATTCGGGCCAGGAGCACCGTGCTCCCGGGCCCGGGGCGTTGCGGACGGCGGCCGGGTCTCAGCTCCCCGTTTTACTGCGTCTCTCGCTCTCTGCCGCGTGGTGGGGGGGGGGGGGTCCCGGAAGATGGCCCCCCTCCCCGGCCCCATGACGCGCCGGGCTCCCTGCCGGCGCTACGCGACGTGCTCAAGGGGATTTTCTTCCCCATTTTCTTCCCTCACGCCTTTAGTTCTTCGTGGAGGACCGCCCCCAGCCGGACGGGCCGCAGGCCAATCCTCAGGGCGTCCTGGTATGGGGCGGTGCAACACCAAACCCGATGCAATGGCGCTGGATGCAATGAGCGCCTATTCGGCATGGCCGAACGTCAGAACCTCATCATCATAGTGGCAGCGTACGAGGCACTACCTGTCCTCGTCAAACTCACCGCCCATGTGTACCACCACAAGGGGAGCCTGCGCACCCAGATCCGCATGGCTCCCTCCCCAGAGGCCTGATGCCATTGCTTCCATCACATTCCATACACTACCTCCATTGCACATGGGTGCAACCGTTGCAAGATCCGCATTCTTCAGCACCACAGGCAAAATTGGTGCAGAATTCCCAGATTGTGGCACAAGAACAAGCTTAGCCTGTGGATGCGTTTTCATTTCCTATGGGCCTCTGGTTGGTTGCTGTCATTTCTTGGAGGCTCCTGGCTGCTTGCTATCATTTTTGGGCCTAAAATACGATGGCATAATTGACACACTTCGTGTGTTGTGCCAAATTTTGCTGTTCCGGAACCCTCCCCCCCAATGCCGTTGGACGTAACTCAACCCCCAAGGTGAGCATGGTGCGTGTGCAGCGTGCACGTTGGGGTTGCACCCAAAGCCCATAACCCCAACCTGCAGGGTACCGCTTGTGTTTGAGGGGTCACAACGGTGTAGCATGTGTCCCGCACTGCTCAGTGATGATTTGCCGCCAGACGTGGGTGTTGCACTGGCACTGACACCGACACGCACATGGCCTCGCTCCGGTCCAAGCCATTGCCAACGGACCCATCTGGGGCCCGGGCGAGCCCTGGCCGACCCACCCACCCACATGCCCCCCCAAACGGCCCAGAAGCCGTTTGGTAACGCCAGCCTTTGCCCCCCCAACCGCTTTTCCAACCAACAGTAACCGTTTTGGCAAATGTCTTGAAACTCCTCCTCAGCCTGCTGCCCCCTCAAGTGCGTCCCCGCGCAGGGGGGGGGGGGGCGACACTGTACCCCCGCACGCACAGCGCTGCCAAGGACCTGGTCCGGGATGTGCCCGATGGTGCTCACCGCATGGAGGGTGTTGTCGAAGGCGCTCTTGCTGGCGTCCCCGGCGGTGGAGGCCAGCGTGACGCCCCCCTGCACGGCCTTGTGGGTCGTGCTGCCGAGGGTGGACGCCACCGACGCCGTCGCGCCGAGCCCGGCCTCCGCCGCCCGGCGCGTCCCCTCCAGCCCCACCTGCATCGTCTTGGAGGCGGCGGCCGCCGTGGCCCCGACCCCCATCGCGCCCAGCCCCCAGGCGGCGGAGGCGAGGCCTCCCAGCCGCGAGCCACCGCCCGGCCCCTCCGCGGCGGCCCGCGCTTCGTCGGGGCGGCCCGCGGGGGGCTCAGACGGGGGGGCGTCCGCCTCCGGGACGGCCGCGCGCTCCTCCGGGACGGCGACGTGTTCCACCAGGTCATCGGAGTGGGCGGACACATACCCCTCGTCGTCCGCTTCCTCGGGATGGTCGTCTGGGGTCCCGGATGGGGCCTGACCTTCCTTCTGAACGCAGAGGGGGGGCAGGAGCGGGATCAGGGGGGGGGGGGGAAGGGGCGGGCGGGCGGGTTTCGTGCGGGGCCCGCAGGTCGGGGCCCGCCACCGCGTTGGGATTCCGCTGGGGGTTGGGGGTGGGAAGGACACAGGTCGGCAGGTCTGCCAGCTAGTGCACCGCGGTGCACGGGTGTGAGACCAGTGACCCCGAGTGACCCCAACTGCGTGGGAGGGAAGCGGACAGCCTGTCAGGCTTGCTCACGTGCCGAGCACAAAGAGGTCAGGTACGCTGTCGTTCCCAGTTGCGCCTGCCCACTGCAGCCTTCACTGCTCTTGGTTGAATCCTGGCGGCCTGGAGCCGTCCTAGCGTTCTCATTGTATGGCCCGTCGAGTGAGGGTAAGACTGGCTCGCCCTCCCTTTGCCCAGGGATGCATGGATGGGAAGGGCTGTTATCTTTACCTTCTCGGAAACCCAGCGCCCTCCCTCCATCCCTCACGGTCGTACTCCGGAATCACGTCATCTCCCGTTGCGGCTGGCATCGATTGACCCCATGGGACCCAGCCACCCACAAAGAATGCCCGATCTAGTGTCTGTCATGGCTCCGCAATGCGACGCGTCAGGGTCCTGCTCCGCGAAACTTTGGGGTTGTGGGCTCACCGGGAAGGTTCAGTGCACTTGTTGCGTTTGTGGGGGGGCGTGGCTCACGGCCGAGGACGGCCGATGCTTTGGTGGTGCAGTGCTTCTGCTGCCCAGCGTCCATCGGGTCTCGGTCCGTTTCATGGCGGACCGGGCGCGAAAGAGCACACCCTTTGGGGCGTGCTGCTGGCGGCCCTGCAAGGCCCGTGGGCTTCATCGGGGCAAGCACACGCGCTTTGCTCTGTGAAGCGGCTTTGCCGCGGATGTCTGGGAAGTGGGAGGAAGGCAGACCGACGGAAGGACCAGAGCGAACCCCTGGACCCCCCGGGTGGTGTGGTGTGTGGCAAACCCCTGCAGGCATGCATTGGAAAGGGGGGAGGTACCCCCCCGCCCCCCCCCTCCAGGGCGCCCAGCCTGTGCCCAGCCGCTGTCTCCCTGACGGCAAGTGCCGGCCCCAATGGCATGTGCAACCGACAGTAACCGCCCACAACCGCTCCTCCTCCAACCGCCTGTGCAACCGGTTCTGGGGCGCCCTCTGAGGTCCATTCCCTTCTAATGCATCCCTGGGGGTTTGGGGGGGGGGTCAATCCCGGAAAGACAGGGGGGGGGGGGAGCCACAGGGGTCACCCCGCGCCTACAGAACGCAGTGGCGGCCAAACCGCACACCCGCGCCGAGGGAGACCACGGCAGCGGCCAGCGAACGGCACCAAACGGCGGTCGATCCGGGCCACGGGCGCAGATGACCCGGATGACCCGGCGTGCGCTACCCTCTGCCCCCACCCCCGCCCACCCCCACGCCCCCTAACACACCGGCACGGCAGCATCTTCCGCTTGTTCACGAGGGGGGAGGGGGGGTCAGGGGGCGCCTGGCAAGCGACCAGACGAGTTCGGTAGGTGCGGGAGTCTGAGCCGTGGGCAGTAGGCCAGAGGACGCGGTGACCCCCGCCCCGGCCCAGCGGACCTGTCCCGTTCGCACCCCCGGAGAGGCGAGTGCAAACCGAGTGAAAACAAAGTCTTTTTTTTTTCGAGAAGCCTCTCCCAAATGCAACACAACGCCCCATATTTGCCTGTCATCAGCAACCGTCCACGACTCGCAGGCCACCGAGGGGAAGGGGCACAATTCAGGCGCTACTTACATCCGGATACCACCCGCCAACGTCACACCTGGTCAGCGTCTGCGGCGTCCGGTTGCACAGGGAGACCACTTAGAGCACCTAATCAAGCAGGAATGAGAGGGCCGGTGCAAAGTCTAAGTAAACCAGGCGTCCTGGTCCATAGATTCATTAACAAGCAGCTTCGAAACAATCGAAGTATCTTATTGCTTCAGGAACTCTTTTGACGTTCTCACACGTGTCTTCTCGTTTGTGCTGGATCTTGCCAACCACGTTCATGCGCCTCAGGGCGGCTGCCCAAAGAAATGGGCGAACGCACCGAAAGAAAGACGGTTTGGCGACCTCGGTGGTCCATGCCTTGAGGTCGACAGCTGTGTTTCTTTGTCAGTCTGTACGGACACCATGGCAGGCGCCCAGGTGCAGCCCTTGACAGCTACGCCCACTCGTGGATGCGTGGGTGGGTTGTCCACCCGTTGGGCTGGGGGCGAAGAGGGCAGCGGGGGCGACCCTTGTATGCACCAAGAGGCTGGACCATAACGAGCTACTGCCTTGAATGCCAAGGCAAAACAACGAGCCCCAAGTACACGTTGTCTCAAATACACTCCTTCTTTTTCGCCATAACTGCGAGCCTTTTTTTCAGCAGACATCATCGTTTGCGATGAACATCGTTCCCCAGGCCTGTTTGGCTGTGTATGTGAGGAGGTGACTTTTGGGACGTTCGACCTGCGGTGCATTTGCGCTGAAAGACACAGACGTAGAAATGAAATGGGGGCAGCAATTGAGGACATGCGCAGCTCTGTATGCTTTTGCGCTGTATGCCCTCTGCAGCCTGAAGGTGTTGACATGCGCATGCCTTGGGGGGTGCTGCGGTGTCAGAATGGAGCATGCTGCGCATCGAAGTGAAATACCACGTCCGCAAAACGACCCCACAACACGATGCACCCTACACCTTGGGGCAGTATCCATGCGTTGTATGCCCGCGTCCCCTGACGATCCGCACCTGCCTGCCTCATGCGCTCTTCAAAAAACCCATAAACGTGGGGGTCACTGCGCATGCGCTCCTGATGCTCTGCGCTCAAATTCTTCACCATGTCCCGGAACTGGACGGCGCCCAAATGTGCATACGTCTGCGTGACAAAACTGACGATGACATCCGGCAGCACGGGGACTACGGGGTCGATATCCCACTGCACGCGGAGGGTGCAATGTGAACTCGAATTGACCAGCACCTGTGTGCGAGAAGAGGCGTGAAATGGGCACCATGGGCCAGTGGCTGGGCGGCCAAGCAACGGTAAATGACCAGAAATCAACAGAACCGACGCCTAGTGTTGCTTGGACAAGGGTGTTGCTTACGCGTTACACTGCGCAAAGACATGGCGTGGCATTCGGGAAACCAAAACGGCAAAATCTGCGACAAAGGCCATCATGCCCAAATCAGCTTCCTTGACACAAAATATGAACATCATGCATCTCAAAACGCAGGTATCACACAGCACACAGTGGGACCAATTGAAGAATGCACCGCCAAATCTACGGTGCGAAAATTGACGGGACCAACGCCTGGTGTTGCTTGGACAGGGAGGGTGGGGGGTCAGAATGGTATGCGCAGCAAATCCATGGGTATCCATGGGTCCAAGTACGAGGTCGCTTGGTGTGCTGTGCATAGATGCTGCCCAATGCGTCATCCAGTTTCACATGGAACTCTTGGAGTTGAAGAACACGTAGAAATGGGCCCATGGGCAGAAGCAGGCAGCATTGCTGGGTCCAGTGGCCCCAAATAGCTCAGGAAAGGCAAAGCAAAACAGAGAAAAGAGATTGTGAGGATGGCTCATGGCCGAACCCAAGCTGTCGTTCAAATGCATAGCACAACAACGGAAAAAAAGAATTCTTGTCAACTATGATTCCATATCATGAAGAGCTGAAGTACGAGCACATGAGTGAATCATCCTAAAAGCATAAGATTTGTTAACGGATCACAAGGTGGACACATTGTGCCAGGCGGGTTGTTCAGTCTATGCATGCGCTCATTTAAAAAAGGTTCACTCAAGCAATAGTGAACAAACAGCCAAGTGAGACAGTTGGTTGTTGAGTGGACGAGCTTTCCAGATGTCGCTACTTGAGCCAAGACCACCATTCAGCCAAGACCCACAAGGGTGTTGTTCCGATACTGTTCCAAAGATATAGATCAAGAGCTGCAGTAGCAGTAGTTGAACTTGGTACGCCTCCACTGTGCCCCTTTATCCCCGTGGCAGTCACTTTGGTGCGGTGTGGGGGCCCAGTGGGCCTTGCACCGTTGCGAACGGATCACAGAAGGGACGGGGGGAGTGCGTATGCTCACCCAATGGGAGATTGAACAGAATCATCGGAGACAGGGCACGGGACGCACGCCCCGTTGGATGTGGAATCCACAGGATAATTCATGGCCAGCAGTGGTTTCCTGCCCTCCTTGCGTGAATGTTGGGTCCCGAGGGCGGCAGCAATGAGGGGGCGGGTGGTACCCGGGCCAGTGGTCGGTGGTTGCTACCCCACGCCAACCGCTACGCGATATGTCTAGAGCTGAAATGTTCAGTGAGGCGTGTCATCTGTGTTGGAGATCTACTACAACAATCAAAAGCAAATTTTGTGTGGTGATGGCTTGATTCACACGCTTTCAAGATTCTTAATGCATTAACAATGCAGCCACCCTCGTGGCCTTTCTAGAGACGGAGTAGAGGGAGAGGGCAGACAGAGAGAAACAGGGGGAAACAAGGGAGGGGGGGAGAACGGAGGGCAAAAAGGATAAGGGGGCCAGCAATGGGAATGAGAGGTGCCCCCGAGCGCTCGCGGGATCTGCCTCTGGGGCCCTTTCCGTGCCCCTTTTTCGCCTGATCCGGAGTTGGGACGGCACTCACTGAGGGGCATGACACGAGGACGAAGCACACAAGAGCAAGGCACTGCGCGGGGGAGTGCTTATGCATTGGACGATTCCCCCTTTTCCAATTCTCTACGATTTCCTCGTGTTCTCCCTTGTTCTCCCTTGTTCTCCATTGGGCTTCCCCGGCTGTCCCCAAATCCCCCCCCACCCCCCGGGCCTTGCCAAACCCCTTGTACCAAACTGGAACAAATGCGCCAGCCCCCCCCCCCCCCCATGCACCCCCCACTTTGTGCGCTCCACCCCCGCCCCCCTTCCAGTCTGCCGGAAATTCTGCTCCAAAACGTAAATGTTCGGGAAAAGTCTGAAAAAACGAGGAAAACGGGAGAGAGGAGACCGAACGGGAGGAAAACAGATGCAAAGGGCGCACAACGGGGGGGGGGGGGTCAGTATCACCAACCGAAAATCAGGCGGCACCCCGTCCGCGCTGAAGGAGGGGCAGCTGCATATAAATCGTCCTGGCACTCAGTGCGAAGCCCCCTCTCGGCGTTGCTCACACACGAGCCCCCCCCCCCCCCCCACACACACAATTCACACAGCCCGTGCCGACGCATCACGCCAAAGGGGTGTGTGTCAAATATTTCCGGTTTTGAGGGCCGTTTTGGAATACCCTGTGCTGTTCTGGGCAATTTGAAAGACCACAAAGTGGGTGAGATCCCCTTCCGTGCCTTGCCCACATGCCGCTTTGGGTAGAAGGCGATTGCAGTGGAGTTTGGCACCGCCCATCGACGGTGTATGGCCCCTGGCATTGGCATGGCGTGCCTTCTCAACCCCCGCTGCCAAATACGCGCAGCACCCCCCGACATGCAGACCCCCGGCACAAAGCCCCCCTGCATTCCACTGAATACCGTGGGGGAGGACACAGCGCAAGCAGCCGCCCTATCGGCACGAGGACGTGGGATGAGGATTAGGGTTTTGAGGACCGCATACCCGGATTCCCCCCTTCACACTGACACGAACATGGTCATTCGCCGCTGGCAACGGATGATCCGGGAAATCGGACTGCAGGGCGTCATCCACGACCACGGTGATCATCTTCTGGTGCTCCAGCTGATCGCACGCATGCCACTGCCCAACCCAGTCCCTTCCGGTGAAGGGGTACGGGGCGATCACCTGCGTTGGAAGCAGAATGTTGAAACGGTCGAGACGCTCTACCGTTGCCGGTTGGCCTGCAATCCCAAAATCTGGCGGAGCAGACCAATAAAATCAACGAACATTATGACATAATAATTGATAAGTTATTGATATTATTAATATGATAACAATAACTATGATTGATACAATATCAATTCATAAAAAGGATTGCCAAACCAGTTTTGACGCATCAAATCGAGGAGTTATTGGAGATCATGGGGGGGCCGTCTCCTCGCTTTTGTACGCGACTCCCCCCCCAGTAGAAGTGGGCCGAAGGCCCCTTGGGGGGGGGGGGGGGGGGGGTTCAGGGAGGGGCGATGGGGGGGGGGGGAGGGTCGGTTGGGGGGGCGGTCCAGGTGGGGCAATTTGGGGTAGTGGGGGGGGGGGGCATAGGCTCCCGTTACCTCCCCTTGCCCTCCCTCAGGGGCGAGAGCTAGGGCTAGGGTTAGGGGTAGGGTTAGGGTTAGGGTCACCGAGCTGGTGGAACCAGTCTTGGTTTTATAACCCTTTTTAGTGTCGCAGCAAGCAAGCAGCACGCGCGAAATGGGCCAAAATCAGAACTCCGTCGTGGTGCTTTGGATTTGAGTGAAATTTTGGTGGATGATACCTATGGGTGTGAAGTACAATCACACAAAGTTTGAGCAGGAAACTTGACAGTAGTGGCCGGGAACGGGATTCGCAAGTGGCGGACCTCAGTTTCAAAAACTGCAGTTTAGGGCCAAAACAGCCATTTTTCGGCCAAAAAAGCCCTAAAACCCATTCAAAACGGCCAAACGAAGGGAAACGGTGGCTACACTCCACGTGCGGCTTGACTTCCCCGTGTCAACGAGCTCTTTGCCGCCCTCTAACTCCATGATATGTCCCGGAAACGTCCCAAAAAGGCCCCCAGAAGCTCCAAATGCCGACAGCCACAAACCAAGAATAGGCCATATCTTTGGCTACATGGCTCAAAATGCGATTCCGAGGGCACCTACTCCACCCGCAACCCCCCACTTTCTGTGGTTTCCATCCCTCAGAATTGCCCAAATGGACGCCTAGACCCCAATACCTAGGCCCACTAGGCTGCGGCAAGCTGCAAGCTCAAGCCCAAAGAGGTGGGTGCCCAAATGGGTCAACAGGGTCCAGTAGGGGCAAAAAGATGACTTTTCTCAAAAATGATCCTAGACCATGTGCGACGCTAAAACAAGTGTTTTTGGATCGTTTTGAGCTTGTGGTGGCCCATTTTGGTCCTCCGAAAATCCCAAAATGCCTTGAAAATGGGCTGTTTTGGGACCAAAAATGGGTCAAAAATGGGTCAAAAACGCATTTTTCCTAACCTCATCCTAGACCATTTGGGGTCCACCAACAGGTGAAATGAGCCCATTTTGAGCCCATTTTGGGGGCATTTTGGCCCCTCAGAAGTCCAAAAAGCCTTGCAAGTGGGCCTTGTGGTGAAGGGGATCACTTGCAAGCCGATTCCACTCTGTCAACGGCCTTCAATGTGTGACTCATTGGTGTCACTCACCATTCATAGCTGATGTTCCCTCCCCCACCAGCTCGGTCCCAATATTCACTCTTGATTAGGGGTAGGGTTAGGGTCACCGAGCTGGTGGAACCAGTCTTGGTTTTATAACCCTTTTTAGTGTCTAGGGTGGACCTACCAGGTTTAGCAGCAAGCAAGCAAGCAAGCAGCAAGCAGCACGCGCGAAATGGCTAAAAATCAGAACTCCATCGTGGTGCTTCAGATTCAGGTGAAATTTTGGTGGATGATACCTATGGGTGTGAAGTACAATCACACAAAGTTTGAGCAAAGAACTCAACGGTGGCGGCCGGGAACAGGATTCGCAAGTGGCGGACCTCGGTTTCAAAAACTGCAGTTTAGGGCCAAAAATAGCCATTTTTGGGCCAAAAAAGCCCTGGAACACATTCAAAACGGCCAAATGACGGGGAACGGTGGGTACACTCCACGTGCGGCTTGACTTCCCCGTGTCAACGAGCTCTTTGCGGCCCTCTAACTCCATGATATGTCCCGGAAACGGCCCAAAAAGCCCGCAGAAGCTGCAAATGCCGACAGCCACAAACCAAGAATAGGCCAAATCTTTGGCTACATGGCTCAAAATGCGATTCCGAGGGCACCTAGTCCACCCGCAACCCCCCACTTTTTGTGGTTTCCACCCCTCAGAATTGCCCAAACGGACGCCTAGACCCCAATACCTAGGCCCACTAGGGTGCGGCAAGCTGCAAGCTCAAGCCCAAAGAGGTGGGTGCCCAAATGGGTCAACAGGGTCCAGTAGGGGCAAAAAGATGACTTTTCTCAAAAATGATCCTAGACCATGTGCGACGCTAAAACAAGTGCTTTTGGACCGTTTTGAGCTTGTGGTGGCCCATTTTGGTCCTCCGAAAATCCCAAAATGCCTTGAAAATGGGCTGTCTTGGGACCAAAAATGGGTCAAAAATGGGTCAAAACCGCATTTTTCCAAACCTCAACCTAGACCATTTGGGGTGCACAAAAGGGTGAAATGAGCCCATTTTGAGCCCATTTTGGGGGCATTTTGGCCCCTCAGAAGTCCAAAAAGCCTTGAAAGTGGGCCTTGTGGTGATGGGGTTCACTTGCAAGCTGATTTCACTTTGTCAAGAGCCATCAATGTGTGAATCATTCTTGATGTCCCTCACCAGTCATAGCCGATGTCCCCTCCCCCACCAGCTCGGTCCCAATATTCAGTCTTGATTAGGGTCATGGGTAGGGTTAGGTGTAGGGTTAGGAGCATGCTGAGGGTTGGGGTGGGTGTTAGAGTCAAGGTTGGGTTCAAGTATAGCGTTGGGGTGCTCCACCGCCTGGGCGGGGAGGGATGCTATGTTGGCAAGGGGAATGAAAAAAATTTTCGGGCGCCTTTGGCGCCACCATATGTATGGCCGGTAGCTATTGACCCTTGGTAACTAAGTGGGCCCGGAGGGCAGGGAGGGGGGGGGGGGGGGAGGGGGGGGAGTCGCGTACCCAAACCGAGGAGACGGCCCACCCGTGTTGGAGATAATAGGTCAGGCTTTCTCTTTGGATCGCCGGGTCTCACACCTGCGCACCTCGCCCCCAAACCCTATCGCATAGAGCTGTGGTGATGAACCCCGCCGGCTCAAGGCTTGGGGCCTATCAATGCAAACACCCAGGGCCCGGGCCAGGATTGCAAAACGCGGTCACCTGAAGGTGGAGCAGCTGTGAGGCCCGTGTCAGCTGCGCCAGCTTGACGCAGTTGCGGATGCCGCCCCGGATCGGGAAGCGGTACAGAGGGACCCACGTGTGCCACAGGTCGGCCTCGTTCATGACGGCCGCCGCATTGAGCAACGACGTGTCCATCTCGAAGTCCAGGCGGATGCGCTGCAGTCCCCCGGGCTCGGCCCTGCGCACGCGGAACCGAACAAGGAAGCCAACGAGCGGGCGACAACTGTGCGCAGCCCCGAGGGCCTCCATTCTACAGGGGGCCACAGGCAGGTGGCGCTCCACACAGAGCGCTCCACACATGTACGTCCTGGTACCCCCCAGCCCCCCCATGTCCATCGCCATCCCCCCCCAGCAGGTCTTAAAGCGCTCCACACATGTACGTCCTGGTACCCCCCAGCCCCCCCATGTCCATCGCCCCCCCCCCAAGGGACGACGGTTCCCCCCCGGCCCCGGGGCCGCCAGCAGGTCTTAAAGCGCTCCACACATGCACGTCCTGGTATGCATATGCAGCAATGTTCGGCAGTCCAGCACGCTTATCATTATGATATCCATTAGTGTTCCACCTGACGTGTGTAGACAACCTTTTGGCCTGTTTTGTCAACGCCTGAGCGTTTGCAGCCCCCCCGGGGGGGGGGGGGGGCACCACACAACACTCACGAGGCACAAGACACCGCGGAGTGAGCCCACGAGGCACGAGACACCTGAATTCTGGTATACCCCACTAAAATTTTTCTTCAGCGCCTGTGATTTCTTATTGACTTATTATTGTTCATGGGCCAAGTGACGCCGCTCCCGCCCCCCCCCCCCTGGGGAGAGGATGGACAAGGGGGGGGGGGGGGGGGGCTGGACAAGGGCGGGGAGGGTGGGCTCATTGTTCAAGATTGGCCGTGTTTTGTCGGCCAATGACCGCCGGCCTTTGTTCCACTACATCACCCTTCTCAATACCATGAGGCCCTCGCACAGGGCTGTGGTACTCGGTGGGCCAGGCCTGAATGGGTCACGGTCAGGCGGAGTTGGAGGTGCGGAAGAGGGGGGAAGAGGGGGGGTTGCCGCAGCGCTGGGCACTTCACCGTCAGTAGCGTCATCTCCAAGGGCGAAGAAGCCGAAAGAAAACCATACGATCTACAGGGGGTGGGTGGGGGGGGATGAGTGGAGAGGTGGTGCGACGCCGGACCCAAAGGCTCAGGTGGTAATCAGTGAGTGGCTGGAAGTGCCCGCGTGCCGATGTGATCCCGTGGTCTGCAGTGAAGTGACTGCGTGATTCGGGGCCACTCTCAAGGGCATTGCACTGCGCTAGAGAATGCCGTAGCCTGAGCTGGAGCTCGGGGGACGCGTGCGCGTGGAGGCTGCGTTGGGAGGTGGTACACGTACCGGTGGCGTACGGTAATACCGCTCTTCGCATACTCAGTTGTCCAGTCGACAGGAGCCTCGAGCAGCAGAGCAAGCTCACGATGTTGAGCAGCCTGCCGTCGGATTCGTTGCACCCACGGGATTTCCTGGTGCATGATGATGCACACCAGCGATGCATTGGAAAACAGGACGGGGGGGTCCGGAAGCCAAACGTTTATGTACCAAGAACGGCCCAAATAAATGTTTCCTTTTGTAAACTACTTTTTCCCACTGCACAATCTGGGTCCGGGGGGGGGGGGTCCAGAGGGGGGTAGCCATCATGCCCAAATCAGCTTCCTTGACACAAAATATAAACATCATGCATCTCAAAGCCCAGGTATCAGACAGCACTCATAGCACACAAGAGGACCAATTGAAGAATGCACCGCCAAATGCACAGTGCGAAAATTGACGGAACCAACGCCTAGTGTTGCCTGGACATAGGTGTTGCTGGGCCATAAAGCGACGCTGGTTGTTACCCTATGGAATCTCTCCACGAACTCTCTCAGTGCATTGCCATGAATAGGTGTTGCTTGGCCAAAGGTCGACGAAGGTCGTCACGCCCCAGAATCACTCTGGCATTCCAACAGTACGTCAAGTATCACGCGGCGGAGCTGCGACACACATTGTCCAGATTGTTCAGCAAGGCGCCGTCAGGCGCCATCACAAAGTGTTCATGAGTCCAGCAATGCGCCGTGAGGCGCAAGCCAAGATTAGGTTTCAGGTCAGCCTTCCTTTCCTGCCTTTAGGCCACGTCAGAAGGATTCTTGATTACCCTCCTGCCCTTCCGCCGTCGGTTGTCACTGGCATCCGTACTACAGTCCGTGTCCCACACTCGCAGTGACGCTGCCCCCCCCCCCCCCCCCCCGCGCGCCCTGTCACTGTCACTGACATCCGTGGAAAAACCATCACTGTCCGGTCACAAGAACAACCCTTTGGCGACGTTTCAGTGTTGGGCTCCGACATCCCCGACCCCCCGGAGTCATCCCCAGAGGTCAGTTCCTGTGCTGGGTCCTCCATGGGCCCAAGCCCAACGCACCCCCCTCTGTCACCCGCTGTCGCTTGGACAGTGGCAGTAGGTTGCTGGGTGCAGGTTTCGACCCATTTCTGCCAGTAAATCAGCTTGCTCATTTCCATGAACATCTAACTGCGATGGCACCTAGCGCAGTTGCACATAATCCCCCCCCCACTGCCTCCCGCAGCCAGAGGATCCGCTCCCAAAGGTCACGGTGCCCCACCTCCCCCATGGAGCACCTCCACCTATGGCGTTGCCACTTTGCCGACCACCCCACCACTCCTTTGTATACGTACGCTGAATCCATCACCACGACCAACCGTTCCCCTGATTGTCTCTGCAACAATCCCTGCAAAACCCCCTGTAGTTTCCCCGAACTGACGCTCTGGCGCTGATGCGCCAGCACCGAGCTGTGAGAGAATCCATCCGACCCATCCCCATACCGCACCCCACACCACACCCTGCACCCAGCTTGCATCCAGCCCCGAACCCGCTTTGCTATCTGTCTGTTTAGGCCACTGTACAACCCCGCCCCGCGAGGTTAGTCAGCTCCTGCAGCAATTTTCTTTGACTCCCCCCACTTAGCATGCTTTAACGCCTTTCGGTCCAACAGCGGTGGTCTATACGCTATCGTGGGAGGCCTAGGCGCCCTCTTGAACATGACCTTACTAGAAAACCACCCAATCAGCTGTTCAATGATGTGTTTAGGTCACCACGTTTGCATGACAGTTTGCACTTTGGCCGCCAGCCCTCCACTACTCCCAACCACTGCACCATAAAATCATCGAGTGTCAGCTACCGACAATAATACTTAGCATCGCATCTCAGACGCCACTGGTCCTTAATACCCACCCACAACACCTACCCTTGCATTGTGGTGAGTGACAGAAGGGGTTCTTCCCACAACAACCTGCTAGGCTCGATCTGCTCAGAGTCTGTTCCCACCAACCCAAAGGCTTTTCTCTAAGGTCAAACATTACCGAGGAAAAACGACAATGTCGCAGCACATGCTCGTGGTTTTCTACCCTCCCGTCCAACCGGGGACAGGTTTCCCCCGATGCGCTCCATTTGCATCCCCATGGGTAATTCTATTGCCTTCGGCAAGGCACCTCGAAGAGAGGCTGACAGTTAGCCAATGAGTCAGTTAGTCAGGCAAGCAGTCAGGCAGATAGGCAGACAGGCAGGCAGAAACACACAATTAGGCTTTTTCTTCAGTCGCGGAATACATCTACAAACAGTGGGGAACCCCAAACACACCAAATCAATCGGCGATCAAGTGGTAAAACACTCGCTTTTCGAACCACAATGTCGTCGGTTCGAATCACGTCCAGTGATTGCCGGCGCGGATCCGTCGACCCATTATTCTTTTTCACCCGACCTTGGTTCAAATCCTCCTGAGCACCAACTTTTGATCCCCCCCCCAACCCCCCTTAAAATGTGACATTCAGTTTCAGGGGGACAGAGGCCTCAAAATCAAAAAATCCATTGGGGGATCATTTTGTCAGGCAAAATAATGATTTTACAAGGGGTTAGGCATCCAATATCATGCCTTCAGGTATGCTACGCGAACGACCCCCAAAAAGTGGGGTGTACGGGCCCGTGCCTGCGCTTGGTCTAACAACCTCTCTTCGAGGTGATTTTCCTCCGCAAAACTTGTTCGATAAAATCCAAATCTCATTTGGGCGGGTACAGATTTTTGTACGCTCGGCACACCTTTAGTAGCCGGCGCGCCGAAGGCACGTGCGGTGCTGCATGTGTTGTTGTGTTCATTGTTGTCCCAATTGTTCCAACGACGGCAACTGCGGCACCTCAAAATTGGGCCGATACATTTTGACCACGTGCAAGTGTTGCTTGAACAAGGGGAGGGGGGCTGCAAGACAGGCTCACATTGAGCGTGTGGCATGTTGCGACAGCACCAAGACCCATGTGAGGCTCATCGCACAAGTTTGTCATTGCCCCAAAGAGGCCACAACATGGAGGGCATTCCGGACAAAATTCAGGACAACACCCGTGGCGTGTCATGCCACGAGGGGGGGTGGGGGATTGTCCGAGCTTGCATATGTTGTAGGCACATTCTAATCACCTCACAGAGGTCGTTGGATCAAAGCTGCGCAGGCCCGAATGTATGGGAAACGCCAAATGCACCCCCCCTTTGGGCCCATTTGCATATCATAGCCCAAGGGATTGCGTTGTGGCCTTAACTTTATGTTGTGCAAGGGAAGCATCTCCCAAGGAGCTTTTGGTCAGGATGGATCCGCCTAGACCCGGCCACTTGTTTGGAGGGCTGCCAGCACGTCCTGGTACGCCTATGCAGCCCAATTAGGCAGGTCCATCATACTGTCGACTTAATCCACCAAATCCTTGAGAAGCCATATGGGCATCCGTCCCATTTGTCACCACTGTGACCGTGTTTAGCGGAGTTTTGTCGGCCATAACATCAGGCCGGCATCCACTACTCGCAATTCCTTCAGTCCACCCAGTTGGCCTTGCACAAGGTTGGCGAGGAGGGGGGGGGGGGAGTGAAATTCTGCGCATTATGACCATACCCCCCCCCCCTTGTATAAGCTACACCAAAATCCCAAATTAATACGGTCCCTACGCCTACTCCAGCTTGGACACGGGCGTAGCTTGCGCGTGACACATACAACGACCAACACCGGGCACCCACGTTCAAAAAGAGAGGATTGCATGCCCAGCTGGTGCAAGAAAGGGGCATATAATGCACAAACATCCCCAAAATCAGAGCTATCTGGGTCAAGTGGGCAAACACTCACAACAAATGTGTCCATGACTCTATGTGACTCGCAAATCCGTCACCAAACCCATGTCTTATCTGGCTGCACTCCGTTTGGTACCGAATTAAAATTAGGTCCCAAATTAATACGGTCCCTACACCTACTGTAGCTTGGACAAGGGCATAGCTTATACAACGGGGGGGGGGGGGTACATAGACGGGGATAAAGTTTCGAAACCTCTTTGTGCTGGCGAAAAATTGCTGTACCCCATTGGCGTAGGTTTGAGGGGTCTGGAAAGCCAAGCAATGTCTTGTAACGCTAGAATTCTTCCCAGCGCCTCTTCCCACAAATACGATTTGTTCTTCCGCCCCTTAGCAACCAAATGCCGTCGCCAACAGAGGGGACTGTCTGAAGATCAAAATCAAATCGCCAAATCAAAACTACGCTCATGCGCACCTTCTTGGCAACCGACACGGCACGCACAGCATTTAAAAATGAACAAACCAGCGGCAACGTGCCATTAGTGCCATTGGTTCCAACCATTTTTGCTCCATCCGTCGTTGCCTGTTGAGGACAGCAATGGATGGGGCTACACGGGTAGGAAACCGGGTATCAGCAGTAAAGCCGAGTTTCCATTGCCCGCGGAAGATGAGGAGTACCCATTGAACTGCGACGGAAAGCTTTTCCTAAACCACAGCCGCTCCGCATGCCACTGCGCCGTGTCCTGAACTCAGGGACGCACATACACCAGAGACGTGTGTGTTCAGTGCTGCTGGTGCTGTTGGTACTGGACAGCATTGGCAACCATTGAAAACTCATGTTGCCACTGTCCGCAAGTCAACATAACCACCACAGAACACAAAGGTTCTCACTTGAGCCCATGGCAACTGCACAAGAAACCTGTTGGAAGGTAGCAGTCCGCCGTCACTGGCGCCGGGGTGTGTGGGGGGGTGCACAGGAACACTTTCGGACCAAGTCATTTGCGGCATTCAGCACGCCGAAGCGAGGTCCACAAGCCGGGCGGTTGGTGGTGCAGGCAGCATGCAGCGAGCTGCCCGTGTCCCGACAGACTGTCGGGGACCACGGGACACACTGGGGGACCAGAAGATGGTGTCCCAGACCCCGGCCGGGGTAGGTCTCCCGAAACGGAGATGGTCGTCTCTGGGAACCCAGGAACCCTTGTCGGGGCACAAATGGTGGCTTCGACCTATTGGGAGATACCTTGCCATGGCAACGCGCGGCAGGCAGACCAAGCAGCCCTCCCCCCTCCCCCGTGTGGCCTACAAGTGGTGGCACTTACAGGCGCATGCAAAACAAACAGCAACATAAAAAGCGCATGAGTAGCAAAGCAAAGCCTCAGAATACCTCCCGCCCCCCGCCTCGCCAGCTGGCACACAACCCACGAAAGAACCTGAGGCATAATGCCTGGGGCTGGGTGAGGTGTGGCGGAGGCAAACCTCAAACTTGCTGAGGCATTCTTGCTGCATACTTGTCGTCCCTTCTCCTGTCGCTTTCTCTAGGGTAGATTTGATGAGGCCTTCAATCTCACACAACACTTGGGCAGCATCCATTAGGCGTTCGGCCTTGCCCAAGGCGTGTGCAGTTTTCAGTAGTTCTGCGTGTCCAACATCTGGGAAATCTTGTTCTTGAGATATGGTATCCATTTTGGGAGTGAGACACATTGTGCCGTGTTGGATAACAAATCTGAAGCGGTTGCCATTGATTCGGCAGGCAATGGCGAGTTCGAGCATGCACACAGTGCTCAGAACGAGAGAGAGAGAGAGAGAGAGAGAGAGAGAGAACACAATGTCCGGGCCCCGGAGGTCCCGGGGGTGGGGGTGGCAGTTGGCGCCCTTGGGCCCTGGACAGGGTGGTAAATCCTAACTACAGCATTGCGAAGGCGCTTCAGGATCTGTCAAGACTGGCGGTGGACACATACCCAACCCCCTCCCCCGGCGCCCCGGCCAATTTGCCGCTGAGTCATGTCTATGAGCAGTGTCCAGTGCCCAACAAGGTAAGTCTACCAAAGGTTCCACCTCCTCCTGAATTAGGATTTATCTGTATCACTTGCTCACCTTGGGTGCCCCCTCACCGCCCTCTAGGGCGGCCAGCCTATGCCCAGCCACTCCCTCACGGCCTGTCTCCCTCACCGCAAGTGCCAGGCTCAATGGCTTTTGTAACTGACAATAACCGCCCCCAACCGCTTTGGCAACCCCCTCCAAACCGCTATCCAACCGCTACCGGGCCCACCTCTGAGGTCCCTTGCCCTCTGATGCACCCCTGGGGGGGGGGGGGGGCTGAGGTGAAGGTGCCTGGGCGACCTCCAGGGGCCAGTGTAATGCGACTCTTTATCCCCCACGGCGTCCCCTCTTGGCTCGCAGGGTCACGCACAACCAAGTGCCTTGGGCGGTGCGCCCCTCACTATCCGCCTCCTTGGGCTCCCTCAGGCCATGTGCTATGAAACCCGTGGCCTCACTTGACCCCCTTGCAATGCGTCCCTGCCCTCCCCTCCCCCAGCCAAGGGGCTGCGAAGAGTGTGATGTCCTCTGCCACGCCTCACCAGTCTCAATACCTGCACCCGTTGGCTCGGCCCTGACCTTGTGCATCATGTGTCGGACTGTGCACTACTGCCTGTGCGTCTCTGACACACAGGCATGTTGTGTGACCTGCAGTGGCTGCCACTGCTTGCGGGTGAGCGCAGATACTCCACAGGACCATAAATTTGAATGGTTGCGTATGCATGTGTCGGGCTTCACTGCGCCCAGGGTCTGCAGTGGCCTTGTGGCCCTGACCGAGTCCAACGTGGGGGTGCCTGTAATAACCTGATAGGTCTGCCATAGTACCTGTCCACGCAACCCTGCGCCCCGTCATAGGGCATCGTGAGGCATCTGCATATCCTCACTCGTTTGCTGGATGCTCGACAGGGTAGGGTCAGGCAGCTCCCCCCCCCCCCCCCGTCTCAACATTCTACCACACATTTTGCAGCCCGTCAGAACCTCCACACACCATGAAAAGCTGCGGAAACCGTGCCAAAACGTGGACAATCGTTGTTTGCGCGCAGTACCCTGACCCCCCTTGTCCAGCCCCCCCCCCCCCCTCCCCCCCCCGGGATGAGTTCCCCCCCACCCCAGGGGGGGGGGGGGACACCACTCCCGACCAGCCACTTACCGATGCATAGCATGCAGAATTCATGGCCGCTCAGTTGCTTGCTGTAGGTCACCCAAGGATATGGGATACACGCTGACATGCACAGATGCTGATGGTGCCATGCAGACATGCAAATAAGCAAAATTCTCAGTTTACTGCATCCATTCATCAGTTTTCTGCCTGCCCCTTCCTCTGAACAGGGACAGTATAGAACTTCCTCTTGCGGTCCCACCTAGTCTTGAACAACTAGCTAGTGACGGTTCTCCCCCTGGGGGGGGGTGGGGCTGGACAAGGGGGGGTGAGGGTACAATAGCACGCAGGCTGGCCGTCGGACAGGCTGTTGAGTCAGGGAAGTCAGGAAGTCGGGAAATCAGGGAGCTGGGCAGCATGAACCATCCACCACTTCCCTGGGCAAATACGACGTGCCATCAGGCGTCACCTGCAAACCATGCAAAACAGCATCAGTGGCCCTGACATCCACAGCAACTGAAATAAGGATGCGCCCATTTCATGGCTCCAAAAAGATGCGGACACAACACCCCGTGTTGATTGGACAAATGGTTGTTTGGCCATACCTAAGTTCACCTAAACTCACCTAAATTCACCTAAGTTCATCCAACAAACACCTAAGTTCGCGTAAACTCACCCAAGGGGCAGGGGGATTGGATGAAGACAGTGATGGGCTCTGCAGATGGCAGTTACACCAGGAGGAGGCGGCGAGGGAATCAAGGCCTTGGCTCAAGCTGTCAGGATGCCTACGGCGCCTTGCTGGACACATGGCACAGCCGGTGTGGGCCCCTATCAGTGCCTTGCTGAAAAATGCACTGAGAGATCTGTCCTGGGTGATGCCCGTCGTCGATTCTCATCTGTCGCCCGGCTGACTCACGTCTGTACTCTCCCCAAAAATGCCACCCGGTCTGTACCCAAAATACAATGCCCCAGTCGTTGTTTGGCCCTACATCCACGGTGGTCATCACCCTCCAGAGCCACTCCGGCATGCATCACACTGCCCCACACAGTTTGGACAGGGGGAGGAGGGGTAGTCCTCCGTCCTTTACCATGTGCCACTCGGGAACGCCAGCTTCTATGTGACACTGCACTAAGTCGGAATCGGCTGTGTCAAGTGCACGACTCAGAGGATATGATGGCCGTGCACATATTCAGATCATTGCCAACGCCTCCCCGGGACGCCCACGCCAGCGCTGCCCTCCCTGCGTGACGCAAGTGGGCTGTCTCAGTCCCAAGGCGTACCGGACTGATGACAGCCCCTGAACTCCCCAAGAGCCCGCGCGGGAGGGAGATGACACCGCCGTGCCTGTGTGCGTGGGGAGCGTGCGGGCGGGTGCTGCAGGGCCTACCGGGTGCCTGGGGGTCACGGGGCGGGCGGGCGGTGCTTGTCTAACCTCTGCCTCCTTGGCAACGTGCGCCATGTATGGTCGTGGGCACAGGAGGGCTTCTGCCCTACATAGGGCACCACCGACGATCTGAAAACCCTACTGGGTTCCATACCTCCCCCCTCCGTCCCCTTCTCCAGTTCTAAGTCGTCTGAAAATGGGAATACACCTCAATTCAGAGCCCACTAGGAATACAAAAAAATTATCTAACACCCTCTGTGTAGTGGCAGCAACAAGTCGGAGCAACGTCCGAAGGAATTTTATATCGATAGTGATACACTTAAAAAGGTTGTGGTACCTATGATGCCGATTTTTTCAAACGCCCCCCCTCCCCAGAGGTCCAAACACCGTACCTGCGCAGTTTGTGCAAATCCAATAGAGGTCTATTTGAATGTGGAGAGGGAATAAGTTCATCTTCGGAGGATGTGCAACCGTCCATGCTGCAGCCCTTGGGGGAATGTTTGCCCGGCGCGCTACTTTTCTATTAACTATCCCGACTTCAGCCCCAGATTTACCCCTTGGAAACCCCCTTAGAATTAGGTGACCCAAACTGCCCCAGCTCAAGAAAGTTGCAAACTGGGGTACACAGTACCACTCTCGCTCCTTTAAGGCGATCTTGGTCAACACCTTAGCAAGTTGGGAGAATGGGGGGTTAGCATAGCACAACCCCATCGATCTCCAGTAGAAGCGATAGGCGTTATTGAGGTATCACGGACAGTAGAGCTGCATCATGTGCTGCTCCTTACCCGCGAACAACTTCATCTGAACTTCATTCAGGTCTACCACCCCTGCATTCTCGGGGGTCCCCAACAAAGGGGGACAAAATCAGAAGTCAAAAAGTACGCTAGGGGTCACCATGATGCCCCTAGGGGCCCCTAGTATCTCAAAGTATGGGTCTCTAGTATGGCCAGACGCCCAAATAGTTGCACTGCGCGCGCACCGCGCTTAAGGCTCCCCCAATGACATGAATCCGGCCTTTATGAGCACCATCATGGCCCCCAACTTCGAAATCAAAGAAATCACCTCGGGTACGAGAAGGTCCATACCCATCCCAAATCAAAACATCTGCTGATGTCCCGGGGGCTAAGGGGCAAATCCATATAATGTTGCCCAACATATCAACAGCAACAGTCCACCGGTAGGGCAAGGGTCACAAAAGATGCCCGGCGCGCGCCCGGCGCGCTGACGTTCCCCACTTGTCATACAATTTGTTGAGGGAGCACAAGATGCCATTTGGCTCATTGTCTTTTTCCCTTCCTGTCCAAACCATCTCCAATTATCCAAGGCAACACAAACTGTGGATGAGTCTATATACCCGACTCGAGGGGCCACATGAAGTGTGGATGAGTCCATATCCCAAACTAGAGGGACCACGCAAAGGGTGGATGAGTCCATACCCCCGACTCAAGGGGCCACACAAAGCTTGGATGATTCCATATCCCAAATTCGAGGGTGAGTCCGTATTCGCAATTCCACGGGCCGCACAAAGCATGGATGAGTTTGTATCCCCGATTCAAGGGGCCACAAGGTGGATGAGCGCATGTCCCTGAGTCGAGAGGCCACACAATAAAGCATGGATCGTGAGTCCATACCTTCAATTTGAGGGGCAACATGAAGCGTGGATAAGGCGTGACGGTCATTGTTTGTCAAGCACTAGTGGTTTTCTTGGAGAGCAGCTGCGTTGGCAGCCCACTCGTCTACAACACTGGCAGCACATGCTCCCATACAAGGACGCAACAGTCCTGAGTCTCAGCAAGTTTCAGAGATTTCCAAGGGGTTGATGAACATGGGTGCATTCCAAGGGCCTGGGTACATAACAAGGGCCATGGGTACACCTTGAGGGCCGTAGGTACATATCAAGGGCTGTCGGTACATACCGACCCAAACCGCCCCGTACCTCCCAGCGGCTGGGCCACGAGCCACAAATTCCTCCAGCGCCTTTGGCACCACCGAAGCGAGGCCACAAGGTCGTCTACCCACCAAAATTGAGGGGCCGATCACCCTGATCCCCCCTCTTGCTTGCCCTACTTTGGATTCTCAGGGGTGTGGGAGGGCGAGGGGCAAGTAGTATGACAAGGTTCAGGGTTTGGCTAAAATGCCCGCTGTGATGCTTCTGCATTGTGTAGACTGCTGCAATGACCTATGGAGGTTGGGGAATCGCGGAGTTTTGTAGAGAGGAGTATTGCGCCTACATGGAAGCCCGTGACGGTCTGCAAACAAAGGTTCATCGTGTGGCATACAACATTTTCAAGCGCATGGAGGCTCCGTAGGGCCAAGTCGATTTGGTCGGATTCATTCGCGATGGCTTTGGAGGTCAATGCCATGCAGAAAGGACTGGTGGCAGTTGATGTTGGCGGGGAACGGTTCCACACACAGCAGGTGTGCGTGCGCTCTTGCTCTGCTCTCGTGCCCCCAGTGTGCGTGCAGTTTGCTGGATCCTCACAGCCAGGGCATCACCATAGGCAGTGGCCTGGTTGCAATGGCTTGCGTGTGCACCACATTGTCACAATCATCCCGAAAAGGCACTGCTAGGCTGCTGGTTTGGGTGGTTGACAGCGAGCCTAGGCACGCAGCAAGGGACACACCACAGAAAGGCCTAAGGCGCCCCTCCGGCAGCAAATAAGAGCCCCACCCCCCATCCCCCTCCATCCTCAATGGTATTAGGATCGGTCACCCGGGTAGTCTGCCCTTAGCCCCCCCCCCCCCCCCCGCTTACAAGGCAGTAGCACCGCCACCCGAGCAAGTGGCCCGGGCCGGCCCCAGGGCAGGGCAGCGCTTGGCATACCCTGGGGCCCAACACCATGGGAGGCTCTCCAGCTGTGTGCAGCACCACCTGTGCCTATGCAATCAAGGAGTGCGGACCGCCCCCAGTCGAGTACACGGCTTAGCCAACAAAAAAAAACGCCGTGCCCAGGGCAGTTGTGGGGTGGCCAGCGGCATGTCAATCAACCTGGAGGCGGCGTGTCTGGGCCGAATACCCCCCCCCCCCAGTCAGGTGCCCTCTGCCTCCCCCCGGGGGCCTGGAGCACAGACACACACTAACCCCCTCATGCGCACCTGCCCCCCCCGACACACACACCGGCAGCAAAACCAGAATGCAGCGGTGGCCCCGGAGATGCCGGGAGAGGGGAGCTGACCCCCCCCAGTGGTCAGCGCAGGTGGTCCGCCCTCCACCCTCCCCCTGCACTGTGACTTGTGGGTAGTGCCCTATGCCGGGTGGAACCCTCCTGCACGTGTGGGTGGTGCCCTATGCCGGGCGGAACCCTCCGAAGCTTGTGGGTGGTTCCCTATGGTGCCCTATGCCGGGCGGAACCCTCCGATGCTTATGGGTAGTTCCCTATGGTGCCCTATGCCGGGCGGAACCCTCCGATGCTTGTGGGTGGTTCCCTATGGTGCCCTATGCCGGGGTAACCCACCCCCTTCCGTGTTTTTTTTTATTCTGATACAACCCTTTTGGTCCCTGTGGCTCAAGGTACCCCTGGCTTTTGATTCCTGTGGCCTGTGGTAACCTGTTGCCCCTTGGTCGCCGTGGCTTGTAGTCAAAAGTATCTTGTGGGCACTCTGTCCCTGTGGCTTAGGTTACCCTGCGGGCAGCTGGTGCCTGTGGCTTATGGTATCCTGTGGGAACTTGGTTGCCATGGGCTATCTCCAGTGGATTTTTGACTCGCTGCCAGGTGATTTTCAGTCCCCTTCCAAGGATTTTTGCCTTCCTCCAAAGCATTTGCAACTCCTCCCAAGTGTTTCTCAACTGCCCCTATGTTTCTCAATCCCCCTCAAGGATTTTTTGCTCCCTCCAAATGAGCCCAACCCAAGCCATACCACACCAATCATCTAGCAGCCAACCAGCACAGGACAATTGCAACCAAATGCACTCCACGACAACACTATTCCACATTGTTCAAACAAATTGTTTCAGGTCCAGCAGATATGGCTTGCAGACTGCACGAAACCATAGCACAAAGCAAGGTTCACACTGCTGAGCCGAAAGTTGGGGTGGCGTGGAGGGGGGATTTGAGGGCAAGGGCATATTAGGGGAAGGGGCTTCACAGGGCAGGGGCCATGGCAGGAGCTGGGGGGGGGACTGGAGAAGGGAGTGTGAAGGTGGGGGAGACGGTCCATACAGACGAGCAGAAGGGAGTGGGCGGAGATAAAGAGTTGTCTGAGAGGGCTGCATGGATGTGCACACTGGCTGTCAACAGACGGAGACAGAGCTCACCTGAACATTGCTCCTTGATCTTGGGACCCCAGAAATTCCAATACATGTTGGAAGAGGTCAAATGACAATCGGAACAGGTCAAGCGTGTGACAGCGCAGGCAAACGCAGTGGCAATCGGGACCGGCAGGGGTGGCCACACATCCAGAGCAGACGGTACACCCACAGTGCCGACAGAATGACCGACTGCGCATGAACCCGAAGTTTCCCCTGAGCACAAGCAACGCAGAATGCCGAGCACTGCTGGAGTGAGGTGCTGACAGTCAGCCTGCCATGTTGCCGTGTCTTAGGCTGATGTTGGGGTGAGCGCATACAATTACGATGGGTAGGCAGGACTAACTAACTGGAGCCATATGGCAGTGCACAGGGATGCACACTGTTTTGCCCAAAGCAAGGCAATGCTGGTGCACTGCGTGCGCACTGCAAGTGCACTGCGTGCACACGCAGGGGGAATCAGCCAAAACCACGTGTAAGACTCTGTGTAGCATGGCAAAGCAGCAAGGTCCACAGGACAACAATCAAGCTGCTTCCAACCTGGTACTTGAATGTTGATCCCAAATCATAACATCTGCCAAAGTCCCAGGCATGAGATTACATATCTCTCGGGTACATTCATAACCTGCCAACACGGAGCAAATTCGCACATTTCAGGGTTTTCGTAATTTTTTGTCCAATGCGGGAAAATGTTGCTAGGGTGGGGGGGGGGGGGTATGTGTATGCTTTTTGACATCTGTGAGAAAAGGGCTTGACAATGAGCCTGGGGCCAGGGTATATCTCACCAATATGTGAAAATGCTGGTCCCCGCACGAAACCAATTTAGCCTAAAATGGCCCTGTTTTCGGACGGGAAACAGGGCCATTTTAGGCTAAATGGTTTTTGTGCCGGACGAAAATCTCAAACATATTGTCAGTATAGCATGCAGACCCGGGTGTTCCCAATAGCCCTTTTTGAGGGCTTTCCGAATATACCCCACATACCCCTACCTCCGGGACACTCAGCGGGCACAAACGAAGCAACAATGGCACCGACACCCGAAAACGCTCCGTGTTGGCATAATCCCCAACGTCCCCGAGAGATATCCATACTATATTCCCAAGGTCGTCCACAGCCAAAATTGCGACTTTGAGGAAGGTAAATAAGAGGAACCATGTTTAGGGGCTACAGGAGTGGAGTCCCCAACTCCAGGGGCCCCACAACAAAGCGTGGATGAGTGCATATCCCCAACTCAAGAGGTCACACAACAGAGCGTGGATGACCAATTGATGTTTTGCATTGTGAATGTACAAGTGGTATTCTGGTGATTCACATCATCATCATCCAACATCCATCTACATCAAGGAATGTGCAGCAAAAATGGCTGAAAATGGGTGACAAGTCAAATATGGTATATCCTGAATACACAAGAAGCCTAGAACCCTGCTATGCAACAACAAACTTGTGGCAAAGGGCCAAAACTAGGGTTCAAGTAGGTGCCAACATACAAAACTTTGCACTGCGTGCGCATAGCGTACACAGCATTCCCATGACACAGATGCAATGTCGCAGCCCTCTGACGGCCAGAATAGACAAGCAGAATCAACAGCTGCGCGCACTTCTCTGCCAATCTGGTGCAGCAGCAGCGGCAACAAAGTGCAAAGGTGGTGGCTCCAAACACTATTGTGGGCCAAAATGTACCGGCTGAGAAAAAAAAACCCCCAGGCAGTACATTTTCGCCAAAAATGGCCTGTGTTTTCTGGTGAAGGTTGAAAATGACAAATCAGCGGCATTGGGCATCAGGCTCTTAACAATGACACAAAGCATCTGCTGACGCAAAAAAATTTTAGGTCGAAAAATTTTTGTGTTGAAGGCTGACACAAATGAGTCACTGAAGAGATAAAATTATGGATAGGATCTTCCAATAGTCACCTGCTGTCAGGTGCACAGACTGCAGAATCGCTCCAAGTGCAAGCCAATGACTGCGGCATTCGCCTATGCCAGCCATATGGTCACCCCTTTCACCTTAACATATATAATTGCTTGATTTGGTGGCACAGGGAGATATTTCCATTTTCTCCTGGATCCTCTCATCAAGCAAACCGTTGCTAAATTGTGGTTGTATGGACAGTGATGGTGGGGTACGAAGGGGAGTAGGGATGATGCGGACCTACTGCTGGGCTGTGGGATGTAGATGAACACCACCAGGTTGCAAAGGCGGAGCAGTGGTGGTTACACCTAAAGGAATCGAATAGGGAGAAGGAGGAGGTGCCACAGATTGAGCAAAATGGGGATTATTGGGGGAGCTTAACACGTACACAGATTTCTCAGCAGACTTCTTTCCAAAGTGGGCCTCAAAGGCGATATACAAAAGGGCAATAATGAAACCAAGAGGGATGACCAGTAGCGCGAGAAGACCGTACCAAGCAGCAGCAGCAGCAGCTGCACGAGAGTGTGGAAGACGGCAGGATCAATGCATTTCAGCGTTAGCAAGGCACTCATCCCAAACATGAAGCATCCCTGAGCAGAGGATCTGCTTAGCGCACGGGGGCGCTTACCTGTGAGGCCGGACCCCCCCCCCCCCCCTACAGAGGCGTGTGGTGTACAGGTTACAGAGAAAACACACACGTCAGCACAACAACACCCTCGTCAGTGGTACCATCGTCAGTGCTGGGGTAAGAGGCCATGATCATTCAAATGCTGCTCAAACTGCGAGGTGTGTAACATTGCAGCAAACCAATTGTTCGTGTTTGACTGCCCTACTGCTGGGCTCAACAAACTCGACTTACCGTCCCCCCCACACACGGGCTGTAACAGGGGGATAAAGATTGGTCGCCGTTTTGCAAACCCCCAAGGGCCTTGCTGAAGAACCACCCAGGCTCTAAAACATTACAGGCCTTGCAGGGGGTGTGCCATAGAGGCTGAAAGAGTATGCCGGTAGGTAATTCAGGGTGTATGTACATGTGTGCCTTTTCAGGAGGGAGTCCTCCACTCGTTCATGCGTTGGGTTCATGGGTTGGGGGTGAAGAGTGCGGGTTCAAAAGACTGCGAGAGGTGGGCAGCCTGTTGGGCTACCTAACAGCCGAGGAAAAGACATTTTACTGCATGAGAGTCATATTGCAGTCATGTTGTGACACTCTGAATGCTCAGGATGTTGTGTGCTCACAACTAGCCAGGATTCATCACAGGAATCATGGCTTCATCTCCACATATCCAACAAATGAAGATCCGAGGTGCTGAATAATAGACCCGGATGTTCAGTATCAGGGCCTTCTGTTGGTTCATTGTGCGTTGTGGAGGGCCGATGCGATGGATTGCGGCCACTAGCAGGTCAGCGACTGCAGCCAGACAAGAGTGCCAAGGTCTACCTACAAGCACCATTTTCATGACAGCGGAAACGGGTGTTGCACACTGTTACGTGCTTTACATTGGTTTTCCGCCCTGTTGCCTGCAGTTGGTTGCAGAATCCAAGGACCAAGGAGTCCCTTCACTGTGTTCGCGCCAACCCCAACAAAATTATTGAGAATTTAATGAATGCGCACTGAAGTAATGGCAAAAACGCCTGCAATGAACACAATGGTGGTGAAGTCGCTCCTATGGCAGGAATGGCCCGCCGCAGTCATAAAGCTTCAAATCCTGTTTCACACTGTGAATACGAGTGCATGCAGATTTGTTGACATGACACATTTTTCCGTTGCCTTACACTTCATGCGCACGCAGGGGGGCCACAACTGCTTTGGACTTTGGGGGGGGGGGGGGGGTCAACATAGCCCCAGGCAGTCCCGGGCGAGCGGGGAGCATTCTCTTGGAACCAAGGCTTTGTTGACGGCGATCTTCTGTTTTCTGATGTTGCGGTTCCAAATATCAGGGCGGAGAGGACGTGCTGTCCGCCACTTCACCGCAGGAGGACCCCGGGGTTGGGTCGGGGGGGGGGGGGGCTTTGCCATAAAGGGGGGAGTGAATTGGCGGGGGAAAGGGGGTCAACAGGACACCTGCACCACAACAAACGTGGGACGGCAGAGTCCATCGTCCCGAAAGATGCCGCAACAGCCCCCGGCCTGGACGAGCTTTGTGCCTGTCCGTCCGTCCGTCCGTCCGTCCGTCTGTCAACAGGAGAGGGGGCCTACACATGGACCCAGCTGCGCCCTTGCCCCCCCCCCGCCGCCGCCGCAATGCTCTTCAGCGGCAGGTCCACCACCACAGGGGGGTACTGCACCCGGAACCCGCGGCCCAGCACCGCTGCGTTCACGGACAGGAACCCCCCGCCCCCCGGGGGGCCGCACGCGCTGTACGCGCCGTGCGCGGCGTGGGAGTGCCCGCACAAGTGCAGCCGCGGCCGCTTCTGGGCCAGCGCGGCGGCCAGCCCCGCGAAGTGCCGCACGACCCCGCCCTCGTGCTCCCACAGCGGCTGATGCGTCACCACAACGTCCGCGTCCGAGGGCACGCGCGTGCACCAGTGCACCGCCAGCGCGTCCTCCGAGTCTCGGACAAAGGCCGCGTTCCGGGAGCCGGCGTGCGTGAGCGATGCGGGGGACCCGTGGACCTGCAGCACGTGCCCCCGCACGAAGAGGCGTGCCTCGCTGTCCTGCAGGTACTGCACGTGAGGGTCTCCTGCAGGACACGTGGGCGGGGGGTCAGGGCAGGGATGCATCAGAAGGGAAGGGAGCTCCAAGGTGGCCCCCAGAAGCGGTGGGATAGGCGGTTGGAGGAGGTTTTGAAAGCGGTTGGGGGCGGTTACTGTCGGTTACAAATGCCATTGAGGCTGGCACTTGCCACCAGGGAGACAGTGGCTGGGCATAGGCTGGGCGCCCTGGAGGCGGGCGCAAGCAGGTCTCAAAGCGCTCTACACATGCACGTCCTGGTATGCATATGCAGCAATGTCCGGCAGTTCCGCATGATCACAGGTATGATACACGTGTGCTACCATACAATTGTCTGCACCTGATGGCCTTTATTTTGTCAACACGTCAGTGTTTAAATGCTATAAGACAGGAAAAGGCGCCCTGTTGCTGCCATCCTGCACCCGAGTCACCTTGCGTGTGCTGGCACTCCTTGGCCAAGTAACCTGGACTAGGACTTCGCTTAAGGGGAAGAGCGTGGGAGGTATGGGTGAACCTTGGTTGGTACAATCTAGGCCTTAGTGAGATACTTGTTAGCTTCAAGGTGATGAGACAGTGTGTGAGGGAGCCGTAGGCCCAGCCTCAGCATTACCTGTAATCGGACCATGTTGATGTGATAAGTCTGTCTGTAGCTTGCTGAAAGCTAGCGGACCAACTGATAAGCTTCTGGCCTCGCACTGCAGCAGCTGTGCAGCCGGCTGCTGCCCTGAAGATGCCAGTTCGAATCCCCCAAAGGGAATACGAGGAGGAGATGCAGCTCCCCTGGGCCGGCAGTGCCGGTGGCGGTGGCGGTGGCGGGGGGGGGGGGGTGCCTCGCCCCCATTCCAATGAATCCCTGGGTCAGGGGGACGTCATCAACACCGTGACAAGTCTCACAATGCTCGGACACGATGATGCATGGGGGGCGCCCAGGCGCAGCCCTTGACCCCAACACCCCCTAAACATTTGGGCCCCCTAAAAGGGGGGGGGGCGGAGGCGCAGGGGAATGTGAAGCATGGCGAGAAGAGGTAGAGAAGAGGCTAGCGGGGCCAACGACACCACGAGCCGCCTAAGACGGCAATGGGGCAGATAAACAGCGGCCGCAACACATATCGACAACTTGTTGTCACTCTGGGCCTGGGTCCCCCAACACACAGACCTCGTACCTTATGAATTCCGTACCTAAACCCAGTACCTCATTCATTCAGCCCCCCCCCCCCAAAAGCCCCCCCCCAAAAAAGTCCCAAAAATGACGATCCGAAAGGGGAGTGTTCGTTGGACAAGGCATTCGTTGGGCATCGGGGGGTGGGGGGCTTTGGCACAAGGCCTCGGTATCTGATTGTTTGCCTTTGGCGGCGCCTATTGGCCTCTCGCCACTGCTCATCCTGACCCTCTGTGGGCTCAACCAACCACAATGATTCTTTCCCGTTTTTCCTTTCCTTCCCCTCCATCTGCTCTCTGCACCGTTTTTGGCGAGCGCGGTCGGGGGGGGGGGGGGGGGGGCAAAAAAGCCGCCCACTCGAAAGCGTCCTGCCCCCCGGTCCAGTCCTCTCGCCCACTGCCTGACCACACCTGCCGCCAGCACCGCCTGCACCTCCCATGGCCCAAGGCGCTCGCAGATCGCGTCGTGGTTCCCGGCCACCACCACTTTGTGCGTGCACGGCTGCGCCCTCAGCCACGCCCCGAAGGCCGCCAGGTCGCGCCTCGAGCGCGGCCCCTTCCAGTGCCCCAGCCAGTCCCAGTCCCCGCAGTGCACCAGCACGTCGCCGCACGGGACGTCCAGCTCCGCCTCGGCCAAATGCGTGTCCGACACACAGACCACACGCACGGTGCCCGGGGCCGGGGGGTGGGCGCGCTCCAGCTCCTGCGCGGAGGCGTAGCGGTGCACTTGGTGCGTCTGGTAGTCGCAGTATTCGGCGCCCGGCGGGGCCGCGCCGCAACACCGCGTGGCGCGGCGGTACACGGCCGTGGCGGCCTGCGCTGCGCAGGCCAGCGCATGGTCCATGGCCTACAAGCAAACATGTGTTGAAGAGAGAAAGGGGGGATCTGGAACCCAAAGTTTGTGACCAAAAATAGCCCAAGTTGGTATTTCCTTTTGCAAATTCCATTTTTTCCCACTGTGAAGTCTGGGTCCGGGGGGGGGGTTCAGGGGGGGGGGGGGGGTACACCTCCCCTCCTCCTACGGTTGTCAGCCGTTCTAATACATCCCTGCCTACGAGTCCGGACAGAGGTATGTGATGCGTGGCTGCGTGCTACTGCTGGACGTTCAAGGCAACTCTGAGGGTCCCCGGGTCCCACCCCCAGCCCCCGCAGCCCCCGCTCAAAAGCGTCCCTGCTGCGGAGGACCGGGCACTGGGTGCAGATGACTGCACTCTTCCAGGGCTACAGACAGCGGCGCCCCAGTCTTCGCCGGACATGTGGGCCGGGCCATTGCAGAGGCAGCGGCTTTGGGTGCGCCCCGAGTGCGCCTGGAGTACGGCTACTTTGCTGGGGGTCCAAAGTTGCAGCCAACTCCGGACCACCATGACAGAATTCTGCTTCGTTTACATTTCGGGCTTTTTGCTGTTGCTGCTTGCTTGGGCCCAGCGCACCAAGCGCTGATTGTGAGCTGTTTGGATGTTGCTTCCCGCCGGCGGTATGTATGGGTTTGTCAGGGCTGACCTATAACCCGTTCTGCTTGTGTACTGCCGGCTGCTGACCACATCCCCTGTGCTCTAGAGTATCTGTTCTGGAGTGAGATTTTTTGTGTTTTGGTCGTGACAAAGTGTGTGTGTGGGGGGGGGGGGGGGGATGCCATATTAAAGAGGAAGGCCTGCATGGGTCCAGGGGTGGGCCCCCAGCGGGGGGGGGCCTGTGCCAAAAAGGATGTCTGATGAGAACCATCATGACTGCACTGGCCCCCCTTGAGTGTCGTCACCCTCGCCTAGGCCAGAGCCTCTGGCGGCTGGGGGTTATGAGACCTCAGTGCCTGCACGCCCATGCCGCTCCGGCCGGCGTGCTCGTTTGCCCCGCGGGCCGTCCTGGGGAGGTGTCTCTCCCCTCCGTCGCTTCGTCCCCGCGCGCCGGGGGTGGGACTGGCTCTGGGCGCCGGGCGCCCCTGGTGTGTGCCCCCCCCCCCCCCTCACCGGCGTGTGCGTCACGCGCCTCTTGGGGGCTGGGGGTTGCCCCCCCCCCCCCCCCCCCCCCCCCGACCTGGAGTCCTCTGCTTGGCTCTGCGCGTCCCCAGGCGGCGCAGTGGGGTGGGGGCTCGCCCCGCGACAGGGGGGCACATTGCAGGCACCCGCGGGTGCCCCTGGTGCCCTCGGGCACAACAGTACCGTAGTACCGTACTCCCCTGTGTGCCAGCGCGCACGCTCTGCACGGTGGGTGTCCGTGCGCCTCGCACACCCACGTCTTTCGCCGCCGCTTGTGTGTCTCCGGCCTGCGTTGCCATGTGCGCGCGTGTTGTGAAGCGTGGTGGTGTGAAGTGTATGGTATGTGGCTCCTGGCTCCCATTCTCTGGCCCCGTGTCCACCACTTGAAAGGGGGGGTGCCTCCTGCCATCCGGTACTGTGGGTTTCGCATAGAAGTCCGTGCCGTAGTGCAGCGCAGAGCGCTTGGCCCCTCCTTTTGCCGGGCACCGTCTCCTGTCCGCCGGCGTCGCTGGGTTGCGTGGCGGCTTGACGCCCTACGCCCTGTCGCGTCTGGCTTTCTTCTGTGCCTGCTTAGACCGTTGCCTCTGCGCCCATCTCTCCTCCCCGTACGTCTTGAGTCATTGTAGGTGGCGCGAGACCTCCAGAGGCCTGGTGAAGAGTGGGCGTCCCTCTAGCCCCATGACCAGTCCTGCTCCCATAGGAATTAGGGTCTTGCAGTGGTTGGTCATCTTGGCCGGCAAGATAGTGTCCTGTCCTACGGCCCGACCCATGAGCGAGGTGATGAGCCTGAGCACTCTGGCTTTCTCCTGGGGGGGCATTTCTCCCCCCACGAATCGAGATTGTGGTGCCGGCGGCAGCTGCCGTCCGGCATATGCTTCAAAGTCCAGAGCCAGCTCCATGTACGAGACCTGCCAGTGGGCCTGCGGCCGTCGGCGCTCCGAAGGCGGCATCTTCAGCCACTGTAGCTCCGTTGTCCACCGGATTACCATTGGTAGGAGGTCTGGGCCCCATCGCCATTCCCTTGGCATGGCCCCCAATACGGGGGGGGCGTTGGTATCCCTTGCGGCTGCGGCAGCTGCAGCAGGTGCCATGGGTATGTGTTGCGCGGCTCCTTCCGGTAGCTGGTGGGGAAGAGGCTGCCCGCTTCGTCGTCGGCCCCCTTGCGGTCTCGAAGGAGGCCCAAGAACATCTCATGTAACTTCATTGCAAACAGTTGCCACGGGTGGGTGTCCTGCGCCGCCCATGCCGCTCCTGCTTCCGCCAGGTGGTCCACCTCCCGCAGGCGGTCCTCCACATCCTCCAGCGGCCGCTGTAGCCAGTGCCTGGGCACCCTGCCCAGGTCCATACATCGCTTGCGCCATCGCTCGCCCTCTCCAATGCCGCTGGCTAGAACCACACTGTCAGGGATGATCCCGCACAGACGTATACACGGGCCATTCCCGGAGGGAGCCTAGCTTCAGTGCCTTGGCCAGCAGCATGATTTTGGCGATTAAGGGCTCCCGCTTCGCCTTCCACGCTGTGCATCTCCAGAGGAGGTGTTCCTCGTCCTCCGGCTCCTGTTTGTCGCAGTACGGGCACACGCGCGTGGGCCGTAGACCCCTCTCATTTGCGCGGACCGCTGTCCATATGGCCCCTGTCAGGGCCCCTCTTAGGATGGACTTGTCCAGCTCCGCTGTGCAGGTGTGCAGGTATCCTGTGTGTGTGTGTGTGTGTGTGTGTGTGTGTGTGTGTGATAGAACAGTATTAAAGAGGGAGGCCCGCGTGGGTCCATGGCCCCCAGCGGTCGCTTGAGGCGCCAGCTTACAAGACAAGTGGTGCAGTCCTGACGGCCTGTGTTCCTGTCCCTGGTGCCTGCTCGGGTCGCGGAATGGGGCCTCGCCTCAGCCAGAACCTCCGGGGCTGGGGATTTATGTCACCTCTGTCCCTGCTCTGCCATGCCGTGCAGCGCCCGGCGACGGTCTGCGCATCCTCTTGGCTGGGGGGGGGGGGGGGTCGCGTCCACCCTCCCTCGCTTGTGGGGCCGCCCCTGTGTGAAGTCTGGTGTGCCCCCTGCCGCCGGCGTGCGCGCTGCCGATCGACCTGCCCCACCACGCGGACCCCGCAAGGCCGCGGCCGGCCGGGAATGCCCAGCGTGCCCCCTGGCACAGCAGTGCCGCACTCCCCTGCCCACCGCCGCACATGACGCACATTGTCCGTGTTGGTGTGCCGCGCAGATCCAGAGGCGTGGAAGCCGAGGTTGCCGCTCACGGCGTCTTGCCATCCTGCACCTCGGCGGCGGGGTAAACAGCGCCGCCCCACCGGTCCGTACTGCCCGCTGTGGCATCCTCCTCGTCAGCCACCCGGCACTTCGGACCTCTCCTGGCTCCCAGCGGCATCACCGGGCCCGCATAAAAATCGCTGGCGTACGCCCCTACTGATCGCTTCGCTCCTCCTTTGCCTGGGCACATCTCCTTCCGTGGCTGTGGCTCTCCTGACGCTGTCGGCTGTGCCCCCTGCGCCCTTCTTCGTTTGTGCTGCTACGGTGTCACCCTCACGGGGTGCTGGCGGGCCCATCGGGTTGTGCTGTATTGCTCCAAGCGCCGCAAGTGGTGCCAGACTGCCGCCGGCCTTGTGAAGATGGGTCTGCCCTTCACCCCCGCCGTGGTGCCCGCTCCCAACGGGACCAGGGACTGACACCTGTTGGTGAAGCCTGCCGGGAGAACGGACTCCCGTCCTACCACCCTCCCTAGCAGGCTGGCGGCCAGCCGCATGACTCTGCCTTTCTCCTGCAGGGACATCTCCCCGCCCACGAATCTGGTTTGCGGGGTGGGTGAGGCCTCCCCGCGTGTGACTCAAAGTCCAGTGCCAATTCCAGAAAAGACACTTGTCGGTGCGACTCCGGCAGGCTGTCATCCCGTGGTAGCCACTGCAGCTCAGAGAGCCAGCGCAACAGGGCCGGCAGAAAGTCGGGTCCCCCTTTCCACTCCCTGGGCAGTTGCCCCAGCTACGGCAGATCCGTCAGACATGGTCTCGGGAAGGGAGGTTGCAATTGGTGCTGCGGATAGCTTTCCTAGGGCGCCTTACGTTGCTCCACTGGAAATAGGAGGCAGACCTCCTCCTCTCTCTGCATCTTGGCTCGTAGTACCGCCAAGAACATGCAGTGCAGCTGATGCACGAACTGCTCTAGCGGATTCTGGTCGTCGTGAGCCCATTGATGTCCCGCCAAAGCCAGCTCCGCCCATTGTCGGCACGCCTCATCCGGGTCTTCCCCCGGTTCCGGGACCCAGTGTCGTGAGACCCTGTTCAACTCCTTACAGTGCTTCTTCCACCCCGGCCCCCGCGCCAGGGCACTGCGTTTCACCACCGCCTCCGGCAACAGTCCACAAAACCGAAGGCACGGGGGCCATTCTGACAGCGCCCCCAGTTTGAGGGCTCGTGCCAGTAGCATGAGTTCGGGTAGGAAGGGGTCCTTGACATCTGTCTAGGCTTCACACCACCACAGGGAACAGCCAGCGGGGGACAGCTTAGTCAAAGCCCCAAAGGGCAACAAGTCCATCCACTTGAGCTCTCAAACCCAAAGGGTCTGAACAATAGGAACTGGGCGGGTTGGGTTTGGGTGGGCACTCATAAAGGTAAAAGACCCTATACACAACAAAGGTGGCGTGTCCCAATGGGGACCCAGGGAAAACAACTGTCCAGCATGTGAGCCAGACAGTCGTTTCCCATGCCGGCAGCACAAGCACCAAGAGTATTGCGGGAACAGCCAGCGGTATATATTCCCTCAACCTCACACCGTCTTGGCGGGCATAGGGTAGCCAAACCTTAGGGCCTAGGGCTTACCCTCACGTGTGCGATCCCCCCCCCTATACCCCGCCCTGACACATACAAACACCGACCCTCTGCGTCACACAGCCCACCCTTCAGTTGCACACCTGTAGTGCAATACTAACCGCTACCCCAGCTATAGCAAAAGCGGACGCTCGCAAGGGGCACGTTCTGCAGACTGGCTGCATACTAGGCCAGACGCTTGCGGTAAACCACGCAAAGGCCGCACACCAAGGGCGGTGTTCGAGCGTCACAAGCTAACAACCTGGGGCCTGGCCGCAGAGACAGAAAACTGCTGTAAAGCCCAAAAACCGACAGCAAAACAAAAATGGCAGGGGGGCAAAGCCCAAAGAAGTTCGATGCACTGCAGCACTTCAGGTAGACAGGCATCAGCACCAGGCGCAACCCCACAGCCGGCGGAATGCCCACCGTTGTGATTCTTTGAGGTGCTGCAGGGTGCGCCCTGTAACCGATGCCCACCCCCTTGCACAGCACCAAAACCAGACCCCAGGCCTGACAAGACTGGGCCTGGGGCCACCAAAAAACGCACCACACTCACCCCCTTACTGGCAGGTCCTTGGGACAGGCGGTCTGCCTCCGCCTGGGCACAAAGGCCTGGATGAACACCAGTGCCACTTCGGACTCCATGGCCTGGATGTCCGCCTCCTTATAGCCATGCGCCAGTTGACAGTGCTTTGATCGATCAATCGCGACAGCGTCCCATGCAGGCCTATGCGGGCGACCTTGCTGTCATCAATGCACGCGATCTGCAGCCCACTGGGGAGCGTCTGTGCGTCGTTTTGGTCATATGCGAACGCACAGTCGGACGACTGACGGCTGGCAACGGTGGTAGGGTAGGTTGCCTTGAAGAACACATGATCGTCTTCCTGCCACAATTCGACATCGATGTTGCATTTCCCGGCTGCCATGACTACGTGCTTCAATCCGATCCCATCGCTCATGGACATGGGGGCTTGCTCCTGCTGGGGTCCCTCGCTGATGACAATGGGGCCGGTCCCATTCCACCGCTCGAACCGGCCTTTGCGGCTGTCAGTGTAGTTTGTGGTCAGAAATTGCACACACACTGGTGTCTCATCGGATTCCATGGCGATGCCGTCTTCTTGCATGGCGACCTCGAGGTGTACACTGGGATTGTCGGGTGAGCAGTGTCTGATGGCATTGCTGATGGCATTGTCCAGTATGACCAATGCGTCCATATGGACGATCCTTCTTGCCCCCTGGAAGCTCAAGTTGGCGTCAGGGCGGCCCTTGCAGAGTTCCCTCCCAAACTCGACAAGGTCAACTACAACAGTGCTCCCATCATACCTTCCCGCAGCGATGTTCAGAATTGCTTCACGCATGCGGCACCACCATTTGCCCCGAAACAGAATGGCCTCAACTTCTTCCAGCATGTCCTCGGGCGCGCTACCTTCCTTGTGCATTTGAGTGCAGTTCGAGACGTCTACCATGATGTTCTTCATCTTGTGACCACAACATTTCCCTTCCGATTCTCGATGCGTCCAAGTCTAAAGCTATGTTGCCGAGCCACAGGAGGATCGCCAGCGGAATCCACAACACGAGGTTGTAATAATTGTGGGAAAACGTCACCGTGAGCACAAACACATAAACACAAACTCATAAAGGTAAAAGACCCTATACACAACAAAGGTGGCGTGTCCCAATGGGGACCCAGGGAAAACAACTGTCCAGCATGTGAGCCAGACAGTCGTTTCACCACCGCCTCCGGTAAAAGTCCACAAAACCGAAAGCACGGGGGCCATTCTGACAGCGCCCCCAGTTTGAGGGCTCGTGCCAGTAGCATGAGTTCGGGTAGGAAGGGGTCCTTGACATCTGTCCAGGCTTCACACCACCACAGGAGGTGGTCGTCATCTTCTCAGGCTTCCTTGTCGCAATAGGGGCACTGATCATTCTGGCGAAGGCCTTATCGATGTGCTCGGTCTGCGGTCCATACCGCCCCCGCCATCACCCCCCGGAGCAGTGATTTGTCCAGCTCCGTCGCGCACTGTGCCAGTTCGCTCAGGGTCAAGTCCCTATCGAGGCAGGCCCCAATGCCACCGAAGATTCCCGGCCTATGCTTCTCCAGCGCCTCCAAGTGGTACTCCCGCAAGGACTCCCGAAAAAAATGCTCCACATATTCCTTAGATGCGTGCACGAGATGCACTGAGATCCCCGTACACGGCATTGTCCAGCTCCACCATCCCCGCAAGCTGGTCCAACCGTGTCTGCGGAATTCGTGCAGGGCGCGGCCCAGCGGGCCAGTGGCATTGGGTCTCCCCGTGTGTTCCCAGATGGCCCGTGTGATGGTATGTGTTGTGCCTGGGGTGCACGCGATCTGCGCAAGCCAGCACATTCTCCTGTATGGGATCGCCATTGATGGGGCCACCCTGTGCCCCGGCAGCAGCAGTGCAAACACCACCTCCTTCGCCCTGCAGGGCCTGCTGGGTCCCCATATCGCCGTCATAATCGCTTACTCCAGACTGTGAATCTCTCTTTGGGCTACATCCGCCAGATCGACTCCAAACAGTGTTGCCGCCACAATCATCACCGCCGCCACTATGGCCTTTCGATCAAAACCCCCGGGAATCGTTCGGGTCTTCCTTAGTGCTTTCTTGCCTTCTGCAATGTGTTTCTGTAGGAGCGGACATGTGCCCCGTCTCAGCACCGTGCGCACCCCCACCCCCAGCTCCCGGAATTCCTGCTGGGTGGGTATTTGCACTCCATCCAGCGTCGCCTTCAGTGTGGCCGGCTGCTTGCGCGCCGAGTGCGCCGCCTCAAACGCCACGACTTGGTGGTGTTTACTTCCTGTCCCGTCAGCTGGAGCCACCTGCTGGTCGCCGCCAGCATTGCCAGCAGGGTGTGTGTGTGTGTGGGTGTGTGTGTGTGTGCGTGGTACTATCAACAAGGGTTGATGGCTATTAATGTCCTGGCCGCTCTTGCGACGGGGGGGTTAGGGGTTAGCGGGTTAGAGCCTGCCTGAAGCCTGCCCTATCCCTCCCCCGGCCCCCCGGTGTGTCGCGGCGCGGCGGAAGGACGCCGTCCTGAGGCTATGTGCCCTCCTCGGAGGCCCTCCCGTGGCCCTGACCTGGGCCCTGTATGCCGCCCCGGGGCGACGCCGCCGTCCGCTGCCCTGCTGGGCCTCCCCCCTCCCCCCTGATCATGGGGGCTGGCACGACCGCCGACCCTCCGGAGGGCAAGACGCCCGCTTGTTGCTGCAGCTGCAGCCCCCCCCTCTGGACCGGCAGACACCGTTGTCCCCCCCCCAACACCCCGGGATTCCCTTCGTGGTGGCGGCTGCAGCAATGCCGCACCCCCCTGTGCCCTTTGCATGACTTGCACGCTGGGGCCCTGTGCTCATCGCACAAGGTCTGCATGGGGCGCCGCGGCTGCCCCACCCTTTTGCCCCCCGCCCGCTGCGCCCTCTTCTGTGGGGGGGAAGGGGGTAGGGACTCTGCCTGCTGTCCTGTGACTGCCCCTGGGGGGGGTTCCTGCTCCGCCCGTGTAGCGGATGTCGCCGCCGCCGCCCCCCCGTAGCCGTCCCCTGGGGGATGGCAGTCAATCGACATCTCCTGTCCCCCCCCTGAGGGGTCCCCCACCGCCGCCTCCGCCCCCGGCGCGCCGCCCCCCGAAAGACTAGGGTGGGGTTCGACCGAAGCCCCCTGATCCTGCCCCCCCCCTTGCAGGGGGTTCGCGGCCCCCGGGGGGGGAGGGGTCGGCGCCCTCCCCTTTGGCTGATGACCCCGCCCGAGCCGCCGTCAGCCGGCGTGAGATGTCCCCGAAAATGTCCGCCAGCCCCCGGGAGGGGAGGGAGGGGGGGTGGGGACGCGGCTGTACCCCCCCCACTCGTGCGTGTCCGCCCGGGCGTCCGGCTGGCGCGCGTGGCGCTTGGACTCCGCGTGCCCCCCCGTGCCCGGTGGCTCCCGCTGGGAGGGGCGGGGAGAGCGGGAAGGGCCTCCTGAGCTCTCCCTGCTGGTTTAACATACCGGAGCCGCTTAAGCTGTGTGCCCCCCCCCTGGAGACGCTTGGGGGGGGGGGCGGGGACTCCTCCTGGCGTCGCGCGTGCTCGTGCTCCGGGCGTGCTCGTCGCGTCTCGTGCTCTGGCGAGGATGATTGCGGGCGGGGTCGTTTGCGTGCGCTGGGCGAGCCCCGTGCGGCCTGGGACGCCGCCACGGGGCCGGCCCCGGCCGGCCGCGCGGGCTGCAGCCACGCCCGCAGTGCTCGCGCCGCCACGCGTGCTTGTGCCGCGTCCATGCGGTGCCCTTCGTGCGCCCGCTGGCAGCAGTGCTCGGCGCCCCGCTGCACGCAGGCGGCACAGGGCGGGGCCCGGTGTCGCGCACACAGGGCCACCTGCGGCGGCGGTGCTACGCGGTCCGCGTCCCCGCCTCCGGCCCCGCGCCGGTCGCGCTGCACCCGCCGGCGCGGCAAGCGTTGAAAGGGCCGCAGGGGCTGCTGTCCTGGTCCTGCCGGGGGGAGGTAATCCAAGAGGAACACGTCCTGCCGCCCCGCTCCCGGCCGCGCCAGGCGCCGCGCCAGGCGCCGCGCCCACAGCGCTCGGCAGTGTGCCTCCAGCTGGCGCATCTGGAACAGCATGGCTTCCGGGCGCGCGAACAGTGGGCGCGCCGACCGCCCCACACACCTGAAGCCCCCCAGCGGCAGCAGGGACTTCGCCATCCATACCTCCTTGCCCTGCATGAGGTCCCCTGCCTGTAGATGCGGCTGCAATGCATCCAGGGCCATCTTCAGCACTTGGCCCCTGGTGCGTAGCGGCAGGGTGACCCCCCGCAGCCGGTGGTCGCTGGGGGCCGGGAGGGCCCGTTCCGCGTGTGCCTCGAAGTCCAGGGCCAGCTCCACGTATGTCACATGGCCCTGCCCTGGTAGCCACCGCAGCTGGCCTGCCCACTGCAGGAGCGCCACCGCGAAGGATGCCTCCCATGGCCATCCCGGCGGCGGGCCGGCGCGCAACGCCAGCAACGCCGCTGCTGGCGCCGGGCGATGTGGGCCCTCGCCCAGTTGCCCCCATGGGTAGCCCCGGCGCGCATCGGGAGGGCGTCTGCGCGCGATCGCAAAGACCGAGGGGCCCGCGCCCGCGTCTCGGCGTGCCGCGACTTCCGCTCCCATGCGCGCCGATAGCACCGCCAGATACATGCCATAGAGACGGTACATGAGCCGCCCCGCCTGCTCCACGCCCTCTGGCTGGACCAATGCCGCCGGCAACAGGCCCGTCGCGCGCAGGCACACCGGCCACGCCTGCGGGACGGCCAGTGCCGGTAGCGGCGCTGCCTCGGCCTGCACCAGCGGGAGCCAGGCGGCCCGTTGCGCTTGCCACTGCGGGCAGTCCCACAGGAGGTGGACCTCCGTCTCCGGTGGGCCCCCGCAATAGGGGCAGGCTGCTAAATCCGAAATTTGATGCTTTTGGACCCGCGCCCCGGTCCATGTCGCCCCGGCTTGCAGTGCTCGCAGCAGTGAGCGCTCCGTCTCCGAGCCGGCCACCGTCATGCCCTGGGAGCAGGCGGGCCTGCATACCTCCGCCCCCAGCCCCCCAAAGGTGGCTGGTCTGCGCCGTTCCAGCGCCACCAACGCGGTGTATCGCTGCGACTCCCGCACGCGGTGGCATACTTCGCCCCAGTCCCCCAGGACCAAGTGTAGCTGTTCGCGCTGCCCTGGCACGCGCCACACCCACCAGCCGTGCACCGCCTCCCAGCGCAGCTGCCGGACCGACTGCAAGGCCCTGCCCACTGGTCCCGTGTCCGGCGGGCGGTCCGTTTCCTCCAATATTGCCTGGACTAGCACTTGCCCGGCCCCTGGCGTGCGTGCCTGGCGGGCTAGCCATAGTACTCTCGAGTACTGGAGGCGCCACATGGGGGAGACCCGGTGCCCCGGCACCAAGACCGCCCATAGCACCTCCTTTGCCCGCGAGGTGCGTGTGGGTCCCCACAGTGCGCGGACCGCGGCCAACTCCAGTCGCGCCACGTCCCGGGAGCCGACATCTGCTAGCTCCACCCCGTACATCGCCTTGGCGAGGGCCAGCGTCCCAATGGCTACTTCCCGCATGCGGAACGTAGGCAGGCACCCCACCCGCCGCAAAATGGTGGTCCCGCGCGCGAACCGCTCCTGGAGCACCGGTCCGGTGCCCTTCTCTGGATCCAGGCGCACTCCGATCCCGAGCTGCTTAAACTCCCGTGCCAGCGGGACCGGCACCCCGTGCAGGGTGACCGGCTGCGCCTGCTGGTCGCTCATCCGCCATGAGCTTGACTTCGCGGCGTTGGCGCTCTGCCCGGTGTCCGCCAGCCAAACGGCCGTGCGGTCCACGACCGCCTGCGAGTCGGGGACCCCTGGCGCGCCGGGCCGGGGCTCGAGCGTGATGGCCTGGGTGTCGTCCGCATATCCCAGGGGGCATAAGTCCGCGCGCCCCGGGCCCTGCGTCCGCAGGCGCGGTGAAGGCAGCGGCTGCCCCGGGGCTGCCCGTGGCTGTTCGAGCAGCGGCGGGAGTGCGGCGGTCGCCACCACGACGTGGCGTCGCATTGTGTCAATTTCCATCTTCCACACCGTGGTGAGGATATTGATCAAAATGACGCTGAGCGGGCACCCCTGCAGGATGCCGTTGGTGGCTTGCCACCACGCCCCCAGCGCCCCTGCCAGGCGGAACGCCCGCCGTAGCTGCCGATACATGGCCGCCAGGGCGCGCAGCACCCCGTCGTCCATGCCCAACTCGCGGGCGATCCGCAGCACCACCGCTTGCGGGATGAGGTCAAAGCACTTGACATAATCTAGGCTCAGCCCCTCCAGCCGCCATCCCTTGAGCCGGGCCAGCTCTAGGAGGACCTGCGTGACCGTGGCCGCATCTACGGCCCCCCGCGCCAGGCGGAACCCGAAGGCCCGCGGATGGACCCAGGACTCCTGCCACCGCATTACTTCCCACAGACGGGTCCCCGCCCACAGTCTGTAGACCATGGACAGGACCGTCAGCGGGCGCGTGCCCAATGGCCCCTCCTCCCCTGGCTTGGGGATGAGGGAGGTGTATCCCTGGGCCAATAAGGTGGGCCACCGGCCCACCTGCTCAATCAGCGTGAGGAGCTGGGCCAGCCAATTCAGCACCCTGTCCGGGAGCGCCCGCAGGTCCTGCAGGCTCCACCCGTCCAGGCCCATGGCCGATGGGCGCATGGCCATGAGGCGGCGCCTGAGGTACGGCCCTGTCAGCTGCTTGGCCAACATGGGTACGCGATACAGCAGGTGCCCGTACTTCGCCACGAAGGCATCTGGGCAGGGCTCCGGCCCTTCCGCGTACTTGCGGTTGATGGGCCCCCACGCCGCGCGGACCAGCTTGTCCATCTCCTGGACGTTGGCCGTGGGGGTTCCATCCGGCCGCGCAATAAACACCACCGGCGGTGAGAACCCCTCCTCCTTGAGCCATCGGTACACTGCACCTGGCTTGGTTCCCCACTCGGCCTGCAGCCAGGATCGCCACGCCTGCACTCGCTCCCGGTCCTCCCGCTGCACCTGTGTGGCCGCCAGCCTCTTGAGCTGCTCTATGCACTCGTCCAGTGCCGCCGCGGACGGCACGGGCGCCCCGGCGTTGGCTACTGCCTGCGGCGTCAGCGGAAATCGGGCCAGTTCCGGCATCTGCAACTCGTGCAACCGCTGCACCCGCCGGCGCAGCGCGCACCAGGAGTGGGACGTGCTCTCCCCCCTCCCCCGCACCCTGTCGGCCGGCCGTTGTGGGGGGTGCGCTTGCCGCCGCAACGAGCGCGCCGCCCCCTGCGCGGCGTGTATGCGGGCCAGTACCGACGTCTTCGGCCCTCCGCCTGCCCGCATCTGCTTGGGGCATTGCCGCACCTCGCGGATCAAGGCCGCCGTGCCCCGCCCCCGTGGCAGGGCCATCGGCGCCACCGGCAGTGGGTGCGCCTGGTCGACGTCCTCGGGCTGCAGGGTGGGCACCGACAGCGCCAGGAGGGACTCCTCTGCCGCCCACGTCCAGTAGGACCACAACGCGTCCACCTCCTGCAACGCTAGCAACCGGTCCCAGTCCGGTTGCAGCGGCGCCGTCAGCCGCTCCTCCAGCTCCATCCGCAAGACTGATTCCCTCTTGGGCACCTCCACTGGCCGGGGGCGCACCGCTCGGACCAAGCGCTGCGAGCCCGCTCCATGGCCAAGGTGAACACCACCGGGAGGTGTCCCGGGATTCCCGTGCCGGGCAGCGCCGCGACGTCCGTGACCATGGCCGCCACGCGCGGGTCTGCAAGGACCCCGTCTATGCGGGTGCCCGGGTGCACCCCCTGCCTGTGGTAGGAGCACTGCAGGGGACGCCCTGTGCCTGTGGCAAAGGCGGCGTCCACGTCCACGAGCCGCTGCGTCAGCAGGTGCCCCAGGACCACTGGCGGCAATGCCCCCAGCTCCCCCAGGGGGAAATTGAAATCCCCCCCGACGACGAACGGGGCATTCCCCAGCCTTGCCGCGTACTGGAGTACGGAGTCCCACAGCCCCGCATTGAGCTCCGGGTCGCCCGGCACTCCATATACACAGAGCACATACAGCACGGTGCTGCCCGTTCGCACGGCGACGCGCACATGCAGGAACCTCGCTGACAGCCACAGGTCCCACGCCAACGGGTCCGCCTGCCTGGTTTTCGGCAGCTTTGCCGCCTCCGCCGCGTGCCCGTCGCGCACGAGCACCGCGACGCCCCCCTCCGGAACGTCCCAGATCCCCCGTCCTCGCGTCTCCAGGGGCGCCCCCCAGAACACAATCCACCCCCGCTGGCGCAGCGCCCCCCGGAACACCCGCTGCCCTGACGCAGACAACTTGGTCTCCTGGACCAAAATGACGTCCACGTCCCACGACGTCACCTCATCCATGTGTAGACGCAGCGACGTCGTGTTGACGATGGCCGTCCGCAGCGGCCCCGGGTGGGGGTGGACGTCGCCGCTCAGCAGCGTTTTCAGCCCCGCGGCGTCACGCGCACGGTATACCCTGTCCGCCCCACACCCTCCTGTGCACGTCGGGGCAGGGGCCTGCCCAGACCGTACCCCCGCAACGGTCAGGGCTGGGGTCTGCCAAGACTGGACCCCTGCCCTGGCCAGGGTCGGGGCCTGCCAAGACTGGGCCCCGGTACAGTTCACTGCGAGGGCCGGGCGGAGCTGGAGCTGGTGCTGCCCCTCCCCCCCCCTCCAGGTCAGCGTCAGGGCCTGAGACCGGGACCTGGGGCTGGTCCCTGCCAGGGCCTGACAGGACTGGACCCCTGTATCGTCCTGGGCCACAACCTGCCCAGGCTGGACCCCTGTTCTGTCGTGCACACAGTGCCGCGCCATCAGGGCCTGCCAAGACTGGGCCCTGGCGCTGGCCAGCGCTGGGGCCTGACAAGACTGGGCCCCTGTCGAGATCAGTCCCAGTCCCTGTCCCGGCTGGACCCCCCTGCTGACGCGTGCACGTTGATGCGCCACCAGTGCCTGGCAAGACTGGGCCCTGGTGTGATTCAATGCTGGGGCCTGACAAGACTGGACCCCTGAATAGGTTAGAACCGGGGCCCGAGCAGGCTGCACCCCCCTGCAGGCGTGCGCAAATTGGAGCGCCAGCAGGGCCTGACAAGACTGGACCCTGTCGCCCAAGAGTGGGGCCTCTGCCACCGCCAGCGTCCACACAGAGGCTGGACGTGCAGCCCACAGCCACAGGTCACCAAGACCCACCATCAGGAGGGCCAGAAGGGTCAGCGTGGCCAGGGTCAGTGGCGGCACCCTCCCCAAGTTGGGTCCCCGGTTAGGCTCCACGTCCCCGCACTCCAACGGGGCCTTGCCCGTGCCCCCTTGGGTGAGCGACGGCCCGCTGATGCGCACCCTGCGCACCCCATAGTCTGGCAGCCGCCCCCGCGACCGAGGGGGCCACGGGACCCAGGCCCGCGGCGCCCACCTCCCCCCCCCGCGCGGCTCGAGCAGGGCTACAGGAGGTCCGGGCGCTGTGCGAGGGCGGCGTCGCTGACTCCCTCCATAGGTGCTGCCCCCGCCGCAGCGGCGTCTTCCTCGCCACCCCCCTCCTGTCCCGTCTGCTCTGAGGGGGGCGGGGGACCCTGCACCCTGTGGAACTTCCCGAGGCGCTGGACTCGCTGGGGGGGGCGCTGCATCCCCCTGACCTCCCACACCCGGTCGCGGCCCCGGGAGTCCGACGAGGGTATCCAGACCCCTGGCCAACCCTCTGGGACCCCTGTCAGAGTGAGGTCCCAGCGCGGGCGAGCAAACCCCGAGTGCGGGAGGTGCTCGCATCGGACTATGCGAACATCCCCCGCATCCCCCCCGAATACCTCCGGAAGCTCCTGCCGAAAGGCCGCCCAGCCATCCTCGGGCAACCCGTAGTGGAGGGGGTAGCCCCCCACCCGCACCACCACCTTTCGCGGAGATATCTGCGCCCCCAGGAGGTCCCCCACCGCCTGCGCCACACCCTGAGGCACCTGCTGTGCACCGAAAGAACGGATCCCCACTCTCCCCTCTTGATCCCCTTGGATCAGCCCCCCGAAATAGCCGCAGATCTGGGGGTCGGAGGAAAGCTTGACCCACAGATCGGGGAGGGGGGCCCTGGCCGAGGCTGGAAGGCGCACCCAGAGCATGCCCCCCGGCACCGGCGAATCCCCCCCTTGCATCCAAGGCCTGCAGGTGATCCCCTTGTGCTTGCCACTGGCCCTGATCACGGCCTGGGCCTGCACGAGGGGGAGCACCACTGACGCCTCGCAGCGCTTCCCCTGCGCGTCCCCTGCTTCCTGCATCGGGTACGAGGAGGGGTCGCAGGGGGCCACAAACTCGCGCAAGAAATTCTGGACCGTGGCCCGGGTCCAGCCCCGCGCCCTCCTCTTCTCCCCCTGCCCCAGCAGGACCTGGGGATCGAGGGTGATGGCCACCCGCACCTGAGCCCCCCCCCCGAGGGGTTGGGGGTCTTGCAGGGGGGGGGGCTCTGCGCCGTCGAGCTGCCCATGCCCCCCCTCCCCACCGCCGTCCAGCATGTCTTGGTCCTCCTGGTCCCCCCCCTCGTCTGCGGCGCGGCGCCACCGGATACGGAGTGTGTGGCCCGGCGGGGCCGGGTCGACCTCCCCCTCCGCGGCGCACTCCCAGGGCCCCCTGTGGGTGAGGGGCTGGCAGTGTAGGGCGCCCCCCTGCACCTCCAGATCGGCCCTCGACAGATTCAGGGCCCGCAGCAGGCGCTCCACAGAGCAATGCGCCTTCGCCGCGGACTGCACCAGGATGACGGTGGAGACGGCCTGCACCGCCTCCCACTGTTGCAGTGCGGCGCCGGCAATGTCCCGCACCTCCTCCGCGGTCGCGCCCAGAACGAGGAGCTCCTTGAACGCGGCCCCCTTGTCCGCGACGGGCCACTCGGAGACGCGGCCGCGGGGCTTGATCTGCTGCGCCCCTTCCGCCCACAGGGGGGCGTAGTCGCGCTCCGTGAAGGGCCGCGATAGCGACATAACGCCCGTGATGCGTGGCGCGCCCTCCAAGAGCCGCAGCAAGTGCTGCGGGGTGGGCTGCAGGGGGGCGCTGAGGCCTCCAGGGCGTTGCGGCGCCGGCCGCACCACAACTCGGGCCCGGCGCGCTGATGGCTGGGCCTGCCCCCCCCTCGGCGCCACGACAACCTGGGGCCCACTCTGTGCTGCCCCACGCGCCCGCGATGCGGCCGCAGCGGCGTAGCCCGTCGCAGAGGAGCCGCCAGCAGGTGCGGCCGAGGCGGCGGCAGCCGGCGAGGCCCCACTCGTCAGGGGGCGGTACTCCTCCGGCAGGCCCACAGACCAGCGCGCTGCCGTGGCCGTCAAGGCACGATCCGCGTGAGGGACCGCATCCCACACCTCCCGAGTGTACGTGGGGGGCGGGAGGCTCCGCGGCGGCGGGGGGCGGCTGGTCTCGCAGTAGACCCTGCCCCTGCACTGCCCCGCATGCTGCCAGGCGACCCCGTACGTGTCCTGCGTCCAGTAGCAGGGTACCTGCCGCGTATCGGTCGAAGCGGCCACGCTGGGGTCCCATGGCCGGCCGCCGCGGTAGGGATTCGGCGGCCCCTTGGGGATGTTCCCCCCGCAGGTGCAGGGCAGCGCGTGCACATACCTGTGGACCGTCTCGTCGTGGCGGTTGGTCCACGACATCCAGCGGCACCCGGCCGCCGCGCCCGCCGCGCGAGCTGCAGCTTGCGCCCTCGGTGGAGATGATGTCGTCGATGTCGGCGCAGCCGCGGCGCCCCCCGGCGCACGCCCACCGCCCCTGGGCTGGGCAGGGGCCTGCCCCTGTGGCTGCTGCCGCTGGGCGCGGTTCTCGTCCCGCAACCGTTGGAGCTCCGCCTGGAGCGCCTCCACCTGCCGCTGCAGCTGGGCGATGAGCTGCGCCTCCGGTGACGGCGGGGCAGGAGGTGGCGCAGCGGGCCCACGTCCACGAGATGCGCCCCGCGGGTGGCGCGCCGGCGGCTGCAGCTGGGCGCCGCCCGCTGCCGCGGCCGCGATGCCAGCTCCGGCGTGTGCGCCACGGGCTGGCGCCTGTAGGTTGCTGTTGTCGTTGTTGTTGTTGTTGTTGACGTTGACGTCCGGGTCCTCGTTGCGCGTGTTGGCGAAATAGGGCGCCATGGCGGCCGCGATCGCGGCCCCCAGGGCTGTCACCATGTCGTTGTCCATGTCGAAGGGGTGGTGGCGTCGCACTGCCGCGAAGACGCAAGCCCACGGCCGCGGAGCGCAGCGCTCTGGCGCGCGCAGTTACGCGTATACGGGCTGAGAGGTGCGCGCTTCGGGCTGTGGGCAGCCCCAGGCGCGCCCTGAAATGGGCAGCCAGCCGGACAGGCCTGTCGCCGGCTGCCGGGGTGCGGCGGAGGGGCCGCAGACGCGAGCGCAGTAACGCGCGTGCGCACAGCCGTATGAGGACGGTGCGGCGCACGGCGACGAGCGAGCACAGCGTGTGCCGCGCGCTGACGCGTGTATGTGGGGCAAGGCGTGAAGCCCAGATCCCCGCGCGATGTACCACCGGAGCTTGGCTCTCAGTGGGGTTGCCCTGCTACCACGTGGCAGGGGCCAAACAAAGCAGGGGTACTATCAACAAGGGTTGAAGGCTTTTAAGGTCCTAATGTACTATTAACGAGGGCAAGGGCCGATTAAAGTCCTGGACGCTGTGCTACAGGTTAGGCGAGGGGGTTATGGGTTAGGGACTGGCTGCGCCCCCCCCCCCCCCCGGCCCCCACCCACCCCTAGCGTCGCGGCGCGATGGAAGGACAAAGGGTCCGGGGTTAGGTGACCTTATGGCTGGCCCTCCCGTGCGCCAAGATCGGCGTCTTGCTGCCCCCCTGGTGCGCCGGAGCCGGCACCCTCGTCCCTCCTATGGGGGGCGTATCCCCCCTCCCCGGTCGACCCCGGGGTCCCGCCGGTGCCGCCGCCCGCGGCTGCTCGGAGGGGAAGGGGCTGCTTGGCTTACCCTTCCCCATCGCATCCTCCACATGGCCGGCGGCTGCCTGAGTGGGGCGGGGGTGATTGTGATCCCCCCCACCCCATGACACCGCCGGTAGGGAGCCTGAATTCTGTGCGGGAAGGGGGTGATTGTGGTCCCCCTCCCCCCACAAGAGCTCCTCGCGCGGGGATTCCCTTGCCCATGAAAAAACTGGGCTAGCGGCTGCAGCAAGCGGCTGAGCCCCACACTGCGAGGGAAGGCCGGTAGTGCTAGCTGCCGGCAAGGCCCCTCCATTCCCACCACCGGTGGGCTGGGCCGGAGGCCCCGTCAACAAAGGTGGTGACGCCGCCACGCCCCCCCTCCCTTGTCGCTGTGCTCTGGGGGGCAGAGGGCTAGGGCTAGGGCAGCGGAAGGGAGGGGTTAAGCCCCAGTCCTCGCAAGAACAGACGGAAACTGTCCCCCAGGGCGCTGCACAGGGCAGGCGACCTAGGGGAGGGTTAGTGCATAAAGTGACAGGGGGACGGCTGAGCATCCCCGTCTCAATTCGCCCTGAAGCACAACACGGGGAGGAGGGGGCAATTAGCAACCCCCCCCCCCTCCCGGAAATCCTGCAGCAGCAACACTAGCACTGCTGCGTGTAGCTCAGCAATGCACCTACGGGTGCATTTCTCCTCTTCCTCCAGGGCATCGAGAGGGGCCGGAGGGCAGGCTGGGCCTACCAAGGCCGCGGACGTATGAACGCCCCCCACCGTCCCTTGGCTCCCCTGGTTGTTCTAGGGGATGGGGGCCTCCACAAGAGCGGTGGAGCCGGGGGGCACTGCCCCCCCATCCCTTCCGAAGGACACCCCGCGTCGGGGAGGGGGCGGGGGGGCTGTGGAGCGCCGTACCCCCCCCCCCCGCTTGCTGTTTGCACAAGCAGAGCACAAGAAAAACTGCACAGAACTTGGGCACAGCAGTACTGAAGTATCGCCAAGGCCGGTCGTACCGGTGATCGTATGGACGGGTGCGCTGCGGACCACTCCGCTGGATGCGGGACCCCACTCTATTACTGACCCTGACCCTGTACTCTGGTCCACACGCTGCAGCACGGTTAGATCCCCCACTCTTAACTCCAGGGAATCGGTTTCAAAGCACACATATATGGGTGGGGGATACTCTCAGGAGGTCGGCCGGTCAGTGGGTGGGTGGGTGGGCAAAGACAGAAAAACTGCCTAAACATTGGAGACGCAAACAAAAGTTGAGACGAGGCACAACTAGTGTTTGCACAAGCAGAGCACAAGAAAAACTGCACAGAACTTGGGTATTCATTCTCCGTTGAATCCAGTCCACCACCCTCTCATCCCACTCCCAAACCCCACCCCTCGAGGAATGCGAACTGAGGTAGTCACAGCAGAAAAACAGGAAAGAAGCCAGCGGCAATGCCGCCAGTGATGCCCACAGCAAGGGGCGGGAACAGACGACTGTCACGGTCGCGGATCCTTAAGGATTAAAAAGATGTGCAAACCGCACCACAAGGCCGTAGCCCCCTTGAATCCATACATAGGGCACAGTAACCCTGTGACCTTTACTCCAATCCGTCAGGGAGAAGACGGCGACTCCCCCCGGCAGCTCCACCTCCCAAACCTCACAGCATGCATGCTTGCCCGGGGGTTTAACGCTGCGGCCATCACGAGTCACTCGGCGGCGCGGCGTGCCTCCCACTCGTGCCGCCACGTCCCGGACCGCTCGCTCCAAAAACCCATCCCTGTCGTCAGGGAGGGGGCACTGGGGGCACAGGCGCACCCCGTTGCCGAGCAGCACCCTACGGATGGGCAGGTGCGCCACCTTGCCGCGTGGTCGACCCCGGAGTTCGGAGTTCCATTTTGCCGCCCTCCGCTGCTCGGCCTCCACTGATCGGTGGTGACACTGTCCCCCATGGCGGCCCTTCCGGTGGGCGCCACGGGAACCCCGACGCTTGCGGGCCCCACGCGTGCCCCGACGCTTGGGCATATGTGCGGTAAAAAACGTGCTACACGCCGAGCGAATGCACTGCCGACCCGGGACCGCTGGGGGGGGGGGGGGTTACACTAGCCTCGCAGGCACACCACCCCCCTCACCCGGGCCTCGCCCAAGTTGCTGAGCAAGTTATCCCACGTGCACCAGGCCTCGACCTCCGCCCTCGCCTGGGAGCCCTGAAAAACCGACACCACCCGCGACATCGGGTCCCCCGGCTGCAGCGCCGAGGGTACCCACACCAGGCGGACCACAATCCCCGAAATCCAAAGAACCCTAGCCAAAGACCTCAACACTGCTTGATGGTGGGTCAGGTGGCTAGTCGCACGCATATGGAGAACCTGTGCAATGGCGGCCTCACTGTCGCTACACACCGTAACGGACTTGTGCCCTTTCCTAACTGCGAACCTTACAGCCCACGCCAGGCCTCTCAGCTCTGTGGTCTGCTGGCTAGCAAAGCGGGCCTGGGGCGCCACATGCGTACGGACGCCCACACCCGGGATAAGCGCTCCCACCCTCCAGCTCCCTGCATCACGCGCACCATCAACACGGACGATGACATCCCCGATCCATATAGAAGAGGACGTAAGCCTGTCGTCCTTCCCAAACTGGAAGGCCTTCACCTGGCGCCATGCCTCCCCTCCGGGCGCCTGCCAGGGCTCGGCCGCCACCGCCGTCAACGTTGCGAGGATGTTCAGCATTTTCAAGGGGAATCCCCGGGCAGGCTGCTTGACCCCTCCCACCGTCCTACCCCAGCGCAACCAGCAGTAGGCACCCGCAGCGAAGGGACAGCCAAATCCCCGTGGGCGCACGTGCCAGTTCAGTAACCCCAGAAAGCTCTGGAGGTGCTGGTCAGTTCCCCTCCCCACCGCCAGGCGCAGCCAGCCCACCCACAACTGGAGCAAGGCTTGCTCATGGCTCCTGACTTGCCGGGTCGCCAGATTAAGCTCCTTGCCTAAGAATGATGCCACGGGCACTGGATCCAACACGCTCTTAGGACTGATGAGGAACCCGGCCTCGATCAGTGCGCGCACAGCCGAACGCCCCGCTTCCCTCAGCACCTCCCTATCAGTGAAGACGAGCAAAAAGTCATCAAGATAGTGCACAAGGAGTATCTCAGGGGGCAGTACCCCCCGCAGGACGCGGGCCAGACCCGTTTGGCACAAGTATGGGCTGTATTTCCAGCCGAACGGCAGACGCGACAGCGCCACAGGCGGGGCCCCGGGGGCGGGTCGGAAGCGAAAAATCCGCCGTGCCTCTGGTGGCAAGCAAAAACTCTAGAACGCGTTTTTGAGGTCTATGTGGACCCCGTAGAGGTCCACGTCAGGCGGGAAAGCAGACAAGGATCTGGCCAAGTCCTCCCAGGAATCAAGCCTAAAAGTGGGGGGCTCGGCTCCATCACTCTTGTTGATCTTGACGCAACTCAAGATCAGGGAAACCTTTTCGGAGGACTTGAGGATGACGAAGGGGTAACACGTGGGGGGGGGGGGGGGGTCGGCGGTCTCCTCGTAAACCCCCGCCCCCCTCAACGCCTGCTCTATCCTTTGGACATGCTGGGAAACCCGGCGGGACGCACCACGGACTACCCTTTCCCCATCCTGCCATTCACGTTCTACATCGAAATCCCGGAGTCCCCCACGGTAGAAAGGGGGGATCACAGCATCCCACAAATCCGCTGGGAGCTGGTGGGCGCCGATCGGCCCCAGGCCTTTATCTAAAATGGCATCCTCCACCCCCCCCACCACCCTGGGAACCGGGGAGGTGTTGACGTGGAGGCACGCCTCCCAAGACTCCGGCTGGAGTTTGCGCGATGCCCCCAAAAGCGCGGGCAGGGCTCCCCTCAAGCGGAAATCTTCCGCTGTATCAAAGACCCTATTCAGCCACAAGTCCACCCTTTTCACCACCATCCACAAGCTACAACCCTCCCACTTTGCAATCCAATGGAAATGCGGGGTTAGCGCTTGCATGAACTCGAGGAAAAGGGGGGGTTGCTCCCGTACCCTCCGGCCCCTGTCCGGACCCTTACACAAAGGGGGAGGCCGACGCCACTCTGACCGCCCGCCTCTTAACCTTGGTCTCGAGGCGCTCAGCTGCAGCCACGAAGGCACTCGCCACCGGGCTTTTCGCCGTCTGCGTCTGGACATGCCCGCCTGTCCCGAGCTTGGTGCGCTTGGGGACCGGCAAACCGACGTGCTGGGCCAATCGAGGTCTCCCAGTTTGACGGCGTGCGGCGGTTCGGGGTCGCAGGGTCTGCGTACCACCCACGACCACCTGAGCGCGACGCGGCCCCGCGTATGAACGGTGGACACGGCCCACCATTCCAGCTTTCGGGTCCGCTCCGGCCCCCTCTCTGACAGGCCCAGCGGCCGTCTTGGAGAACCACCACTTACGCTCGCGCCCAATGAACTTGGCAGCTCCTGTCTGTCCACGCCCGGGGGAATCCCTGGTGCTTCCGACTGCGAAGGTGCCATCTGGTTCGCTTTCGGAACTCCCGCTGTCGTCGGCGGTGTCCACGTCGGAATTGACATTGATGGGTCCGTCTGCCGTCCCCCCCCCCCCCCCCCCACAGCTACCGGAGGACCCGCCAACGTGCAAAGCTGACCCGCGTCTTCCCGAGACATGGCGCCGCGCTCAGAGGCAGGGACCGATGGCTGAAGTGGAAGGGGAGTAGGAGCCGCATCAGGCTCCGTGCCCATCGCAGCATGGTCATTCCCGGCGGACTCCTCCAGCTCTTCCGCGGTACCGTCTCCCCCGTCCCCGTTCCCGACTGCGTTGCTCTCGGCGGTTCTCGGCTCCTCACCCCTTGGTCGCCTTGGCTTGCGCTTGGTGGGGGTGCTGAGAGCGCCCGCGATGTTGGGGAACATAGGCGATCCCCACAGGGCAAGGACGCCCACACGCTCCGGAATCGGCAAAGGCCCTCTGTCGCGAGACCATGCAGGCAGGATAGTAGGGGCGACGACCCCTGGGTCGGACCACTTGGTGGCGTACTGCATCGTGACGGCCGTGCTCTGCCACCTCCCCCACCATTTGTAGTAGGTGAGGTTGGGTTTGCGGGCCCAGGAAGCTGCGGCCCCGCCTCTACGTAGCGCATGCCACTTGGCGTGGGCGTACGCTGTACCCGCCAAGGTCTCGGCCATGCATGCTTCCAGGCCCGCCTCTCCCGATTGCCAGACCAGCATGTCTGACGACCGGCCCAATGAGACCATGTGGCGATGAAGCCACGCACGGACCCCGTCCGCGTACCGGCAGAGCGGTCGGGTGGTGTACCCCTCGTCCCCTGTTTTGGAATTCCAAAACTGGACAAAGCCCGCCATAGCCAGGTCAGACACTCTGATGCCGGCGGTCTCGCCCACGCGTAAGAAGCACACCCAGCTAAAGCGCCAAACACGGTCCCGTATCGTGAGTTTTTGGCCCTCTCGACCACGTGGACCATGCCTGCTGGAGACAGATAGGGCCGAAAGCCCGACGATGCGGCTCCCGCTGCGATCCTCTTGTGCAGGGGCGTGACTGCTGGTGGCAGCCATTGGAGGTCTTCCACGGCTCGGATCGCGGAGATAATACCCCGCAGGGCTGACGCTGTGGCTCCCGCCTGTGCCCGCTCCGCCAGGAGACCTGCCAGTGCCGCGGCTGGATCAGGCGGGCCCGTGTGCTCCGCGTAAGCGGCCAATGCTCGAAGCCGCGACACATACTGCGACCGGGTCCTCGGTCTCCACGATTGCATTGCGCTTTCTTCTGGGGAACATGGGCCGTCTGCCCGCGCTGCTGTCTCCCACCTGCGGGCGATTGCCCGCAGCTCTGCCGCGGTGCCTGTGATGCCAACCCCCGGGGCGGCTCGTCCGGGCTCAAGCTGATCCTGTCAGGACCAGTGCGGGCACCTAAAGTGCCAGTGCCGCTCGTCGGGGGAACCCCGCTGCGCACACCTCTGGCACCCTCCGCTCGGTGGTGACTCCACGGGGATCCATTCCCCTTGCCGTGATTGCCACTGCAGCACTCCGCCCACTTCTCTGAACTTCACACTCCGCCATGTGAATGCCAACCCCAGCGCCCTCCATGCCTCTTCCAACGTAGCGTACTGGTTGGACTCGGAGTTGGACTTCCCCAGGGAGCCAGCATATCAGCGGGCATAAGCCGCCTGGGACTGAGAGACACAGTCCCAGACCCGCCACGCCAGCTGCTCCCCCGGATCGATCGCGGCCTCCGTTGACTGGCCGCCGAACTCGCTCGGGCGGGGGATCTCCCCCACCTCACCGACCCTAAGCCGTACGTACGCCTTGATGTTCGAGAGCATCAGCCGCATCCATTGCGCCAATTGGGGCTTCTCGAGGGCTCGGTTGATCTCCGGCACGCTCAGCGGGGGCAAGCGTGGCCCCTCCTTCACTGCCACTCGGGCGAGTTGCTCTCTGAGGTCTTGAATCTCCTTGGCCTGGGCAGCCAGTCGCTCCTCTGCTGACATCTGCTGGGCCTGATCGGGCTGCTCAACCCCGTCCATGGGTTAACAAAAACAAAGACAGAAAAACTGCCTAAACATTGGAGACGCAAACAAAAGTTGAGACGAGGCACAACTAGTGAAAAACGGGCCGGGCGGCCGCAACCAAGGAGGGGGGGGCTGAGTGCCATCGTCCCCCCTCCCAAAATTCAATGTTTGCAGCTGCCAGCCCTGCAGCCGCCACTTTTGCAGCCGCCTTGGCTGCAGTTGCTTCTGCCGCAGCCCGTCACGTCTGCAGCTGCCACATTTGCAGCTGCAATGTTCTCAGCAGCCATTGCTGCAACCGCCTTGCCTGCAGCCGCTTCCGCCGCAACCACCATGCCTGCAGCGGCCATACTTGCAGCTAGCTGTCAGCTCTTCAGCGGCTTGTCTTACAGCCGCCTTGGCTGCAGCTATTTCTGCCGCAGCTACCACGTCCGCAACTACCGCATTTGCAGCTGCGATGTCTGCAGCTAGCAATTGTGCAGCTGCAATGGCTGCAGCTGCCAACGTTGTAGCCGCAATGTCTGCAGCTGCCAGTTCCGCAGCTACCACCTCTGCAGCTGCCTCTGCCGCAGCTGCCATGGCTGCGGCTGCCAATTCTGTAGTTGCTATGTCTGCAGCTGCCAATTCTTCATGTGCAATCGCCGCAGCCTCCAATTCTACAGCTGCAATGTCTGCTGCCACCACGCCTGCAGTTGCCTCCGCTGTAGCCGACATGTCCGCAGCTGCCATTTATGTAGCTAAAGCGTCTACAGCTGCCAATTTTGCAGCTGCCATGTCTGCAGCTGCCAATTCTTTAGCTGCAGTGGCTGCAGCTGCCAATTCAGCAGCTGCAATATTAGCAGCTGCAATGTCTGCAGCTGCCAGCTCTACAGCTACAGTGTGTGCACCTGTCTGCGCTGCAGCTGCCATGTCTGCAGCTCTTGGGTCTCCGTCGCTTGGGGACTGGCGGTGTGAGTGGGATGTGTGGTGAGCGCACCAGGGGGTAATGTGAGGGGCCTGGGGAGTGTAGGCATTGGCGTTTGCGTGGGCCTTCGGGTGGTGCAGCTGGCCTGGTGCGTGTTGGTGCTGGCGTGCACACTTTGTGGTGCCCGCGGGCATAGCAATGCCGTACGCCTCTCTGCATGAGTGTGCAGCGAGGGCAGGGCGGAAGTCCATGAAGGGCGCATGTTTAAAGCGGGCACCGGTCTATGTGCCCTAGGTTGTGGTGTCCTCTGCTGCAGCATAGCGCTGCCGGGATTCTCAGCCTCTTGCATGTGGGACACTGGCAAACAGTGTGCTGGGCATATTGAGTGTGCTTGCAGCGCACGTGTGGTTGGCGTCCGTGCGCTAGTCGCCGCCCTGCGGCGAACGGTGACTGAATATGGCGCCTGTGGGACACACACAGCCGGACATCGGGGGGGCAGAATTCAGGACCCTGGGACCCGTGGCTACCGTTGGTGGAAAACAGCCAACTTTTCGCACAGCACGCGCACAGCGTACGGTGCGTCCCGGCGTGCGCCGTGCGCGCTACTTTTAGACTATGTTCCCCCCAAAGAGCCCCCAAGCACACCCCTTGGAAACCCCCTTAGAATTAGGTGACCCAAACTGCCCCAGCTCAAGAAAGTTGCAAACTGGGGTGCACAGTACCACTCTCGCTCCTTTAAGGGCGATCTTGGTCAACACCTTAGCAAGTTGGGAGAATGGGGGGTTAGGATAGCACAACCGCATAGATCTCCAGTAGAAGCGATAGGCGTTATTGAGGTATCGCGAACAGTAGAGCTGCATCATAACATTGTTCCCACAAGTGTGGGTGTCAATACATTCAGTACAATAGTGCTCCTTACACTCATCACAAACTGCGACGGTGGAGCGTCCTGGCAACACAACACACACACTTCCGCCTCATCCTCTGCCTCATCTTGCGTGCCACAACCGAGCAAACAGCTGCTCAATGCGTGCCCTATACCACCCGTGCACCTTATTGTAACATTGTTGGCGGGCTGTCAAAGTGCCATTCTTTCTTCCGATGAATGGCACAATGACATGAATCGGGCCCTTATAAGCACCATCATGGCCCCCAACTTGGAAATCAAAGAAATCACCTTGGGTACGAGAAGGTCCATACCCATCCCAAATTAAAACATCTGCTGATGTCCCGGGGGCCAAGGGGCAAATCCATATAATGTTGCCCAACATATCAACAGCAACAGTCCACCGGTAGGGCATGGGTCACAAAAGATGCCCGGCGCGCTAACGTTCCCCGTATATCCCTTTTGCCATGTGTTTGGTGTTGGAACCCTGGGTTCAGCAAGTGCTCCACCTAAGCGGGTGCCAAATTTCAGCACAACAATGGTCGCCCCCCCCCCCCGTGTCCAGCGAACAATGTAGTCATCAAAACATGCCATCTGAACAGGAGGGTTCGTTGGACACGCCGTTCGGTACCTGAGCCCGGTACCTAATCAATTGAGTCCCAAAAAATTGCGGTCTGAAAGGAAGTGTTCCTCGGACAAGGCATTCGTTGGACTGCGGAGAGGGGGGGGGGGGGGGGTACAATGTGCCCTATGCAGGCCACCGCCAAGGCACCCCCTTCTGAAGCCCGAGAACAGGAGACGCCGGGGGGTGGGGTGCCAAGTACAACGATGTTCTTTTATTTGTGCAGGGGGCATTCCTTCACCCAATACACTGGGGCTGTGTGCCACCAACTGGCAATCCACTGGGGCAATGGATTCAAGAGGGCCCGTCCAGTGGGGCATGCTTACCAGCTCACCAACGAACTGGGCAGCGCCAGTCAGGCTTTGCGACCACTGTCCGCGTTGGGGGCAACCAACAATCTAATCCGCAGGCGAGTCATTCGTTCTCGTCCCCTGTTAGAGAAGGATGCCTATGCACTAACGCACTCTAGCCACATCAAGACAATGGTGCCTTTCGCCTTGCAACATTGCCGCAGTCAGGCTGGCGCTTTGGTCAAAGACCGGTACATCGCAGCCGTCTTTGACCGGCAGACACACACACGTGAAGTGATGGTGACAATTGCCAGCGTTGACATCACTTCAAAATCCAAAGAGGACCCCGAGCACAAAAGCAGGTGCCTTACACACTGCATCGTCTGTATCTGAGGAGCAACCCAGAGGCTCAGGCCATATTGCTGCACGGCGTGCACCAATGCCACCAGACATTAAACCCTCCAACACCACTCACGAAGGAGGACGGGCCAGCGCGGTGGTCTCTCCCTTGCAAGGAGCCATGATACCAACAGATCAAGCACTGGGTCACGTATTATTATTATCATTTTTATTGGTTTTCTTGGCAGCATACGCCATGGCTAATTGCCGCCCATGGCGCCCGTAAGGCGCCCGTAAGGCGCCTAAGGCACGCAAACAGCCGACTCACATGGCTCGTGCACTATGGCCGGGTGACACTCGAATGGTGGCCGTCGAGAGCCCGACAGTCCCGGTGCCTGCAAAACCCATTGAAAACCTGCTCCATTGCCCAACAACACACTGGCAATGCAAACAAACCCTCTGCCCCTATGACATGGCCATGGTCCAAAGGGAATGTCCACTGATGAATCCGACATCGCATTGCCACAGACCTCGGGCTGTCCCCTTGTGTGACCGCCGGAAACCTCCTTGACAATTAGAGGGGCTTCCACTGTTTTCGTGCATGAGAGAGAGGGTTAAACATGCAGGCGCCGCACAGGATGGCAGAACACAGGTATGGGCACAATGGCGCGCAGATCCTGCGGGGCTGCAGACTGCAGGTGTTGAGTGTGGCAACGGGGCCACACCAGTGAACTGCACGCCAAGGAAAGACGGGGCAGCTGCCATTTCACTTCGGGCAGGGCGCAGCGGGGGCCCTCATTCAAAAAGAGCCCGTGTGCCCTGTGCACTGTGACTGACAAAATCAAGGAGGTCAAACCCGTTCAGGCCATTGGTCAGGCTCCCCTCAAGGTCTCACCCCTGCCTCTGCTCTGTGCAGGCCTTGGCGCAGCGGTGTTTGCGATGGACTGAACAACGTCCATGGGCCATTCAGTCCCCATGGCCCAACACTCCCGCCGTCCGCCCGTGCACGCCTGCCCCCTCCGCCGCTTCTCTGTTGTGTGGGTTGCGGGGGTGGGGAGGAGGTTCCCTCTGCAGAGGTGTTCTCACGCGGTGCCGCATACGAAGGAGGGGCGCCCCGGGGGGTCATGACCAGTCGATGGATGCGGGCCACCACCAAACAGACAACACAGGCAACTGCGCACTCACACGTTTGGAGTGTCGGGCTGCAGGCCGTGCCCCGACCTCCAGCCCCCACCGCCCGCTGAACCGCAAGACCCTGATTCCAAAAACACCATATCACTGGGGAAATAATTTGAGGGGGTTTTTTTGGGAGGGCTAAAATTGGGGGGGGGCGGAATTTGGAACTGGTCCTTAGAAATGAAGGAAATTTTTGGTATAAGGTCCCTTGCTGTTGCTTCATAGTGGATGGCTGCTGTTATTTCCTGATGGCCTCTGGATGGTTGCCGTCCTTTGACACATCGCATCCTTAAAATTGAAGAAAATATTTGGTACGAGGTAGGGCTTCCAAATTTGTCCACATCAAATTTGTCCCTTTCTAAAAGTTTCCCCCGGTGGTATTGCAGAGAGTGCCACGTTGCGTATTGTACAGTGCAAACTCTGGTTCCACCCGCAGTATGCTGCCGCCGCCAAGGCCCACCACACACCACGATGGCTCCAACTCAGTGTGCCACCCAACAGCCTTCTCTTCACCCACCAACAGCGCATGCCCCCCCCTCCGCCTCTCTCGCTGAAGCATTGCTTGCTATCTGAAACCGAAATCAGCAAAACACCAGAGATCAGATGCCAAAATGACGCCTTTCTTTACTTGCAATCATGAAACGCGCAAAGCTTTGCTATTCAACAGGACAGATGCAAACTAGCGCCCACAGCATTCTCTGTAGTCCACAACAGAGAAGGAGAAAGTGGTTTAATGTTTGTGCATCCCTTCCCCACCTCGCAGGCACACAGAAATCCAATCATCTCATTCGGGGGTCGGCGAGGGTCCCAGTGAGTTCTAAGGAAGACCAGGGGTACCACCAGTGTATTAAACTGTTGTTTATTGCATAAACAAGGGATAAATCGTTGATAAATCAATAACTGGTCTCCCTTTAGCACGTCCGGGTAGGATGCCGTCAGCAGTGATGCCACACACCATTCTTAGCTTCCTACCCATGATGTCCCATCCCAGCGATTTACAACCCTGTGCTACACTTGGTTCCCATCCCGAATGGGCCCCAGTAGGGCATGGGGGAAGTGGGGGTGTTACTTGAACGCTCGTCCCGCTCAGCACCATAGCCCTGCTGCGCGACAAATATATAACATGCAAATGCTTCCCCGTAGCTGGTTGGTGGCAGGGACCGAGGGTCAGTCTCAGAGGTCGCTGTGCTGGGGCTGGGCTGGGTCAAGGAACTCGCTACCCATATGTGATACTGAGGCTGTGTGGTTTGCAACCGCCAGTTTGAGTGAACACCGGCGATCCCCAGTCCCATACACTACACCACAGACCCCACCACCCCACCAGCCCACACCCACCCCATCCCACCCCAACCGACCCCACTCATCCCATCCCACCCCCTTCACTGTAATCAGCCCAGCCCAGACCCTGTGCACCATGGGTGAGGGGCGGGGGCGGGGAGCAGGCGATGCAGTGCACTTCTGGACTCCATCACACGTGGAAGATCCCATGAAGATCCCATGAAGATCCCTTGAAGATACCATGAAGATCCCATGAAGACCCCTTGAAGACCCCATCAAGATCCCTTGAAGATCCCATGAAGATCCCTTGAAGATCCCTTGAAGATCCCATGAAGATCCCTTGAAGATCCCTTGAAGATCCCTTGACCCCTTGAAGATCCCTTGAAGATCCCTTGAAGACCCCATCAAGATCCCTTGAAGATCCCTTGAAGATCCCTTGACCCCTTGAAGATCCCTTGAAGATCCCATGAAGACCCCATGAAGATCCCTTGAAGATCCCATGAAGGCCCCATCAAGATCCGCATGAGGAGCAGGGGGTGGGGGGATCTGGAGCAGGGGGGAATGAATTTGAGCTTTTTTTTGCAGACTTGATTGCACCAAAAACCCGGTGCGTTTTGAGTACACACAAGTGGAGGGCAAAAAAGAACGGATGACAACTCACCACGAATGAAGCACAAGACTTGACGTCCACGCAGATGCATCAACGAACCTCCTACAGCCCCCAACACGCCGCATGCCGCTGCCGGGTCCACCGTGTGGGCCCAAAGAACTGCTGCTGCCCTTGCCTTGCTGGTCTACCCCCCGTCCCAGCGACCCAATTCCCTCTGTTGCCCCCCCCCCCCCCCCCCCTCCCTGCTCCTGTTCCCTGCCCCATGTCCCCTGCCCCCGCCTGTTTCCAGAGAAGACCCCAACGAGCAGATTCTGGTGCTGCAGGCGGAACTGGCGTGCGCACTGCTGCTTCACTTGGGCCTCCGTTTTGGGGGGGGGGGGGGGGGGCTGAAAGGGGGGCAGCGGGGGGGAGCAGGGGGGGGACGTCTCCTCGCCTTTTTACGCGACTCCCCCCCCCAGAGTAGAAGGGATAGAGTAGAGTAGATGGGGGGGGGCGTACCAGAACCGAGGAGACGTCCCCCCATCGGGGGGGGAGGGCCCCCATGCCGACGCCCGTGCAGGGCACACAGCCCCGCGCAGCACCGCAAACCACCGCTTCGGGGGTGCAAACAGCCCAGCCCCCACTGCACCGCCGGGAGGACTGCGGGCGCCGGCCCACGGGGCCGGACCTCAGCCCTTCTGCCAGACAGGGGCCCAGTCCTCGACGTGGTCGTCCGCCGTGCACGGCAGGGGCTTGGACCGCCGCTTCGCCATGACCTCCTCGACGAACTTCTCCTGCCGCTCCCACGGGGTCTGCGGGGCCTCTGCGCACACACGCCACACGCACTGAGCGGCCGGGGGAGGGGGCTGACCGGGAGACTGAGAGACCGTGGGAGGCTTTCGACAGTGTGCCTTAGGCCTGAGACACGCTGTATCAGGCCCTGTGGACCAAGATCATAACCTCCGCCCTGAGACACACTTCCTCGGGCTGGCAGAGCAGCGGCGGGCACCAGCTGTGGTAGTGCCAAAAGGTGGGGCTATTGCTTACCGACCCCCCCCCCCCGGCCGCCAGCCACGGGCCACCCATCCACCCACATCAGAAGACTTTTCCTCTGGAGGAAAACCGAAAAAAGAGGCCCAAAATTGGAGACTGATCTCAGGTTCACAGGCCTTTTTTTTAGCCTCCAACCCACCCATCCACCAACCCAACCCCCAGGGGTGGGGTGTCCGCCACCCCAAGCAATAGCATGTTTGGAGGAAACAGTTTCCCGAACTAGGGCGGTGGCCCAAAAGGCACTGCAGCTCCGCACTGTGGGACCGAAGCGGAGCTGTGGCGGGGTCCCCACACTTCATGCAGGCAAATTTCTGTTTTTTTGGAGGGGCGGCGGCAGGGGTGTGTAAGAAGAGAGGAGGGAGGGAGGAAGGGAGGAGGGGTCTGGGCCACCTCCCCCTCCGCCTATGGTTATCTGGATGGTACCTGTTGATTCCTGGAAAAGCGTGAAATAAAAATGCCCAATCCTTGCCTTTCCCTTCCACAGAGGACAGTGGCCAAAAAGAGACGGAATGAATACTCCTGAAATGTAGCACCGGATGGTGATAGTATGTTTCTGACGATAGCCCCCCCCCCCCCCCCCTCAAGACCTACTCTTCAACTTCTTTACAGCTGGAACCTTGTCACCACTTCCCTTGTACAAATTGGAGCTCTAGGGAGGGGTGAAGCCGAAGCGGGTGGGAAACGCCTGAGCGAGAGTGGAGGAGAAGTGCTGAAAGCTTTTTATTTTGAAGAAAATGCATACCTCCAAAAAAGTTCATACCCCCCGAGGCTTAATGGGCGTTTTGCCAAAATCTGTCTGCCCTTCAGCCACGTGTAAGCCAACAGAACACAAACAAATGTAGGGTACAAGTTCAACACCACTGCAAAGGTCACTCACTTCAAGAACAAAGTGATTGTGGTCTGCTTCTTGACATTGGAAACACTGGGAGAGCCCTGGGCCAGAATCTGAATGTTCCATGCAACCAACACAAATCAAAACTGAATGACAAGCGGAAAAAAACATGCATGTCCCCGCCCAAAATCTTTACCCTGCAAAATGTAACCCCCCTGGCCTTACTGAGCATCTTGCCGAGATCTAAACCCCGGGGTATACATTGGGGGGGGGGGGGTAGATTGACAAACTGAAATCCGGGAAGGGGGGGGTCATTTGATCCCGTTTTCCACACCCCTCCCCCCGTCCCCCCTCGGAGTGGCTCCTGTGACGGAAGCCCCAGACGGTGTGTGGGGTGGTGGGGAGGGTCCGGGGTGACCCAACATACGTACCTCAAAATGGTTGCCACGAAGCGCTAATCATTTTGAGATATATATCACAGGGAAACTTTTGTTTTTTCGTTTGAGCCGCTGAGCGGCCCCATTTCTGGGCCTCAGACTGCCACTTTACCGGGGCTCTGTCACGAGAGCCCCTGACCCCTCGAACCCCCCCGCCGCGAATCATCTGTTCGACCATCCCTTCAGCACCTTGAGCACCCTCGCAGCGTACTGTTCGCTGGTCAGCACGGTGCCCCAGGCGTAAATAAGGCACACCTTGGCCGTAAAGCGATGATGCTCGTCGCCCTCCTGAATCACTCCGGAACAAGGCATACCATGGACATGGGGTGGGGTTGGAGGTTGGAGGTTGGGGGTTGGGGGTTGGGGGGAAGATGGCTTGGTGCCCGACTCCCCCATCAGCAAGTTGGCACCGTACCCGGCGCACCTGCACGGTGAGGGGGAGGCATACCATATCGCTCCACATGATTCATCACTGCAAAGCGAAAGGGGTAAACTGAGTCAGGGCCCAGAAAGGCAGGTCAGTAGACAGGGCGGACTTGCGCCGCAAGAGGATACGGTGTGGAGCCGACTGCCCCTGTCCATCCCCCAATCCTCTTCCGTGCCCTGGCCAGGGCGGCCCGGGGGGGGGGGGGGGCGAAGCTGTGCGGGAGGGGAGAAGGGGGAGTGCTGGGCACGGTTTCGCGTGTGGGAAGGGAGGCCGGTTCCCCAATGGGGGTCCTCTGGGAGAAACCCCCTCCCAGGTTCCTGAATGGGGGGATTTCTGGGGGAACGTTTGCCCGGCGCGTGCCCGGCGCATGCCCGGCGCGCCACCTCTGTATTAAGCATCCTATCTCTAGCCCCAAGTTTGTCCTCACCTTGGGAAGTCCCTTCTCTGCAAGACACCTTGTACAAGCCGAAATATGAGAATTCAACAACACAAAATGTCACTCCCACCACTTCCAACCACCACCCTTGCCATCGTCATGAACTGGGCAAAGGATGGGCCAAATTCTTAGACACGGCGAGAAGGTACTCCAAATTGTTTGGTGAGGTGGGGGCAAAAACAGGCAAGAGTGGGGAATGGTCAAAAAAAGATGCCCGGCGCGCTAACACTCCCCCTCTGTCCTGCGAGGACCCCCATTCAGGAACTGGGGGGGGGGGGTTCCCCCAGCGATTCACAGCAGCCCATCAGTGCCCCCCAATCAGGAATCGGTACACATTACGGCCGGTTAACGAGCAGGGGGTGTTTTAATTGAAAAAAAAAAGCCGGTGGTCAGCAAAATCTGCACAGCTCCAACCGACGGCATTTAAGGGGTAACCGACGGCGGTTGGAGTGCAACCGACGGCGGTTGGAGGGTAACCGACGGCGGATGGAGGGTCACAGACGGCAGTTGGAGAGTAACCGACGGCGCTCGGAGAGTAACCGACGGCAGTTGGAGGGTAATTGGCAGCGGTTGGAGACAAAGTGCCACTAGGCCAAGCCCAGGTTATTTAACTTAAAAAAAAATTACTTGTCCCCTAAAAAACCCCCTGTTCCCGAAGCGGGGATTTTTGTCCTCAACACCGGGAATCGAACCTCCATTTCCAAAACGAGGTCAAACAGATGGCCTCAAAACAGTGGCAGTGGAAAAAGTAGGGTTTGATTCTGCCGCGCCGTCTCTCGGGAGAAATCCTCTCCCCGGCTCCAGAATTTCTGTCCTCAACACACCAGGAATCGAACCGCAGTTGCTCAAAACGAGGTCAAAGTGACAGTTGAAGAGGTGGGATTCAAACCATACTACACACATATATGCCGACCCCTCGCCCCGCCCGCCCTCCCTTGTCAATGTGTGAATCCCTCGCTGCCCTTATTGACGTGCGAGGCTCAAGGAGAAAAATTCCCCCTTCCGGAACCGGGGAGGGGGCTCCTGCCAGAGGACAGTTTCCCCCCAATGGGCCTGTGGGAAAGTCGGTGGGGGGGGGGGGGGGTGGGGGTAGTGGAGTCGTGCTGCATCCAGTGCACAGCATTGGTAAACACATGCGGCGACAGGTGCACACACAACGGGGAGTTAGTTCATGTCTGCCCTTCACAAATGCTGGTACCCCACCCTCCGCTTGTGGGTGCCGTCAGGCAATGACCCCCGCCGCTTGATACACAGGGCAGGAGCTGTTTGGGGCATTGGGGTGGCGGCAGCAGCGGCTGCGGCGGGGCGGGGCAGGTTCCTAGGCAAAGTGTTTGCACTGCGTGCGCACTGCGTGTGCACTGCGTGCGCACTGCGTGCGCACTGCGTGCACATTGCAGCGAAACCCACCCCATGCCACCTCTGTATAACATTGCAAAGCAACAAAGCCAACAGGACACACATTGAACCACTACCAACCCGGTACGTTGATGTACCTGTGAACATCTCATTTAGTGTTGTAGAGTACCACTATGCAGTAACCCTTGTAAGCGCCATCGTGATTACCTACTTCATAATCAAAGAACTGTCCGTGCATTCGTGAAGGACCACGTTGATCCCAAAGCGTAACATCCGCCGACTTTCCCGGCATAAGAACACATATCCATACTATATTCCCAAGGTTGCCCACGGCCACCGTTACCTTATAAACATGGCCTGTGTACTTGGGATTTAAGAGTACATCACATATACACATCATCCGAACAATTTGAGCGAGACATATAGGCACAGTTGTCCCAACTTGGAATTTGCCGAAGAAAACAGAGGTATTGGAAGGTCCTCCTGGGACAACAAACCTTCCGCGCCATACTTCATGGAGAATTCCTCCGCTATAACGCAATCAACACCAATGAGGTTGACATGTTTATGGAGTTGTGAATATACTTCCCAAGGCTCCTTGGAGCGCCTAGCGGAGCACTGATCAATCCACCAAGCCACATCTTTGGGGTCAGCGTGTGGGAGTCCACATAATCCACCATCCATCTACAACGAGGAACATGCAGAAAAAAAGCGGGGGTGAAAATGGGTACAAATGGATGAAAATAGGTGATAATGAATGACAATTCAAATTCGTCATATCCTGAATGCATAAGAAGCTTAAAAAATCCTACTATGGAACAACAAACCTCCGCAAAAGGCCCAAAACTAGGGTTCGGGTAGTTACCGACATACAAAACTTTGCACTGCGTGCGCACTGCGTGGGCACTGCGTGCGCACTGCGTGCATGGCATTCCCCTACTGTTCTTACTGAGGTCTTACTAAGTTCCGGTGGTGCAGGGGGCGGGTATTACTGAGTGGCCGTTGGAACTTAGCCACTGAGAACCAGGTTCCCTGCCGGACGCTAGTCGCATGTCTGATCGAAACCTCAAGTTCAGGGTCCCGGGGGCACCACCGTGGCGCCAAAAAAAAATCAAGACAGGCCCGCGCACGGGACATACGCGAGAAATACTTCGGGACTTTCGGAGGGCCGGCGTTCTTCTGTTCGAAGTACTCCATCCGCGTCCGCAACTCGTCTCCCCAGGCCCACTTGCCCCCTGTGTGCGACGGGGGCGGTGCAGGGGGCCCCTCCCACGCCCGTCAGGCCCGCAGTCCTCGCAGGCCCTCGTGGCTGCACAGGGCACTGGGAGACCGTGGGAGACACGCCCAAATCGGGGCCGCAGACTTGCGAATGGGAGGCATCGAACCACAGACCGTAGCGCGTCTGAGAGGGGGATTCCCAACGAGTGGCTGTCCTGCTGCACCCCCCCCCCTCCCCTTGGTATTCAATTATTCTAAAGAAGCCCTGCCCCCCCCCCCCCCCCGCACCGTGCAGCGGCGCCGGCCTTCAACCCTGTCCCTGACGTTCCTGTACAGCCCTCTGCTATTCTACCAACCCAAAGCACTAAAATACGTTTTCGAGGAGTGTCAAAGAGAGGAAACGGCTCCGTTTCACAGCACTTTTCCCAGTGACGTGTGAAGATACCCTGGTTTGCTACAACAATGAGCCATATGTCTACACCAGGGATGCATTAGAAGGGAAGGGATTTCAAAGGCTGTTCCAGAAGCTGTTGGACAGGCGGTTGGAGGAGGTTGCCGAAGCGGTTGGCGGCGGTTACTGTCGGTTACAAATGGCACTTGGCGTCAGGGGGACAGTGGCTGGGCGCAGGCTGGGCACCCTGGAGGGCGGGAGGGGGGTACCCCCTCCAATGCATCCCTGCTCTACACAGGTGTTCCAAATCAAGCTAACACCCTGGTTTTTTGGCATGTTTGGGGCCGAAGGCCCGTGCCAGGCTTTGGAGAACTGCATCGATTTGCAAAGGGGGGGAGGGATTGCAGAGGTTTGTGAAGGACTACAGACGCAGCAGACGAAGGCTTGTGGAGGTTGTGGTCGGGATCAAGGAAGGGGTTTGCGGCGGCTGTCAAACCCTTTGCAACACCTCCACAGCGCCCCAACGCTTGTACATCATCGCGGTTTTGATCCCCCAGAACTCCGCAAAACTGTAACTCGGATTTTTTTGAGGGGTTCAGACGAAGATGAGCTGGCGTAGCCCGCTCACTTCACAGTACTCGAGATAACCTCTCGGAATCAAGGTTCAGAGCTGTCCAGTGCTACAATGATCCCACAATGGCGTGGTGGCGGATCTGACACGTAGTGAGGGATTAGCTGAGTCTGAAACCAGGTTATGCAGTGGGAGACTGCCACGCCGGTAGGCTTCCCAGTGTGCACCAGGCACAGAGACTGTAGGCTGAAAAAGACAGCGGTGTGAAGACTGAGGCTGAGATGAATCAGCGGGTTGTATTTCACATACTATCAGCACCAGAGAGGGAGGGGGATGAAATTCAGGTGCAGTTGGTCACTTGAGACAGGGACCACTGCTGTCCCCATTCCAGTTGAGGGCAGTTGAGAGCAAAACTGTAACTCGAAATTACCGATCTAAGGCCAGTGCGAGGGCAGGCTGAGGGCAGTGTGAGGCCTGTGCGACGCCGGTGTGACTCCCAAGCCTTTGTCTCTGTGCTGCTGCCTCGTGTTGCCTTTGCCCGTGGGTCCCCCAGAAACAGCAATTCACAGCTGCGAATCACATTGTCCACGGCCTTCTGCTGTGCACAATGGGGGAGTATCCGCACCGCGCGCGCACTGCGTCAGGTATTTGAACAACTTCTCCAGGAGATGGTCTACCGGGAGAGGAGTTGCGGATGGTACCTGATGGGCTCTGAGGCGTTACCATTCCCCCTGATTGGCTCTGGATGAAAGGGTCTACGGAACAACCCCAGTACCCGCACCGTGCGCGCACGGTGCCTGACACCCCCCCCAACGTGTTGCATGCGCAATACCCACCACAGAACCCTCTCTGTGCTGCCGCAACCCCCTCCGCCCCTGCCCCTGCGTGTCCCACATACGGTGCTTCTTCTTCATCCATTGATTGCGGTTCCCGAACTTGTAGGGGTTGTCGCGTCGCTTGACGGCCCTCGTGTTGACGGTGATTCGCCATCTCAGCCCCCAGCGCTGCGGTAGACCGGCAGCAGGGGCCGCGCACGCCTGCCATGGCGCACGCCCAACCGTTTGCAGGGCACGGAACATGAAGCTGTGGGAATGGGACGGGCGTGTGGGACTGGGTTACCGGAGGGAGGGGGGGGGGGGGGCGGAATGGCAGCCTGGGCTCCTCCGCTCCCCCCCACACACACATCAGAGAATTTCCTCAGCAAAAAAATGAAATTTGTCAAAGGGGCCTGAGATTGGAGGTCGATTTCAGGTACACAAACTTTTGCTTTGGCCTCTGACCGCCCCCCCCCCCCCCCTGGTATAGGTCACGGTCACCACTAAGCCGTGGCCTGGGCCTGAGGTACCAAGTGGCGCCGACCAGACCGGGTCCGCGGCGATCCCCCCAACAACCACTGGTCCCAAAAGGGGGGGGGGGGAGGAGAGGCAAGGTTTGGATGAGATTTGCCGGTGGTACTTCCGGCATAATGCACTCGGGGTTGTGTCTCTGGGCCTTGCGGCTTTGGGGAGGGGGGGAGTGTGTGTGACTGCAGGAGGCGGGGGGGGGGGGGGCTGTGGTGGTGACAGCATTAGGTCTATCTCACTGTTCACAACTGCCATCTTCTGCCCCTTTGGCGTCTACTCCCCCGCCAGCGCTAACAGGCTTAACCTTCAGTCACATCCACGGGAGGGGGGTGGGGGCATAATGGCTTTAGCACTCTCCATCCGAGGGCCCCAACACATGTACCTCAAAATGATCCCGCTGTGTGCAGAACACTTTTTTTTTTGACGAGGCTGCATCATGCATCAGTGATGCAACCGTACGAGAGAATCTCAGTATCTAAGAGTACCCTCACAGAATGTAACATGGCTTCTGATGCTGTCACGGTGCACAGAGCATCTGGAGGCATACATGTGCGGGTCCACCCTCTCTAGTCCTCCCATGGGCCCGTGAGTGAAACTGGGTGACTGACTCCCTGGCGCACTACTTTTGTATTGACTATCCCCACTTTAACCCCGGATTTACCCTCCCCTAGAGGAGCCCCCCAAAGTCGACCAGAGTGGACCGCAAACCGTTGGTGCATAAGACGAAATGGAGAATTGCAACATCCCTGTGTATTCCTCATGTATTGGCCAATAAACAATTTGTTATCCACAAGTATGCGCATCAATCCATTCATCACAATAATGCTCCTGGCACTCACCACAAGCTGTGATGGCGGGGCGCTGCTGACAACACAAGGCACACACATCTGCTTCATCCTCTCCCTCATCTTGCGGCCGAGTTGCTTTTATCAGTCCAAACATGAGGCGGGACACCATCCCATGGTCCATAGGGTGGGTGACAGACTTGCCTCCGAATGCAAAACTGCGTGAAATGCAACAAAACACGCATGGCCTGGTGCGACTCATTAGGGCCACCACACCAGATGTCCCTAACCAAACCCCAAATGCCACAAGTGTCCAAACAAATGGTCAATGCGTGCCCTATACCACCCATGCACATCATTGTACGACTGTTGCCGGGCCGTCAAAATTCCATTCTTTCTTCGAATGAATGGCACTTGAAAGGGGCCGGTCCATATCCCCAACCAGAGAGGGGCTAGTCCATATCCCCAACTGAAAAGGCGCCAGTCCATATCCCCAACCGGAAAGGGGTCATGCAAAAAGCGGGGATTATGGCACCCTATCAAAAGTGGCCCAAATATTTGCCCGGCGCGTTGACACTCCCCATGTGGCATCGATGAGCGAACCGGTCCGAAGGCACAACATAGCACTCCCTAAAACAACGTGCTGCATCAAGTTGGGGTGAATAGAACCCATGGACCGTTGATGTGGTTGGGCAGTATTGGTGTGGTGCCGTGTGCACCATTGCACGTGGTCACCTCGGGAAGCGCCGGATCATGTCCCACTAACACCCCCAACTATTTCCCACTTCCCACTCTATTCTCTCCGTGATCGGTTGCCCCCGGCTGCCATCATAGCCCCGCCACGCGCACAGAGCAACAAGCCCCTTTGACTCCAGGAATTTGTTTTCGCGATGAAAAAAATTGCCTTTAGTTCTGAAAGTGCCTTGCCCCGGTGCTAGCACCGGTTGTGGGTATGCCCTCGCAGCGCAAGGGACGAACTGGTCATAGAAGCTACATCATGGATTTTATGTGTGTTCAAGACGAACGGTTGAGAAACCGCTCCCCTCTCCACTCACACTCCGTTCCGCATCTCTCTCTCTCTCTCTCTCTCTCTCTCTCTCTCTCTCTCTCTCTCTCTCTCTCTCTCTCTCTCTCCTCTCCGCTCTCCCTTGCTCCCGTGACGCCATGTTGTCTCCTCTCTCTCTCTGTGTGTACCTTGTCCTCCCCTTGCTTACCTGGTGACCGCCCACTCATCTCACTACTTCTCCCCTTTGGCTTCAGGAATTTCATCTCTCTTCAAATTCAACGGCACCACCAACCGCAGTGACATGTTTGTGCACAGCCATGAACTGCCTTCAGTAAATACAGGGACTGCGCGCTACAACAGGGTCGCCGTGCTCACGTGCAACAGGCAGGTACTGCACCTGCACCTGCATGACCTGTCGCCCTTCACAACACATCTTGCAGTTCACAGCCATGAACGTCAATCTGAGGCAGAGTTGTGCCCCTCATTCCCACTCGGATGGCTCAAATCTGCATCATCTTAAATTCTTGATCACGAAAAATTTGTTGCGGGTACAAAAACCACCGCAAAACAGGGCTGCCAGGCCGGTGGTTGTTGAAAAAACGATTCTGGGACCCAGGGCTGGCGGTTATAGAAGGGCGGGCAGAAGCAGTTGGTGGAACCAATGTCACCTGAAGGGGGTAACCCTCCCCCTCCAATTCCCCATCCCACATGCATGCCTGGATCAGGGCTCCTTTTAAGGGGGGATTGGGGGTCCAACCCCCCCGCCCTGGTGCTGAGTTTTTAGAAGTTTTTAGAAGCCCCAAAGGCGCCGAAGAAAATTGTTGGTCTTGACTAACTGGTGTCAAAGGCACCAAAGAAAAATTTCGATTGGCCGAGGGCTCGGAAGACAATTTGGCCAATGTTTTAGGTTGCAGGGGGGAGGGGGGGGGGTCCAGGAGGGTTGGGTGGGGGGTGTGGACCCCTCCCCCCATCGCCCCCAGCCCCAAGTCGTGCCCAGTTGCTAAAAAGAGCCCTGGGGCTGGTTATAGGGGGAGTATTAGTGCACCGGGCACGTGCCGGGTGCGCGCCGGGCATCTTTTTTTTACTGTTCCCCACCCATGCCCGTTTTTGCCCCCCCTCACCAAACAATCTGGAGTACCTTCTCGCCGTGTCTAAGAATCTGGCCCATCCTTTGCACCCAGTGTATGATGATGGCAAGGGTGGCGGTTGGAAGTGGTGGGAGTGACCTTTTGTGTTGTTGAATTCTTATATTTCGGCTTATGCAACGTGCTTTGCACGGAAGGGTTGTGGTCTAGTGCTGTCTACTTGGGGGACTTCCCTCGGTGGGGATAAACTTGGGGCTAGAGATAGGATAGCTAATACAAAGGTAGCGCGCCGGGCATGCGGCGGGCAAATATTTACCCATATGCTGTGAAACATCACCCCTCATCATGTTCGAAAATTGCGAGGATTGTGCTACTGTTGATGACGTGCCTGCACACTGAGGGGGTGGGGGGTAGATGAGACCAGATATCTCTCGCTTGAGACAGACATTGCAGGCAACGCCGAGCACAAAGACAACCCGTGCCCAGATCGCTGCTGCGGTGCTTTCGTGGGGCATCGATGTGCTGTCTGGACCAGCACGAGCCCTGCCGATGTGCGTAGGATCGATGGGTGCGCGAGGCACAGGCCCATGAAGTGGCTTAAAGAGGGGTAATGTACAGGAGCCACACGACTGGTTGGCACTGCCAGGGCACGGAGCCGCTGACAGGGCACACCTCAAGGCACATGGCGTTGCTTCACACGCACAGGGGGCGTGTGAACACGCAGGGCAGGGTTCTGCAGCGCTGGTGCGCAGACTGGTGTCTGGAAGGTGCAAAGAGGCAGGCGACAATCAGCGTTTGAGCTGTTGTCTCGGCTGTCGCAGCGTCAGCAGCAGTCGCTGCTGATGCGGCAACAAATACAGCCACCAGGGGCTACTAAAGCGGTAGGTAATGCATTCGGAGGGCGGTGTTGGCATGCAAGCGGGGTTGCCGGCTGCGGTGCCAGGGGTGGCAGCAGAGGCCACCGGTGGCAGCGCAGCGGAAATGGCCCAGCTTCAAAAGCAGCCAAACATGAGGAGGTCGTCGCCTGCAGTCCGCACCACAGCGCAGTGCCCTCAGACGACCACGGGGCACGGGGTGCCAGTGACCTGTCCCACCTGGTGACCATGGGATCTGGCTGTCGCTGCACCCCCCATAGCACCAGGGGGGCAACGGCTAGTAGCAGCACCCGCCGGAGGGCAGGGATGTATTAGAAAGGGGGGAGGGGGGGGTCTGAAGGGGAGGGGAGAGGGGGGTTCCCCCCTCCTCCCAGAGTCCCCCTATTGTCCCCGCCGAAGGCGGGCCGAAAATCTTTAAACTTGAATCCTCTTGGCACCGAAGGCGCCACAGCTAAATTTCGGCTGTCAGCCTCAAACATTGGAAGAGGAGGAGGGGGTGGGGTCTAGGGGGGGGGAGGGGGGTCCACGGGGAGGGTACCCCCCCCTCCTCCTACGGCGTACGGCCGTTCTCATGCATCCCTGACCCTCCCCCGTGGTGGCCAGCCCCTTCTCAGACCTGAATCCGGGTTTGCGCGCTACCCCAGAACAACTCGGAACATCCCGTTCCCGTGCGAAAGGGGGTTGCATTGGTATGATACAAGACTGGGTGCCTCTGCACTGCAGGTTTGTTGTTGTGTTGATAGTGGTTGGATCTGAGTCTGACGGTCTGACCTCCCGCTCGCCCGCCGATACAGGCGGGTGAGAGTGTGTCTGCTGTGCATCCGAGTGGATTGCTTTGTATGCCACGCCCCAATGCAACTCCCATGCTCCTCTGATACATCGCAAAGCCTCTCCCGCACGGCCGCGGCGGCATTGCGCAGGAAGGTGCTCAACGGTGAGACCACACTCAGTCGATGCTGCAGGTAGGCCCTCGGTGTATCCCCCGCTGATGTCCAAAACCCGACGACGCCTTCACCCTCGAGCGCCGTGCCGCACACACGAAACCTGAACCGATCATCCCTTTCCCTCCGCGCAGACAATCAACGAAGAGCAGGTCGCCCGCCGTGTGTCTGAGGTGCTGTACCAGCGGATGGACCTGGGGGCAAAGAGGGCCCGTACAGTTTGTGCGGACGGCGTTGCAATGACTCCGTTGATGATGTGGTGCCGGGGAAACCCCAGGTCCCTCCCGCAGGACGTTTGTGAATGAGAAAAAACAACACATCGGGGCCGTTCGATCGTCAGTCCCCTGGTTCGCCACAAAGAACACACTTGCAATCCATCGGAGGCGAACGACGCCCTGAGAAAAATCGGGTCCAGCCAAAAAGACGCCCTGACCTCCCGCTCAGGCGGCTCCCAAGTCCGGCTTGGGACGCCTCTATCGCGCACCCCGCGCACCGCCGACCACGTCCGACACGGAGCTGTCCCGCACTACGGAGCCGCCATGAAGAGCCACGCGGAGCCACAGCCGCACAGAGCGACGCAAGACCCGCCACGGATGGAAGCGGCACTCAAGGCTCGGCTGCCGCTGGCACACCGTGAGGCAGGGGATGTGTGGCCTTCCCATCGGCGGTGTGCTGCGGTGTGCCAGGGCAACTAGACCGCCCCGCACGGACCGTCGCACGCGCATCGCGTAGAGTCTGCGTTTGTTGCGACCGACGCGGCGCATTGAGATGGCCGTGCAAGGGCGCCTACTCCGAATCGGGCACAGGACCTGCGGGACACCCGCAACGCCATCCCTTCAGGACATAGGAAACGGGTGCAGCCCGGGGGGGGCGACCCCTCGGTTCTGGACGCCAACTACCCCCCCAACTAACTGTTGGCCGGAGGCCCCTTGGGGGGGGGGGGGGGGGCAGGGGCAGTTGGCGTCCTAGGACCCGCGGAGTCGCCCCCCCCGTGGGGTGCAGCATACCATTCTGGACTGAGTCCTGGATGCCCGGCGGTCGTGCTGATGCGGGGCAGACATGCCACTAGCGTCTGGCAGGGCGACTGGTTCTTAGTAGCAATCTGCCCCGTATCAAAGTCCACTCAGTAATACCCGCCCTCTGCACCACCAAAACTCGGTAGGAACGTGCTACGTCCAGCGTGTGGCTCAGTAGGACCCGTCTCCGCCTGATCATGTCTGGGCTGGCAGACGCTAGTGGCACGTCGGATGCGGGGTCTTGTGCCCAACCCGCTCTCCACAAAGAGGCGGACGGTGCTGGGGCTGTCCTTGTGGGGGTGTGGGGGCTGGTGGTCAGAAAGGCCGGTTAGGCACCGCCTCCTACCACTGGTGCCCAGGGCCATCTCATTTGGGGGGAGTCGGGGGCGCGGGGCATCAAAGGGGGAGTGGAGCAGGTTTCCAGGCGGTACTCGACTCAAGGCATCAACGAGAAGCCTCACACAAGCCCTCACCCGAAGCCAACGCTCATGTGCCAGACATCCGCGGCACAGGGCTGCCCTTAACAGAGTAAAACAAAGACGGGGTCTGTCACGCACAAACTGTAGAGGGGTCCCCTAACCCCAACCCCAAACCCAAACCCAACCCCAACCCTAACCCCAACCCTAACCCTAACGCTGACCCTAACGCTGACCCTAACGCTAATCTCGGCACCAATGGGCCGTCCTTAAAGGCTGTCCTTCACAAAAAGAAAAGAGACCCCAAAGGACAGCCCTGCCACGGCACGCCAGGGGGGCGCTCTCTCAATACCGCAACCTGCGGACTACTGTCGATCAGGCTTTCGACGACCCTCTGCCCCGTTTCCCCCTCTTGCCCCCCCTTCCGCTCTCACGGTATCCCGCAGTGCCCGACTGCCAAAGGCCAGACGGATAGTGCTCGGCGAGCACCGCCCCGCCGCGCTCTCTCACGCCCACTGGGAGGCAAAGAGAGCGGCGCAGGGGCTGCAGTGGGGGTGGCCACTCACACGTCACGGGTCACTTTGGAGACCACTGCCGGTTTGGGGGGTCCGGGCGCCAGGGCCCCGCTTGGGGGCCACGACGGCGTCGGTCGGTGAAGAGCTCATCCAAAGGCCCGACTCAGACAGGCACTTTAACGTCACCCGCCGGCGGTTGGCGGCATTGACCGACCGCACGGGGGAGGCCGGCTGCGCGAGTCGCGGCGGGTGGTCGGTGGGTTGGTGGGTGGCACGGGCGGCGGCGGCGCGCGGGCGACGCCCTGGTGGCGGTGGGTGAGGTGCTCGACGCCGGGGGACCCGGTCCGCGCAGACAGTCCCGGGGGTTTTGGGGGGGTTCGACGGGGAGAGTGCCCCACTTGTCCCGGGCACACGGTGCCCCGGTCCCCCGGGCGCCGCCCAACCCCCGGCCCACACGACGGCCTTCAGTCCTCGGGGGCCATGTGGGGGTATGTGAAGTCCGTGCAAGGCAGGAAGTTCTCCTTCACGGTGCGGATGGAGGTCCACCTGAGGCAGAGGGCGGGCGGGGGAGGGTCGCAGGGGGCGGCCTTGCCGGTCAGAGGGGCATTGTAGCCTGGTCCATGGGGCCGGGGGGGGGGGGGGGGAGGTTGGCACAAGGCCTCGGTATCTATTTGTTTGCCTTTGGCGGCGCCTATTGGCCTCTCGCCACTGCTCATTCTGACCCTCCGTGGGCCCGAACGTGTTTTGGTTGTGTCAACGGAGCCCCCGGATGACTTGTCCTGTTTGACTACTCCGGGGGTCGGCTGTCCCGGAGACGGGCTGTTGCCCGTGCCGTTGACCAGGTGCCCCCCCCCCCCCGGGGGGGGGGGGGGGGGCTTGGCATGACGCCTGCAGTGGATAGCGGTCTGAAGCGGGAGGCGTCCGTGGGCCTCTCGCCACTTGCCCCTGTCCTTGCCTTGAACCCCTTCGCTCCGTAGGAGGAGGCCCAGATTTTGTAGCAGGAAAAAGTGAAATATGATTTTGGGCCATGCGCACCCGGACACTAACAGCCACCAGCGGGGGCTGGGGGGGGGGGGATGACGCCTGCAGCGGATTGCTGTCTGAAGCTCTCGCCACTTACCCTTGTCCCTCCGTAGGAGGTGCCTATCAGCCTCTCACGCTTCCGTGCCCTTGATCTCCCGCTCTGGCCTATCCTCATTGCCCCCCACACATCCCCTTCCTTTTCTTGGGCGGGTGTGCCAACGCAGCCCCCGGACTGCCCCTGTTTCACTGCTCTGCGCCGGGCCCACACGGAGGAGGGCAAAGGCCTTCACTGCGGAAGTGGGCCCTCTCGGGTAATCAAAGGGGGAATGTTTGCCCGGCGTGCGCCCGGCATGTGCCCGGCGCCCCAAAGTAGACCGCACTGGACCGCAAACCTTCCCTGCAAAGCATGTGTGGGCGGAATGGCTACACCACCCCTGCCTTCTCGGGGGCCTACAATAGAAGGGGACCAATTCAGAAATGGCTACACCACCCCTGCCTTCTCGGGGGCAGATTGTTGGGTGAGGGGTGGCAAAAACAGGCACGGGTTGGGAATGGTAAAAAAAAGTTGCCCAGCGCACTAACACTCTCCCAAAGCACCAACGAACCCCCCAACATCCGTCCGGAGGACGGTGGGGCGGGTGGGTGGGGGGTCGGTGACCCACACCCCCGTCCCAAAGTAGCATACCTCAAATACTGATGTCTTCACACAAATGTGGGGAGCGTGGAATGAGCATATGAGTGTGATGGCAGAGAAAGCCCCTGCGGTCTCGCGGGGTCTGGCTGGGACACAAAAGAGGGCGGGAGGCCAACTCCTTCCTTCGAACGTGGCATTTCACAACCCCTTCAGCCTCCCATCATTTTGGGCGACACTCAAGCGGTGGACGGGAAGTTTTCCAACTGAATTGGGCGGCGGATGCAAGAACAAAACTGGGTCTGACTGCGCTCACGCAGAATGTCTCGACCAGACGCCCCTTCCCCAGTTCCCCAGTGGGACCAGGAGTTGCACTGCCTCTCTTATATTGTGTGGGAGAATCCCACACCACAATTTCCTGGTACCCAACCCCTGCCCGCCCCCCGCCCCCCCTGCGCAAACGCGCCCTGGCCCTCATGGCCCACTGGGGGAGGTGTGGGGGGAGGAGGGATGGGGGATGGGGGATTGGGGGGGGGGGGCGGGGGGTCACCTGAGTGCCACCATTGGTCACGTCTGCAGGGGGGGGGGGGGGGATGCGCGTGAAGCCCCACAGCGATGGGCGTGGGGCAAGCTCTGCTAGGCACACGCCCAGGCAATGCCAAACCAAGCCCAAACACGTGCATGTCACTGTTGCCCCCGAACTGCGATAGCCACCGGGCAAGATCCGATCATTCCCGGGGGGCTGCCGGAGTCTCCACACGCACAAGGCGAACCCTGAATCAAGCCACCGCACGGCCAACGCTCACCGTGTCCGGGAACAGGCATGTCAGGGCACTTGTACCGGGGCAGGATTTGTTTCATTTCATGAGAAAAAGGCCTGCGGGTCTGCCATGCACGCAAGCACACCTCAGCAGGTTGATGACAGACCCAGACTTGTCATTGGTACCGGATCCGCGACCACCGCCAAACGGCTGCTGGGCGACAATTGATCCCGTGCTCTTGTCGTTGATGTAAAAATTCCCAGCGGAATACCTCAGATGGTCGCTGGCCTGCAGACGCCACCACACCAAAGGACCACACGCACGCAGCCACGCACGGGCACGCGCACTCGCGCGCGCGCACACCCACACCCACGCACGCGCACATGCACGCGCACACACACAATCGATGTGGCAAGCAAGCACTCGTTGAAGTTCGTGTTTCAGGACAGATTTGTGATTCCTGTGCCCCGTTTCCACATTTCCTGCCCCTTCATTGTCCTGCAACCAAAGGCTGTGGTGTACTTTCCGGTCCGACCCCCTTTTCTTCCGGCATGTTTAGAGGGAGATGCACCACAAAACACTCTGCTTGAGCCGTGCTTGTACTCCATTTGCAAAAGGTGAGCCCGAGGACCAGGGCCCAAAACAGTGGCCGGAACCGGTGATCAGATCGGCAGCAAAGCGCAGCTTCACGGGCCATCAACGTTCTGTTGTCGGCGACAACGCTCACACCCACGACGGCAGTGCTCTGCCCCCTCGACGCCCGCCCCCGTAAGAGCCGGGAGGCTTGACCCCAGACCGTGAAGGGGAAGGGTGCTCTCCCCCACCGATGGACAGGGGGCAGTAGGGCCCGGGGGCCAACGGAGTGTGACACATCGGCGGTGCGCTGCAGTTCCGGGCACTTGAGGAGTGCAGTGTGCCGCCTGCGCCATAGGCCCGGCGGTTCACGGTGGTTCTGTGCTTGACGTCAGGGCCTGTGGGCTTGTGAACTCCGAGTGCGCAGTCCGGGCGGAGGCGGGAGAGGGGGGGGGTACTGTAAAGGATGAGTGGGTACAGAGGGGGTGTGAGCCTAATCAATGTGGCGGTGGGAAATCTGGCGGACGCAGGGAACAAGGAACGAGACACCGGGGCATGACGGACATTCCCATCCACCTCCTCAAAGAACACCACCCTACCCAAAGCGATGTTCTTACTTTGAGACTACTATAAAACAGGGAGGCCTTGCCTGAGGTGTGCTCCAGGGCTCCAAAACGCCCATTCGCTCAAGGCCGTAAACACTATCCGCACCACGTCGGGGCGCAGGCCCCCGCTCCCCTAAAGGGGACCTCCACGTGAAGCGTCCCCCTTCCTACACACACTAATGGAGCACCGGCGCCGTGCACATGGCCTGCTCCCCTAAACGCCTGAACACTCTATTGGGTGTTGTCTTCATGGAGTAGACGATGGGCCTCTACACCAACACACGAAAGGAGAAAGGGATGCCCACCCCTGCAATGAAACATGGAGCATGCAAAAGCACAAAGGGGGGGGGGGGGGCAAAGCAGGAAGCCCCCGGATTTGGCGTGGGAAATTTGGCGGCCAAATTGAAACGCCAAATTTTCCCGCACCCAATTCACGGCCCACCAAATCCCCCCCTCACTTGTACGCCGCACTTGTCGGCACTGCCCGGTTTCTTTTAAAGAGGGAATCCTCCACGTGACTGACCCCAAGAGCCGGGGGGACTCATTTGCACTTTGGCGGGAGCGGGACACTTGTCCCTCTGCTCCCAAGCGCTGCTTCTGCCCCTGGGCGTCCCTCCCACGCCGGCGCCGGCAACGCCCCGCACGAAGCCTTTCCCAACACCGCGAACTCTGGAGGGCGCTCACCACCACCTCCGACGTCGGGAAACGAAACACAGGGCCCGGCGGTTCCGGATCACGAAGCACTGCCCATCGGCGCGTAGCGTACTGAGGCATTGTGCCACTTGTCCCCAGACATGTGCGTGTACGCGCGCATACGCGTGTACGCGCATGTACGCGTAGTCCGTGGGCACTGTGCGCCACAAGTAGAGGCGGCCCGCAAATTGTAGACACTGTCGCCATATCGCAGACGCCGAAGAGACAAAATTTGGGAAGGGGGCCGAAGGCACCCTTTCCTAGAAAACGGTCCGCTAGCGGCGTTCACCCGTGCACAAGGGCATGTTGATGCGCATACGCATACGTGACGCACGCGCGTATACGTGACGCACGCGCGTTTACGTGCAGCCCTCGTTGTTTCGGAGGTGTGCCGCCCGTGCAGTGCGCCGGTTTGCTGCAGCGAGGCCGAGGCAGTCACGTGCTGCCAGCGTGTGCTTTACCAGGGGCCTTCCGGGGGGGAGGGGGGGGCTGGTCGGTACGGGTGTACCGCGTGCGCTCCACGAAGGCCATGAGGGGCCCAAATAGTTGTGCCGTGATGTGCAGTGGGGGAGGGGGGGGGGGGCTTAGTGTTGGCACGTTTTGGGCGCAGTGCCGTCAGTGCGACGCCACGCCGCACGCCGCGGCCCGGACCTCCATTTCGGGCTCGAGGGGCACGAGGGGCACGGGCGCGCACCGTCATCAACGCGCTGCGGTCGCGCGCGAAGACCGCCCCCGTCAGCGCGTAATTTGGACGTGTGGTCGCACAGCGTCAGGCGTGGCCCTCGAAGGCCTCGGGCTCGTACACGTACACCGTCAGCACCGGCCCAAAGATCTCGTCGGTCATCAACTTCGAGTTCGGGTCCGTCGTCACGATCACCGTGGGCTCCACGAACCAGCCTTTGCTGCGGGGGGGGCGGGGGGGGCGGCAGGCGGGCAGAGCACGACCGACGGGGGGCTGATGGCGCCACACGACCGCGACGAGGGACACGACGACGAAAAGACAGTCACACGCAGAGTTTGCTTAGGGGGAGGGGGGGGTGGGGGGGGGGGGGGGGGGGAAGGGAGGGGGGGGGGGGGGGGGCTGTGGGGGGGACCCCCCCCCCCCTCAGGAGACCCTGAGTGGTTAGAGGCGCCGAAGAAAATATTTTGGCCTAAACTGCCTTGCACCGAAGGCGCCAGAGAAAAATTTTGATTGGCTGAAGACCCAGAGGAAAATTTGCCCAATCGCTTAGGGGGGGGGGGGGGTCAGACAGGGGCTGCTGGGGCGCTGTGGTGCATCTCGAGACTGCAAGAGTGAGAAAAGTGTCACAAGACATAGCGTCCGTGGCCACAGGCTCGCCCTGAGGGCTGTCCTCAAGGGCGGGGGGAAAAAGGCTTCGTATCGCGAACACCAACGAACCTTCTCTGGGACGCTTTCTGCTTCATGGTCAAGTAATGGGCAAGACACAAGGCCACAGAAGCATGGTTGGACAATGGTTGGCGGTTGGCGGCGGTTGGTGGTTGGTGGCGGTTGGCGGCGGTTGGTGGTTGGTGGCGGTTGGCGGCGGTTGGTGGCGGCTGGTGGTAGGCGGTTGGTGGTCCCTAAGGCTGACCTTAAGGGCGTGTTTAACAACAAAAAGTGTTTTTAAGGACAGCCCTGCTTAGCCGTGGGAAGACATCTCTGCCGACCAGATTCGGATCCGGCCACACTGCCCGAGGGCTTCATCACGATGGCACTGTTGCGCAGCATCGAGACCACGAAAGGATGGGAAACGACTTGGGGCCACGCTGCAGCACCGCGGTACACATTGCGGCAATGGGCCAACGTCTGTTGCCAGCGGAGCTTGGGCGATCTTGTAGTGCAGGGGGCGCTCCCTCCCGCTGCCAGTCCTTGGCAACGCCGTGGTCACTGCGGGGCCCTGCGCAGCGACGGGTATCGACACACCGCACCAAAGCGGAAAAGAGGACATAGCACACCTGTCATCATAGCCTCCACCAGCGATTACTTCGTAGTCATCGCTCTGTGGGTGAAGGAGGCAGGCGGACGGGCGCTCTTCGCCACACGGGGAGGGGCACGACGGTACAACGCCCCGGAAAGTCGTGATGGCGTCCCGAAATTGCAAATGCGAGGCAGCCACGTCTGCACCGCACCGCAACCGCACCGCACCGCACGCGATGAGTGCCCATAATCCCTCGGGTGGGGGCTCAGAGGGGGGTCCGAGGCCTCTGGTCTCCGGGTTGTGTCCCAGGGCCCTGGGCCCATCGCTGGTGCAGGTTCCGGGAGGTACAACGGGGGGCACGACGGTGGCTGGGCGGCGCACGCCCGGACACAGGGGCGCGCGCGCACACACACACACCCGCTTTGGCCAGATCGATGTAGGACGCGATCCTGCGGAAGCTGGCCTCGTCGATGACGGCGCACATGAACGAGTCAAACTCCTCCACAGGACCGACCTACACAGCGCCGAGGCACCACCAGCGGGGGGACGGAGGGGCACAAAACCACGTGTGCGAACAGCACACATGCCCCCCCAACCTTACGCGATGCGGCATCTCTGATGGACATCCCCCTTCCGTTTCTCCCTCTCTCCCTCCCTTACCCACTCCCCCCCCCCCCACTCCCTCCCTCCCTCCCCCACTCCCTCCCTCCCTCCCTCCCTCCCTCCCTCCCTCCCTCCCTCCCTGCCCCCCCTCCCTCCCTCCCTCCCTGCCCCCCTCCCTCCCTGGCCGACCGATATGCAGAGTCGTCGGGGAAGCCATCGAGCCACTCCCCAGCGTCCTGTGAGCCTTAAGATCGGCCTCCAAATCCAAATCCAAAACCTCCTTCCCTCCCGCCCGCCCTCCCTCCCTCCATTCCCCTACCCCTACCCCTCCCTCCCTCCCTCGCTGCCCCCGCTACTCGCTGCCTGCCCCCTTCCTCGCCACAGCGTTGGCCACTCCTCGGCAATAAAATAGTAATATCAAAAAAAAACAGGTGCTGGCCCTGGGCCACGATGAGGGCGCGGGCAATCAGGCACCAAGTACAGCAGATCAGGTAAGAGTAGTCCGCAGGGTCTGTGGATGGGTTGGTGTGACCCAGAGGGCGTGGCCAAGTGGTACGGGGCACACCAAAAACCATGACAGACCGGTTTGGGGTTCGCCCAGAACCCCCATTACAACAGCGGTCGGGGGGGGGGGGGGGCACAGCCCGCCAAGAGGTGTGGTGCGCGCACTTTGCAGGGGGAAGCAGCAGGCAGACAGGCCTGCGACGGAGCAGCCCTGACAGCCGTGAGGACGGCAACCCCTCTGGTTGTGTCCAGCAACAGGTTTGCCGGGACTGCGGTTCAGGGCCGCATGAGATCAGGCCTTTCCCTACGGAACCCCCCCCCCCCCCCCGGCCCTGCCCAGCCCACGGCCGACCCCCCCCCCCTCATCCAGATCAGAAACAATTTCCTCAGAAAAACAAATCTATTAAAGAGGCCCGAAGTTGAAATCCGATTTTACGTGCGCAAACTTTTTTTTGGCCACTGACCCCCCCCCCCGGCCACTGACCCCCCCCCCCCCCCGCTCCCACCCGCCCACATCAGAAAACTTTTCCTCCGGAGAAAAACGAAGTTTTGTAAAGAGGCCCGAAATTGGAGACTGAGTTTAGGTGCACAAACGTTTTTTTTGGCGTCTGAGGTTGCGTTAGAGGGGAAGGGACCTCAAAGCTGATTCCAGAAGCGGTTGCGGGCGGTTACTGTCGGTTACGAATGCTATTGAAGCTGGCACTTGACGTCAGGGGGACAGTGGCTGGGCATAGATTGGGCGTCCTGGAGGGGGGGGGGGGTGACTCCCCACCTTCCAATACATCCCTGTCTGACCGCCCCCCCCTCCGGGGGTGGGGGTGTTTTGCCGCTAAGCAAAAGCCTGCGTGAGACGAGCCGCCGATCGGAGCCGCTCCTGCGACTGCGGGGCGACTGCAGGGGGGCGCTTCATGGCCGGCGGAAAGGGGAGGGCCCTCCCCGTGAGAGCCGCACAATGCACACCTTGATTTTCTTGATGTTCTCGACCAGACCCTCTTTGATCTGTGGCCAAAGGTCCGCCGGGGCGTACAACCGCGAAGCAGCGCTGAAGAGGCAGCCCCGATGCAGTGGGACGCAGCGTAGCGCGTGCGACACGTGGAACGCGCGGCGAAGCATGCGCCTGGGAGGGGCCCATCCCCGGCGCTCGCCGCTGCCTTTTGCTGCGTTTCTGCGGCTGCGTGCGCGACGCGTGCGCACTCCCTGTCACGTACCCACTTGCCCCAAATGCCGTGTCAAACTTGCGAACTTGAAATACGCACTTTTTTTGGAGGTGGGTGGGGGGGGGGGGGGCGGGGGCTCAAAAAAATGTCGAAAAAATGAACCCCCTTTCTTTGGACTGAAAATCACGAATATCTTGGTTTTTTTTCGATTTTGAGCCGAAAAAATGTTCCGGGTCCCGACTCCACAGGGTTTGTGTGGGCGGAGTGGGACGAGCGCTGATGCAGTTCTCGGCCACTTCTGCGCCAGTCGCGGTCCCGCGAACGGCAGCTCTCACAGTTACAACCGCAGGTCACATCTGCTGCGCTGCTTTAGGGGGAGGGGGGGTTGGCACAAGGCCTCGGTATCTGATTGTTTGCCTTTGGCGGCGCCTATTGGCCTCTCGCCACTGCTCATCCTGACCCTCTGTGGGCCCGAACGTGTTTTGGTTGTGTCAACGGAGCCCCCGGATGACTTGTCCTGTTTGACTACTCCGGGGGTCGGCCGTCCCGGAGGCGGGCTGTTGCCCGTGCCGTTGACCAGGGGCATCCAGATGCACACTCCGAGTCCATGCGGGGGTTTGCCGACTCCAGAACTGACTTGAGCGCGCTGGGGTGTGCATGTGCAGGATAATTTTCCTGACGGGGGCTTCTAACAACCACAACGATTCTTTCCCGCTTTGCGGGGGGGGGGGGGGGTTGCGTGTCTGGGACTTGAGATGGGGAGCCCCCCCCCCCCCCCCCCCCCGAAATGGCATTGGGAAACTGGCGCAGAGTGTCCTTTCTGTTGTGTGACCGGCTTTGGCTGACGGCGGCGGGTGGTGCGCCTCAAGAGTGGGGGCGGTGACGCATCCGTCGCCATCGTTCAACGGGGCAGGACGGAGTCCACTGCCCAACAGCGGACACACAGAACACTGCGGTTGCACGCCAACCGCCCCGGCGTAACCGCCAACCGCCCCGGCGTAACCGCCAACCGCTGTCAACGGCTTTCAGGCCATCGACAACCGTCGTCGGTTCCGCGCCTACGGCCGGCGCTCAACCCCCGCTGCCAGACCGACTGGGGTTGCTGCCGCGCGCGTGCACCGGGCGGGAGCATACCAACACCCGCCTGCCACTTAATCACTTTGCAGTCCAATACCACGACCTTAACATGGGCCCGGACGGCCCGAAAGAGAAGCTGCAGTGCAAAGCAAACCTGCACTTCTGCCCCTGGTATTCAAATGCAGAGCGGATGGTGTTGAATATGACGGACTCCACATCCGCACTGCTGTGCACAAAGTGGAAGTTCTTACCCCCTGCGGAGAAGTGCGACGCATTTGCACGGGGATCTGTAAGAGCTAGCAGAAAAAAAAACTGCCTTGAACATTTGCGGTCTCCAGACCGATGATGATTAAATTTAAAACTACAAAATACTTTTTATCAACGAAACAAGATGTATATCAAAATGATAAGTGTTCTCGTATAGAAATCGCAGAGAGTAAAACGTTGCTTAACGACAAAAATGAAGAAAAAAAAAAAAAGCAAGGTTGAAAAATTTTCCATCAACTAAATAAGTGTAACGAGACAATATTTTCACTTGGCATAAAAGAATTTAATTCCTCTGCAAAACTCAAACAAAAAACCAAAACTGAAAATTTAAAATTCATTCTTTTCCACGATCGGCAGCAACACCGAGGGCCGCTTGTTGTGAGATGGCAGCCACTTTTGCAGAGAAGAGAAGCCTTCCGCGCCTCATTGAAAGATGCTGATTTGGCTTTGCCCTGTCCGCAAAATCAGTGCCCGGAAATAACTCAAAGCATCGATGAGATCCGCAGTGGTGACCTGCAGGAGTGACCTTCTCACCAAAAGAAAGCGCTCCATGGTGTGGCCTGCAGCACCGCACAACAAGCAACACACAGGATTTGCACAGCCACAGGCCGTCAATAGTTGGTGTCCACAACATCTCTTTCCCGGATCATGCATTGCACGAGGAGGGCGGGGGTCCAGACTGAGGGGGGGCGGGGGGTGGGTGGGATGGATGGATGGGGCGAGAATCTGGGGGGCAACTCCCAAGGACACGGGCCAATAGCTCTGTCCTCTCGGAGTCCCTACCAGCAGCGCTTCTTGGGGTAGGGTCCGGGGGGAAAGGGGGGGGCCCGGAGGGAAGGAGCGGGGGTTTGGCACAAGGTCTTGGTGGGGTGGGGGGGGGGGGTCCCCTGCTTCAATGGTTGTCAGCGGGTTTGGTACATCCATGCAGTCATGGGGGGCGCCCAGGTGCAGTTCTTGACCCCGGCACCCCTAAAACATTTTGGCCCCTTAAAGGGGGGGGGGGATGGGGGGGGGTCTGGGACCAAAAAAAACATCCCTTTCTTTGAACCACCGTGGGCGGGGTCTTCAATGAGCAACAAACGACACTTGTCCCCAATCGTCCCCATTTGGCGGGGGAAAGATCGATGCGGCTGCACAAATCCTGCCTTCATGGCGGCCCAGGGAAATGCCCGGGAAAAACTGAGCCCTTTGAGTATGAACACATGGGATGACCGGTTGTCCCAGCCCCTTTAAACGGGGCACCAAAATTTTCCAGCGCCCGCGACGCCCGCCCATTTCTCTGCATTGGCTTGTGCGATGGTTGGGACCTCTCAAACATTTTGGCCCCCTGAGAGGGGGGGGGGGGTCAGGGACTGCACCTGAGCGCCCTCCGTGCAGTCGTGGCTGACGGTTCGGACATGTTGGTCAATTTTCCAGGCGCCAGACTTCTCTAAAATGAAAAAAGGTGCCGTCCCGTCACTTTGCAGTCCACAAACATTGGGACCACCCGTTCAGCGGAGAACCTGCAGTGCACCGCAACAAGCATACAGAACCCGCCATCTTCACATAAAATGCCCTGAGACAACCCCCAACAACTGTCAACTGGTCAGCAGTCGTCCATCAACGGTCGGCAGTTGATCGGCCCTGGGCTTTTCATAACAAAAAATTGACGCAGTCGCCTCAGCGACTATCCGCCACGCCCACGCACCTCAGAGCAAAACCCCACAGAACTGGCCCATAAAGCGGTGCACCGAATGGCACAGAAAGGCACACGCGCTGATGAACTGGCGCAGTGCCATTGCTGACAGGGGCTGCACTGTTGAGGGGCGCGGGACTGGAGGGCGGTCACGGGGGCGGCCTCAAAAACAGTTCTTGGCGGCTGGAAAAGCGGTTTGGTGCTACTTCGGGCGGCAACAAACGGCCGGAGGACAGTTGGGGGCGGACGGAAGCAACCGGAACGGTACTAACAGGGGGCCCTGAAAAGTGGGGGAGTCTCCTTCCCCTAGTGAACAGCAGCCGTTGTTTGATGGCACCAGGGGGTCCAGTACAGCCCTCTGGCTAGACCCCCCCCACAGGGCTCGATGGACGGTCCCCCCAAAATCCTCCCAAGACAGACCCCTGGGCCCCTGGAGGTGACCCGGACCCAAAATTCGGCAAAAAATGAAATTGGGATTCTTGGAATCAGTGCGTCAAGGGGGTTCAGAAAGTCATCATTTGCCATATATTGAGTGCAAAAATTGACCAATTGCAATGCTCAAAAAAATTTTCGGCGCCTTCGGCGTCAGAGTCCATAATAAGTGATTACTGGTCCTGCCAATTGAGCCCTTTTCCCGCACCCCCCTCCACCCAGGTTTGAGGGGCGCTATTGATCCCCCCGCCCCCCCGTTGAAAACCCGACTCCCGGAGGGCCCATACAATCCACGGTCAAATGGGACTTCCCGGCTTTGTGCTGCAGGGGCCCAGAAAAAGAAATAATTACACGTGAGCCCCCCCCCCCTCCCGCCGCCGGAGACTCAGAGATGTGCCTCAGGGCATGCAAATCGCACCCGGTGGCGTACCTGTCTCGCCCACCACTCGGGGGTACGAATTGTACGGCCGCAGGTTGTCTGCGATGGCCCTCCAGATCACAGCAAATGTATCGGTGCTCCCGGTGAAATGCACGCCCGCGAGGTCTGCGGCAACGGACGAGGGATACGACAGATGAGGGGGGGGGGGGGGCATGGGATTTCGCGCTTTTCTGTGCGGGCCCAGCGAAGGGGTTCTTTCTCCATTTTCACGTTCGTAAAGCAGGCGGGACCAATGTCGGTATCGATCGACTGAATGCCCCCACCTCAGACCATGTCAGCCGTTAGTCCAGTGATTCTTGCGCAGTGCACATGCGTCCCCTTCTTGGGTGGGGTGCTCCGCTATCTTGTGTACATCCGAAAACGCTGGCTGGTGTGTACAGTGGTGTGTCTGTCGCCCGTGCCTGGAAACCTGCTGCAGATCGAACCGTGTGGGATCCGTTGATCAAGCAGGCGCTGACGGGCAAAGCAGAGCAGTGATGGTGAGCAGCCCTGTTCGCAGATAGACACAAGGGCATGCGAGCGCTCTCAAGTCCCCCCCCACGGGCCACCCCACAACAAGGCACACCGGGATGTTGAAAGATGGCATCACCGAATAGAGGACCGTCTGCGGGAAGGAAATTCAGTACCCCGTCAGGCAGCCCCGCCTCCTTCAGGATCTTGTAAATGACCCAGCAGCCTGATGCAGCGCGGTGCAGCAGACCCACATGCCTCTCCAACTGCGCTTGCATACACGCCCCTTGACCAGGGCTCCTTTTCTTTGGGGGGGTGCGCCCCCCCTGTGTGACATTCCGTCTGGTCAGCACCCCCCCCCCCGGGTGCTGAGTCTTTAGAGGCGACAAGGGCGCCAACGAAAACTTTTGATTGGCGGAAGGCCCGGAAGAAAATTGGGCCCAATCTTTTAAAGAGGGGCGGTGGGTGGATGGGTCTAGGAGTGGTGTGGGTGGTGCCCCCCCCCCCCCCCCCCCCCGGCAGTGGTGGTGAGTTGTTCAAAAGACCTTGATGCCTTTTGCCGAGCACCCACATCCGCCTCAGTTTGGCACACGGTTTGGGACTGAATACCGCACTAGACTGAGTCTCCCACTGGGGCATTGGGGCACCTTGGTAAGGGCATTCCCGACGGATGGGGGGGAGGATCTCGGATGGCCTTCCAGAACCGCCCCTCCCCCCCCGGGCCCCGCCCCTCGGGCAGAGCGCACTGAGCGACAGAGCGACTTTTGCCGGTTGTTGGGTCGGTTGTGGGGCGCGTTTTCCCAAACTGTCTGTACTGCGCGCGTGGGGGGGGGGGGGGGCAGAGAACACCGGCCATTCTGCCGTTGGGGATTCCTGCGTTTGGGGTGCGGGGGAAGCGATGCCCCCAAGTGTGGACCCGGGTCCGAGCTCTGTGGGCAGCGTGTGCTCGGCCCACCAGAAGGAGGTGTGGCGGGTCGTGGGTGGGAGAGGGGCACGGCATCAAAGAGGGCGTTGGCAGCCTGTGGGGCTTTGGAGAGGGTTTGCAGGCATTCAGACGTGTGTGCGGGGCTGTGGACGAGGGATGGCCCGTTCGAAAGCGCGCGTGCGCCCCGGGCACGACGTATATGACGGGGGCTGGGGCTTCCAAGGGAGACTTGGGGGAGGGACCTTTGGTAGACTGCCTAAATGCGCTGCGAAATAGTGTGCCGTGAGGGCGTGGACGGGTTGGTTGCTTGGAGGGGAGGCGGAAAATTGCGCCGCAAAGTCGCATTTGCCGGGAGGACCCCTGGGATGACGGGTCGGATGGAGCGCAGGTTGGATGGAAAATGTGAGAACAGGGGAAATGGCATTGTGGACGGGAGGAACCTCCGTAACCTTGCATGAAAACGGCCTTGCGGGGGTGGTATGCTACTCCTTTGTTCGATGGCTCAACGAATAGCTTTCCATTTGTATGCTGCACGAGCTGCGGGTGTTGTATTGGGATCCCATGCCTTGTTTCAACGGCAAAAAACAAGTGGAAAACAGACCCGCGAGATCGGTTTTTGCGGGTAAACTGAGAAACCTTTTGTGTACATAATGAAACATTTGGAAACAATCGTACAGTGGAAATTTTATAATTCTATGGATGCCAGTAGATTTACCATCTCTGAGGGGTGTCCTTAAGAGCAAAACAAAAAAAATATAGAAGCCTTCGTAATGCCAACAGAAACAAACGTTCAAGGGGACGCTCTCCGCTTGACATGGGCAACACTCAAGACCACAGAAACCGTAATGAACAATGGTGGGCAGTGGGCGGCGGTGGGCGGTTGGTGGTTGGTGGCGGTTTGCAGTTGGCGGTTGGTGGCGGATGGCGGCGATTGGCGATTGGTGGTTGGCGGCGGTTGGCGGTTGGCGGTTAGCGATTGATGGCTGGCGGTTGGCGGCGGTTGGCAGTTGGTGGTTGGCGGTTGGTGGCGGTTGGCGGCGCTTGGTGGTTGGCGGTGGGTTACGCTTGACGGTTGGCGGTTGGCGGTAGGCAGTCCTGGGGGCTGTTTGTCCTTAAGGGCTGTTCTTAACTGAAAAAAATTATTGGGCGCCGTAAAGACACCCCTGCCACCTACATTGCCGTGACGGTAGAAGGCCTCTTGCACAACAAAGCCCCCCCGTCATCAATCCAGCAAGGTGCCTGATCACTGCCGCGTGTAGCACGTGTGTGTGTGCCCCCACATGCCATTTCTTGACCACTGCCACGGTCTCGTATCAGCTGATTTTCCCACGAATGCACCAATACGGCCGTTGGTTACCTTCCGACCGTCCAACAGGGTTCGCTCGACCGCAGTTTGACCGGGAGAGGGTGCAACACCCACCGGTGCCCAGCTCTCGACCAGGGATGTGCTGATCCACGTGGGGGGGGGAGGGGGTGATCTGGCTGACCCACCCAAACCCAAAAAAAACTTTCCTCTGGGGAAAAATGAAGTTTTGAATACAGAGCCAAAAGTGAGAGGCCCATTTTCGGTACACAAACTTGTTTTGCCCTCATCCCCCCCCCCTCGTCCCGTAGGCCAAACACTAATCACAATCCGGCTCTCCACACTGGCACTTCTCATTTGCGGAGGGCCATGCCGTGATGGTGAGGGGGAACGGGTGGAGGCAGCCCTAGCGCGGGCAGCGCACCCGCAGGAAGTGCGCACAGCCGTACCCAATATGGACGTGGGCGATGGCTTCCACAGACAAGTGTTGCCCATGATCGATGGGGAACTGTGGAGATTGGAGGCGATCGCGATGAAGTTGAAGGGGGTGATGGCCGCCACGAAGCCTTCGAGGGCACGGTACTCCTGCCGGTTCCAGACCCCGAAAGCGTTCTCCGTCGGTTGCTGTGTGTGCAAAGGGGACGGAGAATCAAGGGGAGGACGGGACTCCAGGACAAATGCCAGTACTGTGTCACGCGATGCCGAGGCTGTGTCCAGTGGCACATCAAATGGTATCAGGGCTCTGTCAAGCACCCCCCTGCGTGACATTCCGTCCTGTTGCTGCTCCTTTACGGGGCCCTGGACGGTCACCCGTTCTTCCCTTCGCATGTTGCGTCGGGTCGCTGCGTTCTGTCGGCCGCTGCGGCCGGTGCTCTTGCTGGTGTCGTTTCGGCGTTCGCGGAGCCCAGTAGTTGGTGTGTTGGGGCTGTGCTGGATGTGGCGGGATGTGCCGTTTGCGTGTCAGCGGCGCCCAATAATTGGCGTATTGAGGATGTGCTGGTTGTTGCCGGGGTCGTTTGACTGTTTTTGCTGCCCACACACCTCTGTCCTCAGGCCGTCCATAGCCTGCCTCGCTGTGTTTCTGTGCGGCCCAGGTGCCCTGTTCCTCCACGCGCTGTCCGGGCCGTCCACCATATGTCCTTTTCCCCCCCCTCCCCCTTGCAAGCGCAACACTAAACTTCTAAAATCTGACGGAAACAACGCCCACTGTCGCCGTGACAAGGGCGTTGTTCGCGGGAGCCGCAGGAGGACACATGCAGTGACGCGGCTGCGTCAAGTGGTCCCCAGGCTCTGTCGAGTGGTGTCAAGACTGTGTCAAATGGTGTCAACGCTGTGTCAAGTGCTGTCGATACAGCCTCGACACCACTTGACACAGGCGTGACAACATTTGCAAATGGCGTCCGGGGGCTCCTCCTGTGCGCCGCACGTGCCGCACGGGCCGCAGGCCACGAATGGCTCTCTGAAAACGCAGTGAGACCTACAACACAATTCCAAATGACCAAGAGAATGCATGACCAGAGCAGTGACGACCTGCGCGATCCTGCAGGCGGGACGAAACGAAAAACCAGGCAATGACTGTATTGCCAGAGCAGTAGAAACCTGGGCGGTGGTATACAGGGGGGGGGGGGGGATTGCGCGCCAAGTCAAATTCGCGGTGGTAAATGTCGCTGTGGGAAATTTCGCGGACCCCCCTGGATTTTGTGTGGTAACCCCCGCCAGAGTCCACAATGTGTACTGCCAGTGTGCGAGAAATTCGCGGGGAACCCGGGATTTCGCGTGGGAAATCTCGCGATCAATTTCAAACGGGAAATTTCCCACGCGAAACTAAAGTGGCACGAATCCCCCCCCCCCTCTGTAGCAGGGTGCACAGCACCCCCCTCACACAATGTTTTCCCACAGAAGCAAACACAACCAACAAACACAAACACAAGGGTGTCCATTTGGAGTACGTGTCTTCAGTTCCAGTTTGGGCGCTACTTCAGCTCATTTTCGATTGAGGGGAACCAACACTCAGCCACTCTATTCTGAACACACACACACACACACACACACACACACACTTCGTGCGGGAAAACCAGTGGGGACCAAACGCGGGGCACGACGTCAGTGAAGACGAAAGCAAGCGAAGGCAGAGCACTGGTCACCGAGACAATTTCATCAGGCCATTAACAAAAAGGTAGGCAAGGTCCTTTCTGAGACAGGAGTGACGGTGAAGAGGAGTTTGATCTCACAGTGCATTGTGCGCTGATCACTACAGACCCTGCCCACTGTCCGGCCCTGTCTAGCCAATGATTGTATGATCTGTTGAAAACCGCAGCGCTACTTACATGTCTACTCTGGAGGTACTTAGCTGGAGACGGGTGTAACCACCCGCTCACACACACACAGACTCCAAGGTGCCCGTCATGGTCACACACACACACACACACACACACACACACACACACACACACACACACACACACACACACACACACACAGACACAGACACAGACACACACACACACACAGACACACACACACACACACACACACACACACACACACACACACACACACACACACACACACAGACACACACACACACACACACACACACACACACACACACACACACACACACACACAGACACACACACAGACACACACACACAGACACACACACACACACACACACACACACACACACACACACACACACACACACACACACACACACACAGTGTAAAGGGGTGGTGTGCGGAAAAAATACTGAACAATACAGAAATCAACTGCCTCTCCCATCTGCTGCTTGAATCATTCCCAAGGCGCGCTGCAGGCGCTGCAGGGGAGAAGCCCTCACAAAGCTCTGTCAAGTGGTGTCAAGACTGTGTCAAGTGGTGGCAGGGCTGTGTCAAATGCCAACAATCGACCCACATTCATCGGGTGCCGCAGTCCCGGGTGGACTGCTACGCTGAGGACAACAATACCTGCGCCATCAAATCCTGCGCGAACTTCGCAGAGAAGCGCCAGAAGTCAATGGTCTCTACGCTGGCGTCAATCTCTGCCTGCAATCAAATGCACGGGAATCCAACACGAAGCGCACCCCGAAGCCCCGCGGCGACGACTGCAAGTCTCCCAACGAACACCGGCCAGCAAGGAACAGGCAGATAAACAGTCTTTTTGGGGAACCCGTGGCTCAAAACCGGCATCCAAGTCGCTCAAATGTACCGCAGAGCAAATGCGCACCACCTGCAACAAGTTTTGTGCTATTTCCAGCCGTCTGGTCTATTTTATGGCCGATTTAGTGTCCAAAAACGGCCATTTTTAGGCCGTTTTCAGGCGCACCGGACCAACACAACGGACCACAACCACTTCACACTGGGACCGAGGGTTGGGCTGGGGGGTCGACCAAGAGAGTGCTGCGGCCTACGGGCTCAGCACAAGGCAAAATACCTGCCACACGTTCTTGCCTTGGCCGAGCATGACGGCCGCACAGAGCTCCGCGCGGTATTTGGTGGACAACAGATCGGCCGCCTGCCAACATCAAGGGACAGCAGAACTGGGCATGATGCGGGTCAGCGCTTCGGGGGTGGGGGGGGCGGGGTTCCTCAGTATGAGTGCCATTGAATGGCCTGTTTTGTGTCGGCCCCCTTGCACTGCTGCAGGCACAACTCAGTCATTCATGCAAGCAATCCTGTCTTGTTTCTCCGTCTGTTTGTCCTGCCCACCAAAACATACAAGAGTCCTGCAGGAGGCCAAAACTGTTGTGTACAGGAGGGGGGGGGTGGATTTTGGGAGGGGAGAATTTCCCGGTGAAAATTTCGTCGCCAAGAAAAGAGGCGACAATTCGCCCCAGTAAATTACTTGCGGCGTGACCAACCGTTTCACTGTGAATTCGGGTGCGGGTGAATACTGCGAATTCAGACATGTGCAGCGGTGTACCAGGCGGAGGGAAGGCACAAAGATGTGTTTGTTTCCATCCAGAGCCCACCAGGAAATATCAGGAACCATCAGGAGCCCACCACGAAATAAGAGGAACCATCCAGAGCCTGCCAGAAAATAACAACAAACTTCAGAACACCTGGAGGTGGCGAAATTTTCCCCTTCCGAGACAATGCCCATCGAAACTGTCCCCTGGCAAACTGATCCCCCCCACTGTATGTGTGTACGTGACAAGGGTTTTGTGTTCCATCGCCGGAGGCACCAAGGGCCAGCCTTTTCCGCGCTTGACGACAACAGGGGAGCACTGCGTACGGGGCCGAGGTAGCAATGGCACAGCCTGCCGCCCGCCCTTGCAACTCCCAACGGTTACGCTGCCTCATGTAGCGCCTGCAGTGCATTGCTGTCTGAAGCGGGCGGCGCCTATTGGCCTCTCGCCACGTACCCCTCCCCCCTTGTATAAGCTACGCCAATGTACACAATTATTACGGTCCCTACGCCTACTGTAGCTTGGACAAGGGCGTGCTTGTGCGCAACACATACAACTGCCGATAGCACACACGTGCGCAGGCCACATGTGCTGAAATTGGCAATTCAGGACCTATGGGATATCAGCTAGACTACAAAAAAGAAAATTCCTGGTGCACCAGCAGGGGGCCACATGTGCTGAAATTGGCAAATGTGACGACAAACCCATGTCTTATGTGGCCACACTACGTTTCGTACGTCATTAAATTACGTACAAAATCATTACGGTCCCTACGCCTACTGTAGCTTGGCCATAAACATCCCTACGCCTACTGTAGCTTGGACAAGGGCGTAGCTTATACACGGGGAGGGGGGGGGGTACCCCTGTCCCTCCGTAGACAGCGGTGCCCATGGGCCCCTCACCCCCTCGTGCCCTGGTCTCCCGCTCTGGCCTATGCTCACCTCCCCACACACCCCCTTCTTGTCTCTTTGTCGGATGTGCCAACGGAGCCCCCGGACTGTCCCTGTTTCACTGCTCCATGTTGGAGGGGGGGCCAAAAAAACCTGTCACTTTGCCTTGAAACCACCCGAAACGACAGAAAAACGGCTTTTAAAGGGCAACAACGCTTGCAATCTGAAATATAAAGTTACACAATGCAAATCGGCTGGTGATAGCACAGATTTGTGAAAAATGCTTTGGGCATCACCAACTGGTGTCTGTGCAATAGCAGTTTTTGTCCCCCCCCCAAAAAGGCCACAATGGGTCAGGTTTGCTTCACCGGAATTACCGCAACCGCCCCAGCCACCAGGGGCTTCATTGCCCTCAGTTCAATGGCTGGGGTTTAGGGGCCATGACCCTTCCTCCCTTTTCCACTGTACCAGGTCGGGTGTCGCCTGTTGAGCCTGTGGGTATGCAAACACTTTGGAGGGGGGGGGGGGGGGGGTTGGCACAAGGCCTTGGTGGTTGGCTCTGTTAGCCTGTGGCGGCGCCTATTGGCCTCTTGCCTTTGACCCTTCTGCTATGACAAGCAGGCATCCGCACTACTGCGGGCATCTGCACTGCCGCGGGCATCCCCCTGCCCCTGGGATGCAACTTCTGCCCATGGCGTCCTCTCCTGACAGCCTGATCAGTGCCCCGGTATGCAGTCATCACTAAGACCCCAGGCCGGGAGGTGCTCACCACAACCAGCAACGTGAATGTCACACAAGGCCATGGGTGCTAGCTCACCAATGTGTGACTTGCCGGTAGTGCGTTGCAGTAATATCGTCTGCGCTCTGCGCCATTCATGGGGGGCTGTTGGGGGTTACCAATCAGCCAGTCCGCCTTTATCGACCCCCCGCCCTCCTGCATGTACTTTCTTTCCCCTCATGGCCCAGCCCCCGACAGGGAACTGCGTGGAATACCCCGGCAGACCCGCCTCGCACCTTCAGGTAAACAGTGGCCCGCTCTTCGAAGGGCCACCGCTCCCAGTCCCGCTTGGCCTCCAACGCGTTTTCAATGGCCTCCTGGATCACCTCCGGCGTAGCGTTGTGGTACGTGCACAGCTTGTGCTGATGGTCTGCGGACAGGCAGTTGCATTGTGCGGGCCACTGCGGCGGCGCCCCCTTTCCAGCCCCACATACCGCCACCACCTTCGCCAACGGGACGGAGAAAGGGGGGGAAGACGGGACTCCAAGACGAATGCCGTACTGTGTCACGTGGTGTCGAGGGTGTGTCCAGCGGTGTATCAAATGGTATCAGGGCTCTGTCAAGCACCCCCCCCCCTCCCCCTTGCAAACGCAACACTAAATTCTAATTTTGACGCAAATAACACCCACTGTTGCCCTGACAAGGGCGTTGTTCGTGGGAGCCACACGCAGTGACCGTTGCGTCAGAAATGCACTGGTCGTCAGGTGATGCCCCAATCTCCACCTCCAAGGGACAAGAAGGGATAAACGCGGGGGGCAGCACAGGAATCCCTAGAATACCATCCCCAGCCCCAAAAGACAGAACAGACTTGATATTCATGGACCACCAGGAAAAGGAACCCCCAAATTCCACAGTTCCAAAACTTGCAGACACAACAAGACATGCCGTTGCTCCGACGAGGGGCGTTGCTCTCGCACAATCAGAGAATGGTCTTTGATTATCTTATTGCGTTGTATTTGGATAATTTTAGTAAGATTTAGATCTGTTTTGTTCAGTTACATCTTAAAATTCCTATTAAGGATTATGACTTTTTCTTTTAAGAGACGCTCCTCTTTACGATCTTCGGAGATCATCAATTCAGTGGGGGGGGGGGGGGGAGGCGGGTAGTGTGGCGGCTCTGTCAAGTGGTGTCGAGGCTCTGTCAAGTGGTGTCGAGACTGTGTCAAATGGTGTCGATACAACCTCGGCACCGCTTGACACGGCCGTGACAACATTTGCCCCGATGCCCTGCCCCCACGGCCCCGGCAGCACAGCACCTGTCGGCATCGTCTGCGCCTCCACGATGCCCGTGCGGATCTCCTTCCCACCCACAATGCAGGGGATGTCGGGGCACTCGCCCTTGAGCCGGTGGATGGCCTCGCGGAGGGCCTTGCGCTCCGGGGACCCCGGGGGGTAATGCAGGAACGGCTCGTTGTGCACCTCCGGGACCTTGAAGATGCCTGTGCCTACACGCCGTCGAGGGGAGTGCCGACCCGGGCCCTGGACGTGCGCCAAACTTCGTAGGAGGGTTCCCACGTGGTCCGGCGGCGAGCATGCACGACGACTGCGGGTTGTGGAGGGCCGGGGTATAGGGTCGTGGTATCGGGTCGCGGTGTACAATCGCGGTCTAGAGTCACGGTACCGCGTCGTGTTATGGGGTCGTGGTGTAGAGTCGTGGTACAGAGTCGTGACGTAGGGTCGCGGTGTCGAGTCGCGGTATAGAATCAGAGTCTTGGGTCGTGGTTTTGCGTCGCAGCCCCAAGTCGGCCTGTTGTTCACGGTCGGCTTGTTTGAAGGGGTGTGTTTCCAGTCAAAATGGCCTGAAAGTGCGCGTATAGCCCCTGCCCTTTTCGTGGGTACATTCGTGGGTGGTGATACATTCATGATTCTAATGAGGGCAACCAGCGATGGGTGGTCATACATGCATCATTGCAGGTCAGAGTCGTGGTGTTGAGTCGCGTCACACGCGGTACGGAGTTGTGGTATGGGACGCGGAGTTGGCGACATAAGGTCCAGGTGCAGCTTCGCGGTATGGAATCGCAGGGTGACGTCGTGAGGCATCAAGTCGTGGTCTCGATTTTGGAGGTCCAAAGTGGAGCAGCGCAAGGCATTCCCCCCCCGCCCGCCCCCGGAAGGCGAGGACAACGCTAAAGTCGATGGAAACAACACCCGCTGTTGTTCTGATAAGGGCGTTGTTGCCGCAAGGGAAGGGGAAGGGGAGGGGGCGGCTTCCAGGGCCACCGACAGACGTGCCACGCGCGTCCGCCGGGTCCCACGCGACCCGAAGGCGCCGGATCCCACGGCCGTGATCCCAAAAAGCCGTGGATTGTCCGCGTTGTACAACTGTCTGCGCTTGCCTGCGCCCCACTGCCCCATGGCAGTGACACACACCGCTCTGTTGAGTGGCCCTTTGCCCCCCTCCACGGGACTCCTCGGGTATGACGCAATGCCCCCTCCCCCAATTGGCTGTTGGTCGCAGGCCCCCTTTGGCCTCGATATGGTCCGGTTGCAGTGTCCGCATAAGGCTCTGGCCGCGCCTGCCCCCACGGCTGTCATCGCCCTCTGTCCAATGGCCATTGTCCAGCGGCATCACAGTGGCCCCCTTTGGGGGGGGGGGGGGGGGGGGGCTGGATCTGGCGGACCCCCCCCCCCCCCCCCCGCAGGGCAAACCCCCCCTCGCACCCAAAACCAAAACAAATGGTCCTCCGGGAAAAATGAAATGTTGAATAGAGAGCCACAAATCAGAGGTCCACACAAACTCTTTTTCGCCCTCATCCCCCCCCGTCCCGTAGGCCGCGCACGCAGCACAGCCCTGGTCTGTGAGGGGCAGGGGGGGGTCTGGGAGGGGTACCAGCAGAGCTGGCCCCTGGGGCATGCGGGGCGGGTTGCTGAGCACCCCTCGATCAGGGCAAAGCGCCATCCCTTGACCCTGCCTTCGTGTTGTCTGGACAAGGCTTGTTGGAGCAGCAATGGATCTCAGATCAGATGGAGAGCCATCACAAGACCATGGCACTTTCAGCAAATGCTTGGCTTGGGACCCCCACATCGGAGCACCCCTCAACAACGCAGGATTACCGGCGGATTACCGGCGGGGCTCAGACCGCCCAGGCTGTGAAAAATTCATTTTGGGGGGGGGGGTATGTGTGCGTGTTCGCCTTCTGAGTGGAGGGAATCCTAAACTTGTGGATGGGGGTTGATTGCTCACTCGTTGGGTTGGGGAAGGGGGGGGGCGGTGGTAGAAATTGCAAAGACGAGGTGGGGCGGGGGGGGGGGGGGGGTCTGGCCCTACACGCCCGAAAAAATACGGTCCGAAAGGAAGTGTTCGTTGGACAAGGCATTCATTGGACACGGGGGGGGGGGGTGGTTTGGCACAAGGCCATGGTTTGGTTTTGTTTGCCTTTGGAGGCGCCTATTGACCTCTCGCCACTGCACACGAGGGGGGGGGGGGGGGCACTGTCCGTAATGCAGTCCCTGAACCCCCGATTCCCACGCGGCTTCTGGGTCCTTGCAGTCCGACATTTCTTTCACCCCCGGGTCTTGCCATCAGTCGACGATGGGCGTTGCCCCCTGGGAGGGTGCCGCCGGGCTGTCGACCGGAAGCCGGAGGAGACCGAAACGAGCAGAGGCCGCGGTACAGACCTGCGGAAGTGGCATACAGCCGCAGCATTGCGGGGCGGGTTGGCTTTGCCGCTCGGGCGGTCCACATGGTATCAAAGAGTCTGTGCCACGATGGATGCGATGAGGAGTGACGAGGGGTACGGTGGCAGTTCCCCCGCGACGCGCTCACCATGAGCACGCTTTGCACCCTTTTTGCAGCTCCTACCTTATCCCCCCCCTTGTAATCTCCCCAACAATGTCGTGACGGTTCCCCCCCCCGGGGGGGGGGGGGGGCTGCACAACAAAACTGCACCATAGTATCACAGTGTAAATCGGCTTCGGCGCGTTCGGCGCCTTGTAAAAATTTCCTTTGGCGCCTCGTATTTTCTATGCTTTTTCGGCCAAGTGACCGTTCTCCCCGGGGGGGGGGGGGCGGGGGGGGGATCGCAAGGGGGCAGGGGATCAAGGGGGGGGGGGGTAAGGTATCAGCCCACGCACCCCTCCCCCCTCCCATCTGCAAGAACAGCACTGAAATCACGTCCTGACAAGGGTGTTGTCTACACACCCCCTGGGAGTCCACGAGCAGTGCTGGCAGCTTGCCCGAGGATGGGCTCACATGAGATGCAAATGCACCATCACTCGCTGAACAAGCGCCTGCCTTACACTACCTGGTTGTTCTGACAAGGAGGGGGTGCACTGCGTTATTGCGTTAGCTGCATCTACACCCATGACACCTAGAACATCCCTCCTTGTTTCACACTCGCATACACCAAATGCCCACTCCACAATCCTCCGTTGCACCCCCCCCCCCCCCCCCGCCCGTGTCCAACGAACAATTTTGTCCTCAAAAAATACGGTCCGAACGGGAGTGTTCGTTGGACACGCCGTTCGGTGCGCGCGACAATATTCCGAAACGGCGGTCACACGTCCCTCGGCACAAGACACACAGCCCATTCAAAGTACAAAAGGATGGAGGCCTCCAATTTGCACTTTTCAGTGTAGAAGCCCTTGTTGCGGTCCCGCTTCATGCGGAAAAGCTGAACATGCTCCCCAGGCTTGGGGCCCTCCTGTTCTCGGCATCGGCAGAAGTGGCAGCCTTGGGGACCTTTGGGACGGACACTGCGTGTGTAGCACCTCCTAGCCAGGTGCAAGCAGAGAATCAGTCATGGTGGGCAATAGAGGTCCTGTAGTTGAGGGACACAATTCCCTCACATCCTAATTTACAAAATTTCCCATAGTTACTCAGTACAACCCCTCATTTCCCCAATCCTTCAGCCTGAAACCTCGATTCTGAAGCCCGGTATATAATTAAGTACGTAATTAATTATGTCCTCAAAAAATGCGGTCCGAACGGTAGTGTTCGTTGGACACGGCATTCGTTGGACACCGGGGGGGGGGGGGGGCAGTATTTGGCATGCGTTTTTCCCTGAATGAAAATTTATCACACAATGTTCGCAATGAAGGGTGGGATCCCTATCTGCATGCTCATAATAACATTCGGCCAGGAAACTGTCGCTCCATCAGAGCATGCAAATCGAATTCAGGATGTTTTCTAAGAAATGCTGCAACCTGATTTTACAGCGAGACTGGAAGTAGCCTGCTGTTTTGCTACCCAGCTTTTGCCTGCGTGACTATGTGAACGTATATGTCCTCATCCAACATGATATCGTGGAGATTGCGGACATAGGGGGCGTTTTCGCACAGCGCGGGCACAGCGCGCGCACAGCGCCAATTATTACGGTGATTATCCAGGTAACAACCCTGAAAACCACCCACCTGCGGAATCATGCACAATCAATTCAAAATTCAAAAATTCAAACATCTGATGCTTGCCATGGGTCCCAGGGACCTAAATTCTGCCCCCTATAGCCCCGTCCACTGCAGCAGCCATTCAATGACGTCCTTTCAATCTTCAGAACTTACCGAACTCCCGGTGGTGGAGAACAGCCAACTTTTCGCACAGAGCGCGCACAGCACGCGCACAGCGCACGGTACGCCCCCATACTCCGAAGTAATCCATAATCAGGCCGTACAATTTCGATAAAGTCCAGATGCATCTCCTTTACAGTATCAACCAATGCATGCACAAACCTTGCGGAAATTTTAGCATCCATCTGACCCTCGTCGTTGCAGCCAGCTGTTATGCTGACGTGCCCCTCTTTGTTCAGCTTACACTCGAGAAAACATACCAAAACCTCAGCAGAATGCACACACTATGTCCCTGTGGCTCATCAACTACAGGGGCAATGAATCCTTGACAATGGTCCAAAGTACCAGCGCCATTCCACAATGGAAAAATTGACAGACATACAACGGGGGTTTGGAGGTGAAAGCAACAGCACCGATTGCCTGTGGCTCATCCACATGAGAAAACCTTTACTTAGGAAAAATGAACGGCACTACATGGACAAAAGAATTGCAGCCATCTGTAGTTTGATTCAGCCTCAGTTGCAAACGAGTGTGCTTCACCAAGCAAGGGCCACGCGGTAGCTCCCACCCGGAAGTGTTCCATGAATTAAATAATTTTCGTTTGCAATCTCCCTCCACTGGGATGGCGATAGGGGGGCAGTCAGTGCATCACTGCATCCACTAGGGCACCCACCGCAATGTCTTGTGTGCATTTCAGGTTATATATATTACTACACCCCTCTCCCCTTAAATTTAGCTAACAAGCAACAACAACAACAACAACAAGCAACAACAACAACAACAAGCACGTCACCATTCCGTTTTGGCCATTACCCCTTCCCATCGCATCGGGCTTGACCCTACTTTAGCCATCCTAGAGCCTAGGTGGTGGCCTTGCCAAATCCAATTTTTGAGCCAGAAACTCACCGGTGGCGGCCCGGGGCGGTGGCGCCAAGTTGGGAGGTGCCCTCCCAAATCTGCGCATTTTGTGCCCCAAAACAGCCTTTTTTGGCCCAAAACGGCCCCAAAACCAAGTCAAAACGGCCAAACGAAGCGAAACGGTGGCTACACTGCACGTGCGGCTTGACTTCGCCGTGTCAAAGAGCCCTCTAGTGCCCTTCAACTCCACGATATGTCCAAGAAACGGCCCAAAAAGGCGCCAAAAAGCCCCAAAATCTGCGCAATGTGCACCAACACCCCGAAACCAAGCACGGGCCGTATCTTGGGCTACGTGGCTCAAAATCCGATTCCGAGGGCACCTAGTCCACCCGCAACCCCCCACTTTTTGTGGTTTCCACCCCTCGGAATCGCCCAAACGGACGCCTAGACACCCGTACCAGTGGTCACTTGGTACAGCTGGAGGGCAGCCCGGCCCGCGCACGGCGGGGGCCAACGGTGGGTCCACCAGGGTCCCCGGGGCGAAAAAAATGATTTTTTCCAAAGTTGCTCCCAGACCACTTGGGATGCTCAAACACGTATTTTTGGCCCGTTTTGAGCCCGTGGGGGCGCGTTTTGGGCCATGGAAAATCCCAAAATGCCTTGAAAATGGGCTGTTTCAAGACCAAAAACGGGTCGAAAATGGGTCAAAATCACATTTTTCCAAAAGTGATCGTGGACCATTTGGGATGGTGAAACAAGTGTTTTTAGCCCATTTTGAGCCCGAGATCACCCGTTTTGGCCCATGGAAAAGGCCTTGAAATTGCCGTTGAAATTGCATTGAAATGCCTTGAAAATGGGCCGTTGTGGGACAAAAAATGGGTCAAAAATGGGTCAAAAACGTGTTTTTCCAAATGTGATCGTATACCATTTGTCATGTTCAACCAAGTGTTTTGAGCCCATTTTGAGCCCGTTTTGACCGAGTTTAGCCCCTTCCGCCACGTATATGCACCAAGTTGTACCCTTCGCATGTACCTTAGAGCCGTATGGTGGAGCCACCTAGAGTTGGGAGAGGGGTGTAGATTAGAGGATATATATATATATTACTACACCCCTCTCCCCTTAAATTTAGCTAACAAGCAACAACTACAAAAACAAGCACGTCACCATTCCGTTTTGGCCACTGCCCTTCCCATCGCCTCGGGCTTGACTCTACTTTAGCCATCCTAGAGCCTAGGTGGTGCCCTTGCCAAATCCAAGTTTTGAGCCAAAAACTCACCGGTGGCGGCCCGGAGCGGTGGCGCCAAGTCGGGAGGTGCCCTCCCAAATCTGCGCAGTTTTGGGCCAAAAACAGCCATTTTTCGACCAAAACAGCCCTAGTAAGGGTTCAAAATAGCCAAACGAAGGGAAACGGCTGCTACACTTGACGTGCGGCTTGACTTTCTCGTGACCAAGGGACCTTTGGTGCCCTCTAACTCCACGATATGTCCGAGAAACGGCCCAAAAAGGCGCCAAAAAGCCCCAAAAACTGCGCAATGTGCACCAGCACCCCGAAACCAAGAACGGGCCGTATCTTGGGCTACGTGGCTCAAAAACGAATTCCGAGGGCACCTAGTCCACCCGCAACCCACCACTTTTTGTGGTTTCCAAGCCTCAGAATCGCCCAACGAGACACACAGACCCCCGTACCAGTGGTCACTTGGTGCAGCCGGAGGGCCGGCCAGCCCACGCACAGTTGGGGGCCAACGATGGGTCCACCAGGGTCCCCAGGGCGAAAAAAATCATTTTTTCCAAAGTTGTTCCTAGACCACTTGGGATGCTCAAACAAGTGTTTTTAGGCCGTTTTGAGCCCGTGGTGGCGCGTTTTGGGCCATGGAAAATCCCAAAATGCCTTGAAAATGGGCCGTTTTGGGACCAAAAATGGGTCAAAAATGGGTCAAAAACGCGTTTTTCCAAAAATGATCCTGGACCATTTATGATGCTCAAACAAGTGGTTTTAGCCCATTTTGAGCCCGTGGCGACGCGTTTTGGCTCGTGGAACATCCCAAAATGCCTTGAAATGGGGCCGTTTTGGGACCAAAAATGGGTCAAAAATGGGTCAAAAACGCGTTTTTCCAAAAGTGATCCCGGACCATTTGGGATGCTCAAACAAGTGTTTTTAGCCCGTTTTGAGCCCGTTTTGACCGAGTTTAGCCCGTTCCACCACATGTATGCACCACTTTGTGCCCTTCGCATGTACCTTAGAGCCGTGTGGTGGAGCCACCTAGAGTTGGGAGAGGGGTGTAGATTGGAGGATACATATATATATATATATATATATATATATATATATATATATATATTACTACACCCCTCTCCCCTTAAATCTAGCTAACAAGCAACAACAAGCAAGCAAGCAAGCACGTCACCATTCCGTTTTGGCCATTGCCCCTTCCCAACACCTCGGGCCTGACTCTACTTTAGCCATCCTAGAGCCTAGGTGGTGCCCTTGCCAAATCCAAGTTTTGAGCCAGAAACTCACCGGTGGCGGCCCGGGGCGTGGGCGCCAAGTTGGGAGGTGCCCTCCCAGATCTGCGCAGTTTTGGGCCAAAAACAGCCATTTTTCGACCAAAACAGCCCTAGTAAGGGTTCAAAACAGCCAAACGAAGGGAAACGGCTGCTACACTCCACGTGCGGCTTAACTTTCTCGTGACCAAGGGACCTTTGGTGCCCTCTAACTCCACGATATGTCCGAGAAACGGCCCAAAAAGGCGCCAAAAAGCCCCAAAAAGTGCGCCATGTGCACCAGCACCCCGAAACCAAGAACGGGCCGTATCTTGGGCTACGTGGCCCAAAATCCGATTCCGAGGGCACCTAGTCCACCCGCAACCCCCCACTTTTTGTGGTTTCCAAGCCTCAGAATTGCCCAATGAGACACGTAGACCCCCGTACCAGTGGTCACTTGGTGCAGCCGGAGGGCCGGCCAGCCCACGCACAGTGGGGGCCAACGGTGGGTCCACCAGGGTCCCCGGGGCGAAAAAAAACATTTTTTCCAAAGTTGTTCCTAGACCACTTGGGATGCTCAAACAAGTGTTTTTAGGCCGTTTTGAGCCCGTGGTGGCGCGTTTTGGGCCATGGAGAATCCCAAAATGCCTTGGAAATGAGCCGTTTTGGGACCAAAAATGGGTCAAAAATGGGTCAAAAACGCGTTTTTCCAAAAGTGATCCTAGACCATTTGGGATGCTCAAACAAGTGGTTTTAGCCCATTTTGAGCCCGTGGCGACGGAGTTTGGCTCATGGAAAATCCCAAAATGCCTTGAAAATGGGCCATTTTGGGACCAAAAATGGGTCAAAAATGGGTCAAAAACGCGTTTTTCCAAAAGTGATCCTAGACCATTTGGGATGCTCAAACAAGTGTTTTTAGCACATTTTGAGCCCGTCCTGACCGAGTTTAGCCCCTTCCACCACATGTATGCACCACTTTGTGCCCTTCGCACGTACCTTGGAGCCGTGTGGTGGAGCCACCTAGAGTTGGGAGAGGGGTGTAGATTAGAGGATATATATATGTATATATATATATATATATATATATATATATATATATATATATATATATATATTTGAAAATGTACGGTTGCATTCCGAGGAAAGTGTAGGTGGAGTGTGGATAAAGGCACAATTCCAAAACTTGTTTTTAGCGTAAGTTGCACCCGAGTGGTTCTGACAATTTGCTAATGACCAATGGCTGGTAGTGTCGATGGCGGGGACATCTAGTTCGACCTACCAACCAATTGATGCCGAATATTTACTTTCTATCTAAATAAAGTAAATTCATTCTAACATAAAAAGTTTTCTAATTAAATTAAGTATAATGTAATTATATCATAACTAGCGTAAAATTAAATTCTAAATGGAAAAAAAATTTATACTCAAGTTTCTATGGCTTGAAAAAAGTATCGCCGTAGCTTTAGATCAAAAAATAGGAGAAAAGACAAATCCTATCACAAAATACTTTTTCTGGCCAAGAAAAGACGCCTGGGAAGAATTAAGGCTAGAATTACAAAAAAACTCTTGGATATCACAAAATGAAGCAATAATTTTATTAAACAAAACTACCGAAATAATAAATTATTGGCAAGAAAAAATTGAAATGAATCCTAAAAATTTAACAAAAATAAGAGAAAAATTTCCCGAATGTTTATTTATTGGACACAATTGAAATCCCTATTATGCTAAAAACTTAAGTTTATCCTAAAATAAACTTAAAGCTTATTACTAAAATCAAGAACAATCACCAACTAGACTTTGTTACACCAGGCAAATGAAGTCGTGAGCACCAAGCATTCCAAGTGTCCCAACCTACAGGGCTGTTGGGCAATCAACACCAAGGAGTACTGGTTGGGCACCTTGAGGCCGGGAATCTTCATAATCTGCCATAAAAGGACGCCGTCACACATGGCATATGTACTGTAGGTTTGGCCAGTGTAGTGCCCTGCGGTGACCCCATGGATTGACAACAAGGCAACAAGGACCTTTCATTAGACCGACTTGCCTGTTCTATGTTGCACAATGTCTTAGTTCATACTAAATGTTTATTGATGACCCGCCCAAGGACCTCTCGGCATTAGAATGAAGCACTACTTACAAAATGACAATGGCACAAGAATACGTCGTCTACCCTCTTAAGCACCAATGACAACTTGCAACGTCGTTCAACACACGTAGTAAAACGCAAATTACTCGAGACACAAAGGCAACAATGAAACTGAATCTTGCGCATTTCAAAGGGTATTGACATTTTGATAGATATCATACCCAGGGCAACTGACATTGCCACAATGCACCACAAAACATGCAAGTCGCCTATCAACATATTTTTTCAAACTTTCTTCAATCAAAATATTCTCTTCCAACGATTTTCTTCTTCCACACAAGGGATGCCCTTTGAGAATGCTTTCTGCACGCTGCAGGCGCCGTAGGAACCGCCTAAATGGGGCTCTATGAACAATGATGCTGACGGGGCAAACATCTCGGCCCATGAGCAATATACACGTGATCAGAAAGGAGGCGCTCCATGTGTGCAAGCAGCACTGCAATGGCGTAGCCACAACTTGTGTCCCTCCCAAGAAACAGGTCCAACATGTCCATAGGAAGGGTGGCGAGCAAAAGTGAAACAATACACAGGGTCCTGCATGTCTCCCATATCTAGGAATCCCCGTGAGCAACGACCAATGATATATAGGGGGCAGTCGTGGGATGAGGCTCCATGAAGCAAGAGGGCTTCACTACACAAGTGAACAAAAGAGCCCCCCCCACCCCCCCGCAAAAAAGCCTGAATTCGACCGCATGGTACGAACCGCCCAACACATCTACGGCAAATCGCCCGGTCCCAGAAATACAACAATAAATCTCTGAGAAATATGTTCAAGGATCGGTGGAAACCCGTCCCCGGCAGGCAGAATGGGTCTTGGGTAGGAGTGGCGGAAGGTATCGCATGATCCAATGGTCGTTGGTGATGCTGGGCAAGAGGGGGCTCCATAAGGCGACGAAAGTTGTTGCTGGTGACTGAAAATCTAGTTTCCTTAGGGACCAACCAATGTCATAGCAAGAGCTTTGCACCATGGAGGTAGCCCGTGGAAAAAAAAGTATTCCGTACCTTGCATGCATACAACCGTAAGCGCAAAGGAGATTAGGAGTTACATTGTGTCTGCCCAGGTGGGGCAGCTACCTCGCCAATTGGTAGGATTCATGGCCTACATGGGCCATGCACCAAAAGGGGAGGGGGCTGGCATGGGCCACATGGCAGCCGCAGGGGAAGGTGTCGGGTAGGCTGGCAGGTATGGCGGGGCTGAAATTGGAGATGAGTAGGACCCGAACCCGGCCAGCCCCTTGCCCGCAAACTGGCGCTTGTCTTGCAGGGCCTCCATCATGATCCACGTCACGCAAGCCGCCAACAAGGCACTGCCAACAATCAGCCCACAGTAGATGGCGGTGATGATCGTAACGCCCTCTTCATACCCTGTCAGTTGGGACACTACGAAGGTCGTGGACGTGACCCCATCCAAGACTGCGAAGATGCTCTCCACCATGATGTTGAAGGCGTACGCAGTGATCCACAGCAACACCACAAGGCTAAAGATCAGTGGAGTCCTGGTTCTTCGGAAGGCTCCCCACACTCCAACCAGCACAGCGACAAGTGCAAAGACAGCCAACACGACAGGGTCTGGGGAAGGGGAGTAAACAGCCGGTTTTGGGAGACCATTGTTCCCATTCATTAGGCAACCCACGGTCAATACGACCAAGGCTAGGGCGGCAATGAACCCATTGCAAGCGAACAACACGTATCTGCACAATTCAATCGGCTTCTCAACGGGCACCCCGAGGATGCGACATGGGTCAGAAAGATCCCGGTCCACGCCATGTTCCTCCGCTTCATCCCATGATTGCATTCTTTCACTGTAGTAATATGCAGCCCAAATGACCAATAGACTCAAGGCCCAATTGATCCAGTTGAATGCCAACTCTGCTGTCACGAAGCCCTTGTCTTGGCATGGTAGTCTTGCACTTGCTGCTGCATTGCCACAATTATAATCCAGGTTCTTTTCGGCCCAAGCCACGGCGGCCACCCAAGTGGCATAAAGATTGACCACAAAGAACGCGAAGACGGCGGTGATGATGAGCACCCCGCGCATGCTGAACTTCACTCCCACAAACATCAAGATGCCGATGAAGAACTGCACAAACGCAACAGTGAAGTTCCAGGTCTTGGTGCTGGGGTTTTGTGGATTCTCCTGTGCCTCGCTCACCCCAAGAAGACCCGCACCACAGAGAATGTACAAGATGCCCAGGATGTAGCAAATGAGCTGGACTTGCTTCATTGAGAGCTTGATGAACTTGTTATTACGCTGCACTGCGTGTAGGCCCGCCCCCATCTCGGACTCCTCTTGGATAGACTCGCCCACCCTCCAAACCAAATAGGTGCAAACAAGACCAAGCGCCGCAACACAGATGCCAAACGCTTGCATGGATACACTGGGGAGGTACTGAGGGCCAAAGTACCCAGCGATGGTGAAGAGGACGGCTGCTGCGAAGATCAGTAGACCACGGTCCCTCGTGGCGAGGCCGATGACAGTGGCTGCGAGGCCGATGCCGAGCATGACCGCGCCCGCAATTGTGAATGCGTTGTTTGTGCGAATGTACGCCGCAAAAGGCCCGACATCATCGTTGGTTTCGAAGAAAACAAGCATTCCGGTTGCCAAGCCGACAAGAGCAATGACAGCTATAGCGGCAACCGCGGACCACACTTTGGTGGAGACCCGCGAACTCACGGCACCACTAGGCTTGGCATCGGCTGGAGCAAACCCGGTGTTTGATATGTAGGGTGGTGCATAAGATACAGGGTACCCAAAAGAATAATCACCGTAGCCATTCATTTGCATGAAGTGGTGTGGCCTGTGGGATGGAAATGAGGCACAACAGAGTACATACCTTAGTGGGATAGGAAGGAGTGACGGAGGAAAGTGAAAGTGGTGGGAGCGAGATTGGGCAACGAATGGAGGGAAGAAAAGAGGAAGGAGGAAGGGGTCCTCTTCTAGGGAGAAAATTTCAGTGGCACTGTCTAATACTAATTGCACCATTGAATCACACTTCCCCGAATCTGATTTCCTTAACCGGACCAGTTGATTTCTTCATGGTGGGGAAGAACACAGCCACATCACTGCTTGAGGCTAAGTGTTTGCACTGCGTGCACACTGCGTGGGCACAGCGTGCATATTGCGCACGCAGAGGCTGGGATACTCACCCAAGAATACATGTCACCTGTTTACTAGAGGGAAGACTAAAAGGTGTCAATACCATAGGGTTGGCCAGGGGTCCATCGATACTTCTGGTTGTAGTTATAACCAACAGCATCGTCGAAGAAGAGCTGTCCGGTCCTAGTGTCGACTCGCCAACAGAGTACATACCTTAGTGGGATAGGAAGGAGTGATGGAGGAAAGTGAAAGTGGTGGGAGCGAGATTGGGCAACGAATGGAGGGAAGAAAAGAGGAAGGAGGAAGGGGTCCTCTTCTAGGGAGAAAATTTCAGTGGCACTGTCTAATACTAATTGCACCATTGAATCACACTTCCCCAAATCTGATTTCCTTAACCGGACCAGTTGATTTCTTCATGGTGGGGAAGAACACAGCCACATCACTGCTTGAGGCTAAGTGTTTGCACTGCGTGGGCACTGCGTGGGCACAGCGTGCATATTGCGCACGCAGAGGCTGGGATACTCACCCAAGAATACCTGTCACCTGTTTACTAGGGGGAAGACTGAAAGGTGTCAATACCATAGGGTTGGCCAGGTGTCCATCAATACTTCTGGTTGTAGTTATAACCAACAGCATCGTCGAAGAAGAACTGTCCGGTCCTGGTGTCGACTCGCCACCATCGAGTATCGGCGATCGAGAGCCTTCGAGCAACGATGCTCACGTTGACTTCTCTGCAGTTGTGGACGTGGCCATACCCATCGATGATCTTGAGCATCTTGGTTCGAGAATCACCTTGAAGTCGACCAAGGTTTTGGTGCCACATCCTAAATGCTTGGGAAGCCAAAAAAACCCTGGGACGGAACCAAAAACTTGTGAAAAGGGGCCAAAACTAGGGTTCGAGTATTTGCCAACATCCAAAACTTCGCAGTGCGTGCATGGCATTCCCTGAGTGGCTCATGTGTTGCGCCCCCCCAGCCCACGCACCTCCCACCCTTCACGAAGCAGGGAAGCATTTAACCGGTTGCATAAACGTGGGTTTCTTGGGGTCCCATAAGTGGACAAGCAATGAATGGCGACATAAGCCCTGCCACCTCAAAGAACAGGAAAGCATCCAAATGTCTTTCTTCCCCTGCTATCCCCACAGTCCCCAAAGAGGGGAGACATCGATAGGGCTACATAACTCTTGCCATCTAGGGGACTGCAAAGTGGGAGGGCATCAAAATGGCCATCTATACCCAAAGAATAGTCGCTGAAGCCATTCATCTTCATGAAGTGGTGTGGCATAAGGGATCGGAATGAGGTACAACAGAGAACACACCTTATTGGAATGGGAAGATGGGTTTTCAAGGTGTCAAAGGAGCGGTTTATGCTGACCAGGTCTGCGAGCATTTGAGAGGGTCCAAGACGGATACCACAGCCCCCAAAGAGGGGACACATCGATAGGGCTACATAACTCTTGCCATCTAGGGGACTGCAAAGTGGGAGGGCATCAAAATGGCCATCTATGCTCACGGGGATTCCTAGATATGGGAGACATGCAGGACCCTGTGTATTGTTTCACTTTTGCTCGCCACCCTTCCTATGGACATGTTGGACCTGTTTCTTGGGAGGGACACAAGTTGTGGCTACGCCATTGCAGTGCTGCTTGCACACATGGAGCGCCTCCTTTCTGATCACGTGTATATTGCTCATGGGCCGAGATGTTTGCCCCGTCAGCATCATTGTTCATAGAGCCCCATTTAGGCGGTTCCTACGGCGCCTGCAGCGTGCAGAAAGCATTCTCAAAGGGCATCCCTTGTGTGGAAGAAGAAAATCGTTGGAAGAGAATATTTTGATTGAAGAAAGTTTGAAAAAATATGTTGATAGGCGACTTGCATGTTTTGTGGTGCATTGTGGCAATGTCAGTTGCCCTGGGTATGATATCTATCAAAATGTCAATACCCTTTGAAATGCGCAAGATTCAGTTTCATTGTTGCCTTTGTGTCTCGAGTAATTTGCGTTTTACTACGTGTGTTGAACGACGTTGCAAGTTGTCATTGGTGCTTAAGAGGGCAGATGACGTATTCTTGTGCCATTGTCATTTGTAAGTAGTGCTTCATTCTAATGCCGAGAGGTCCTTGGGCGGGTCATCAATAAACATTTAGTATGAACTAAGACATTGTGCAACATAGAACAGGCAAGTCGGTCTAATGAAAGGTCCTTGTTGCCTTGTTGTCAATCCATTGGGCACCGCAGGGCACTGCACTGGCCAAACCTACAGTACATATGCCATGTGTGACGGCGTCCTTTTATGGCAGATTGTGAAGATTCCCGGCCTCAAGGTGCCCAACCAGTACTCCTTGGTGTTGATTGCCCAACAACCCTGTGGGTTGGGACACTTGGAATGCTTGGTCACTGCTCGGCATAAATTGGTTGGTAGGTCGAACTAGATGTCCCTACCATCGACACTGCCAGCCATTGGTCATTAACAAACCACTCGGGCGCAACTTACGCTAAAAAACAGTTTTGGAATTGTGCCTTTTTCCACACCCCACCTACACTTTCCTCGGAATGCAACCATACATGTTCAAAGAAAATATAACCTGCAAGTTTTGTGTGTGCATCCAAGCATTTTTGTCATTACATGCCAAGCAACGCGATGACATGTGGCCTTTCAAAAGATTTCATTTTACCCTCAACAAAATTTGGTTCCCAATTGCTCTCCCCTGTCCGCTAATATCCCAAGTACATGGGGTTGCATTGGAATCCGAGACCCCACCCCCGGGGTCCTACGGGACAATCATCAACTTTTTTTTCACTCTTCGTTACAACCCAAATGCCTTGTCTCAAACCCTCTCTTGGAGTGCACTTTGCAACCCACATCACCGTTGCTATCCGTCTTGGACCCTCTCAAATGCTCGCAGACCTGGTCAGCATAAACCGCCTCTTTGACACCTTGAAAACCCATCTTCCCATTCCAATAAGGTGTGTTCTCTGTTGTACCTCATTCCGATCCCATATGCCACACCACTTCATTAAGATGAATGGCTTCCGCGACTATTCTTTGGGTATAGATGGCCATTTTGATGCCCTCCCACTTTGCAGTCCCCTAGATGGCAAGAGTTATGTAGCCCTATCGATGTCTCCCCTCTTTGGGGACTGTGGGGATAGCAGGGGAAGAAGGACATTTGGATGCTTTCCTGTTCTTTGAGGTGGCAGGGCTTATGTTGCCATTCATTGCTTTTCCACTTCCCCCCCCCCCCCTTGCGCAAGCACGGCCTTGTCTAAGCACGAAGACCCCGTGTGATCGTTGTTTTGATGGGTTTTTCTGACCACGGTTTTTATGGTCAGAAATTCATTGTTTCGTGATTGTGCGCTGATTGTACAGGGAAAGAAGGGCTGGTTCATGTTTGTGATGGTTCCTCTTGCTCACAACAACATTCTGATTGGTACTGCAACCCAATGGTAATTGTTTTGCTGTGGTTTTTAGCCATGAAAAATAATGCTATCGCTGGCTTGGGTGTTACATACATCCGATCCACTGGTGAGCATGCACCTGCCACCATCGTTGGTCCTTCTACGCGGTTGGAAAGGGTTTCTATTCCGTACCCGTTGATGGGCAGTAAGAACATGAGGACCATGCTGAATTTTGCCTACACGTTGTGTTCTAGTGCCATGTTTGTGGATGATGTGCTTGGTGTCGGGTGCGGGCAGGTTTTCTGTGTGCAGTGTCTCTTTGTGTTGCGCGTCGCGCACAAGCACGGGCTTGTCTAAGCACGGGGACCCCGTGTGACCGTTGTTTTTCTGACCTTGGCCGTGCTTGCGCAAGGGGGGTTTGGTTTGGTTTGGGTCAAGGCCTGTGCCGGACGCCCTGGCCCACAGTCAGCACTCGCCTTTGTGCCGACACGACTGGGCTAGGCGAATCGCGGTTGTCCGGTCCCAAGGCCTGCCGGACTGTTGACCGCCCCCGTACCCCGTGGTGGCACACACGGGAGGGAGATGCCGCCGTGCCTGTGTGTGTGGCGCGCACGGGGCAGGTGGGTGGGGCGTGCATGCTGGTGGCGCTTGTAGGGCATGACGGGTCACACGGCTGCGCCGCGCCTGGCCCTGCTCGCTTGCGCCTGCGTGTGGGGGGTTGTGTGATGCCTGGTGCTCCAGGCCCCGGCAGGGAGGCCATGGGAGCCTGACGCTGAGCCCGCCGGGGGAGTGTTCGGTCTGGACACGCCGCCTCCCGGTCATTGACATGCTGCCAGCGGCCCCACGACTGCATGAGGCACGGGGGCGCGCTCCCTGGGCGCACGACTGGGGGGGTCCACACCTCCTGACTGCCCAAGGCACTGGTGGTGTTGTCGTGGACTGGACCCTCCGCCCACGGCGTTGAGGGACGGCATGGGGAGGGGCTCCAGGGCGCGCCGAGCGCTGCCCTGCCCTGGAGCCTGCCCGGGCTCGGGGCCTGGGTGGCGGTGCTACTGCCCGCGTAAACGGGGGGGCCCAGAGGGCACACCACCCGAGTGACCGCTCCGTAAGGAAGGGGGGGGGGGGGGCAGGGGTCGGCAGGTGGCTGTCTGGCCTCCAGGGGTCGCCCACAACTGAACTGGAGTGCACGGGGCTGTGCTGGCCTGGGCGTCTGTGATGAAGTTGGAGGGGCACGCGCACACCTGGAGGTTCCCTGGGCAGGCCGCTCAAGGGATACCCACAGCAGTCAATCTGCGAGCCCTGCACAGCCTCCACTTTTTGGGCCCTGAGGGCGCCGACTCCGTGCACCCCTCCCGTCGGGGGCGCAGGCGGGGGGGGGGGGGGGGGGTAGTGGTGGTTGGGTCTACCTGCTCACGTGTTTGGAAGAGGAGGACCACCTGCTGGGTTACCATGCGGGTCCCAGATCCCAACATACTCGTCGTTCGGCGTCTGCTCCCTGTCCATGTGGGGAGGGACCTTGATCCCCATGTGACGGCCTGCAGTGAGTGCGAGGGTGCGAGGGCATGCGGGGGGGGGGGGGGTGCTGGGCCTGCTTTCGGTCCGGCCCCATTTCTGTTGGGGGGGGTAGGGGCAGCAAAAGGTCTGCTCCCCTGTTTCCTGGTCCCCAAGGGGAACCAGCCCACGGCCTGCACCCTCGCTTTGTGGTGGCTGAAATTTGGGCCGACAGAGTGCGCAAGGGGGGGGAGGGTATGGGACCCCAAGAAACCCACGTTTATGCAACCGGTTAAATGCTTCCCTGCTTCGTGAAGGGTGGGAGGTGCGTGGGCTGGGTGGGCGCAACACATGAGCCACTCAGGGAATGCCATGCACGCACTGCGAAGTTTTGGATGTTGGCAAATACTCGAACCCTAGTTTTGGCCCCTTTTCACAAGTTTTTGGTTCCGTCCCAGGGTTTTTTTGGCTTCCCAAGCATTTAGGATGTGGCACCAAAACCTTGGTCGACTTCAAGGTGATTCTCGAACCGAGATGCTCAAGATCATCGATGGGTATGGCCACGTCCACAACTGCAGAGAAGTCAACGTGAGCGTCGTTGCTCGAAGGCTCTCGATCGCCGATACTCGATGGTGGCGAGTCGACACCAGGACCGGACAGGTCTTCTTCGACGATGCTGTTGGTTATAACTACAACCAGAAGTAATGATGGACACCTGGCCAACCCTATGGTATTGACACCTTTCAGTCTTCCCCCTAGTAAACAGGTGACAGGTATTCTTGGGTGAGTATCCCAGCCTCTGCGTGCGGAAAATGCACGTAGTGCCCACACAGTGCGAACGCAGTGCAAACACTTAGCCTCAAGCAGTGATGTGGCTGTGTTCTTCCCCACCATGAAGAAATCAACTGGTCCGGTTAAGGAAATCAGATTCGGGGAAGTGTGATTCAATGGTGCAATTAGTATTAGACAGTGCCACTGAAATTTTCTCCCTAGAAGAGGACCCCTTCCTCCTTCCTCTTTTCTTCCCTCCATTCGTTGCCCAATCTCGCTCCCACCACTTTCACTTTCCTCCGTCACTCCTTCCTATCCCACTAAGGTATGTACTCTGTTGTGCCTCATTTCCATCCCACAGGCCACACCACTTCATGCAAATGAATGGCTACGGTGATTATTCTTTTGGGTACCCTGTATCTTATGCACCACCCTACATATCAAACACCGGGTTTGCTCCGGCCGATGCCAAGCCTAGTGGTGCCGTGAGTTCGCGGCTCTCCACCAAAGTGTGGTCCGCGGTTGCCGCTATAGCTGTCATTGCTCTTGTCGGCTTGGCAACCGGAATGCTTGTTTTCTTCGAAACCAACGATGATGTCGGGCCTTTTGCGGCGTACATTCGCACAAACAACGCATTCACAATTGCGGGCGCGGTCATGCTCGGCATCGGCCTCGCAGCCACTGTCATCGGCCTCGCCACGAGGGACCGTGGTCTACTGATCTTTGCAGCAGCCGTCCTCTTCACCATCGCTGGGTACTTTGGCCCTCAGTACCTCCCCAGTGCATCCATGCAAGCGTTTGGCATCTGTGTTGCGGCGCTTGGTCTTGTTTGCACCTATTTGGTTTGGAGGGTGGGCGAGTCTATCCAAGAGGAGTCCGAGATGGGGGCGGGCCTACACACAGTGCAGCGTAATAACAAGTTCATCAAGCTCTCAATGAAGCAAGTCCAGCTCATTTGCTACATCCTGGGCATCTTGTACATTCTCTGTGGTGCGGGTCTTCTTGGGGTGAGCGAGGCACAGGAGAATCCACAAAACCCTAGCACCAAGACCTGGAACTTCACTGTTGCGTTTGTGCAGTTCTTCATCGGCATCTTGATGTTTGTGGGAGTGAAGTTCAGCATGCGCGGGGTGCTCATCATCACCGCCGTCTTCGCGTTCTTTGTGGTCAATCTTTATGCCACTTGGGTGGCCGCCGTGGCTTGGGCCGAAAAGAACCTGGACTACAATTGTGGCAATGCAGCAGCAAGTGCAAGACTGCCATGCCAAGACAAGGGCTTCGTGACAGCAGAGTTGGCATTCAACTGGATCAATTGGGCCTTGAGTCTATTGGTCATTTGGGCTGCATATTACTACAGTGAAAGAATGCAATCATGGGATGAAGCGGAGGAACATGGCGTGGACCGGGATCTTTCTGACCCATGTCGCATCCTCGGGGTGCCCGTTGAGAAGCCGATTGAATTGTGCAGATACGTGTTGTTCGCTTGCAATGGGTTCATTGCCACCCTAGCCTTGGTCGTATTGACCGTGGGTTGCCTAATGAATGGGAACAATGGTCTCCCAAAACCGGCTGTTTACTCCCCTTCCCCAGACCCTGTCGTGTTGGCTGTCTTTGCACTTGTCGCTGTGCTGGTTGGAGTGTGGGGAGCCTTCCGAAGAACCAGGACTCCACTGATCTTTAGCCTTGTGGTGTTGCTGTGGATCACTGTGTACGCCTTCAACATCATGGTGCAGAGCATCTTCGCAGTCTTGGATGGGGTCACGTCCACGACCTTCGTAGTGTCCCAACTGACAGGGTATGAAGAGGGCGTTACGATCATCACCGCCATCTACTGTGGGCTGATTGTTGGCAGTGCCTTCTTGGCGGCTTGCGTGACGTGGATCATGATGGAGGCCGTGCAAGACAAGCGCCAGTTTGCGGGCAAGGGGCTGGCTGGGTTCGGGTCCTACTCATCTCCAATTTCAGCCCCGCCATACCTGCCAGCCTACCCGACACCTTCCCCTGCGGCTGCCATGTGGCCCATGCCAGCCCCCTCCCCTTTTGGTGCATGGCCCATGTAGGCCATGAATCCTACCAATTGGCGAGGTAGCTGCCCCACCTGGGCAGACACAATGTAACTCCTAATCTCCTTTGCGCTTACGGTTGTATGCATGCAAGGTACGGAATACTTTTTTTTCCACGGGCTACCTCCATGGTGCAAAGCTCTTGCTATGACATTGGTTGGTCCCTAAGGAAACTAGATTTTCAGTCACCAGCAACAACTTTCGTCGCCTTATGGAGCCCCCTCTTGCCCAGCATCACCAACGACCATTGGATCATGCGATACCTTCCGCCACTCCTACCCAAGACCCATTCTGCCTGCCGGGGACAGGTTTCCACCGATCCTTGAACATATTTCTCAGAGATTTATTGCTGTATTTCTGGGACCGGGCGATTTGCCGTAGATGTGTTGGGCGGTTCGTACCATGCGGTCGAATTCAGGCTTTTTTGCGGGGGGGTGGGGGGGGCTCTTTTGTTCACTTGTGTAGTGAAGCCCTCTTGCTTCATGGAGCCTCATCCCACGACTGCCCCCTATACATCATTGGTCGTTGCTCACGGGGATTCCTAGATATGGGAGACATGCAGGACCCTGTGTATTGTTTCACTTTTGCTCGCCACCCTTCCTATGGACATGTTGGACCTGTTTCTTGGGAGGGACACAAGTTGTGGCTACGCCATTGCAGTGCTGCTTGCACACATGGAGCGCCTCCTTTCTGATCACGTGTATATTGCTCATGGGCCGAGATGTTTGCCCCGTCAGCATCATTGTTCATAGAGCCCCATTTAGGCGGTTCCTACGGCGCCTGCAGCGTGCAGAAAGCATTCTCAAAGGGCATCCCTTGTGTGGAAGAAGAAAATCGTTGGAAGAGAATATTTTGATTGAAGAAAGTTTGAAAAAATATGTTGATAGGCGACTTGCATGTTTTGTGGTGCATTGTGGCAATGTCAGTTGCCCTGGGTATGATATCTATCAAAATGTCAATACCCTTTGAAATGCGCAAGATTCAGTTTCATTGTTGCCTTTGTGTCTCGAGTAATTTGCGTTTTACTACGTGTGTTGAACGACGTTGCAAGTTGTCATTGGTGCTTAAGAGGGCAGATGACGTATTCTTGTGCCATTGTCATTTGTAAGTAGTGCTTCATTCTAATGCCGAGAGGTCCTTGGGCGGGTCATCAATAAACATTTAGTATGAACTAAGACATTGTGCAACATAGAACAGGCAAGTCGGTCTAATGAAAGGTCCTTGTTGCCTTGTTGTCAATCCATTGGGCACCGCAGGGCACTGCACTGGCCAAACCTACAGTACATATGCCATGTGTGACGGCGTCCTTCTATGGCAGATTGTGAAGATTCCCGGCCTCAAGGTGCCCAACCAGTACTCCTTGGTGTTGATTGCCCAACAACCCTGTGGGTTGGGACACTTGGAATGCTTGGTCACTGCTCGGCATCAATTGGTTGGTAGGTCGAACTAGATGTCCCTGCCATCGACACTACCAGCCATTGGTCATTAACAAACCACTCGGGCGCAACTTACGCTAAAAAACAGTTTTGGAATTGTGCCTTTTTCCACACCCCACCTACACTTTCCTCGGAATGCAACCATACATGTTCAAAGAAAATATAACCTGCAAGTTTTGTGTGTGCATCCAAGCATTTTTGTCATTACATGCCAAGCAACGCGATGACATGTGGCCTTTCAACAGATTTCATTTTACCCTCAACAAAATTTGGTTCCCAATTGCTCTCCCCCATCCGCTAATATCCCAAGTACATGGGGTTGCATTGGAATCCGAGACCCCACCCCCGGGGTCCTACGGGACAATCATCAACTTTTTTTTCACTCTTCGTTACAACCCAAATGCCTTGTCTCAAACCCTCTCTTGGAGTGCACTTTGCAACCCACATCACCGTTGCTATCCGTCTTGGAGCCTCTCAAATGCTCGCAGACCTGGTCAGCATAAACCGCCTCTTTGACACCTTGAAAACCCATCTTCCCATTCCAATAAGGTGTGTTGTCTGTTGTACCTCATTCCGATCCCATATGCCACACCACTTCATTAAGATGAATGGCTTCAGCGACTATTCTTTGGGTATATAGGGGGCAGTCGTGGGATGAGGCTCCATGAAGCAAGAGGGCTTCACTACACAAGTGAACAAAAGAGCCCCCCCCCACCCCCCCGCAAAAAAGCCTGAATTCGACCGCATGGTACGAACCGCCCAACACATCTACGGCAAATCGCCCGGTCCCAGAAATACAACAATAAATCTCTGAGAAATATGTTCAAGGATCGGTGGAAACCTGTCCCCGGCAGGCAGAATGGGTCTTGGGTAGGAGTGGCGGAAGGTATCGCATGATCCAATGGTCGTTGGTGATGCTGGGCAAGAGGGGGCTCCATAAGGCGACGAAAGTTGTTGCTGGTGACTGAAAATCTAGTTTCCTTAGGGACCAACCAATGTCATAGCAAGAGCTTTGCACCATGGAGGTAGCCCGTGGAAAAAAAAGTATTCCGTACCTTGCATGCATACAACTGTAAGCGCAAAGGAGATTAGGAGTTACATTGTGTCTGCCCAGGTGGGGCAGCTACCTCGCCAATTGGTAGGATTCATGGCCTACATGGGCCATGCACCAGAAGGGGAGGGGGCTGGCATGGGCCACATGGCAGCCGCAGGGGAAGGTGTCGGGTAGGCTGGCAGGTATGGCGGGGCTGAAATTGGAGATGAGTAGGACCCGAACCCAGCCAGCCCCTTGCCCGCAAACTGGCGCTTGTCTTGCAGGGCCTCCATCATGATCCACGTCACGCAAGCCGCCAACAAGGCACTGCCAACAATCAGCCCACAGTAGATGGCGGTGATGATCGTAACGCCCTCTTCATACCCTGTCAGTTGGGACACTACGAAGGTCGTGGACGTGACCCCATCCAAGACTGCGAAGATGCTCTGCACCATGATGTTGAAGGCGTACGCAGTGATCCACAGCAACACCACAAGGCTAAAGATCAGCGGAGTCCTGGTTCTTCGGAAGGCTCCCCACACTCCAACCAGGGGAAGGGGAGTAAACAGCCGGTTTTGGGAGACCATTGTTCCCATTCATTAGGCAACCCACGGTCAATACGACCAAGGCTAGGGTGGCAATGAACCCATTGCAAGCGAACAACACGTATCGGCACAATTCAATCGGCTTCTCAACGGGCACCCCGAGGATGCGACATGGGTCAGAAAGATCCCGGTCCACGCCATGTTCCTCCGCTTCATCCCATGATTGCATTCTTTCACTGTAGTAATATGCAGCCCAGATGACCAATAGACTCAAGGCCCAATTGATCCAGTTGAATGCCAACTCTGCTGTCACGAAGCCCTTGTCTTCGCATGGCAGTCTTGCACTTGCTGCTGCATTGCCACAATTGTGGTCCAGGTTCTTTTCGGCCCAAGCCACGGCGGCCACCCAAGTGGCATAAAGATTGACCACAAAGAACGCGAAGACGGCGGTGATGATGAGCACCCCGCGCATGCTGAACTTCACTCCCACAAACATCAAGATGCCGATGAAGAACTGCAGAAACGCAACAGTGAAGTTCCAGGTCTTGGTGCTGGGGTTTTGTGGATTCTCCTGTGCCTCGCTCACCCCAAGAAGACCCGCACCACAGAGAATGTACAAGATGCCCAGGATGTAGCAAATGAGCTGGACTTGCTTCATTGAGAGCTTGATGAACTTGATGAACTTGATGAACATCTCGGACTCCTCTTGGATATACTCGCCCACCCTCCAAACCAAATAGGTGCAAACAAGACCAAGCGCCGCAACACAGATGCCAAACGCTTGCATGGATGCACTGGGGAGGTACTGAGGGCCAAAGTACCCAGCGATGGTGAAGAGGACGGCTGCTGCGAAGATCAGTAGACCACGGTCCCTCGTGGCGAGGCCGATGACAGTGGCTGCGAGGCCGATGCCGAGCATGACCGCGCCCGCATTGGTGAATGCGTTGTTTGTGCGAATGTACGCCGCAAAAGGCCCGACATCATCGTTGGTTTCGAAGAAAACAAGCATTCCGGTTGCCAAGCCGAAAAGAGCAATGACAGCTATAGCGGCAACCGCGGACCACACTTTGGTGGAGAGCCGCGAACTCACGGCACCACTAGGCTTGGCATCGGCCGGAGCAAACCCGGTGTTTGATATGTAGGGTGGTGCATAAGATACAGGGTACCCAAAAGAATAATCACCGTAGCCATTCATTTGCATGAAGTGGTGTGGCCTGTGGGATGGAAATTGAGGCACAACAGAGTACATACCTTAGTGGGATAGGAAGGAGTGACGGAGGAAAGTGAAAGTGGTGGGAGCGAGATTGGGCAACGAATGGAGGGAAGAAAAGAGGAAGGAGGAAGGGGTCCTCTTCTAGGGAGAAAATTTCAGTGGCACTGTCTAATACTAATTGCACCATTGAATCACACTTCCCCGAATCTGATTTCCTTAACCGGACCAGTTGATTTCTTCATGGTGGGGAAGAACACAGCCACATCACTGCTTGAGGCTAAGTGTTTGCACTGCGTGCACACTGCGTGGGCACAGCGTGCATATTGCGCACGCAGAGGCTGGGATACTCACCCAAGAATACCTGTCACCTGTTTACTAGGGGGAAGACTGAAAGGTGTCAATACCATAGGGTTGGCCAGGTGTCCATCGATACTTCTGGTTGTAGTTATAACCAACAGCATCGTCGAAGAAGACCTGTCCGGTCCTAGTGTCGACTCGCCAACAGAGTACATACCTTAGTGGGATAGGAAGGAGTGACGGAGGAAAGTGAAAGTGGTGGGAGCGAGATTGGGCAAGGAATGGAGGGAAGATAAGAGGGAGCGAGGAAGGGGTCCTCTTCTAGGGAGAAAATTTCAGTGGCACTGTCTAATACTAATTGCACCATTGAATCACACTTCCCCGAATCTGATTTCCTTAACCGGACCAGTTGATTTCTTCATGGTGGGGAAGAACACAGCCACATCACTGCTTGAGGCTAAGTGTTTGCACTGCGTGCACACTGCGTGGGCACAGCGTGCATATTGCGCACGCAGAGGCTGGGATACTCACCCAAGAATACATGTCACCTGTTTGCTAGGGGGAAGACTGAAAGGTGTCAATACCATAGGGTTGGCCAGGTGTCCATCGATACTTCTGGTTGTAGTTATAACCAACAGCATCGTCGAAGAAGACCTGTCCGGTCCTAGTGTCGACTCGCCAACAGAGTACATACCTTAGTGGGATAGGAAGGAGTGACGGAGGAAAGTGAAAGTGGTGGGAGCGAGATTGGGCAAGGAATGGAGGGAAGATAAGAGGGAGCGAGGAAGGGGTCCTCTTCTAGGGAGAAAATTTCAGTGGCACTGTCTAATACTATTTGCACCATTGAATCACACTTCCCCAAATCTGATTTCCTTAACCGGACCAGTTGATTTCTTCATGGTGGGGAAGAACACAGCCACATCACTGCTTGATGGCTCATGTGTTGCGCCCCCCCAGCGCACAAGTGGGCAGATTGGCTACGTAACCCCTGCCATCTTGGGGATCCCCAACGCTTCAGAGCGGGGAACCAAATCAGATGTGGCCCAAAAGTCGGCCTGTTGGCTGCATAACCCCTGCCATCTTGGGGATCCCTACGCTCCAGAGCGGGGAACAAAATCAGATGTGGCCCACAAGTGGGCAGATTGGCTACATAACCCCTGCCATCTTCGGGGTCCCCTACGCGTCACAGCGGGTAACAAAATCAGATGTGGCCCACAAATGGGCAGATTGGCTATATAACCCCTGCCATCTTGGGGATCCCTACGCGTCAGAGTGGGTAACAAAATCAGATGTGCCCCACAAGTGGGCAGATTGGCTGCATACCCCCTGCCATCTTGGGGGTCCCCTGTGCTTCAGAGCGGGTAACAAAATCAGATGTGGCCCACAAGTGGGCAGATTGGCTACATAACCCCTGCCATCTTGGGGATCCCTACGCGTCAGAGTGGGTAACAAAATCAGATGTGCCCCACAAGTGGGCAGATTGGCTACATACCCCCTGCCATCTTGGGGGTCCCCTACGCTTCCGAGCGGGTAACAAAATCAGATGTGGCCCACAAGTGGGCAGATTGGCTACATAACCCCTGCCATCTTGGGGATCCCTACGCGTCAGAGTGGGTAACAAAATCAGATGTGCCCGACAAGTGGGCAGATTGGCTACATAACCCCTGCCATCTTGGGGATCACCTACGCTTTAGAGCGGGGGACAAAATCACATATGGCCCACAATTGGGCAGATTGCCTACATAACCCCTACCATCTTGTGGGTCCCCAACGCTTCTGAGCGGGGAACAAAATCACATGTGGCCCACAAGTGGGCAGATTGGCTACATAACCCCTGCCATCTTGGGGGTCCCCTACGCTTCAGAGCAAGGAACAAAATCAGATGTGGCCCACAAGTGGGCATATTGGCTACAGAACCCTTGCCATCTTGGGGATCCCGTACGATCCAAATGGGGGAACAAAATCAGATGTCCCACAAAATTCCGCATGTTGGCTGCATAGCCCGTGCCATCTTGGGGCTCCCCTATGCTTCTAATGGGAGGACAAAATCATCGGTGGCCCCGAATTGGGCAGAATGGCCACATAACCCCTGCTATCTTGGGGGTCCACAACACATTAGAGCGGGGAATAAAATCACCTGTGCCCCACAATTGGACAGATCGGCTAGATAACCCCTGCTATCTTGGTGATTCCCAATGCTTCAGAGCGGGGGACAACATCAAATGCGCCCCAAAATTCTGCATATTGGCTACATAGCCCTGCTATACTGCGGGGTCCAAGCCGCTTCAGAGCGGAGGACAAAATCATAAATGACCCACAATTGGGCAGATTGGCTACATAACCTCTACTGTTTTGGGGATCCCCGACACTTCAGAGCGGCGGACAAAATCAGAAGTGGCCCACAATTGGGCAGATTGGCTACATAACCCCTGCTATCTAGGGGGTCCAAGACGCTTCTAAGCGGAGGACAAATCATCATTGGCCCACAATTGCGCAGATTGGCTACATAACCCCTGCCGTATAGGGGGTCCCCTACACTTTAGAGCGTGGGACAAAATCAGAAGTGGCCCAAAGCTGGGCAGTTTGGTTACATAATCTGTGCTTTCTTGGGGATCCCCAAAGGTACACAACGGGCGACAAAATCAGAAGTGGACCACAATTTGGTTGATTGGCCGCATAACCCCTGCCATCTTGGGGGTCCCCTACGCTCCAAAGCGGGGGATACAATCAGATGTGCCCCAAAAGTACCCCTGCTATCTAGGGGGTCCACGACGCTTCTAAGCGGAGGACAAAATCATCAGTGGCCCATGATTGGGCAGGTTGGCTGGATAACCTCTGCCGTATGGGAGTCCCCTACGCTTCATAGCGGGGGGCACAATCCCATAAGTTAGCACATCCGCTTCATAACCCTTGCTGTTTTGGGGATCCAGAGCACTTCAGAGCGGGGGACGAAATCAAAGGTGACCCGAATTTGGGCAGATTGGCTACATACCCCCGGCGATCTTGGGGTTCCCCTACACTTCAGAGCGGGGAGGGAAAATCACAGGTGGCCCACAGATGGGCAGATTGGCTACATAAACCCTGCTATCTAGGGGGTCCAAGATGCTTCTAAGCGGAGAACAAAATCATCATTGGCCCACATTTGTGTAGATTGCAAGTGGCCCACAATTGGGCAACTTTGCTACATCTCCCTTGCCAGGTTGGGGGTCCCTTACGCTTAAAAGCGGGGGACAAAACCGGAAACGCCCCACAATTGGGCAGATTGGCTACATTACCTCTGCTAGCCTGGGGATCCCCGATGTTTCAGAGCATCAGATGTGCCCCAAAATTCCTCATAGTAGCTACATAACGCCTGTTATCTTAAAGCTCCGAGACGCTTCTAAGCGGAAGACAAAATACTCCAAAGCGAGGGGCAAAATCACATGTGCCCCAAAATGCCGCATATTGGCTACATAACCCCTCCTACCTTGGGGGTCCAAGACACTTCGAAGCGGATGAGAAAATAATCAGTGGCCCACAATTGGGCAGATTGGCTACATAATCACCGCCGCATGGGGGGTCTCCTACGCTTCACAGTGGGGGACAAAATCATCAGTGGCCCACAACCGCGCAGAATGGCTACATAATCCCAACCATCTTGGCGGCCCCCAACTCTTCGGAAGGGGGGACAAAATAAGATGTGGCCCACCATTGGGCAGATTGGCTACATAACCCATGCCATCTTGGGGGTCCCCTACGCTTCAGAGCAGTGCGGGGCCATGAGGCAACGGAAACTGGGCTCGCATACGCCCCCGTGTCACAGGCGCATGGTCATAACCACATTGTTCAGTGTGTTTCTTGCTGCACTGCAGCGCAGACCAGTTCTGTACCACACCAGGTGGTTGCTGACTGTACTTTGGCTTTGGTCCTCTGGACACTGAGGTCAGCTCGCACCCACCACCCTCCCACAGTGCCGGTTAGTCTCTAACCCTTGCCCTGCAGGTCGTGCCCCTGTCAAGCACTTGCTCTCTGGCACGTGAGGACGTGTCGTACCCGAACCTCGGGGGCGCAATGGCGCCTTTGGTGGCGCAAAGGCGTCTCAACATTTCAACAAAAGCTCCGGTTGTCAAACACCTCAACAGTTCATTGCTGTACTGTGTGTGGCGCTTACCTTTTCAGCACCACACCATGTGTGCACAAGCCGCCCACATTTTCGTGCCCACTCGCATCCAACGCCGTCTCATGGGCCGCATTCTCGCGGCCCTTGCCATGCTTCGGCTTTCCAACACGTAACGACGTGTCCCGCCTGTGCTCCGGGGGCGCAATGGCGCCCTGTTATTTCACCATTATACTGCTCTGTGCTGCCTTGGCGTCCCATACACCGTGGTCAGCTCGAACCCACCACCCTCCCTTTGCGCCGGTTAGCCCCCGACTCTTGCTCTGTGGGTCTCTCTCCCACTCTCTCCCTCTCCTTCTCTCCTGCTTTCTCCCCTGCGCCCCAACCTCTCTCTCTCTCCTCTCCGTTCCATTCCCACTGCGTCCCACTCTCTCTCTCTCTCTCTCTCCCTCTCGCATAAAAAAGGGGTTTTCGGGACGTTCGGTGTATCACTATCCCCCCCGGGGTTCGAACCATCCTCCGCAGGACAGAAGAGGTGCGGTTAATCCACTGGGCTATGACGATTGGGCATCTGCACCATTTGCTCCAATGTGTCCCCCTACGTGTCACCCCCTGTCATGCGTATCTTCTTTCGCATGGGGTTGTGCTCAGCAGCGTGTAGAGCAACCGGACAGCGTCCCCGGGTACCCGGTCCGCCTGCCTGAAGAGCGTTCTTTGGAACAGCCTCAAGAGGTCCGCTCGGCCCGCCAGCCACACATGCATGCAGTCTCCAGTTCTGCTCACTGAGGAGGGCACCGCTCTGTGTCCCTCTGCCGTCGGACAGTGGAGGATCGCCTCCCACTGGAACGGGTGCCACTTGCCTGCACTTTTGGGTCGCCACTGGACCTGCATGTTCGCCAGAGCCTGAGTCTTTAGGGTCCAGTTGATCTGGACCATCACCGAGTAGAGCTCCTGATTGCTCATCAGCAATGGTTCCCCATGATTGTCCACAATCTCACAGTGCATCCTGGTGCTGTGTGGTTGGTCCAGTCGGAGCCAGATCTGCTGATTGCGGGCCCAGGCCATTGTGGTCAGCTCTGCCTCGACTGCTCGCGAGCAGTGCGGGGGGGCCATGAGGCAACGGAAACTGGGTTCGCATACGCCCCCGTGTCACAGGCGCATGGTCATAACCACATTGTTCAATGTCATGCTTGCTGCACTGCAGCGTAGACCAGTTCTGTACCACACCAAGTACTGTGCATTGGCTCTGCTCCTTTGAACAGTGAGGTCAGCTCGCACCCACCACCCACCCACAGTGCCGGTTAGACTCTAACCCTTGCCCTGCAGGTCGTGCCCCTGCCTTGCACTCTTTCCCTGGCACGTAAGGACGTGTCGTTGTCGTGCCCCAGGGGCGCAAAGGCGCCTGTGTTGGTGCAAAGGCGTCTCAACACTTCAGCATGTGCTCGGGCTGTCAGGTGTCTCAACAGTTCATTGCTGTACCGTGTGTGGCGTCTACCTTTATCGCTCGACACCATTCACGCGCATGCTGTCCACTTTTTCTTGCCCATTGGCTTCCAGCTGCCTCACGTGGGCCGCACTCTCGCAGCCCCAGTCATGCTTCGGCTGTTCAACACGTGACGACGTGTCGAGCCTGTGGCTCAGGGGCGCTACGGCGCCCTGCTTTTTCATTTCTTGACTGTTGCGTGCTGTCTTGGCGTCCCATTTACCCTGGTCAGCTCGAACCCACCACCCTCCCTTTGCGCCGGTTAGCCCCGGTCTCTTGCTCTGTGGGTCTCTCTCCTACTCTCTCCCTCCCAATCTCTCTTGCTCTCTCCTGCTATATCTCTCCTGTTGCTCCCCTCTGTTCCTTTCCCACTGTGCTCTACCCTCTCTCTCTCTCTTTCTCTCTCTCTCTCTCTCTCTCTCGCGCCCAAAAAAAAAGGGGGGTTCGGGTCGTTCGATGCATCTCTATCCCCCCCGGGGTTGGAACCATCCTCCACGGGACAGAAGAGGTGTGGTGTATCCACTGAGCCACGACGATGGGGTATCTGCACCATGCGCTCCAATCTTCTTCTCCTTTGTGTCACCCCCTGTCATGCGTATCTTCTTTCGCATGGGGGTGTGTTCAGCAGCGTGTAGAGGAACCGCACAGCGTCCCTGGGTACCGGGTCTGCCTGCCTGAAGAGCGTTCTTTGGAACAATCGCGAGCAGTGCGGGGCTGGGGGGGGGTTAGGTCCACAACTAGGGACTTTGGCCATATAAAGCTTGCTATCTTGGCGATCCCCAAGTCTTCAGAGCGGGGGGGCAAACCATCAGTGCCCCACAATTGGGTAGATTGGGTGCATGGTATGGGGGGTGCCCTACGCTTCAGAGCGGGACACAAAATCTTAACTGGCCCACAATTATGCACATTGGCTGCGTAACCCCTGCTGTCTTGGGGATCCCCAACGCTTTAGAGCGGGGGAGAAATGAGATGTGGCCCACAGTTGGGCAAATTGGCTATGTAACCCTTACCATCTTCGGGGTCCCTTACACTTCATTGCCTGAGACAAACTCATTTGAGGCCCAAAATTGGGCAGATCAGCTATATAATAGTTCTTGCCTTGGGCAATGCCAACGCTTTAGGGTGAGGGAGGAAATCAGAAGTGGCCCACAAGACTGCACATCAACTATAGTACCCCTGCGGCTTTGAGGATTCCCAACGCTTCAAAGCGGGGGACGAAATCACATGTGGCCCACAATTGATCTGCCCAAATCCGATGGGCGGGTGGGCGGGCTTCCCCAGGCAAAATTTCAAAAACAATCTGGAACAAACAAGACAGACAAATAGTACCGCAGTTAGCAAAGCAAACAGTCGTTTTACGAACAAAGCAAAACACAATTCAGGCATATTGTGGTTCCTCACTGCTTATTTTTGTTCACTCGCACAGGGGCAAAACCATAGCACCTCTCATGACCTTGCTTCCCAAAAAATCAGGACAGTGGGTCAGCCGACCCCAGTGCCACTGCATCCAGGTTACAGGCTGCTCCTCGACGTCCTTTAGGGAAACCCAAGACCCAGACTGGGGAGGGGACCCCTGGGAACGATTGTAAAGCCATGTGGCGGTCTGCAGCCCCCTCACAGGCATCCTGCACACGCCCCTTCGACTCCGAGTCCACCCTGGAAAGACTGTCCGCCAGGTTCAGGTCCCCCGGGACAAATTCTAGATACACCGAGCCTTCCAGGCGCTGGAGCAAGTAAAACAACCTCCGCAGATGCCTGATTTGGCGTCTCATCCCCGCACTTGCCCGCAGGGAGGCGACCTGTTCCAAAGCTGAGGAATTATCCCCTATAAGACGCCACACAGGCCAACCCACCCTGATGCAGAGCCGAACCCCACGAGCCAGAGCCTCAACATCGGCCTCATGCTGCGTGCGAACCCCGGGGGAGCAGGGGAACACACGGCCACCCAGAGCTGGGCCCCAAACCCTGACTTTGAATTTGTTAACATCAAAGGCGGCATCCACATACAGGATCCCCCCCCCCCACATATGCTAAGGGGAAGTAATACCTGTGGTTTCTAGGCCCTGTAGGAAAGCAGGAGGCAGTGCAGGAGGCTCTGGATCAAGGACAGGGGGCAGTTCTGAAGCCAATTTGCCCCCCACTGACAGTGGACCCACCAGCCACTCAGAAAGGGGGCGAACCCCACTGTCGGGCGTAAGCTCCATATAAATCGGCCAAGGATCCTACGGGCGTGCTTGCGGGTAAGGGGCGGGACCGCAGCCCGGATCCAGGGGCCAAGCAAAGCAGCCCCCCCCTGCCCTTTTGGGAAGACCCCCGCACCATCCCCCGAAAACACCAACCATTTCCCCAACCACTGAATCTCAGGCACCGGCTCTAAGACACTTTTAGTGGTGATAACAGCCCCCGCCCTGCGCAAAGCATCGCTCAGGCGTTGCGCCACCAACCCCACTCTGGCCTTACCATACCCAATCACCAGGAAATCGTCTAAATAGTGCCGGACCATGACACCACTGGTGTCCACACACCCTGTCACAAAAGCAAGCACGTACTAGCATATGACCGGCGAAAAACGCCAACCAAAAGGCAGGCAAGAAAAAGCGTAAGATCTTCCATCGATGCGCACTCTAAAGCTGTTTTTATAAGGCTCTGGCAAAGTCAATGACCAAAAGGCGTTGGTAAGGTCAATGTGACAAGCCAGGAGGGGAGCACCCGGTTCCGCCAAAAGACGCAAACTGTCAAGCTCACGCAGGAAGGGGTCGTTCAGGTGGCCCGGACAGTGGGACCCCGGCGAGAGCCTAGGGAGGCCCATGCTGTGGGCCTGTATAAGGAAGGCAAGATCCTCCACCGAGGGCAGACTAAAACGTGGCGGACCAAAATGGTGGCACTTATTTAGGCGCACCAAATGCACAATCATGGACGCCTTCACGGCATTCTTGGGGATGGGGAACAAGTAGCCGTTGGGCCCCAAGGGACCCCCCCCCCCCATCAGCACATTGCCGGAGGACCCCGTCCCTGACCAAGGCACGCGCCATAATGAGGCCTTCAGGGGAGATCTCCGGCATCTCTCCCAAATCACGAGCCGTCACGTCTTGAAAATCGAGTGGGGCAAGGAAATCCCACAAAAACTCGGGGATGGGGATATTTCCCACCGGCCCCAGCCCCCTATCCAACACAGAAGGGTCGAGGCTAAGGACGAGAGTAATTGGGGAGGTGGATTCCCGTAACACACAAGACCATACATCCCCCCCGCAAGGAGTCCAAGGCTACAATCAACTGGTCATTTACATCCACCATACCCAGGTCTCTGGCTACCCTCCCCCCTTGCATGAACAGGAAACGGATGCGGCCCTAAGAAATTTCGTCCAACCAACCCTGTCCTCGTTCCGACCGGATCAGGCTCTCCACAGCCCTCTCCCGGGGGCATTCATCGTTTACCGGCGCCGCCGGCTGCACGTCGGGCCAGCGTCGTCAGGTGCTTGGCTCCGAGACCCGCAGTGGTTCCGGGCCGTGTCCTCCATGTCGTGAAACCTCTTGGCCGTCCTTGGAACCGTCCACCACCTCGAGTTTGTCCTGGGGGTTTCGCTCCTCCATCGGCTCCACGCTGCGGCGGGGGACCCATCTCCAGGTCCTGTTCCTCATCGACGTCGATGGGGCTCTCTTTCGAAGTGACTGGGGCGTCCTGTGATCCGCTGGCAGCCCTACCCCGTGCCGGCATCGGGTCCACGGACCACGTGCCTCCGGGAAGCTCGATGACCGCTGGGGCTCCCGCCTCCGTGGCTCCTGCCGCAACCGTGCGTCGAGATTTTTGGCCTCTTCTCTCCTGGCGCCGGGCGCTGACCGTCCGCTATCCTGCGGCGTTTTCCTTCTCGGCCCCACCATCTCCTCGGGTGGATTGTGTCCTCTTGGTCTCCGTCGGGGACGTTCAGACTATCTCGTCATTTTCAAAGAGCTCCACGAGGCTGGCCGGCCACAAGTCCCTGATATCGGTTTTTCTCCAACGGATTCCTTCAGTGGCTGGCCAAGGCAGTCACGTAGTCTGCACACATTCAAATTCGTCGGGGGGAGACGCATACAAGTGAGCAATTATGATGCTATGCCATCTGCCCCACCACAGGAGGTGCCGCCACGGCAGTCCCAACCAACGGAGGTAGGTCGCGCCTGCTCGCCTCAAGGCATGCCACTTGGCCTCTCCTCTACTTGTCCCCTGCAAGAGCTTGGCCATACCCATTTCAAGGTCCGCCGCTCGTCCCGACACTGGCGCCTCACCAGGGGTGATCCTGCGGAGCCATGATGCCTAGGCCTGTGCGCACGGTCCTAGGCGCCTCGTGACTTGGCGATGGTCTCGTTTGATCCCCTGGTACGTGATCCCCACCTTGGAGATGTTCAATTGGCGAAGGGATGATATTTCCCTCAACTTGCATAGCGTGGCGAAGGACACGACCGCTGCGGCATAAATTTTCCACTCCCCCAGCCTGGAGCATGATTCGGCCATAAGCTGGAGGAGATCGGGCCCCCCGAACTGTCGCTGCCCCGGGGATTCCACCGCCGCCTTGGAAATCCTCCATAGCCTGTCCCACTGTAAGGGGGGGATCCACCCCCAGGTAGCCACTGCTTTGAGGGCGGATATGCATCCTCTGGCTGCTGCCGCTTTCTGGCCCTGGGCAAACATGGGGAGGAGGACCTTTTGCGCCAACGCCCGCATGTCCCCCGGTTGGACAGCGCCCCCGAACTGGGCAAATCGCCGAAGGTGGCTCGTGTAGGTTCTCCTTGTCGACGGTCTCCACGTTGAAACCAGGCAGGTCGCTGGGCACTCCGTGGGGTCGGTCTCACCCAAGATTTGCCATGCATCCACCACTGCCGGCCAGTCGATGATGTCGTGGGAAGCCACAGGGGTGGGCGCCAGCACAGGTCCCCCTTTTCGGAAGCGGTCCAGCCGTTGTAGCATTGATGTCGCGTCCGCCGGCTGGGCCGCCAGGTCCCGTCATTCCAGTCTGGGGCAATTCCATACCCAGTGCCTCTCGATGGACCTATGACCTTTGCATGTCTTACAGGGCCCCACTGGGGCGGAGTCCGATCGCACCCACTCCCCTTTATGGACCTCGAAGTACTCAACCCCATCCACCATTTTGAAACGACGTCGCATGACCTTTTTGAGGCGTGCCCCCGCCTTACTCAGGCCTGTGGTGAAGTCGGGGCCCGCTGATGCCTGTTTAGATGATGTAGAGTCTGACTCATATTTCTCCTTGTAACAGTGGACGGAGGACCAGACCAATAGCCACAAAGACTCCACCATGAGCACCGCAGAGCTATTCAGGAACAACACCGGGGGGGGGGGGGGTGCCTGAGCTTCCATCCATGGGGGCGTCTCTTGCTGAATCTCCAGACCCCACCACCTCAATCCATACCGTTGTGTCCTTCTTTTGATCGTCCGAGAGGCTGAAGAGGAGGGGCTTCTGCGCCTCGTCATCCCACTTGGGGGTCATTCTCATGGCGTCCAGCCGCAGGGCCTCCTTGAGGATCGCGCATTTGAGGTACCCCCCCCCCCCCCTTGTCTAAGCTACGCCCTTGTCCAAGCTACAGTAGGCGTAGGGACCGTATTAATTTGGTACCTAATTTTAATTCGGTACCAAATTTAGTGCAACCACATAAGACATGGGTTTGACGAATTTGCTGGGTACATAGGGTCATGTACACATTTGTTGTGAGTGTTTGCCCACTTGAACCCACATAACTCTGATTTTGGGGGTATTTGTGCATTATATTCCCCCTTCTTGCACTAGCTCACCATGCAATCTTCTCTTTTTGAACCCGGACGCCCGGTTATTTTCACACGTTCCACCGGTGAGGGTGTGGATGCCACAATGAAGGGACCATCGGAGAAGGGGGACCAGTTTGCGGTGTTGGAGTACATGAAGGCTGGGCAGGTGGTCACACACCCCTGTGCCCCCCTTTGAAAGATTGAGTTCTTCATTCGGTCCCGCTCCCCTTCCCCGGAACCAACCTCACCACCACCTTCGCCGGTTGCTGAAGTTCCGGCTGAACCGGAGGTGGTTGCGCAACCTTGTCCAAGGCCAAGGCACACCACAAAGGGTGTGAACCTGAATTTCCATGTTTCAATCGCTTTCTTGTGTTTGCATGCCTTTGGGAACATGGGTGGAGGTTGAGGTGCACTCATACTATGCGCTCATTTACGTGTGTGTCGGTAGTTGTATATGTCGCGCGCAAGCTACGCCCGTGTCCAAGCTACAGTAGGCGTAGGGACCGTATTAATTTGGTACTTTGGCGTAGCTTAGACAAGGGGGGGGGGGGTAGTACAGGACCCTGGTGACCCTCAATGGGTGGTTCCATACCAGGGCCAGGTCATGTAACTCCTTGAGGCACAGGGGTGGCACAGACTTCTCCGATCGCGTGGAGGCCTCCGAGAGACTGTTGACTTCCTCCGTTAGGGACTTGATCAGGGCAGCCTGCCCCTCCACCCTCCCTGCTTTGCCTCACCCTGTATCCACACCAAACAATCCACAAATTGAGTGGCCCCTTGAGTCAGGGATACAAACTCACAATCCAGAAATCCCCTTGAACGGAGGTTGTTAGATCAAGTGCTGCCGCGGGCACCATATACCACCCTATTTTGGGGTCATTCGCGTAGCATACCCCAAAGTATGATATCGGGCATCCAACCCCTTGCAAAATCATCATTTTGGGAGACAAAATGATCCCCCAATGAATTTTCCGATTTTGACCCCACCACCCCCCGGTGCCACGGTGCCACTTTTTTGGGAGGGGTGGGGGTGTGGGGGTTTCAAAACTTTTTGGCGTATTCTAGCCACTGTGTGTCGATTGAGACCCAGGTGTTCATAAACTTTTTTCTTGTACATGGCCCCCCTAACCAATGGCGGGGTCTCGGGTCCAACTTGGGGTATCCCCCCATGGGACCCTGCTGGTGAGGATATCAGATATCTGACCCCTTGTAAAATCATCACTTTGGGACGGAAAATGATACCCCAATGAATTTTTCCATTTTGAAGCCCCTATCCCCCGGTACCTGGGTGCCCCATTTTCGAGGGGTGGGGGGTGGGGGATCAAACCTTCTTTGTATATTGTGGCCGCTGTGTGTGGATCTGGACCTGGGTCCCGAACACCTTTTTTCTGAGATACGAACCCCCAAACCCATGGCCATGTTATCCAGATTTGGGCGCTTTATGCCAAGCATTGGGGACCCCAAGATGTCAGGGGTTAGGACATGTACCATGGCCAATGCACTTCGGATGAAGAAAAAGCTTGGAAGCAACAGCATGTGAAACCACACCACAGCTTGCTGCAAACAGACACATTCTCACACAACGACAAATCAGCCAAGTCAGCTAAAACATATTTCGTTATCTTTCTGTATCGCGTACCACACCAAGTTGACAACCATGTCATTGAAAACTCAGAATTGTTTGACTATTTTGCAAGGATGAACACCATTGTTCAGTGGTTATATGAGTTGCTAGTGGGTCTGCAAATGTCGCAAATCGCTTTGCTGAGAATGATCAAATCCCCAGGGATATTAGACACTGTTTTCTTTTTCAAACCGCCGCCGATTCCAATGCGTTTTTGGAAGCATCGCTGAAGAAACCCGAAGCAGAATGCCCCTGCCCCCCAAATAAGCGCTTGGGATTTATCTAGTGCCTGCTCCGGAATGTCCCCGGGGATTTTTGGCAGCGACGCTTGCTCAATCGGCAGGCAGTAGAGCGAGCAAGGTAAGTGGGTTTTCGGGAAAAGGTGCATCTGTACTTCTTCTTTAGTACTCTTTAAACTCTAGGGTCACTCAAAAAATGGAGAAAAAAGAAAAAAAAGAAACGGTACATCTGCATTTCTGGCCCGCTAACCCAAAAAACATCAAACACCACGAATTTATTTCAGGATGCTGATTGGGGTAGTCCTATGGAAGCCCATACAGGTGATGACGATAGAGATGATATGCCAGCGAAAGGGAGACGGCAATGGTTATGAAGCCAAACTGCCCCCTTGTGGGCCAACGCTGACTTTGTGCCTCGCTCTGAAGCGCCGGGCACCCCCAAACAGCAGGGGTTATGTAGCCAAGCTGCCTCTTGTGGGCCACTCCTGATTTATCCCCCACCCTGAAGCTTTGGGCAACCCCCCCCCCCCCCCCCCCGTCGGCCCAAATTTCAGCCACCACAAAGCGAGGGTGCAGGCGGTGGGCTGGTTCCATGTTGGGGACCAGGAAACAGGGGAGCGGACCTTTAAACACGGGAGCGGATCTTTTGCTGGCCACCCCCTCCCCAACAGAAGAGGGACCGAGAGGGTGACAGGCCCAACACGCCCCCCCCCCCCCCCGGGCCCCAGCACATCCTTCGCATCCTTGCTGCAGGCTGGCACATGGCGAGCGAGGCCCCTCCCCTCACGGAAGGGGGGAGGGCGCTGGAGGATGAGAACTTGGGACCTGGGACCTGCATGGTAACCCAGCAGGTGGTCCTCCTTTCCCGAACAAGTGGAGAGCGAACAGGTAGACTCCCCCTCCCCTAGGACCCCCTTGGCTGAGTCAGATGGCCCTGGACAGGGGGCCTCCACCACCAGGGACCGCCACCCCCTGGCGAAGTTGCCCCCCCCCCCCCCATGTCCACCCCCCCCCCTGTCCACCCCCCCCCCAAGGGGGGAACCGTCACTTGGCCCATGAACAATAAGAAATCAATAGGAAATCACAGGCGCCGAAGAAAATTTTTAGTTGGGTTATACTAGAATTGGCTGGTCGGGAGTGGTGTACGGTTCCCCCCCCCCAGGGGGGGAACCGTCACTTGGTGACGGTTCCCCCCGGGGTGGGGGGGAACCGTGTACCCTGGGGGGGGGGCTGGACATGGGGGGGGCGGGGTATCTGGATGGGGCAGCCCTACCACTGCTAGACCAAGTGGAAGAAATAGGGGTGGCCAGCCACGGTCTCCAGGAGAGCCTGGCTTCGGAACAGAGGGGTGGGGTTCTGTTCGGGTACCCCTGAGTACGAGTGGCCTGAGGCCCGGCGTCTCAGCCCCCTAACGGGACAGCATGTATGTGTGGGACGGTCCGTCAGGATCCTCCATGGTTCTCACGGTCACAAGGGGTCTTGTGGACCTGTGGGTTAATCAGCCCAGTTGTCCCGAGTGGCTTGGAGCCCATGGATGCACACCAGAGGAGAATGTGGCCTGTGGCTCACCTAGTCAGGTTAGTCCTCCGTGAGGGTAGCAAGGGACCCTTTGAGAGGGGGCTTGTGACCCTTAGCCTGTGGCTCAGGAGTGTTTGGACAGGGTCCAAGCCTCACTGTGTGAGGATCTACAGTGGAACCAGTCCAATATGAGGATTGCCCTGTCATAATCCTGCATGTTCTTGGCATCCACCCCGGCGGTCACATCCATTGGACCCTCCCTGTCCAGTGGCAGCCACCATGAAGAGACATAGTTAGGATAAGGCCCCCTGGATGTTTCACGCGTCTATCGCGAAGGCGGCAGTGGCACCACGCCTCTGGCCTTGCGGACCCGAAGAGGCAACTAGGATCCTCCAAGCGTACGTGGTAGCATGGCCCGGCGTGGCCTGGCATGGAGGGGTCCTGGAAGAAGGGTCCAACCCAACACCCAAAACCCAAAACCCAAAACGGGTGCAGGGGTTATGTAGCCAAGTTGCCCATTTATGAGCCACTTCCGATTTTGTCCCCCGCTCTAGCATCTAGACGGCAAGGGTTACGTTTACGTGGCCAATCTGCCCACTTCCCGGTGCCCTCAGATTTTGTCTCTCGCTCTGAAGCATTGGGAACACCCTAGATAGCAGTGGTTATGTAGGCAATCTGCCCACTTGATGACGACCTCTGATTCTATCCCCATCATTGAAGCGTTGGGGACCCCCCTCACGGTAGGGGTCATGTAGCCATTTTGTCCATGGCCCATTTGTGACCCACTGCTGATTTTTTCCCCCGTTGTTAATGTGTTAGGGAACCCCCGAGATGTCTTGGGTCACATGGCTAATGTCCCCAATTGTTTCCCATTTTGTCCCCCGCTCTTATGCAAGATAGCTGGGTTGTGAATTCAATTTGCCCACTTGTTGGCGACCTTTGATTCGCTCCCCATGTTTGAAGCGTTGGGGAGCCCCCTCATGGCAGGGGTCATGTAGCCAATTTGTCCAAGGCCCATTTGTGAGCCATTGCTGCTTTTTTCCCTTGTTGTAAAGCGTTGGGGAACCCCCGAGACGTCAAGCGTCATATAGCCAATCTGCTCAATTGTGGGCCACTTCTCATTTTGTCCCCTGTTGTGCAACGCTTTGCACCCCCAAGATGGCAGGGGCTACATAGCCAATGGCACCAATTGTGCGCTAGTGGTGATTTTGCGCACCGCTATGAAGCGGTAGGGACCCTCCAAACGGCAGGGGTCATGCAACGTATGTGCCCAATGTTGGGCCACTTCTGATTTTGTCCCCCGCTTCGAAGCGCGGGGGACCCCCTAAACGGCGCAGGTAATGTAGGCAACCGATTGCGCCCCTCCTGTTTTTATCCCCTACTTTGTAGCGTTAGGGACCCCCTAGGCGCCCAGGGTTACGTAGCCAATTTGCCCAATTGTGGGCCACATCTGATTTTGTCCCCCGCTCTAAAGCGTTGCGGACACACTAGACGACAAGGGCTATGTAGCCAATCTGCCCGATTGTGGGCCACTTCTGATTTTGTCCCACGCTGTGAAGTGTAGGGGACCCCAAAGACGTCACGGGTTATGTATCCCATCTGCCCAAATGTGGGCATCATGTGATTCTGTCGCCTGCTCCGAAGCGTTGGCGGTCCCCAAAACGGCAAGGGTTATGTTGCCAATTTGCCCAATTGTAGGCCACCGATGATTTGTCACCCGCTTTGAAGACTTGGGGATCCCCAAGATAGCAGGGGTTATATGGCTGAAGTGCCTAATTGTGGGCCAAATCTAATTCTTTGCCCCCCCCCCCCCCCTTCCCCCCCGCCGCTCTGAAGCATAGGGGACCTGCAAGATGGTAGGTATTATATAGCCAATCTGCCCAGATGTGGGCCACATCTTATTTTATCCCCCAAAACCCAAAACCCAAAACCCAAAACCTAAACCCCCGGCAGCAGGGGTTATGTAGCCAATCTGCACACGTCTGGGTCACATCTGATTTTGTCCCCTTCTTTGAAGCGTCGGGGACTCCCAGACTGCGGAGATCACTTACCCAATCTGCCCACTTGTGGGCCACTACTGCTCCCCCGCTCTAAAGCGTTGGGGAGCCCCCAGATGGCAGGGGTTATGTAGCCAATCCAGCCACTTGTGGGCCACATGTGATTTTGTCCCCCGCTCTGATGCGTTGAGGACCCCCATTTGGTGGCGATTATGTAGCCAATCTCCCCACTTGTGGGACACTTATGATTTTGTCCCCTGCTATGAAGCGTTGGGTACAACGCTAACGGCAAGGGTTATGCAGCTAATCTGTCCTCTTGTGGGTCAGTGCTGATTTGGTCCCTGCTCTGAAGTGTTGGGACGACCCCCAAGACAGCAGGGGTTATGTGGCCGATCTACCCAATTGTGGGCCGCTGCTGATTTTGTCCCCCGCTATGAAGCATAGGGGACTGCCAAGATGGCAAGCATTGTGGAGCCAATTTCGCCACATCTGATTTTGTCCCCCACTCCAAAGCGTAGGGGATCCCCAAGACAGAAGGATTAATGTAGCTGATCTGCCCATTTTTGGGCTTTTTCCAGATTTTGTCCCCTGCCTTCGACTGTTAGCTTTGCTAACTGGGGTTTTATTTGCCTGTCTTATTTGTTCCAGATTGTTTTTTAAATTTTGTCTTGGGAAGATGGCAGAGTGCATGGAATTTCAGGATTACCTCCAGGCCGCAGTGCACGACTCTGTGCGAGAGGGGACCCCAGCAGCATCCTGGGCTAAGGCAAAAATGAGGTTAAGCAAGTCCCTTCGCCATCTGGGGGATTCGGGTTCGCAATGGCTCCAGACATTTGCCAGTGCCTCAGGATTTGGAGGGACAGAGGATGCTCTCATTGAAAACCTCATTGGATACACGCTGACAGAGCAGGTCCAAATAAACATGACCACGGGAGCCTTTGAGAAAATCAGGGTACAGTCCGAAACTGTCAACAAAGCGTCGGACCTTGCCTTGCTGAGCTTGTTGAGTCGAAAATGGTCATGGGTGAGAAATGGGCCCAAAGGATGCCCAGTGCACGCCTGGCGCGCTTACACTCCCCAAACATCCCGAACAGGCGGGCGTCTGATGATTGAGACAAACTCAGGAGCTTGAGGGAAGAGAACAGAGGGACCGGCCCTAAGCCCTGCCCACTTTTGATGGCATGGCAGCAAATCAAAGCACAGGTTGGGGTCAGACTGAGGGCGCTGGGGCTCGTCCTGTGGGGGCGTGATAATACAATGTGGCGATGGGCTTGAGGGTTACCGGGCAGTACAGGGGATGGGGCTCTGCCCTCTGGATTGCGCCTTTTCAGTCGCAGGGGCAGCAGCACATCGCGTGTCTCTGTTCTGCTGTCCGAGAAATTTGACTCGAAAGATGGTGGGAGATGTCAGGGGGAAGAGTACCGAAGCATCTGCTGACCATTGAGGCCTCAGGGTGGTCATGGGGGTCGGGCCGGTTCTGCGGTCACCCACCCTTCAACCATCGGTCGAAAAAGGAGACGGGAGGTGTGGGGCAGGAGGGGGGAAAGCAGGGAACGGGGCAGGGGTAGCATAAATAATGAATAATCGGCCAGTCGGCGGATCATCACCACGGAGGGTGGGGGGTTAAAACCCCCTTGCGCAACAAGTACTTTGCGCCCACTGGGGGGTTGGGGGCAGACGCGCCACTAGCGTCTGCCAGCTCAGACATGATCAGGTGGAGCAGGGTCCTACTGAGCCACACGCTGGACACAGCACGTTCCTACTGAGTTCTGGTGGTGCATGGGGCGGGTACTACTAAGTGGCCATTGATACGGGGCCAATTCCTACTGAGAACCAGTTTCCCTGGCAGACGCTAATGGCATGCCTGGGTGGGGGAGGAGGGGCGCAGTTGTGTGGATCAGCGTAAAATGGTGGTCCCCCTGATGCTCGCAATCATGAGTTGACGGAGGCTGGCAAACCCAGAGGCTCCACAGCTCCTCCCAACGAAGGGGCATGCCCAGAGCCCGGTACCACCGACGCTGAAGTCAGCCAATAGAATACACCGCGCGAAATCGTCGTGTCCGCACCGATTGCGGACACCGCCGCTCCGGTGCGGTCCTCTGGTCGAAACCAGACCATGTCGTCCATCTACAGACTCTACGGATCTACAAAAAAAAAACCGTCACACCGTCGTCGGTCAACAAAATGCCACCCACTGCCACTAGTTTGCCTTTGGCAGACCGCTGCCCGTTGGCAATCAGCCGCCATCAGCGAATGGTGAAGGATGGCGCTGCTGCAAGGAAGTGGTGCGCAGGCGATTCAGGCCCATCCTGATCTGCACATGACAAGGACCGCGGCATGAACACCCCCGCGTTGCCACTGCTCCCAATCCGGAGCTGAATGAGGCTGTGGCTAGCCCCAGGGGCCCCACAGCTCCTCCCAATCAAGGGCCCCCTACCACCCACACCAAATAACAGGATAACACGTGAATCGTCGCGCCCACATCCATCGCGGACACCGCAGCCGCGGTCTTTTGGTCGGGAAGATGGACCAACTCGTTCATCTACAGACTCTAAAGATCGCCCGGCAGCCCACGGGACAACGCCGCTGGCGCCGCAGCTGCCAGAGGTGGCGAGTGCAGCGGACCTCCCCTGGTTCCGCCCATCTGGGCGTCCCGCTGCAGACATCCCCCAGGCCATCCCCGTTGGCCCCTGGGCTTGCGCTCTTGGTCGGTGGCACCCCACACAATGCTGTATCAGGGGGTGACTTGTGTGTGTGTGGTGGTGGTGGTGGTGGTGGTGGTGGTGTGTGGTGGGGAGCACCAAGACAGAATCATCTGTAGGTGCGTCACGGTTGCACATATCCTGAACAACACTCATTGATGGGGCCCACTTGGGCACTTCCTCCCCGCCTTGCGAGAGCAACACTAAAGGTCCGAAGTTTGGCTGGTTCCCTGGACCCCCCGCTCCCTCAAGACACAGGCACAGTACAAGTCGAACAACCATGCGACGGGCGGGAGCGCGCGGCACACTGTGGAGAAGAGAGGCAGTGACGCCAAACTGGGGTTTCTGGGGGAACCTGGGTTTGACGGAAACAACACCCGCTGTTGCCCTGACACGGGCGTTGGTCGCATGCACCGCAAGAAGACACAAGCAGCGCAACTTGCGTCATGAATGCACAAGTCGTGAGGCGATGCCCCGATCTCCACCTCCACTGTCCCCTTGTTTGCGTGCCTCCTTGAACATCGTGACACCCCAAACGCCATTGGGCAATCTTCTAGTAGTGTAGCTTGGATAGGCATTGGAGAAGGGTGTGGGGAGGTTACTCCGGATCCAAAACAGCTTCAGTTTCAAGTAGCGTACAATCTGCATCAGATCAAACTGCTTCAGTGTGAATGACACGGCGCCTGCTTGTACATCCCATCCACCACAAGCACGATAGGCCCCCAAAAAACTTGACATTCAAGGACAGCCAGCAGAAGGAACCGCCAAATTCCACTCCATCAAGCCGCCGGAAGCCAACACAACTCTCTCCAATTCAATGACTGGTCAATGTCAGGGGCTTGGGCATACGACTGGGGCAACCCCAGAACCCTGAACCCCGATCCCCCGCTCCAGGAACACGGTACGGGACACAAACGCGGCAGGAGGTCTGTGACGGCCCGGGCCATCCCCGAGGCCTCTTTGGTCGCCGGCCATGCCCTGCCTGAGTACCACCCGCTCCGGAACGGGCCTGTTGCGGTGCAGCAAAGCCGGTCATCAAAATCCGGCGACAGCACACCAAGAGTAGCGCACCCGCTTTTGTGAGAGCAGGCGCAGCACCATTCTTGGGATGTGCAACGCGGGACAACGCTTCGTAAGCCCCACCGATTGTGTCCCAGGGCACGGCGGGCTTGGGGGGGGGGGGGGTCAATAGAGCCCCCCAAAACTGGGTTGGGTGGGTCCGGGAAAGGGGCTCAATTGACAGTACCATTAATCAGTTCCGATGAACTCAGTCCCGTGTCACATGCCGATGCGTTTTCACAGTGGTAACCGACCCCCAACCGTCCATTGGCAGGGCACCCCCCGATGCGTGGACCCCGACAGCGCCCCGGCCAGAGCCGAGAGGTGCCGTCGGTTACCGGTCAAGCGGCAGCCGTTGACCACCCAACCGCCGCGGGGGCACTTGCCAACCGCCGTCGGTCTGCGGCGATTCTGCCAACCAACATCTCCGGCCGCCCGGAACGAAGGCCAAACCACCAGCACATACACCCCCCTGCCCAACAGACAGCCATGCAACGGCCCTTTGGGGGTGGCTTGGGGGTGGGATTCGGGGGTGGTACCCTCGGCGGTGAGGCAGGAGCGCACCGGAATGCAGGGCAAAGAAACGACACCGGGCAACACCAGCAGTGCCCCCTTGACTCAGGGCACAGCAAACGGAACGCGTGCCGGGACGCGCACGCGCGACGGACGAAGCGGTGGATTGGTCCGAGCCCTTGCGGATTGTTCCCGACGCACCGGACGTCCACAGAAATAGGGAATGACCGAATGGTAGACACAGGCTCATGATCATGCGCCCGGGGCCGGGGGGGGGGGATTAGAGTGCCCGACGCCGACGGGCTCGGGGTAGCCAAGGGGAGGGTGACGGGGGAGGGGGGGGCGTGAAGGGGGGCTACCGCATGTCATCCCTCAAGATGACGCCACGCGCTGATAATGTTCAGATAAATGTGTTGGAGTAAACTCTTCCTGTGGGCTCTCTTCGTCGCCATCGGAACTAACTTGAACGTGCGACTAAAAGGGGTCGGACCTCAGGTGATGATGACCTGAATGGGGCTCCAAGCGGAAAGGGGGGGGGGGGGGGCAGTGGCAGCGCGGCGAACAGGGCCCAGCCTCCAAAGCAGCCAAACATGAGGAGGTCTTCGCCTGCACACCTCACCACAGCGCAGCGCCCCCAGACGACCACGGAGCGCGGGGGTGCCACTGATGTGTCCCACACAGAACACCCGCCTTCATCCGCCATAGTCCAGGACTGCCCGAAGTCCCAGCCCTTTCCCAGAGCCCCCCCGGGTCCGGCGGGGTGAGGGCACGCCCAGGCCACGGCGTACCGGTACGGGGGGGGGGGGGGGCGGAACGGCAGCCTGGGCCCCTCCGCCTGACCCACTCCCACCCACCCCCCCCGCAGCAGAAAACTTGTCCTCAGAAACAAATGAAATTTATCAAAGGGGCCCGAAAGTGCAGGTCGATTTTAGCCACACAAACCTTTATTTTGGCCTCTGACCCCCCTCCCCCTTATAGGTCACGGTCGCCACTAAGCCGTGGCCTGGGCTGGGCTCGAACCCGCGACCTCCGATTCCGGCGTCGCGCAGCATGACCGACGGACTACCCAGCCTCCTCCCTAAAACCCCGAGGGCTGGCGGTCCGGCCGGCCCCACTGCTGGTCCATCCCCGAGTACGAGGGCAGGAACACGGTCGAGCTCGGGGGCGGGTCGGGCCACCCGTGGACCGGTACGGGTACGGAGTAGCTCTGCGTGGCCACGAAGGGGGCGCCGAAGGGGGGGTACTCTAACGAGCCGGAGGAGCGGCGCTTGGCCCCGGAGACCGGGCTCTCGGGTCTGCGGGGGTGCGCGTGGGTGGTCATGGCCTTGTAGGGCTTGGCCGGCCACAGGGAGGGCGGGCTGGCGGGCACCAGAGGCCCGGCGGGGGCGGGGGCGGGCGTAGGCAGGAAGGGCTCGGGCACGGGGCGGCTCTTGGCGGGGACGGGGGCGGGGGCGGGGGTGCTGCTCGTGCTGCCGAGGGACACGGACACCATGCGGACCGTGCCCTGGGCGATGTACGCCGCCCCGGCCCCGTTGCTGCCCCCACAGTACGCCGAGGTCGTGAAGACCGTCAGCACCCGGCCCCCTTTGCAGAGCCGGACGCCGGCCTGTGGAAACGCGAGGGCGCGCGATGCCCTGGGCCGCAACGAGGGGCAGTGACGGGCTGTGATTACCGGCGAGTACAAGAAACCGGTAGTGAGTCGCCGTGTGGAGCAGTGCATTGCGGTGGGTGTAGCAGTGAACAATAAAGTGCAGTGAGTGCCAGTGTGTAGCCGCAAGAATTACTCAGCAGCAGGGAATAGCAATGAAGCAGCAGCGTGCAGCAGGAACTAGCAGTGTGTAGCATTAGCAATGAGTAGCGGTGGAGCAGCGTGCAGCAGTGCGAACGATGCATCGCAATACGTCGTAGTGCGCCGTTTTGCGTGGCAGTGTGTTGCAGTGTGCACCCGTAACAGTGGAGAAGCAGTGTGCAGCAGTGAGTAGTAGTGTGCAGCAGGGTGCACCACCGTGCACCACCGTGCACCACTGTGTAGCAGTTAGCGAAAGCGTGCGGCGATGTGTAGCAGTGTACAGCCGCGAGGAACAACGGGCGGCGGTACGTAGCAGTGCGTAGAGCGTGTGGCAGCGCTTGCAGTGGAATTGCAGGGATTCGCTTCAGAGGTCTAGTTTGTGTGCCATAACACGGCAATGCCGCGGTGTCCAGCCATCTGCCACGCTGGGACAGTCCTGCCCTTGAAGCAGAGGCTTGGCACGGCGTGTGCACGCTGCTGCGTGGTACTTGCGTGCCAAACGCAAGGGACGCTTTGATGGGCCATGGGCAGAAGATGCACTCTGGATTCCCACCCAGGCAGGGGGATGCCCGCAGCAGTGCGGATGCCCGCAGTAGTGCGGATGCCTGCTTGTCATAGCAGAAGGGTCAAGGGCGAGAGGCCAATAGGCGCCGCCACAGGCTAACAGAGCCAACCACCAAGGCCTTGTGCCAACGGCCCCCGCCCCCCAGCCTCCCGGTATTCCAATGGAGGGGTGTTGCAGCCTCAGACTCGTTGTGTCAAGCGTCCTCCCCTGACGGCCTGATCAGTGCCCCGGTATGCGGTCATCACGAAGACCCCAGGCCGGGAGGTGCTCACCACAACCAGCAACGTGAATGTCACACAAGGCCATGGGTGCTAGCTCACCTGCGGGGGGGGGGGGGGGGGTTGGACCGTGCGATATTTGGAATGGCGGAATTTGGTGCGGAGAAGATTTGGCACCAATTCTTAATTTGGCACAAAATTCCCAGACAGTGGCACGGACACAAGCATAGACCGCAGCTGTTGGCTTCAGGATGCTTGCTGTTGTGTCCTCAATGGCTTCTGGATATTCCCTGGGGGCCGTGCGCACCAGGAGCGCTCACAATGACCCCTGGAAAAATGGCTTCGGTCCTCAAAATACCATCACATGATCTGGCACACTTTCGTTGTGTGCTGTGCCAAGTTTAGCCTTCCGAATTTCGCCGATTCCTAATGCCCCGTGAGTAGTGTCGCTGCTGAGGTATTGGCGCGGGTCTACGGTGACTGCCACTGCGATCAGTCATGCCCACGCCCTTCACATCCGGAACTCGGTACGCATCGGCTGCGTCCATGGCGCAACGGGCTGGAGCTCCCCCTGATCATGTCTGCAGTGGGGGGACGCTGGGGGGCCAGCCGCCCTCGACCTCTCAGGCACGCGCTCGCTTGGACGGTCCACCTCGCCCCCCCTCAACCTCCATTGCCCCTGTGGCGGATGCCCCACGCACGGATGCATGCAAACCCATGTGCATGGCCGACACAAAGCCCGGCCGTTTGGGGGGACTTCAGTCCAGTCTTGGGCCCCAACACGCGTGGCGTGAGGGGGTGGGGGGTGGGAGGGATGCCGGGATGAAACGAGGGGGGGGGGGGGGGGGGTCGATGGATTTCGATCAAACTCTCTGCAGCTGGTTCCACATAAGCGGGGGTGAAATGGCAATTTTGAACACAGTGTTGCATGTTTGAATTCCCCATTCATTCCCATGCATTCTAAGCTCTTTTACCACACGAAAGCCGGTGATGTTTGAAAAATGCTGTATCTTTGAATTTTCGGCCTGAATGCAGGTTTGAGGGTTTGGAAGAGGTGCGGGGGGTGAAAACTGTAGCTCATGTACGAAAAAATCGTCGGTGCATGTAATTTTTTTTCGCCGTCATGTCGTGTAAAGTCTTTTCTTTTTGCGGTGAGGCTGCGTAATTTTGGGGGAAAACTTTGAAACACTTCAAACAAATCGCATTGCGCGTAATTTTCTTTTACTGCAAAGGCAAGTACAATTTTTTTTCCTCTGTTGTGATATGTACCGGGTCCGTACGGCACCCCTTAGCGACCTTGATGATGGGACACCGAGTCCACAAATCACAAAGCACTTTGTGTGCCACCAATTAATTGGGACTCAGCCAAAAAAAGAATAACATGTGGGCCAAAATGGCTACACAACCCCTGCAACCTTGAGGGGTCCCCAAAGAGGGGACGAAATCCAAAAAAGGCGGGTGGCCACCAACTTTTTTTCATTGCAAATCCAAGTACTTTTTTTCCGCTGCTTACGTGAGTACAAATAAATCTTATTTCGTATTTTTTTTTCGCGGTAAACACGAGTACAAACAAACTAGTACATCATATCAATGTTTTTGCAGTAAACACAAGTACAAGATAGACGTACGTCGTGTAATTGTTCTTTTTTTTTTTTGCGGTAAGTGTTCGTAACCGGTTTGCAGTGCTTGCCAATACGACTTTTTTTGCACTCGTGCTTACCGCCAAAAAAGTTACACGGCTTACAACATACGTGTGCGAGGGTCCAGACATGATTCAGCACCCCCTGGGAAAGCATGTACCAGAAGAGAGGAGGGGTGGGGATGGGGACGGGGGGTTCCGGATACCAACAGGGGCCCAAACCAAGTTTTTCTTCGGTAACGTTCATTTTTCCCCAACCACAAAATCTGGGTCCATGGAGGGGAGGGGGGGGGGGGGGGGCTACCCCCCCTCCTCCCACAGAGGGAAACGGTCCAAGGACAGGGGTAGGGTAAATGGTGAGAGGCCCACAGGCGCTGCCGCTTCAGACAGCAATCCACCGCAGGCGTCATCCCAGGCCCCCCTCCTCGTTGCCCCCCCCCCCCCCCCCCCCGGGGGCCGTGCACACCTGCTTGGCCTCGTGCGCGCGGATGATGACGTCGAACTTGTGCTCCCGCAGGAACTGATCGATGGCCTTCTCTCCGTAGATCAGGATGTCTTCGCTGTCGCGGCCCACGTTGGGCCCGAAGCCCCACTGGTCCAGCGTTGGCTCCTCCTCCGCCAGCGCCGGGTCCGACCACACCAGGTCCAACGCCATCTCGCGGAAGCGCGCGCGCTCCTCGTTGTCCGTGGGCTGCGACATGACGCTGTTGAACCGCGGGAACTCCGGATCGCTCAACAGGGCCATGCGGTTGTCAGGCCCTGAGGAAAGAGAGGGGAAAGGGTGGGGGGGGGGGGGGGGGGGTCACTGAGGGGGCGTGGGGATGAACGGTGGTTTGCCGAAGCGGTTGCTGGCGGTTGCAAAAGCCAGTTGGGGGTCAAAGTGGGCGGTTACACAACTGTTGGTCGGCGGAACGCGGACCGCCGTCCGGCCGTAATGCGTCGATGGCGGTCACCCTCCGGGATCTCCCAGGAACGCTCAGTGCATTGCCGTAAATGCGGACCGTCGTCTCGCCTTAGATCGACGATGGCCGTCACCCTCCAGATTCACTCTGCCATCCGCAGTGCGTCACGTCTCATCGCGGCAGAGCCGCGACACACGTTGTTCAAGTGGACCGTCGTCTGGACAAAGTGGGGGTGGGGGGGGAATCCCCCGTCAAGGACTTGCCTGAGGTTGGGGGTGGGTGGGGGGGGGGGCTGCACAACGACGTTCCAGAGCGATCCCGGCTCGGTTAACAACCGCTTGTAACCGCCAGCAGCGCCCCGCCGCCGCTTTCATCGGGGTTTCAGCCGTCACCGCTTTTCAAGGCCGCGAGCGCGTTCGTGTGTGAAATCCGATCATTTTTGGGGACACGATCGGTGTCCGCTTGCTTTTGGGTGGCATCTCCTTCCTTCCGTTTTATAGCCGCCCAAAATTCGTTCCCGCGTAATTGATTGCCATCACGCCTGAGACCCCCTTTAAACCTCCGAAATGCGACACGCTGCATTGTACCCCCCGCTGAAGGGGCAAGAATACCACCCCCCCCCCCCTCCCCCAGCCCCTCCTTCCTCCACACTGGCGGCGGTTTTCAGCCGCATTTCGGCGGCCTTGGCGGCAGCGCGGCAAGCGTGGGGGGCTCCCCCAACCGTCCCCCCCCACCTCCCTCACCCTCTCCCCCGCCCCTGCAGGAGGCAGCGGCGGAGGAGGCCGTGCCGGGCGCGGATGCGAACGCGCCGGCGCCGGCCAACAGCCCCCCCCCCCCCCCCCCCCCCCCCCGAGTAGTGCTGAGTTTTTAGAGGCGCCGAATAAAACTTTTGGGTCTAAACGAATTGGCGCCGAAGCACAAGCGAAGCCGCACAGCAAGTGCCCGTTCCCCGTCCCCGCTGCACCCCGGATGCCCTCGGTACGGACCGGGCGATGGAGCACAGGAGCGTGGCAGTTCGAGGGGATGGGCACGGGACGAGGCGGGGGCGCACGCATGTCTTGTTCCGTGACCGCTCGTGCGGCGACGTGCCGGCGGCGGACCGCCAACCACCGCCACCGGATCGGCAACCGCCGTCGGTTGATGCAGAACACGGCCCCGCACGACACCACCAAAGCGGCCGGCACAGTCACGGTCGGCATTACCCCCCGGCCGTACACGTCGCCACCCTCAACGTCCAGGTCAGTCTTCGCTCTCAACCCCGTGTCCCCCCTGCATTTGTGGACCAGCCAGGGTGACCGCAGCCCATTTAGGCCCGGGAGAGCGGCCCCCCCATCCGAAGTGGACGGGACACTTCTTTTACCAATTTGTTGGCATTGGTCACTAAAACCAGACCTGACTAAAACTGCCTTTTGTGCTGAACCTCGATGTATTGTGCATCCCATGCAAGTCTTTTCTGTCACCGTTTCTGTCTTCTATCAACATGAAGATACCCAAACAGAGGCATTGTGTGCCCCAAGTGCAGAACACAGCCTTGGGGGGGGGGGGGGATTGCGGTCCCCCCGGCCCCGAAATATTTGCGATAAATTGCGGTAAATTGCGGTAAAATCGCGGTCTTTGGAAACATTCCCAAAACGGGCGGTCTTTGGAAACATTCCCAAAACGGTCGCTGGGTGGTTGCTGTGAAATCCTGGTGGTCCCTGGATGCGTGTTGGATGCACAGGACATGCCGGCTGAGCCAAGGTCGCCGCGCCCCCCCTCCCTCCGGCGGGCGCTCCGACCCTCGTCGCCCGCTCTGCTCGTTCCCTCACCCTGCCCCCCCCCCCCCCCCACCCTTGACAGTTGCGGAGGGAGTCGAGGCGGAAGTAAGGCTGAGTGAGTGCCAGCCATGATGGAGGAGGGGGGTATAGGTTCGCATTACCTCCGCGGTATCGGGGGATGCCCCCGTGCACACAGAAGACCCGCTCGTCCACGACGGCGGCGAGGGGCAGGTGCTGGAACACGAAGTTCACCGCCACCCACACGTCCTCCCCCAGCTCGTCCCCCAGCAGCTCCATGCACTTGGACTTGAAAGAGGTGTCCCCGTAGTTGTCCACGTCCCCGTTCACTTCGTGGAGCTCGTGGTTGCCGCGCAGCAGGAAGACGCTGTGGGGGCTCAGCAGCTTCATCGCGAACACGTACGCGACGACCTCCAGCGACCAGTCGCCGCGGTCCACGTAGTCGCCGAGGAAGAGGAACTTGCAGCTCGTGTACTGCAGGTGCCCAAACTGACGGACACGCAGGCGGAAGGGGGGGGGGGGGGCGCGCCGGGAAGGCGATCGGGCAGGACGGACGCGCTGCGGTGCGGCGTGGGAGACCCCGGCCCCATCCGATTGTGTGCCGCTGGTCAGGCGTTGTTGATAAGAGGAGGGGGGGGTCTTTTGGTTCTGAGACCCACCCAAACAAACAAAACCTCGAACCAAAATTTGGCTGAGGGAAAATCAAGTCTAAATAAGCGGCCCTTTGAGGGGCCCACCCAGACCGCCACCCCCTTACGTATCATTTCCTTGCAAACAAAGCCTGCCGCTGATAGATCTTGTTTTCTTCGTCGCGGTTCGGTCAGTCGAGCGGTCAGAGCGCCCTGTTCTCGTCCTCCAGGGCCCGGGTTCGAACCCGGGTACCGCGGACGCCGCCGGCACCGGAGGTTGGACGTCGGCCTTGGGACCCCCGTCGTAGTGTACCCCAGGGCGGCGGGCACAGTGACCCCACTATTCCATCGCAGTTGATCGTTGGGATCAATCGAGGCATTGCCATTTGATTCTGTTCCCTGACCCACGGGAACCCGCCGTCCGCAGGTCTATCCCCCGGGTGGCTTTGTAGGGTTTGCGGCAGCAGGGCCCAATATCACGTTAAAATCTTGCTCTTGTGGGGGGCTGGGGGGGGCTTGAATGACATTGGATGCAATACCACCGGGGGAATAATTTGAGGGTGGGGGGAGGGGCAAATTAAAGGGGAGGGGGGTTTGGTAAATGAGGGGAAATTTTGGTTTAAGGCCCATTGCTGTTGCCTCCCAGTGGATGGTTGCTGTTATTGCCTGGCGTTCTATGTTTTGCATTCGCACTGCATGTCGCACTCAGACACCCCCCCCACCCCCTGCACACATACGTCGGCACACGCGGGCGCATCTCCCCGCCAGGCGCCGGCAAACGCAGAACCCCCCCCCCCTGGCCAGACGTCGGCAGACAGGCTCAGCCGGGGGGGGGGGGGCTTATGCCGGTGACGTGTTCAAACATCCACAAGGGGAAAGAATTGCACTGCACACGTCAGCACACGTCGACTAACACATAGTCTGGCCCGGTGCCCACATGTTGGCACATGGCGACCGTAAAATTGAAGAAAATATTTGGCACGAGGCAGGGCTTCCAAACTCGTCCACATCAATTTTGTCCTCAATTCCCCAGACGGTCGGCATCGAATCGCTCTGTCCCGTGACGGCGGGGACATCCGCTGACCGCCAACCCCCCGCCCCTTGGCGGTCAACACCCAAAGAGGCCAGCATCGGTCGGGGGGGGGGGGGGGCAGGGACGCCCCCAAATTGCGTTCTCCCGCGCGCTTTGGCGCGGCTGATGCCGGCGGGGGGTCGTCAACGGGGGCCCAGTGACCGCCCAGCGCCGTCGGCGAGCCACCAACCGCCAAACCGGGTCCACAACGCCGGGCACAAGGGGGTGCACGCGCACCGCGTCGGGCATTTGGGCAAAACCCCGAGCAAATGGTCTGCCTCTGAGGCCCCTGTACGTCCCGTGCCTCTGTGGAGGCCTCGGGGGGAAGAGTTGCCGTTCAGTCTGGGTGGGGGTGAGGGCAGGGGGGGGGTGTTTCTGCGAAATGTGAAGTCATGCCGTTTTGCCTAAAATTGGCCACTTCGAAAAAAAGGGGGGGGTTTTTACCCCTTTTGCGCGCAACTGAAATTTTCCAAAACGTGCCGCGGGGGGGTACCTTGGATGTGCACAAGTGCGTATTTGCCCATTTTTTGGGCATGCAGAAGGAAATTTGGGGGTGTCTTGCTTCGAAAGTGACGGATCTTTGCACGCTTACTTGATGTTGCTGTTTCACATATCATGACGCCACCACCCTCCGCGTTCTTGGCGATCAAACTAGTCGATCGTCTTGTGCGTTGCTATTGGGCCGGAAACAGCAGTGCGAGGCAACTCAAGCTCTGAAGTCCCCGAAGGTCATGTTTGGGAGTCATTCTTGCAAATTGCAGATGGGCCGGACCGGTCGGCGGCATATGTCAAACTAAATGACGGGTCCACCGTCCACATGGCCCCGTACATCAACAAGGTTTTGAACAGCAATTTGGAGCATGATTCTACGGAGCGGTTGCGAAGGGTGAGAGGTGAAGGACGGTAACCCCTGCCGCCTCGGGGATCCCCACCGCTTCAGAGCGGGGGACAAGATCAGAAGTGGCCCACTTGTGCGCAAGGTGGCTACGTAGCCCCTGCCGCCTCGGGGATCCCCACCGCTTCGAAGCGGGGGACAAAATCAGAAGTGGCCCGCTTGTGGGCAAGGTGGCTACGTAATCCCTGCCGTCTCGGGGATTCCCACCGCTTCAGAGCAGGGGGCAAAATCAGAAGTGGCCCGCTTGTGGGCAAGGTGGCTACGTAACCCCTGCCGTCTCGGGGATCCCCACCGCTTCAGAGCGGGGGACAAAATCAGAAGTGGCCCACTTGTGGGCAAGGTGGCTACGTAACCCCTGCCGTCTCGGGGATCCCCACCGCTTCAGAGCGGGGGGCAAAATCAGAAGTGGCCCACAAGTGGGCAAGGTGACTACGTAACCCCTGCCGCCTCGGGGATCCCCTCCCCTTCAGAGCGGGGGACAAAATCAGAAGTGGCCCACTTGTGGGCAAGGTGGCTACGTAACCCCTGCCGTCTCGGGGATCCCCACCGCTTCAGAGCGGGGGGCTAAATCAGAAGTGGCCCACAAGTGGTCAAAAATGCTATATTGTGGTAGTGTGAGGTGCACTAAGCAAACCCTTCCCCCAAAAAAGGGGGGGATTTCGGTTATGTGAAAACCCTACTTTTGCCTAAAAATTTGGCGAACGAAAAAAGGGGGGGGTTATGTAAAACCCCCCATGCTGTCATTCTCCGCAGAAACGCCCCCCCCCCTGGGTGAGGGCCCCCGTGGGCAAGCGTGCATGGGGGCACAGGGGCGGGATGGTGCCACAAACAGGCCTGCGAAGAAGGGGACAGTCCAGAGGACATGGCACAACCAAAAAAAAAATGGGCGCACACGCATCTTGCGAACCTTTTTGGGCTTCCAACTGGAAGCAGCGGCCTCTAACAATGGGCTGAAGATAAATGAATGAAAAAAACAAATAAACAACAAAATAAATAAATAAATAAAAGTAAAATGGGCTGAAGATAAATGAATTAATAAAACAGAAATAAACAAAAATAAACAAAAATAAAAAAAGGCTGAAACGCCTGCGGTACAACCCCCGCACACGCACCGCGCGCGCACCGCGTCCGTACCCCCCCCCCCCAAACCGTACGGACCTGCACGAGGTTCCGCATGAAGTACAGCAGGTCCTCGAAGTTGCCGTGCACGTCGCCCATGACGTACATGGGGCTGGTCAGCCGCAGCAGCACCGGGTCCGCCAGCGTCTGCTTCAGCTGCTCGCAAAGCTCCAGCAGCTTCTCCGCGACCTCGGCGGTGTTCTCGTGGTTGAATGCCCCGCCGTTGGACACGAATTCCTGCACAAAGTACGGGAGCGGGGCATCGGGTGGGACGGGGGGGAGGGGGTACGCAGAAGGCGCTCCCTCGTTGGGCCCTGCCCAAGCGCGGGGGTTGGGGGAGGGGCGGCGCGGCACACCGGGGGCCGGGTGCAGGGCTGACCAGAGTTTTCCCTAAGAAGAGGGGGGGGGGACCCCCAGGAGACCCCGAGTGGTTAGAGGCGCCGAACAAATGTTTTGGCCTGAACGGACTTGCGCCAAAGGCACCAGAAAAAATTTTGATTGGTCGAAGGCCCGGAGCAAAATTTGTCCAATCACTTAAAGGGGGCGGGGGTGCGCGCGGGGGGGGGGGGGGCAGACCCCCCGCCCCCCCTGTGTCACAATCCGTCTGGTTGGGTCCGTCAGACCCCCCCCCGCCCCAGGAGATGCTGAGTTGTTAAGCAAAACTCTGGGGCTGACTGTGCCTTGGGTGTAAAAAAAACATCACTACAAAACCAATTTCATCAAAACTGAAACTTAAAGGTAAAAACAAAGCGAAAAAGCGTCCATAAAAACAAGACAAAAATCACTTTCACTAAGCTTTTCCTTGAACCGTACCCAATCTACTGACCAACTCAACATTGTTGCGTTGCCCACACTGCGTGTACAGTGCACGCGCAGCAACAGTCATTGGGGTGCGTTGACCGGACACCGTTAAAAACCCCAGCACCCGGAATGCACGTGTTGACGGCGACGGTCACACAGTACTACGGAATGTATGCCCGAACTGCCCTGTGATTGTAGCCGGGCGGTTGCTGAGTGACCCTTGGGGGAGGGGGGCCATCGATGGAGAAATCGAACCGATGGACCAACTCGGCGGTTTGGTGAATCTTCGTGAGTGGCGAGAAGTCGATAGACGCCGCCGACTGCCCGGAGAGCAGCAGCATTCGAGGGCTTTGCCCCCCCCCCTGGCGGAGCACCGTGTGCAAAGCGGGAGCAGTCTGCATCACAGCCCCGTCACAGACCGCAGGAGCCTGACCAAAGCTGAGCAGGCGCGATGGCGCTTTGCGGTGATCTCGGAGACAAAGCAACACAGAACACACACGACGCGCTGCATTCCGTCCAGCCCCGCCATCAGAACACTTTCCAAGATTTTTAAAAGCCACTGAACAACCTAAACAACTGCAATTTTGGGGCTTTTTGGGGGGGGCATGGCCCGGGCTGCATGGGCCTAGCGGCCACTACGTGGGTCCCCATGGGTGCTCAAGTACCCGTATTGTCGCCAAATGATCACCCAAACCCACCCCAGGGCCGACGGAAAAAGGCGAATCTTCGAAAATTTTCAGGCAAGGCACTCGAAGAGGGATTGTTAGATCAAGCGCAGGCGCGGGCGCCATACCGGCCTATATTGGGGTCGTTCGCGCGGCATACCCCCAAAGAATGATATCGGATGTCCAACCGCTTGTAAAATCATCATTTTGGGAGACACAATGATCCCCCAATGAATGTTGTTTCCATCAATCCCACCGTGAAATCTGGGTCCAGGGGGGGAGGGGGGGGGGGGCTCCGATGGTTGTCAGCCGTTCTAACACATCCCTGGCCGCCGCCGAATCCCCTTCCCCTCTGGCCCAGGGTGACCTGCGCCAGGTAGTCCATGACGTGCTGCGCCAGCACCTCCCGCTTGGAGGCGCTGTGGAAGTTGGCCCACTCCCGCGGCATGTTCTCGTCGTTCTGCGCGTTGCGGATCTGGTCCCGCATGACCTGCTGCGTCGTGACGGACATCGCCGCGTCGTCCGAGGGGTCGATGAGGAGCGTCGCGTCGGCGGAGTCGGTGGTTGTCTGCAGCAGCGCCTCGAACTTGGGGCCCTCGTGGTCGATCCGGAGGAAGTACGGCGACAGCAGCACCGGATGGGCCGGGCCCGCGCCGCCGAAGGCCGTCAGCAGGGGCCGCTCGACCCCCATCCCCATCGTCCCGTACCGCGCCTCGCACTTGCGCCGGTGCTCCTCCATCATTTTCCGCTGCGCCTGTCAAAACGGAGAGACGAGGGCACAAATCCCCCGACGTACCCGGAATGGACCAGAGGCCCGGGCGAATCAGCGGTCGTAGCAGGTGACCATGGGATGGCCACAGACACGCCACTAGCGTCTGCCAGGGAAACTGGTTCTCAGTAACAACCGGCCCCGTATCTCAGGCCCCTTAGCACTATCCGCCCCCTGCACCACAAAAACTCAGTAGGAACCCGCTGCATCCAATGTGTGGCTCAGTAGGACCCTGCACCATCCGATCATGTCTGACCTGGCAGACCCCAGTGGCAAGTCTGGATGGCTAGCCACCTTCTGCATGGCAAGGCGAGCGAGGTGCGCATCCGACAGTACCCGACACACACGCATGCGCGCGGCGCACCCACACCCGCAGGATGAGACACCACCCCCACAAGCAGACGGGCGCAGCAATATGCAGGCACACACACCTTGTACGCGACAAGTAGCCAGAAGCAAGAGGCAGCTTGAGTGCACAGACCAAGAACTTCGTCAGGTGCAGAGTGAAAGAAAGGCACGTCTGACACCACACTAGCCCCTCTCTGCAGTACAGGGGAAGAGGGGTGCACGCGTGCGCACATCCTGCCAGGCCAGTCCTAGCCAGCAGGCGCACGCGTGCGCGGCGTGGCAGCACACAGACCCTGCACATGCTGCACCAGGTTGACTCTCCGCCCACCCCCCCAGTGATGTGGGACCTGAGATGCCCTTGACTTGGTTGTGTCAGCGAGATATATCTCTCGGGGACGATCCTGTTCCTTCCAACTTTCTGGGTTTTCGCGGGTTGGTGACCTTGTTGCCTCATTTTTGCCAACTGAGTGTTCCGGAGGTAGGGGTATGTGGGGTATATTTGGAAAGCCCTTGAATAGGGCTTTTCGGAGATGTATGGGTTGGGGGGGGGTCCGGAACCATATTTTTTCGAAAATTGGCCGTTACCGTTGACAGGTTGGGTTTTTTTTGCCTGTTCTGATCCGGTTTGAGACAGACTGCACCGCACCCCTACCCCCATTACTCCAACATATAGGCATATAAGGGTCAAGTCATTTGGGTGGATTTGTTGCATTTGATGTGTAGAAGACATGTGCAACATGGGTCCCCCTAAGACCCCAATATGTTGATCACTTTGACCAATAACTACCTTGGACACCCGGGTGATGCGTGGTGCAACTTGCAGCATCAAGCTCCCCAGAGTGCAAGAAATCAAAGATGGCAGAAATTCTCAAACAGGCTGTCAAGGTGGGACATGGGACCACAATACTTGGATTCGGCACGTCAAAATGCATCCATTTACCTCCTTTCACTTTGCTCCAACTCCACAATATGTCGGAGCAACCAGGGAAAAACCTGTGAGTTGGTGTCCCGCACGCGTGAGCGCAGCAGCCTGAGGCCCGAAAACCCTGAAACACCGAAAAGTTCGGCCTCAGTACTCAAAAATATGGTCACCTATCCCCCCCCAACCCATACATTTCTGAAACGGCGTTTTCTTGCAGATTTCAAAAAGTACATACATACCCCCCCCCCAGGTGACGACATGTTTGCACACGGAAGCAAAAGTTGTAGAAAGTGCCGAAAAGTGCCGAAACCCAGAAAGTTGGCAGGTTATGAATGTCCCCGAGAGACATGTGCCCCACACACATGCGCGGCCAGAGGAAACAGAAACACAGCCACACGGACACACACACACACACACACACACACACCAGGATGTCGCTCTGGCACTGCGACCGCTCCTTCACGAGCTCCTGCCGCTGCAGCTCCATCTCTGCGGCGAACCGCCGCCGCTCCTTCGCCAGCTCCTCCCGCTGCTGCAGGATCTCGTGGTCGGCGCGGGACCGCTCATCCTCCAGGGCTTTCCTGTGCACTTGTTGTTCCTTGAGCCACATGTCCCTGACCCGCACCAGCTCTTCCCTCTGCTCCTGAATCTCCTCCATCTGCAGCTGCAGGTAACTGCGTTCCGCGAGCTCATGGGTGCTGTGCTTTGTGGAGGCCCCGCTGGATTTGCTGTTGCCCTGCGTGACAGTCGGCGTCCACAGGGCGCTCAGGGGACCCGAGCCGGGGCCATGGGCGGGCGGAGGGGGAAGATACCTGACCTCGGGGCGCCAGCCCTTCCGTCGCGCCGCGACACCAGGGGTGGGCGGGGGGAAGGGGGGCTACGCCAGCCCCTGACCCATAACCCCCTCGCTTGAACCGGCGCACAGCGTCCAGGACTTTAATCGGCCTTTGCCCTACGTGACAGACAACAGGCCCCTACTGCAGCACAATGCACACTGGTTGGCTGCCCTTCTGCAGTGTCCCAGCCCCCCCCCCCCCTCCCCCCCGCGCTGTGGGATGCGAATGTTGAATGCAAACCTTTCAACGCTCCAAGGCAAAAGGCTGCAGAGCAACACAGTCAGAACACAAAGCCGTTCAGTGACATTGTCATAGGCGCCTTTCGCTGCGACAACAGAAGTGCCCGGAGCAAGCAGCCACGTGTGCGGGTTCGGATGTCACCGAAACACTGTCCAATACATCGATTGAGAGTACCTCTGTCACCTGTCGTGGGCATCATCCCCGCCGGGCCCGTCAAACGTCAGACGGGGATCCTGTGCTTAGCCACGACCTGACGATGGTCGTCAGCCCCGGGCATCGCACCCTCAACAATCCTTTTGGGGGAAGGGGGGGGGGGTTCAGGCCATGGCACGCTGGCGAAGCCCGCTCACCAGAAGGCACTCGAGAAGCCTCTCGGAATCAAAGATCAGAGCTGTCCGATGCTACGATGGTCCCACAAGGCGGTGTGGTAGCGGACACAACACGTACCCTCAACAATCTGCAAACTGTCCAGCCTCAAGCATCCCTGCTGCCTCCGCCAGGCCGCTGCGGGTGCCCCCACGGACGCTGCGACTGTCCCGGAAGGCGGCGAAGCATCCCCCCAAACCCCCCATCAAGCGTGCAGCGCTAAAGATAGAGGCTACAGAGGACAGCCATAGATAGAGGCTGCAGATAGAGGCTGCAGATAGAGGCTGCAGATAGAGGCTATGGGTAGAGGCTATGGGTAGAGGCTATGGGTAGAGGCTATGGGTAGAGGCTATGGGTGGAGAAAAGCGCAGCTCTCCTCCACATCTTCCCTCAGGCCAAGACAATGTGCAAAATGAACGACAAAAGAGACATCATGCGCACCGCTTCAGCCACATCGCACATCGGGTGCTGGGCATGCCCAAATGGCCAAACAGTGAGCGCGCACTGTGCTCAGGGCGCCCTCCTACACTTCGCAGATGGCAAACTGGACCAACAACGCGAGGCCCTACACACCGCCACACAGGCAAAGCCGGGCACGGCCAAGCACAGCCAACTTTGCCGCTGGGGGGACAGGCACCTGCTCGCTCTCGTCAACCGCCTGGACCAAGGCATTGTAGTACTCTTTGGGAGGCTGCTGGCTCATGTGCGATGGCGGCACCGTCGTCGCCCTCCCGCTCGGCGTGGGCGAGGTGCGCGCTTTCGGCTCCTTGGGCTCTGGCGCAGGGCCCAGGGCGATGGGGTCGGGGGTAGAGACGCAGGAGATGGAGGGGGTGGGGGGCGGTGTGGACGGTGACGGCGGCTGCCGGACGGGGGCGGCGTAGGGCTGAATCTTGGGCATCGCCTGGCGGCACATGCCAACGGCCTTTTGGTACCTGTCACACCAACATGCGCTGCAAGTCAGGGGAAGGTCGGAGAATGCTCCCAAGCCCCTGCCTTCTGCCACAGAACAGTTGCCCACATTCGAGGGACACCTTTCCGGCCGTGTGCAGTTGTCAGTTTTGGGAGGCACCCATGGGTATCAGAAGCAGGTACAACTGGAACGGATGGCGTGGATGTGAGCCGAACTCGTTGGGTGAGCGATATATGGTCCCAGCCCAGGGGATGCATTAGAAGAGACAGAGAGAGAGAGAGAGAGAGAGAGAGAGAGAGAGAGAGGGACAGAGAGAGAGGGAGCACTGGTCGGTTCCCATTGACTGAATGCCCCCGCCACAGGCACTTTCAGCCGTTAGTCCAATAATATGTGTGCCCTCCATCATAAAGCTGCAATCCACTGCGTTCGGTGAGCAGTGCCCGAAATCGAAGTTGCACAGCACATTGCCAGGCCAAGGGCTATTCCATGCTGAGTGTTGGACAAAGCGGTCTGGGCCTATGAACCGCTGGACGCACTGATAGTCATCCTGGGCACTCCTCTGGCCTTGGCCATGGCATTAGAAGAGAGTGTGGGTGGCCCGGAGCCCAAACGTTTGTGGACCAAAAGGGGCCCAAATTAATGTTTCCTGCAAATAATCGTTTGTCCCACCACAATATCCGGGTCCAGGGCCCCTCTTCCTGTGGTCCAGGCCTTTGCTTAGTGATACTGGTGTGTGTGTGTGGGGGGGGGGGGGGGGGGCTTAGGGGGAATGTTTGCCCGGCGCGCTACCTTTGTATTAAGTATCCTATCTCTAGCCCCAAGGTTATCCTCACCCAGGGAAGTCCCCCAAGTAGACCGCACTAGACCGCAAACCTTCCGTGCAAAGCACGTTGCATAAGCCAAAATATAAGAATTCAACAACACAAAATGTCACTCCCACCACTTCCAACTACCACCCTTGCCATCATCATAGGGGGCGTTTTCACACGGCGCGGGCACAGCGCGAATTATTACGTTGCTGATCCCAGGAACACCCCTGAAAACCACCCACCTGCAGAAGGATGTATGATCATTTCATAACAGCATGGGGTGCAGAAATCAGGACCATGGGGCCCGTGGCAAGCATCAGACTAAAAACAAAAAACCCCTAGTGTACCAACAGGGGGGGTGTAGGGTGCAGAATTCAGGATCTTGGGATCCGTGGCTACCGGTGGTGGAAAACAGCTGGATTTTCGCACAGCGTGCGCACACCGCGGGCACACCACGGGCACAGCACACGGTGTGCCCCCATAAACTGGGTGCCAAGGATGGGCCAGATTCTTAGACACTGCAAGAAGGTACTCCAGATTGTTTGGTGAGAGGGGGCAAAAACAGGCATGGGTGGGGATTGGTCCAAAAAAGATACCCGGCGCGCTAATACTCACCCTTGGCGCCCCCAGGATTTTGACTGAAACATCCACCCACATCAGATAATTTTTCCTCAGGAAAAAAAGGAAATTCATCAAAGAGGCCCGAACTTGGAGGTTGATTCTAGGTACAGAAACTTTTTTTTTTGGCCTCTGACCCCTGCCCCCTCCAGAATAGCATCAACCAGCCACTAAGCAATGGCCTGCTATGGTCGTCTGCTGTTCTATTAGGGTGGGCTGTGACTGGGGGCTCCCGGTTGTGTGCTCCAGGCACTGCCCATCCCATGCACCATGACGCAGCGTGCCTCACCCGTGTCCAGGAGCCCCAGACGGTGCCCCACCCCAGCGAATGTATCGCGGTGCCGGTCTGGCAGCGGAGGAGGAAGCAGATACCACTGTTCCCAGGCATGGCCCAGTCCCTCTTCCCACACCACAACCTGGACTACAGAAATTGGTGTTTTTTTGTCCAGACCAAGATGAGCTGGCGTCGAGGCTTTGTTTAGCAAAGGGGGGAGGCGGGCGGGGGGGGGGGGGGGGAGAATGAGAAGGGGAGGCACCCACTTTTGGTGGGCACCCACTTTTGGCCGGCACCCACAGCACTTGACCTACCCTCACGGCCAGGGGGGGGGGGGGGCTCAGCTCAAGAGGCACCCACCCACACCAACTGACCAACACAAAAGAAAATATAAGGGAAAAACATTTCGGGCGCCGAAGCCCTTCCCCTCACAACCACCAACCCACTCTTGGCCCAGGGGAGGGGGTCTCATCAGAAGGAGGCACCCACCATTTTGAAAAAGGCCAGCATGCCACCCCCTACCCAGGGTAGGGTAGGCAAGGCACTGAAAAAAGGCCTGCCTGGTTGGTGTAGCCTGCTCACTGCATGGTACTCGAGACAACCTCTGGAAATCAAAGTTCAGAGCTGTCCAGTTCTACAACGATCCCACAAATGACTGTGGCAGCAGATCTGCCATGCAGTGAGGACTACGTGAGTCGAAAACCAGTCGGCTTCGCAGTGTGCACGAGGCACAAAGACTGTGGGCTGCAGGTAACCTTGACTGCAGAAGTTGTTGTATGGGACCAATGGTCAGATGGGGTTGCCACACTGAGGCAAGGCTGTGCTGGGCTGTGCTGGTCAAGGGAGTGCGGGGGAGGGAGGGGGGTTACCATCAAAGCTCAGTCAGCATGCCATTTGGTACTTCCGGGCAGGGCTACTTTCAAAAAGGGGGGGGGGGGGGTTCCAGCCCCCCCGCCCCACCAGTGGTGCGGACTTTTTAAGGTGCCAAAGGCACCAAAGAAAAATTTTGGTCTAAACTAATTGGCGCCAAAGGCGCCATAGAAATTTTTTGATCGGCCGAGGGTCCGGAGGAAAATCTGACCCAATCTTTTAGGGGGCGCTGAGTTGTTAAAACGAGCCCTGCTTCCGGGTGTACGCTTTGAGTTTTTAGTCACAAAATTGTGTACTGCCCAACAATTGACTAATCGCACGCGGGACCTAAATAATTCAGGTAGCAAAAAAATGAAGTCCAAACAGAAGTGTTCGTTGGTCAAGGCGTTCATTGGACAGGCGAGGGGGGGGGGGTACCCAGGATGACTGCGGAGGTTGGTCAGGTCTGGATCGGTCTGCAGTGTGTCCAGGTTCCGGTAGCCCAAATGGACGGCGCGCTGGAGGTGCAGGGAGGCGTCGTCCAGGTCCTGCCCCAGCAGCGACAGGGCGCAGGCCAAGTTGTAGTGCATGAGGTAGTCCCGGGGGAACCGCTGGCAGCCGGCCTTGAGGACGTTGCGGGCCCCGCGCAGGTCCCTCCGCTCCATCAAGTCCAGCGCCTGTTCGACCATCGATTGGGCGGAGGGGCTGGAGTTCGAGTTCTCCATCTCCGGGGCAGATCACAGTCGGCAACGGCTGCAGCTGCGAAACCCTTAGTGCCTCGATGCCGTGCAGGAGGCTACTGGGGCACACATAGCCCGGCAAACAAATTAACGTCTCATGGCTTCTGAAAACGAGGTCATGTGGCTCAGCCGCCTGACCAATATCCCACCAATACCAAAACCAATACACAGTTCGCGGGGTGTGGCATAAAGACATGCTGAGCGATCAAGCGAGCAACGCTTTGGAGGTGTGTTTTCACATTCACACCACGGCATCATCTGCTACAGTCGGGGAGCGTGCATACCGGGGGATGCTGGAGGGGCTAGTGAGTTGTATATAGCCACTACCTCTTCAACATGAGGGGCAGGGGGCGTAGAAAGGCATGCACCTTCGACGCCACCCCTTTCAAAGGCGATGTGCACACCTAGCGGAGAAACAGGCGTGTAACAAGGGCTATGGGCACAATCTCAGTGCACCACCATACCAAGGACTCGTACATGATGCCTAGATAGGTGTGACCACACTCTTCCAGGCTGTGGATTGCGGCAGCCACAACAACGCCCTCTAAACTTTGCAAAATGGCATGCACACCAGGCTCGTAAATGTCAAAATTAATAAATTCCGTAGCTGACGATACAAAAAATAATCTAAGTGCTCTACACAACACACAGACAAATGTGGACCCATGGACGCAATGAAGGCATTTGCACCACAAGGAACCAACACCACTAGCATGCACAAGCACTACAAACACATAACAACCTCAAAGTCCAGCCTTCTGCTCCAAGACTAGAAGGTCAAGCTGAGGGTTTCCTAGCGCTTCAAAGGGATGTGCAAGAGCGACACCTGTCCAAAGGTTGGGCAATAAATGCTTCACCATTCACTGAAGTGCCATTGACAACAACAACAACGTTTGTGGTTGTGGCTTTCTTTCGGCAGTCCACACAACTCAACCAACTGCGAACTAGGCAACTTCATTGCAAGACCCAACTCTCATGCCTTGCAGGCCATGTGTCTGGCCCTGTGACATTTATTGACCTTGTGCAACCCTTTGAGTGCCACCGCTTTGGCCTAGCACAATCCTCAGTACCATCACTGTCAGCATTAGCATTGGACATAAATCCATCCCCTGGCACGATGTACTCAACAGCAGTAGGATGCGCAGCTCTTTTAGTGTTGCATAAATACATTGTATGTCAGGGGATGAATTGTATGGCAGGGATAGGGTCAGGGGATGAATTCATGTATGACGCTGATGGTGACCGTGCTAGTACTGAGGATTGCGCTAGGTCAAAGCGGTGGCACTAACAGGGCTGCGAGAGGTCCCTCCCCCCTCGGACATTCACGCGTACGCCATGAATGGGGTTAGGGGATGAATTTATGTTCCAAGCTCATAGTGACAACGACAGTGCTGATGATTGTGTGCTATGTCAAAGCAGCAGCACTACTAGGGCTGTGCAATCTTTTGACCTTGTGCAATCCTCGGTACTATCACTGCTACTATCAGCATTGGACCTTGCGAGAGCAACACTGAAATCCCAAAACTTGACAGAAACAGCACCTAGGCTTGCTCTAACAAGGGGGGCTTTAAGTGTAAAGGGCAACATAGGATATGGTGCCAACAGTTGCGGAAACAACACCCATAGTTGCTCTGGGGCTCTGACAAGGGTGTTGCAAAAGGGGGGTAAATTCATCCCCTGACCCAATCCCTGATGTACACTGAGTACACTGAGTACACTGAGTACACTGAGACAGTGCAGTCCCTAGGACAATCACTGTCACCGTTACCATCAGTGTCGGATCTACCCCCTGACCCTTCCCTGACGTACAAATGGTGGGGGGGGGTGGGGGTTGCCATAAAGGCTGAGTGAGTATGCCGGTTGGTACTTCCAGGTGTACGTTCTTGTTCACCTTTGAGAAAGGGGGAGGGAGGCACACTCTTTCAATAGCGGTAATTTGTGCAGCGTTTTCAGTGCTGCCGCTTTGACCTAGCTCATTCCTCAATACCATCACTGTCACCATCAGCATCCACAGATTCATCCCCTGACATCCGTTATGCACACATGACTATCCAAGGGGGGGGGGAGGGTGCACTTTGGCACACTCCTACACTCTTGCAACAGCGGTAGTATGCACATACACCCAACAAATACCATGCTGCAATCAAATGTGGCCCAGAAAATCTCAGAATATCTCAGAATCAACTGTAATTGAATGAGCGCACATCGGCAATAAGCAGTCCAACAAAGAATACTGGCTACGCATTTCAACACACTCTTGCAACAGCGGTAGTATGCACATACACCCAACAATACCATGCTGCAATCAAATGTGGCCCAGAAAATCTCAGAATATCTCAGAATCAACTGTAATTGAATGAGCGCACATCGGCAATAAGCAGTCCAACAAAGAATACTGGCTACGCATTTCAACACATACTGGAAGGCCATGTCCATACTAGCCGCATAGGGGGAAAATTTGCCCACCATGCTGCTGGGCATGCAGCCTTTTTGCCAGGTGTCCCAAGCGATAGCTCCCAGAAATGCCATAAGCGACGCCAACTACAAGTGATGCAACCAGCCATACCCTTGACTGCATGGTTGCAATGGACTGCAACATTTGTGATGCCCTCATCACGCCGGGTACTTCAACAATTTAACCTCCAATTCGTTTTCATTCTGTATAGAAATGGTGGCTGTAGTCTGGAAGGTAGAAATGTTAGTAGATTAATCGTTTCCTAAAGAGCATTACTGATTGGACATGATTCACCTTGGCTGAACATCCTCAGCATAGCATAACACAAGGCTCTTGGTAGCCATAAAACGGAACAGAAATTTGCGGCGTATGGCACTGTCCCCTCACAGGCAGGCAGTGCTTGTAACCCAGTGCAAAAATCACGCAAAAAATGTTGTGGAAACAACATGTTAACAAATCAGCACAGTCATGTAGACCCCAAAGAAAACATGTGCCCCTCACTAAGGTTATGTAAACACGAACATCCCCTTCAACACACTGCCACCGAGATATGCACATATGCTGAAGCTGAGCACACGACATGTGCTGCATTGTATAGCAAACAGTGGTATGCTAAGATGATCGGGAAACGAGTTCTCCATCTGCGTAGAAGATTGCAGCCCGCATCAGCTGCAGTCACGAAATCCATGCTGGGCATAGGCCAGCAAACAACTTGGAGAATCATGGGTTCTAGGGTGCACACAGACCAGCCTCATAAGTCTCGGTCAACTGACATCCAAGCACAAAACCTCAACAACCGTCTGGTGCAGTCAATAACTCTCGGAACCTGCCAATAATCCCCAAAAACACTCAACACAGTCACGAAATGAAGACATGAAGCTATACACATAATGAGTTTATCAGTGGCCACACAGCTAATATTCATGGCTATGGGGAGTTGTTGAATTTGATTGAGTTCATCTGAGTCGTATTTCATGTCACTCACAACACCATTGTGTAAATAAAGCTTCAACATCCTCATGTGTGAAAATTCTCTGTGTCCATTTCACACCATTTACAACCATGATATTGCTCCTACGTAGAACGCATCCATGGTAAGAGGGGTTGGCTGTATGCTCGCAGCCCCAGTGCTAGAGCTTCGTCATAGCACAAGGTCCTAATAGTGACTTGTGTGTGCAAATAGGGCGGGGGGACAAAGGTATGCAGGCGCCCAAGAATTTCAAACATGGGGGGCAGAGCCTTTGAGGCGTCTGCTGGATGCAAAGCTCGTGCATACATGACAGAAAGGCATGAGGCTCACCACTACCAAATGTAACCTTTAGCATACTGCGGAATGTAGTAGCCAGTGCACATCACCAAGTTTAACGGGCTTCGTAGCAACACATCCTTAAATTTGCACACAACCACCCATAAGCAGGCATTTGCTGGAGCATCACTGACGGGGTGTACCCACCCAAACCTTAAACATATGCTGGCCGAAGCTGTTTGGCCAGTGGCCAGTAGATTGTTTATTTTGGTGGATATGATTTGTCTTTTTTTTTTTGAGAAGCTGTGTAAAAACAATAACAGCAGAAACTTTGTCTGTTATCTAGACGTCACTGTTTTTTTTTGGGGGGGGGGGGTCTATATGGATGCTGTTTATTCCTGGTTGGAACTAGAGGTCACTGTTTATTTTTGGACAGGTCTGCATGGATGCTGCTTATTCCTGGATATCATCTGGACACCACTGTTTATTTCTGGGAGATGCCTGGATGGGTGCTGCTTATTCCTGGTTGGGATTTGGAGGTTACTGTATGCACAAATATCAATAAACACGAATAAGCATCAATAGACATCAATAAACAATGGCGGTTGCCCAAACACCGGCGTTTTTTGAAAAATACACGTATATACATGTATATTTTCAATCTGGCCCATGGCCTGGCCAGTGATTAATTGAAGCCTGCACCCAGCGAGCCAGACAAACATTGTCGTTGTCGCGTCCCATAGCGTGAAAATCAATGCCTGTTGCCACACTGTCGACACCGCATGTGGGTCCATCACAATAGTATACCCTGGGCTCCATATAACTACAAACAAGCAAGAACGCCCCAACCAACCAACCGAGTTGGTGCTCATGTCCATGCTAACCACATGGGGATTCGCAGAGTGAAAAATGCACATAGAGCCGGTACACATAGCCTAGTTTGCAACCTCACAATACTCGCTTCTAGTAAATAGCCAATAATAAATCGAAATCAGTGCGAATAACGCTTCACTTAGCTTCATCCATAAGACACTTCAGCGTACCGCCGCGACAGTGCAGCCAGATTCTCTAAGAATCGAGCGAACATCCACAATGCCCTGCAGCACAATGTGCTAGCCTCATAGGCATGCCATGTACGTAACCCAGTGCGAGGCCAATCGACACGGCACTAAAATAGGCAGGACTAAGGACAGATAGATACACTTCATATATCACATAGATCATGCGGGAACCACCCACGCGCTGTCAAAGTACCACTAATGCCCTTCATACCCGACCCTGGACTGATGCTGTGATATTTCGCGATGCTCTGAAAAACGCCAACATGGGCCTCTCCCTCGTCGATGTTGGTTGAAGCGTCCCACATATCCGACGCGGACCTCCTGATCGTGTCAGCCCGTTTCACATGGGCCCCATTGCAACCCATGGTTGTCACTACCCGACCTACATTGCCAATTGCCAATGTACGGCCAAAAGTGGTCATTGTACTCAGACTTCCGTGTGTATCGTGAGTCATAGGCTGTCCCGTGTGGAGGACCACTAGCCCGAGGCGGTGGGTACACTGCCAATTAAACTTGGTGGCTGCTGTTTTCTTTTTTTTTCATGATTTTTCTCATCCAGGTTCCCCGTGTTTCAACAAAGCCCGAAAGACCTCCCACTGTTTCCCCCATTTCCCAGAAATCGGCATATTTTCACTGTCCTGCACAAAGCGCTGTGTTTCGGGGCCGGGCTCCATAAAAGCCGGTTGGTGGGCGTGTGGAACAACTGGTGTCGAGCACAGGCCCGCTGGTTGCCAGTCCTCCGTACTGCATGGGTTGTGCTTCAGGGGCATGAGGCCTATTTCTGAAGACCACTTGCCGACACGCTGCCGCACGACTAGGCGCTTCTCGTGTCAATCCCCGGGTCCGAACCACGGCGTGGGCGTTTGGGTGGTGTCTGGGACCTCCAGTTTTTGTTTTCGCCGGCCCCGGCCGAGAAGTTGTGCCTGACCTTGGGTTCGATCCCGGGAGCACGACTTTGGGAGCCGGGCGTCACAGTCTCACGCGCCCTTCTTCTTGTGGTGGGACACCACCCATTGCTTCGTGCCCACAACCATCCCGTTCGTGCTCTCGATCGCCGCCTCGGCGTCGCCGGCGTACATGAACTGCACAAACCCCCACCCTTTGCAGTTCCCATGGAGGTCCACCATCGCCTTCACGGAGCTGATGGCCCCGAAGCCGGCGAATGCTTGGTACAGGTGTAGGTCCGTGACGTTGCTCTCAAGTCCCGTGATGTGCAGGTTGGTGTACTCCTCAGGAGAAACGTGGAACCGCCGGGGGATCTGAAGCTCCCCGGCCGTGGGCGCCGCGCGGACGTGGACGGGGGCGGGGGGCAGCATGTACGACGGGACCGCCTGCGGGGCCTTGGGCGCCGGGGGCGCGCGCGCGGCGGCGCCCGGGGGGCGGCGGTAGGGGTCGTACCGCGGGGCCGCGGTGGCGAGCGGCGCGGCGGGTGCGGCGGCGACCGTCGCGCGCTTGACACCCTTTTCCTCGGCCCGATCGGCGAACTTGACCTCCAGTGGCTTCATACCCCCCTCGACCACCCGACCGTTGAGCGTGCGCATGACGGACGTGGCCGTCGGGGTGTCCGGGAAGCGCACCATCGCGGCCCCTTTGGGGGCCCCCGTGGTCCGGTCGCGGAGCACGATGCTTGACACAACGGTCCCGTACGTGCCAAAGAACATGTTCAGATCCCCCTCCTGCCAGTTCCCGGGGATCCCGGAGACGTAAAGGTTGTTAGAGGCTTGGGGCTGTGAGGCGGCCGGCCGAGGGCTTGGCGCGGGAGCGGGCCGCGGAGGGACCGGGGGCGGAGCGGAGGCGCGGGAGGCAGTTTTCTCACCGGCGTTGCGCTCAGCGGCTTTCACCACAAGCGCCTTCCCCTCGACATCCAGTCCGTTCATATGCGCGATTGCGGCGGTGGCGGATGCGACGTCGGCATACTGAACAAACCCGAACCCTTTGCTTACGCTGGTGACGGGATCCACCATGACTTTGTGAGTGGCGATCTCCCCAAAAGACTCAAACATGGCGTACAACTCATGGTTCGTGTAGGACTTCGGCAATCCCCCAACGTAAAGATTTGAAACGTGCGCCATTATGCCCTGACAAAACAGTGCACCACAACATCAGCAACAGGTATTGCACATCAGCATTACATCACCAACACACATTGTGCCAGCGACACCGAAGGAATAATCCAGCAGGAAACATATGAGTGACAGGCGTATACGCCCATCCCCCCCAACCCTGGGTCAACCGGTGCACTTTTGGGGCAGCTCCAGGGATCCCCCTCCCTATTTGGTGGTTGGGTGGCACAAAAAAATATGTTTTGGAATGAAGTTGGAAACACACTCGGCTGGCACCGCCTTACGGTGCACACCTCTGGCGCAGGTTCACCATGTAGCGTGGCACTGCTGTACATATGGACCCTGCTCTATCCCTCAATTCACCATCAGTATTGCTTTTTTTTTTCATTGACTTTCGGAATGTGCAACTTTCTCAGCTGACTGGCTGAGAGTGCTGTGAAAGTACTCAGGAACAACCCTGGAATCAAGGGAGCCCAAGATTCAACAACATTGACCCCCCCACAGGGTGAGTGTGTTACTGAGGCAGAATGTTTCAAATCTGTTGAACAGGAACACCATTGAGTACAACCGTCACTGTCATGCCAAGGGCAGAGTAAAAGGAAAACATTCAAAATATGAACTGTTTCGGTATCCAGTGGAGCACCGAGACTCATTGGTCGCTCGTAGAGCGATTTCAAGATCAAAGCACTACCCAAGTGGGCGAAGAGTCAAACAAAAGTGGAAACCCCAGCTGTCCCTGGAGTATGACAACCACTACCTTGGATGGTTGGGGGGTAAGGCAGAAGGAGATGTAATGCACTTACACAAAAGCCAATTTGGGGTCATCAAAATCAAACAGATCACCCATCTTACGGAGCATCCAGTCACTTTTCTGTAATTGACGTTTGTGAGGTGCATTGGGTGGGTGGTCGTGGAGCGACCTCTTTATCAGGCAGGACCGTGGGGGTGTAGCCACAAGGCAAGGCCGTTTCGCTGCCGATGGGTCTGTGGGGGTTGGGGGGTTGTTTTCGCGCCATGTGGTGCACTGAGGGAGAGAACATGTGATTCTTCGTGCGGTATGTGATGGCCACCGCGGACTCATGGTGCCGGAGCTAACAGATAAAGCGAAGTGCATGTTGAACCACATGGTGTCGTGCCATCAGAAGGTGGTTCCCATGATCAATCAGATTTGGGGTGTAATGGTTGCAAAGCGGAAGCAATGGGCGTCATGCAAGGGGCGGTGTAGGAAGTTTAACAGTTGCACATGGTACGACCCGTGTACAGGATTCAGGTGCTCAGGTGTCCAAACCCTGCAGGACCCTCTGCATAGTCCGTGTCAACGCCGTCTTGACAAGAAGGTGTTGGTACGATGCTCGATCTGTTGCGTGGTGACGGGAGTCTGTTTCTGTTTATGTTTATATTTTTTGGGTTTGAACAGGACCTGTTCCCATAAATTTTTGTCCGTTGGGTTGGGTTTCACTCAGCGCCCCCAATACCACCGTACCATGCGGGTACCCACTGGGGTGCGTGCGTGTGTGGTGTCATTCGGAGGCATTTGCAACTGACCCCTGAGGACATGTACCCCCAAAATCATGGAATATTGGTGGTGTGCCACCCGCTCCCTGAGTTCCACCAATTCAACATCAGTATTGTAACCATTATTGTTGCCAACAACCACCTTGAGCTTCTGCCTCTCGTCGTTGGCTCCCAAATACTTGCGCACTTGGTCTTGCCATAAGTAGGTCATCTGATGTCAAGTCTTAAAGTGCTGACATCCCCATGACTTGTTGTACCACATGCCGTCTGAGGTTCCCCTCCACCAGAAGTCAGAGAGATCACAATGGAGACATGTTGATGTGGACGAAAGAGTATTCAGTGACCAGGCGCATGAAAGAGCACTTGTGTGACATCAGGGTGCCCAAGAGACTATTGTGTGACTGTTTCTCCATCTCAAAACTGTTCGTCAACTGTGTTCATTTGTTGCCATGATCCTTGTGATCAAACACAGTGTTTGCTGGGGGGAATGTTTGCCCGGCGCGCGCCCAGCGCATGCCCGACACGCTACCTTTGTATTGAGTATCCTATCTCTAGCCCCAAGGTTACCCCTCCTAGGGAATTCCCCCAAGTAGACCTTACTGGACCGCAAACCTTCCGTGCAAGGCACCTTGCATAAGCCGAAATATGAGAATTCAACATCACAAAATGTCACTCCCACAACTTCCAACCACCACCCTTGCCATCGTCATAAACTGGGTGCAAAGGATGGGCCAGATTCTGAGACACGGCGAGAAGGTACTCCACATTGTTTGGTGAGGGGGGGCAAAAACAGGCATGGGTGGGGAATGGTCAAAAAAAGATGCCCGGCGCGTGCCCGGCATGCTAATACTCCCCCTTGAGTCCATATGTACAGCATGGCCATACTGTATGGCAATAGTGCGCCACAGGCGTGCACTATAACGTGGTGTCAACCAAATTCACAGTAGACATGAACTGGTACGACGCCGTTCCCTCAACTGGAACGAGCCCGTGCAAGTGGTTGTAGCCGAACCACAGGAAGAACCCGTACTCAAGCGACCCAAGCTGAATTCTCATCAGAGCTGAGGAATAGGGGACAGCCCACTGGACATAGTTGGACACAGTGTGGTTATGTAGAGGCAGCTAGCAGTGCAACCTAGCGAAAGAGGTGATACGCTTGGTGTTGATGACATAGTATGTGTGTAAATAGGTGAGGTGGATGATTGGCTTAGCATAGTGGCGGATTAAATCCACCCTTTGATCTGTGGCATGTCTCAACATGCCCAAATGATTGTAGGCATCTTGTGTCAACTGCTCCATGCACGCTCGCGGGCTCATCACCTGACTAGGGATTGCCACCTTTTTTTTTAAATCTCAGACTTACGTGTGTCTCGTAAGTGCTCGGTGAGACGGACCGCTTCAAACATGACAGACTAAGTACAACATGTGTTGTCCCATCCGGAGCAGTGCCCGCGTGCCGCCATTAGCGGTGGGACGTACACTCGGACTTCAGTTACCTATCACCTGTCTATGCAGTAGAGATGATTGGTGACACGCCACAAAGGCATCAGCGCAAAGCAAAAAAAGAAAAGATTGTGATTCTGTGGGGTATGCAAAAACTCCAGGACCCAAGGCTGTGGATTCCCTCATGCACGTGCCCTTTTCCTCGAGAAAGTGGGGGCACCGTCAACAGTCCTAGTGTGCTTGAGCCCCCGGGGCGCAGCACATCGTGCCACGTAGAAATCAAAAATGTCCCTTTTGCACTCCCACAGGAGTTGCACCTGTTGTCGTATCTGGCACTGCCATTCCTTGACACTTTTCTTGGCAAAAACGTGTGTGGCGTAAGCCACAGTGGCACGGTCGCCTGACCACCCATTGCCACTCTTGCTCCTTGTAGGCCTCCTACTTCAAGGACTCAACCACTCTCTTGATCATAATACCATGGCCCATGGTGGTCCATGGCTTAGACATCTCAGACATCTGCTCATGTAACACCCTGGTGGATTCTTTGAGGAGGATATTCAAGGAGGAAGAAGTACCACAGGTGCTTCCTTCCATGCATCATATGTCTTGTCCAGCCAGATGCAGAATTTTTGCTGCAATCTTGATGTTTAGGTTTGGTTGAGATTTGCATCTTGGAGGGTTGGGTCTAGTGCCATGGCATGCTGTCCCTGAATCCAGGTTAGTGCAGCCTAGTCCTTGTTTGCTTCTTCTTCTTTTAAAAAAAAAAAACATCGAGCCTGTGCTGAGTAGCAGATTGGCTCTTGGACAGTGTGCCCAGTCTCTGCGCCAGTGCCACAAGTCACGGCCGAGGCCTTGTTTGCCTCTACCTCAGCAACCCATTCGAACGGTTCCAGCGCAGCCTTGTGTACATTGGTGCCCATATTTGGAGCCATAAACGTTTTTTTTATCAAATAGGCCAAATATCAAAGAACAAATAGGCGACGAGCAGTATTACTGAGCAGTATTACTGTGTGACACTGCATTCTGTAATGCAGAGGATCATTGATCATTGTTGTCCAGATGTATATTGCACTCCAAAAACAAGTGCACGTGGCATCTCAGAGGGCGAAAGCGCAAGCAACTAGTCACACACACTCCGCCACTACACCCAGCAGGGCAATCTGAAAGTGCCTTAACGCATTCAATCAGACCCCCTAGTTATCCAACAGCCGACAGGCTTGAACACTGTGGACACGGCATCCGTAATGCACAAGAGGATCACGCGCTGAAAGATCTTCAGATGGTGCCTCATGACATGAGGCGCTCTGCAGAGGGTCTCCAGAAGGGGAGGCCAGGGCTTCGGCCATTGTGGGCCTAGGTTGTGCGATAGCGGGAGGAGGGCCGGAGGTCCGGAGCCTCGGGAGGGGAGGCACAGGTGTGGGCCAATATGGGCCAACCAGCCCTCATGGCCCATCCCCGAGACTTGCAAGGCGACGCACTCTGTGATAAAAGACGGCGGACTGGTCTGGAATGACGGCCCTCCCGGGGGGGGCGACTCCGCGGGTCCTAGGACGCCAACTACCCCTGCCCCCCCCCCCCCCCCCCCCTAGGGGCCTTCGGCCAACAGTTAGTTGCCAAAGGTGTCGCCCTCAGGCCTCCATGGGCGCCTAAGGCGCCCGATGCTCCATGAACACCAAAGGTGCCCTAATTTTGTCCAATTTGCACCCCAACACTATCCTTAAACCCAACCTTGACTCTAACACCCACCCCCAACCCTCAGCTTGCTCCTGTCCCTACACCCAACCCTAACCCTAATCAAGACTGAATATTGGGACCGAGCTGGTGGGGGAGGGAACATTAGATATGAATGGTGAGGGACATCAAGAATGATTCACACATTGATGGCTCTTGACAAAGTGAAATGCACCTGAACCCCATCACCACGAGGCCCACTTTCAAGGCTTTTTGGACTTCTCAGGGGCCAAAATGCCCCAAAATGGGCTCAAAATGGGCTCATTTCACCCTTTTGTGCACCCCAAATGGTCTACGATGAGTTTTGGAAAAATGTGTTTGTGACCCATTTTTGACCCATTTTTGGTCCCAAAACAGCCCATTTTCAAGGCATTTTGGGATTTTTGGAGGACCCAAATGGGCCACCACAAGCTCAAAACAGTCCAAAAACACTTGTTTTAGCGTCGCACATGGTCTAGGATCATTTTTGCGGAAAGTCATATTTTTACCCCTTTCGGACCCTGTTGACCCATTTGGGTACCCACCTGTTTGGGCTTGAGCTTGCAGCTTGCCACAGCCTAGTGGGCCTAGTTATTGGGGTCTAGGCGTCCGTTTGGGCAATTCTGAGGGGTTGAAACCACAAAACGTGGGGGGTTGCGGGTGGAGTAGGTGCCCTCGGAATCGCATTTTGAGCCATGTAGCCAAACATATGGCCTATTCTTGGTTTGTGGCTGTCGGCAGTTGGAGCTTCTGGGGGCCTTTTTGGGCCGCTTCCGTGGCATATCATGGAGTTAGAGGGCCGCAAAGAGCTCGTTGACACGGGGAAGTCAAGCCGCACGTGGAGTGTACCCACCGTTTCTCTTCGTTTGGCCGTTTTGAATGTGTTCCAGGGCATTTTTGGCCCAAAAATGGCTGTTTTTGGCCCTAAACTGCAGTTTCTGAAACTGAGGTCCGCCACTTGCGAATCCCGTTCCCGGCCGCCACCGTTGAGTTTCTTGCTCAAACTTTGTGTGATTGTACTTCACACCCATAGGTATCATCCACCAAAATTTCACCCGAATCTGAAGCACCACGACGGAATTCTGATTTTTACCCATTTCGCGCGTGCTGCTGCTTGCTGCTTGCTGCTGCTGCTTGCTGCTTGCTGCTGCTGCTAAACCTGGTAGGTCCACCCTAGACACTAAAAAGGGTTATAAAACCAAGACTGGTTCCACCAGCTCGGTGACCCTAGCCCTAACCCTAGCCCTGGCTCTCACCCTAGGCTAGGGTCAAAGTGAGTGTTGGGGTCCAAAATGGAGAGCAATAATGTGGCAAAAGCAACCATGAACCTAATTGGGGGGATCTTGTTCAACCCAATCAACATGGCTGGCATGGCCAAACCAAGTGGCTGCAAAGGTTAGGGTTAGGTTTATGGTGATGGTATGGTTAGAGGAGGGCAAGGGGAGGTAAGGGGAGCCTGTGCCCCCCCCCCCCCCCCCAACACCCCAAATCGCCCCACCTGGACCCCCCCCCCCACCACCACCCCGAATTGCCCCACTTGGACCCCCCCCCCCCCCCCCAACTGACCCTCCCGGAGCCCCCCCCCCCCCCCCCCAGCCCCTCCTATACCCCCCCCCCCATTCGCCCTCCCTGAACCCCCCCCTCAGATGCCCCCCCCCCCCCCCCCCCCCCCCCCCCCAAGGGGCCTCTGGCCAACAGTTAGTTGGGGGGGTAGTTGGCGTCCAGAACCGAGGGGTCGCCCCCCCCGTGACGGCCCTGTGAAACCGATTGCAGCCCCGTGCAATGCGGAGGCAGGGCACGACCCGTGCAATGCGGAGGCAGGGCACGACATTCTCATTTTCAAAATGATGTTACACCCACTATCATACACTTGCCCCGAGTTTGTCCCTTTCTGATGCAGTAAGACGTGCAGATGTGGGCCCTGCACCACAACCACGTTGTGGGGACGGCACACATTCTGGTCTTCCCAGGTGAACCCAAATCTGTGACCGGCGTTTCATGCGACGGGCTCTGAGGGGGCGTTTTCGCACAGCGCACGCACAGCGCCAATTATTATGTTGTTTATCCCTGGAACACCCCTGAAAACCACCCACCCACAGAAGCATGCTCAATCAATTCAAAACAGCATCGGGGGTGCAGAATTCAGGACCCTGGGACCCGTAGGAAGCATCAGACCTAGGGGGAAAAAATCCCTGGTGTACCAGCAGGGGCTGTAGGGTGCAGAATTCAGGACCCTGGGACCCATGGCTACCGACTTTTCGCACAGCGCGGGCACAGCGCATGGTGCGCCCCCTGAAGCCCTGCAGCGGCAAAAGGGAGCCTGAACATGCGGGCCTCACACAGTCAATGCCATCGCATCGCAACCCAAACCCACAGACCTTCACCTGGGTGGGTTTGGGGACCTTCAAGGAACGAGCTGCTGTGCAGGCCCACAACTGATGTCTGAGCCACCACTCAGTGCTGCCATCATGGGTTATGTCGCGCTCATGACGACAGCTCCCAAGTGGAAACAATTCTCAATCAGCACGCATCCGTGAAACAAAGTCTAATACCAGCCTCTGCTTTGTTGCTCCGGTGGTGGGAGGGATTGCACTGCGTTTTGGTGCCACTTAGAAGAGAAGTGGGCCAGAATGGGGGCTTATTTGGGGGGTTGCTGATTCTAGGTGGGTTGACTGGCATGCGGCTAACAAGGTGTGCCCGGTGCGCACACAGCGCCAAACCCCTCCTATTTCCTGGTCACAACAGCTGTGCGCGGATCTACACAGCAGCCCAGCGATCACTACCCCTGAGTACCATGGCTCTATCTCAGCGTCCGATCGTTGAGCTCATCGCCGAATGGCCTCGCTGTTGCTAACGACTCCGATAGTGCGAGTTTTGTGGGAGGGGACTGACCCCCACAGCCCGACTGCTCCTGATAAACCATACCCTAACCCAAGCCTTCACTAGCCTTGTGAACCCCCCCCCCTCTATCTCTGCGAGCTAATTGTGACAACCGGAGGAGGGCCCTAGGCTGCACAGCAACTGGTGCTTCTTCTCAGGGGCAATGCCCTGGTAGCTTGTATTTGCCAGGGTCATCCAGTCGTGCACGCACCGATGCGCAGCCTGAAGCCCCTTTTGCATATACACAACCGCCAGCAGTGCCTCCACCACATCGGCAACCACGCGATCGGAGACGCGGTCCCCCTCCAAGCTATGCAACACCAGCCTGGGGACCCCGAGGGCAGCCCCAACCTGCGCCAGCACCCGCCTGCTCACCAGCTCCCCGTACTGCCTCTTGATCCCCTGCGCCCCCTTCCCCCCCCGCCCCTTGTCCTCCGTGGACAACGTGTACAGATCGAAGGCCACCACCATTCCCAGAATGGCGTCCCCGTGCCACTCCAGTCGCTCATAGTCCCGGCCCTGGCCCGCACACACCCCCTTCGTGGAGCGGTGGGTGAAGGCCTGCCCCAACATCAGCGGGTGCGGGAGGTCCAACTGCAGCGCGTCGTGCCACCGCAGCAGGTGCTCCCGGTACCCCATCGGCCACCGCAGGTCCATCCCGAGCGTGTCATCCGCGGCTGCAGTCCGTGGCTGGGCTGTGACCGGCCCCTGCGCGACCAAAGTGCGCGCCAGTGAACAGGCGGCACCCGCCCGACAGACGGTACAAACCGCCGCCAGCAGAACGCGCAGGTCCCGGTCCGCGTCCCGCAGGTGGCAACGGGGGAAGGCGGCCGCCAGTGCGGAGGCGTACGTGGGGCCCATGCGGTGGCTGATGAGTGTGGCGGTGGCAGTCGACAGCACCCCGGCGCAGGAGGAGTCGTGGGTGCGCCGTACCTCCTCCGTGGCGGCCCACTTGAGGAGCTGGGCACCGAACAGCTCCGCATTGTTTGCCTCAGAGCCCCCGGTTTGGAGCAAGGAATCGCACACTGCAAACGCCCGCGCGGGGAGCTGCAGCATCACGAGCGCACGGACGAAGCTTGCGAAATCCGGTGCAGCGGGCGCCAGCGTCGGTGCGGGTGTGACACTGTCGTGGGAGGAGGTCACAGCCGCAAGGGCTGGGGGTATGCGGTCAACAACGATGGTGGTGTGTGATTCCACATCAACGGCTGCTAGGGACGCCTCGGGATCGGTGGTGGCGACAGGCTTTGGTGGGAACCCAATCTTCAGGGACTGCAAGGGGACCGGGATGTCAGTCTTGGCAGCCAAGTCTTCTTGCAAAGTGCGGAGGGTGGCGGTGGCGCCGAGCGCAAGGGCCCCACAACCGGAGGGACATCGGTAGCGAATATTAATCATGGCTTTCAGAATGGGAGAAAAGGATGGGGGGGCTGCCTGCTCCTCAATGCAAGCAGTACCGACAATGACCCTATGGAAGAAGAGCCCAAAAGACCATGATACCCCAGCAAATCGTCAAGCCAATGCAAGGCATGGCTGGCATGGCATGGCATCGTTTGGTAGGGTGTGCGTGTGCCCTATTATCTGTGTCTCATTTTGGAGGCCATTTAGCCCAAAAAGTGAGCTGAACGTACCCGTCAAAATTTTTGTGCACATACGTGTTGGCCACTGCATAATTATCATTGATACAAAAAATAGGGGCTGCAGGGCTCAATTTGAGAAAGAGGGGCCTGTCCGGATGGCACTGGGGTCAACATATGTCTGAGACGGTCTAGATGCAACACCTTTCCCCACACACGTGCGTGCTCGCTCGCCTCACCTCGCCAAGCCAAGGCAAGACATGGCTGGCATGGGATGGCATGGCATGGGTTGGCATCCCCCTTCCCCAGATGTTGTCACTTCGCATCTACAACATACCAACACTGTCTACAATTAGTAGACTGCGTCTACTTGGGGCAAACAGTGTCTATAGACTGCAGACCGCCACCCCCCCCCCCCCCAACACACACCTCCAATTTCTGGTGGGGCGATTTCCTGCGATTAACGTGGTGATCCCACGTGTGGGACGTAGGGTAATGTTCTGGCACCACGGTTTGTAAACCTCAGGTTTGCAAACGGGAGAGGTAAAGGTAAAGGTAAAGTGCTCGGGCGATCTCCGAACTCCAGCGTATCAGTGATCCCTACCTGTCCCAAGGCGCAGCACCCTACAGCACACTACATCAGTCTTCAAAATAGTTGCAACTCCGGAACCGTGAATTCGCGGGACACATAGAGAGCCACTGTATCGTACAGTGCATAGAAGTCCCAGTGGGGAGCGTGCCCTCGCTCACACGAGCACACGACACAGGCGTTCTTGTACCTCGGTCCTGCCTCAGCCGCCTGGCACCGCAAGACATCACAGTACAGCACTTGCAATGTGTACGGGCCACCCTGCCCCAACGCCCGAGGCGGCACGCGCATGGACAGATCCGTGACCCAGGGTAGCGTGGCACCAGGCACCACACACAGTAACCAGAGATCAACACAGAGAGCAACGCAGTGAAAAGCTGGCTCGACATCTTATCCTGTCCCCGCCAATTGACCACTGGTACCGTTGTGTCGTGTGGTTCGTGTAGTGATGTCCTGCTTGGCTCGCCGAATGCCCGAGAAGGACACCGTAACGCCGGGACTGCTGTGATTGGTGGCCTGTGGTGTGGAGCACGTCCAGCTTGGCTCGCCGAATGCCCGAGAAGGACACCGTAACGCCGGGACTGCTGTGATTGGTGGCCTGTGGTGTGGAGCACGTCCAGCTTGGCTCGCCGAATGCCCGAGAAGGACACCGTAATGCCGGGACTGCTGTGATTGGTGACCCGTTCGATGAAGCAAGTCCAGCTTGGCTCGCCGAATGCCCGAAGAGGGCACCGTAACGCCGGGACCGCTGTGAGAAAACGCACAGTCAACACATACCCCGCCCTACCCCAACAGGCTCACCCTCAGGTCCCTAAACCTGCCACACGTCATTCTCCCCCCCGCCTTGTGTTTACCCACCCACTGGCGGTGATCAGCCCTTACTGGCTCGCGGAACGCCCTATGAGACGTCCTATCGCCTTCAGGCCCACCTGCTCTCTGGTTTTTTCGGTACTGGTATGTTCCAACGTTTGTACACCCCTTCCACCTGGGTACGCGTGGCTGTTACGCCCATGTCCCTTGGTTTGCCACGCCATTCTCAAAGGCGACAGGGCGCTGCCGAGCGGTGTTGGTCCCGCAGACAGTGCAAACGGGAGAGAAGGAATGTGCTCTATGGGCCCTGCAGCCCCTATTTTTTCATCAACCATAATTATGCAGTGCCGTATGTGCACAAAAAGTTTGACGGGTACGTTCGGCTCACTTTTTGGGGTAAATCGCCCCCAAAATAGGACACGGATGATAAGGCACAAGCACACCCTACCAAACCATGCCGTGCCATCCCATGCCAGCCATGCCATACCTTGCCTTATCTTGGCGAGGCGAGGTGAGCGACCGCGTGTGTGTGTGGGGAAAGGTGTTGCATCGAGACCGTCTCAAATATGTATTGACCCCACAACCATCCGGACAGGCCCCTCCTTCTCAAAATTGAGCCCCGTGTCCCCAATTCTTTGATCAACCATAATTATGCAATGGTCAACACGTATGTGCACCAGAAGTTTGACAGGTACACTCAACTCACTGCGCCCCCTTCTCAACATGCAGACACGCCACGCCCTCTGAAACCCCTAAATTTCGATGAAAATGCTGAGTGCGGCGAAATAGTGGGGTCAGTGTTGTCGCGCGCGCACCCCGCCGGCACCATGCCTCCGCTTCCCCATGGGGAACGCTTCCTACACACCGCACGTGTGCCGCAGGTAATTAGCTTCAATGTACATTGTCCAAGAAATTTACATCGGAACAAAAAGATCCCTCGAATCAAACAACTTGCATGATGACATGTGTGCCCTCTGTTATGCCATGCCATGAAGTGGTCCACAACTTTCTTCCATCCCACGGTACCATCGCGCATTGTCATTGACCATGCGATAGCTTCCTGTACTTGGTCTAGACTAGGGGTGAAAGAGATGTTGCGTGCAACGGGTCTTTCCCGGATTTACTTTTGGTGCTGTGTGGGCTCGTCCGAGGGGTAGTCACTCATGTGTGTTGAAGAGTGCTAGAAGGGGGAATTGGTAACTGAGCAACAAGAAGGGGAGGGAAATGTAACCCTACTCTCCAAAGTGTGGGAGTCCATCACCCCAACTGGAGGGGCCACACCGAAACGTGGGAGCCCATCACTACTTGACCACTACTATCTTGTGGGCCCATACCGCATTGGGTACGGAATCAAGTGCACAATTTGTGAAAGAAAGGGGCCCAAAAAAGAAAATGTAGCAATAGAAAAGTGCTGTGTGGGCGGTACACAGTATGTAGAAAATGTGTGTATGTGTGCTGCACTATTCTGCTCGCATTCTGGGATAATTACCCAAATTGCGCACCGTAGGACACACCGCAGGGTGCGCCACAGGCGCTGCAGGGGAAGTGTTCCCATGTACATCATGCCATGACTAATCCAAGAAGGTCAACACCACTGACAGCAGAAACAACCAGGGAAAAAATATTTTATTTCTGCAATTTTTTTCTGCGGAATTCAGTTTTATGGCGCTGGTTTTGGTTGAATGAATCAACGGTCTTTTTGTGCATGTGTTCTTTTGCATTTGGCCTCCTTTTGCGGGGGCAGTATGCTTCATTCATTTTGGTGCCACTGAAAAGGATCTGGGGTACCTTGGACTCTGGGATTGCAGTCCATAGCATAGACAAACACCAACAGGCAAGAGTAGCGGATGATTCATATCTACCAGTTTTTCAACAAGCCAGTGGTAAATTCGTCCATGGTAGTGCTCATGGTACATGAAATGCTGAAACACCAATGCAAATTGCAACATGGCCCAATCACTTTTTCACAAAACCAGTTTGTAAATTCGTCGATAATAGTGCACATGGCACATCAAATGCTCAAACAATGGCACAGAAAGCGCTGTAAAAGCAATACAGCACTGTAGAGGGCTGCGAAACAAACCCTCACCTGTGCGCAATTTGCAATTTGGCCCTAGGCACAGAAAGGCAGAGCATGCAATTGCCATCCTGTTGGAATTGTTAAGAGCGGTACTGGAGCAAGGGCTTTGGCTAGCCCTGAAACAGAATGGACTGCAGCTCCCCAGGGCGTTGGCGAGCCGAAGGTTTCATTCCACCACCAACCAAGGTGAAAGGCTTTGGCTAGCCCATAAATGTTCATAAAAGCACAGGACAAAGATACCATACCACTTGGACCAATGATTGCACATTGCCTAATAGTGAAGCAAAGAGGGCAACGAAGAAAAGGGATGCACCATACAGCACAAGTGTGTTGAAGTCAGAAAGGGGGTGCAGGGGCAAAAAATCAATTTTGTGCGATGTTTTATGGCGGATTTTATTGTTGCAAAGGGCATGCAGATGAAACTTGCTTTTTTTTGGCATCTTTTTTTTTGCGGTAAAACAACACCATATGCCGGGAATCAATTATATTTGCAAATAGTGAATATTGGCACGGTACCAGCCAACCGATGTCGTTCGACCATCGTCCGCTTTCCCAATGGGTCTCCATCCCCCAACCCAGCCTGAGGGTTGCGGTCAAATATATACAGGGAACGTGGGAAGGTGGGCTGCGGAGGGACGTCTCTAGTGTCCCAGAGTGGCCGGTACTCGGGCAGCACAACCCCAACCGTCGATCTGCGCCAATCACCTGCCGACCGCGGTCGGTTGCTTGGTGGCTGCAGAACGCCAGCCACCTTCGGGCATCACCCATACAACGCTCCCTCGGGCGTCACCAATGCAGTGCCACCCGGAACCATGTTGAATGCACTCAACCTGCATATACCTCCTCCTGTGATGTCCTTTGTGGCAGTTGCCGTATGCTACACCAATCCAAGGCCAAGAGTCCAGGGTCAGGGCGACATTCATGGGGAGACGACTGCAGGCACATCCGGAGGGAGGGGGGAGGCGGTCCTTGTACGAAGGGCGTGTGCTCTGCGCCGCAGCATGTGTGTCGGTCAAGGCACAGGGTTTGGGGGGGGGGGGGGGTGCCATAAAGACTGAACGACCATGCCGGTCTTGGGGAGGCAGCGGGGAGGGTCGGGGTGGGGGGGGGGGGGTCAGACTAATTAGTTGGATCCAGAAGAAGTGCAACGACAAATATGAGAGAATCAGCAGTAATTGCATCAGTAAGGCAATGCATGGATGGATGAAGGGCTGAATGGAGTGCTGCTTCACTCTCCAAGACAGACACATCTCACGCCCAGACAAGGCAGCACAGGACAAGAAGAGTAAAGAGGGTGCACAATCCAATTAGGCCTCAGAAGGCAAAGGATGGATGGAAAAGGGGTCTAGGGGCGGTTCAGTGCGCAGGGTCTGGGGGCTGTGCTGGTGAGGACTCACGGTCTGGAGGGGCCATGTATGTGTGCGGGAGGTCTATGGGTCAACACAGGGCCGGTGAATGTGCGCACACGACCACCGCTGCGGCATCGGGCCTCAAGGAAACTCCACCTCATTGCAACACCATTCAATATTGGGCGAGGAGCGCAGGGCACTGGTGCCTTTTCGCCAAACCACTTTGGAGCGCCTGCTCTGAATCCAAATCGGGGCCGCCGTGCATTAGGAGGGGGGGGGGATACATGGCAGCGACACAGGTTTCCATCAGACGAATGGGCCCCCTTTCCGAGGCGCTGTGAGCACATACCCTGCGTGTGGGACCTTGTCGGCCTCCCACATGCACAGCGCAGCAAGGGTTGCATCACCTCATCCCCAGGAATACAGGAATGAAAGGGGAGGCTATTCCACTCAATTGGTGCCCCAATGATGTGGGAAGCATGTAGATTGCCCCTCTGCCTTGCATGCCCGGCATAGGCCCTCCTTATCTGGCCCGTTCCCCCGGTCTACGTTCGGGGGGGGGGGGGGCATCACAGCGCTCGCTGCTGGGTGGTGCGTTGCCGTGCTCTCTGTCCTTCATGTTCTTGCGGACAGCCCTTTACGATCCCCCCCCCCTCCCCTTCCTCCGGCAGCGGCCAGGTTTATCAGTTGTCCCCTCACCGCTCACCCCCAGCGGGTTGTTGGTTGAGCATCCCCAGCAGGTGGTGACGGGGCAAACCCGCCAAATAGATTGAGCGATCCACGGCCCCGAGGGTCTCTCCCGGTCCTGACTGCCACTCCTCGTTGCTGCTCGTACGGCACCCCCCCCCCCCCCTTGTGCACAACAATGCCCCACAGCCACCATCCAGTCCACACGGCACATAGCACTTTGGTTGTAGCTGGGGCACTCACTGGCGCTCCTTCCCATTCTGCTCCCGCTCCCGATCACGGCAGCGGTTCTGTGCTGTCCCATTCATCCATGTGCTTGCGGCGAACCGGTCCCTTTACTTTCCCCCCAACCTCGTCCTCGTTTGGCAAATCCTGCACGTCATCGATGTCCAGTTCCATGTTGTGGTTGGCATCCAGCTCCTTGAATGCATCATAGCAATGCTGGGAATGCAACGGGGGCAACGGTAGGTGGGTGGGTAGAAGGCATGACACCCGGTTGTGTTGCTGTCTGCATCTGGCGGCGCCTGTTGGCTTCGTGCCACTTACCACTGCCCTTCCCTTGACCCTTTCCCTCCATGGGCGGCGCCTAGCGGCCTCTCACCACCTTGTGCCCTCCCTCTCCCTGCCTAGCCTATCTGTACCCCCCTACTCACCCTTCCTTTCCCCTGGTATATTGTGCCAACAGAGCCCCAGACTGTCCCTTTTTCACTGCTCTGTGTCGGGTCCACAAGTAGGAGGGCAACTGCCCTTGCCATTGGTCAGGTGCGCCCAAGAGGACACCTCATACTGGCAGTGGGGGATCCGTCCCCAATGGTGGCTTTTGGTCCCCAGGATGCCCACTTGCCGGGTCGAATCCCCGACGGGGGCACAGAACAACCTTCCGCCGTTCCCGCGCTCAGTCCTTGTTGAGGCGCATCCCACTTGTGTCCGTGGTGTGTACAGTGTGTGTCCATTCATTCACGTGGCATGGGTGCCACTCTGGGTGGTGAAAATGAGGAAGGCACGGCAGAAGGGGAGAAGGGGCAAAAGGGGGAGAACTGGGAATAGGGAATGGGGTGGGGCTACGGGATGAGAACTTTACAGTGGATGACCCGACGAGGTTGGTTTACAGCCTTCATAGGGCCAACACAATTGCCGCGCAAGTGGGCATACGGTGGTACAAGAGGTAGGAGGGCAGGGGAAGCAAGGGCAGTCAGTGGATGGGTGGTGTGGTCTATTGGGCCAACAAGTGGGACCTCCCAACACACAAAACAAAAAAATGGTGGGCTGCTGGAGACGTGAATCCCACTTCATCGAAGTGTCTAGGCTCGGGAGGAGAAGAGGGATTCACACCCGGGTGCCGCGGCCCCAAAGTGATAGAGAAATAGAAAGCGAAGGGGAAGCATGAGGGCCGCGGATTTGGTGTGACCCCAAGTCAATGAAAGCAACCAGCAAGTTCAATAATGTCGCTGCCGGAGGCCGTGGTCCAGTATTCCCCTAGGTTTTTTCCCAGAACTCGGAACCCGGCCAAGCACTGCATTGCTTGGCAAGCTGAAGACTCAAACACCTTTAGACACTTCGTGGAACGGCGGCAAGCGAACCAGATGGGTGAGGCTGCCAGAGCAAGGAGTATATCATATGCGGACACGCTCCATTGTATCCCAGCACATGTGGGAGGAGGTGGGCCAGCAGATGCAAGTGGCCCAACCCGCAATTCCCACTACAACACCAATCCCCACCACATCATCACCACCCACTCAACACATCCCCACCCATCACTCTACACCACTCCCCACCCTGCTCTTGCTGCCCATTGCTCCCTGTCCCTCCCCTTCCTTCCCTTCCATCCTCCTGGTTCGCTCGTTGTCCCGCTGGTTTGGCAAATCCTGCACGTCATCGATGTCCAGTTCCATATTGTGGTTGGCATCCAGCCGCTTGAATGCATCGTAGCAATGCTGGGGATGCAAATGGGGCAACGGTGGGCGAGGAGGCTTGGGGAGGGAGGATAAGGAGGAGGAGGACAAGCTGGCGGCTAGGCTTTGAGATTCCAGACTGGAGCGCTGGGACCAGGGCCCACCACTGGTCATCTCTGTCCTGGACAAGAGCTGGAAAGCTGGCGTTGGTGCTACTCATTTGGAATCACCCGAGGCAGTAGTGCTTCGTGCAGCAACACTCTGCAGGACCATCTGGCCAAGAGGCGATTCAGTCACGTTTAAAAGGGTTCCCCTACCGCAGTGTAGCGCACCCGCACCCTCTGGTCTGCACGGCCTCCTGAGACGGATCTGGTTCTCGCATTACGTGCGGGCATGGGAAGGCAAAAGACAAAAGCAAGAGCAGCAATAAGAAGGCACCTGAATATCCGCCTCCTTCACTCTGCCCAGATCAACCAGCATTGCAAGAGTGAACTGGGCCTTGCTGACTGTGCCCTGTCCAGTTTTCTTCAATTGGAGGGCCCGAAGCTGCCGAATCATAGCACTGGGCAACAGAGCAACAGAAAAAAAAAAGCGACGGGTCATCGCTGCACATGCAGTCGTGGGCGTGTCAGGATCTTTGCACTCAAAAGCAGAGCAATTTGCTCAGGCTGGACACAAACAGCGCCTGAGCGCATGAGGTAGCAGAGGGAGCAGGTCCACTGGAGGGGGGCAGGCATCTCAGAGGCTCGCAATCCATGGCCAGCGGCGCTCCCCCCTTTAATGTCTCTTACGGATGCCTTCCCTGCGCTGCAGAAACATGAGCATCTTCTTGAAATACATCATTGAACGTTCGATTGGGATAATACCAGTTTTGCATGTTGACGCCAGCGAAGTATTTGAAAGGGGGGGGGGGGGCTCTGAAAGCGGGAGGGTGGGGGGGGGGGTTGGATGGGACCCCTCCCAGGGTGTCCAACTCAAAAAGGAAAAAAAACACTTTCTACAAAGCACACCAGCATACCTCTGGATGGACATTGAGTATGCAATACAATGCAAGAGACAATACTCTCATTGAGGAACGAAAAAGCAGCACTTGTTCAAGGATATGTTGGGGAGAGGACATGCAGTTTTGTGAGGGACAGGGTTGCTTGTCTTCAGAACTGTCATCTGAAGATGTGTCACAATGTTCATCGGAGGAACTGGAGTACCCGGTGCCACTGGTGTTGGGGGGGGGGGGGGGGGGCTAACCTCCCCCTCCTCCTGTAGTGTACGGCCCTGTCAATACTTCCCTGGTCGACGCTGACCCGGCAAAGGTTGTGCATCTCAAGCATTTTCCAACCGCGATTGTCGACTCACCTTGCACCCACGTCCGGGTTGTGCTGACACCATGGCACATAACAACATTTAAATGCTCCTCGGACAGTGACGTTCCACTAATGACAGCGAAATCCTTCCACGAGGGGGATTTGAGAGAGGACAGGCAGTGATCAGAGTTTGGTGCAGACATTGGAAAAGGTGTGTGATGCTGGAGCACGGGATCGATTGAGACCAGCGTTCGGAATGTGCAGGACTGAACTTGCTGGGGCAAGGGCTAGGGCTGCAGGGGTCGACTGCTGGGGTCGATTGCAGCACCCCTGACCCCAGCAACCCTGACGCTACCTACCGCAACCCCAGCACCTCCCCCGCCAGCAACCCGACCCCACCGTTTGGGGGTGGGGCACCTGTACTCTTTCAGCAGCAGCTCCTTGCCAAACTGCTCCTCAATTTTCTTCTCCATCTTCCCTCTCCGGGCCTTGATGGGCACCTCAGCGATGAACGACAATGCCCTGACCCCCAAAGGCGTGCCTGAAATCAAAGACACGGTGAGAAACGGCGGGAAGGGGGGGGCGCAGTGCACCGCAGTCTCGTTACCTGTTGCACTGTGCACACGAGCGCCGCGGAGCTGCACGACACGCACCTACAAAAATGTACAGCGACGCAAAGGCGCGCCCGAGATCGGAGGCGGGGGTCACGTCGCCGTATCCTGAGGAAAGCACGTGCATTGGGGGAGCAGGTGACGGCTTGGGCAGTGCCTCAACGGGCGGATGCGACGAGGGGCTGGCTCGAAGGGCACGCATTTGTGACGATGTTCAGGTTTGCCCGCCCGAAGAACTTGTCCAAAAAGGCGCTGATGGCCCCGACACTGAGATTGACCGATCGTCTGCCCCAAACGGGCAACGACAAAGGCATGAGTGCTTCTTGGGGCCTTCTGCCCACACACCCGTGGGAGGGGGGGGGGGGGACGAGGGGGGCAGGAGGTTTCATCTCCCGTGTGGGAGGGGGGGGGGAGGGGGATCTGGGACCCAAAAGTGTGTGTACCAACAATGGCCCGACAAGATTTTCCGGATTGTAAATTTCGTTGTTTCCAACGATGGTCACTTTGGTGTGGGGGCGGGGGGGGGGGGGGGGTTGGCACAAGGCCTCGGTGTCTGATTGTTTGCCTTTGGCGGCGCCTATTGACGTGGGGGGGGGGGGGGGGGTGTTCAGGGGGTTAGGGCCCCTCGTCCTACGGTGTACGGCCATTCCAATACTTCCCTCGGGGGGGAGGGGGGGGGCTCATGGGCCACCAGCTCATCCCAGGCACCATTGGGCTGGTCTGTTTGTGCAGCGATCAGCGGGACGTGCGGCCTTTGAAAGTGGGCAGGCGCTGTGTTGGACCCTCTTCTTGTGGCTGCTTCAGTGACATGGCCATGCCGATCCGTTTTCCCTTGACATGTGCTCTGTGCCCCCCCCTTTCTGCCCCAGAGGCACGCGGGTTGTCTCAAGCGCCGCTTCACTTGTTAGTGGTCTGTCCACTGGCGTCGTCATGTCCCACTCTTTGGGAGGAGGGGGGGGGGTACGCCCCCTCCTCCTACGGTGTACGGCCATTCCAATACACCCCTGCCTGTGGGCACTCCCCCTTCTTCCCAATGCGCGCTGTAGCCCTGCCGGCCAACCCACAGGGGGACTGGTCGCAGTGGAAAACCAGCGTCTGCTGCAGAGTGCCGCCCGCACCAGACATACCAACGGTCGTGACGGTTGTGGTGGCCCAATATATCGCGTTCACGACGCTGCAGCCCTCGATGAAGTAGTAGGGCACGGCGCCGCAGAAGATGATGAGGAGCAACAGCGAAATGGCCCCGACAGCTGTGAAGAGGACGCGTGTTGGAGGAGGTGTGCTTTGCGGATGCCCGGCAGGTGCTCCCCAGGGGGGAGGGGGCGACCCCTCGGTTCTGGACGCCAACTACCCCCCCAACTAACTTTAACTAAATTTTCCTTCGGGCACCTTTGGTGTTCAAGGAGCATGGACTTGCGGAGTTGCCCCCCCACCCCCAGGGCCATAGGATGTCCCCGCCAGCGCCCTGCACACCACTTGTGCACGCGTTATGCACACTGACAAGCAGCACTCAGGGTCAGGGTAGTGTTGGGGTGCAAAGTGGACAAAAATGCCCTTCGGGTGCCTTGGGTGCCTTCGGAGTGTGCCTTCGGCGCCCATGGACTCCTGAGGGCGGTACCTTTGACAATTAACTGTTGGCTGGAGGCCCCTTTGGAGGGGGAGGGGTAGTTGGAGTCCTAGAACTTGCGGAGTCGCCCCCCCCCCCCCCGGGAGGTGCTCCTTTGCAGGGGGCCATTGAGAATCAGATTGCCCCATGCGGGGTGCTCCACTAGTTCCCATGGAAAAGCCCACCATTTGGTGGTATACCCCCCCCCCCTCTCATCTCCAGGCGCTAAAAATACATTGTGGCTTCACACTCTTGCCAGGAAGAACCCCACCAAGGGTACGTTCAGGGCAGTGCCCAGTGGGAGAGCCTCCTTGTCCCTTGGGTGCCTCTGAGGAGGGGGGACACATACCCAGACCAAATGTTGAAGAAGAGGAAACCTAAAGGGGGGGGGGGGGATCTCAGGCGCAATAACAATTGGTTAAATGGGAACAAATTTACGCGGCTGCAAAGCGGTTGGACCCCGGTCGGGGGCAGAAGGAAGGGGGTGCCACCAAGAGCAATGGGATACCGATCGTGCGACCCCAAACGATCGCATTTCACAACAGACGTGGACCCTTCACCGCGTTCCACCCGCTGCAGTGGTCCGTCCGACATGTCCGTCCGGTGCCCATCGGTCAAAAGTACCGCCGGTCGCGGCCGCCGGTCCGATCGCCACCGTCTATCTCATTGCCGGCGCCCGCCTTATGGGTGGTCCAGATGTAGTTGGTCACGGGGTCTGTCCGCCATGGGGGCGGGGGGGGAGGGGGTTCCCCTTTTCCCGCCCCCCCCCTCTCTTCGGGCTCAGGGGACGGGGCTTGAGGGGGGAGCGCCGCAAACAGGTCAACAAGGCGCTCCACACATGCACGTCCGGGTATGCACATGTAACCATGTTCTGCAGTACTTCTTGTGGGCACTTCTCTGGCTTAACCAGCCATGAGCATATGTGCAAATAGCTAGCCTAGCCGTTATTGTTCCCTTATTCAGGCGTCTGCGTTAGCCGCAGCCGAAGTAGCCGACTAGCTGCAGGGGTGAAGAAAAATGGGAAAAATGGAAAAATGGTGGGAAAATGGGGGGAAATGGGGAAAAGTGGGAGGAAATGGAGAAAAATGGAGAAAAATGGAGAAAAATGGAGGAAAATGGGGGGAGATGGGGAATTGCGAGAAATTGCCAAAAATACCAAAAATGTGTGAAATTCGTAGGAAATGGGAGGGAAATCAGGACAACTTGGGACAAATTTAACATTTTGCCCTGTTCCATTCTTCCCATTTTTCCACAGCCTTCCAAGGGTATCTCTCGTGTAAGGGGGCATGAAGGCCGGCTGTTTTGGCTGACCAAACACAGCCAAATAAGCATGCGTCGGCATTGGCCGAAAAATCGGCCATTGTCGGCTGGTTAGAGATTAAAATTTCCATTTTTCCAGTCGGCTAACAAATTTCATCAAAGGTACGTGAGGGAAAGGTGGCGTTAGCACTGTAAGCTTTGCTTGAAGCTTTCGCTCAGTTGGCCTGCTGACGGTGGTTCACCGTGGGTGCAGGAGAAGAGAAGGGAGAGCGGAGGTAAATTCAATTTTTTCCCACCATGAAATGTGGGTCCAGGAGGGGAGTACCCCGCCTCCTATGGTTGTCAGCTGTTCAAATACATCCCTGGTCGGGTTTCATGAAAAAAGGGGCTACTGGCAACCGGTGAGGCGGCCAGGAACGAAATCGGGCGGTTACGGTGGGAGAGCGGTTGGGGACGAAAGCTAGCAGCCGGGGGCGAACACACAGTCCCGTAGGGAGGGGGGGCGTGCCATCCGCCCCTTCAGGCGGACTGACCATCGCACAGACCTGCTCGGAGGGGCCGGAACGCCGCGGGGTCCGGGTTGTCGTCCATGTGGATGACGCGGCTGATCATCTCGCCCAAAGCGGAGGCGATGAGCGTGACGGACAACAGAACGCACCCGCACGTGAAGAGCTTCTCCGAGTCCGTCGTGGGCGTCATGTCCCCGTACCCCACGGTCGCCAGACTGCCGACCGCAAAGTAAACGGCGTCCAACACCTGAAAGGGAGCGGCCGCCCGTGGGGTCCCGGGGGGAGTGGGGCGGCGATTCTGGTCACTCCACCTCCGAGCGGTCGAGGGGGGGAATAGAAAAGAGGATGTGAACCGGCGGGGGGCGGGGCGGACCATAACGGCTGCTCAGCGCCATAGTTTTTTTGTGACCTGGGCATGAAGAAAATTGGTTTGGGCGGGGGGGGGGGGATGGCACGGAAGCCCATTTGCCCAAACCCCCCCCCTCCTTGGTCGCCGTGCCCGGGGGGGGGGGGGGTCGACCCCAACATCTATGGCTTCAAATGATCCCCACATCGCGCTGATCATTTTGACTACACATATGTGGGGGGGAAACTTTTGATGAAAAGTTTCCGGGCCAAAATTTGTGTTCGGGCGCCGATGGCGGCAACCTCCGTCCTTACACAAAACAAAGGGATTTCCCCATTTCTGGAGCCCCCTCGCCGGGCGCCCATGCCATCCCCCCCCCCCCCCCCGCAAAAGCAATTTTCGGGTCGCCCTGCTGTTGTTGATGGAGGTCATGGTCTGGGGGTTGGGGGGGGGTTTAACCCTCGGTATGCCCCAACCCTATGGGACCCCCCCCCTTGTCCAGTAAGCGGCCGCGCGTGACGGGTCCTTCGCCCCCACCAGGGAACGTACCCCCAAGTGACGGTTCCCTCGCCCCCTCCCCCCCATTACTGGACAACGGACGCACGACACAACACAAGGGACGCCAACACGAGGGCATGCGAACCACAAAACGACCCGGAAACGGCCCGCGGGGATGCACGTTCCAGTGTTCTGCATGACACGGGGTGCAGTGCAGTGCCTTCGACGCAAGAAATTTGAAGTACACGGCAATGCACACCAACAACACTCCCTCGTCCAACCGGCATTCACACGGGAGAACCTCATGTCCAACCTTCGATGACAATTTGGAAAATGGAAAGTGACGGTTCGCTCGCCCCCCCCCCCCAGAGGAATTGCACAAGAGGCGGTCAGCACAAAAGCGCAGAGAGAAAATTGGCTCGTCAGCGGCCTACAAGACCAGAGGTGCCGTTCTGTCACAAGAGGGACATATGATGCCAGTGGGCTGACCACCAACAGGCACAGAAAGCAACAGGGCGCAGCGGTAGGTCAACGCCTGCCGCCAGATTGCTACTATTGGACATACAACGGGGAACTGAGACCCCCCCTCCCCCCCCGCTTACTAGACAAGGGCGCTTACCGGCCACAGAACGACGACGGTCGGCACCCTCCAGAATCACTCTGGCGTTCTCGACAGTACTTCATGTGTGTATATATGTACTTCAAGGGCGCTGACTGGACGGGGGGGGGGGGGGGTGGCACAAGGCCTCGGTATCTGATTGTTTGCCTTTGGCGGCGCCTATTGGCCTCTCGCCACTGCTCATTCTGACCCTCCGTGGGCCCGAACGTGTTTTGGTTGTGTCAACGGAGCCCCCGGATGACTTGTCCTGTTTGACTACTCCGGGAGTCGGCTGTCCCGGAGACGGGCTGTTGCCGATGCCGTTGACCAGGTGCATCCCGATGCACACTCCGAGTCCATGCGGGGGTTTGCCGACTCCAGCACTCACTTGAGCGCGCTGGGGTGTGCATCTGCGGGATAATTTTCCGGACAGGGGCTTCCAACAAACACAATCATTCTTTCCCGTTCCCCGACCCCCCTCATCCGCACTCCCCCCACGACCCATGGCACAGCGGTGCGTCCGCGTGCACAACAACGCACACCCTCGAATGATGGACCTTCACGAACCACGCGATAACGGCTCCGAAATACAGGGCGACCAGCGCCAGCGCAATCAGCAGCCGCACGGGCCGGTCCGCCAGCTCCAACTCTCGGATGTTCACAATGTGAAATCGGCCCCCGTCCTCCGTGTCCAACTTGCGCCTGCAAGGCCAAGAGCGAAGGAACCAGCCATCGGCCCAGAAGAGAGGGAGGAGGCAAACCGCTAGAATGTGGTCTGTGGCCACTGCGACGGCTGCAGTGCGGCCGAGTGAGTGCCAGCAAATGCCATGGGTCATGAAGAACATCATAGCGCCCCCCCCCCCCCCCTATGTCCATCCCCCCCCCCCCCCCCAGGGTCGACGGTTGCCCGCCCACCCGCGGGGGGGGGGGACTGTCACCAAATGACGGTTCCCCCCACCCCCGGGGGGGGGGGGGGACGGACACCACACAACAGTTCACCTGAATTCTAGTATACCCAATGAAAACTTTTCTTCGGCGCCTTCGGCACCTGCGATTTCCTATTGATTTCTTATTGTTCATGAGCCGAGTGTCGCCCCCCATTCTCCGGGGGATGGACAAGGGGGGGGGGGGGGCAAAGGGGGGGGCTGAGGGAACATCCCATTGCAACTGTGGGATGCAGCCAAGAGCCCAGTGCGCGGTCGACATGAGGGAGTGACACAGCGAAGAGTTAGGAAAGGGGTATACAAGGCAGCCTCTGCACCCGTGTACATAGCTCACTACTCAAGATTGGCAGCAATGACTCCAACGAGACTGAGCACCTACAGTTCGGGAGCGCAATGCGGCTGCCATGTGTTCTTGTGTGTGTGTTGTGTGTGTGTGCGCGCGTGTGCGCGTGTGCGTTCTGTGGGACGCCCAATCATTTCAGCCAAAGCAGTAGGTTTTGCTATGATACACCGCCTCTCTACAGCTCTGTTCGCACTGCAGCAATGTCCGCCCGGCGCCGCCGTTCCTCCCTCTCAGCACAACAGCAAGACACAGCACGACAGCAGCGTGTGCATGTGTGTGTGTGTGTGTGTGTGTGTGTGTGTGTGTGTGTGTGTGTGTGTGTGTGTGTGTGTGTGTGTGTGTGTGTGTGTGTGTGTGTGTGTGTGTGTGTGTGTGTGTGTGTGCTCTGTACTTTGATGAGGTAGATCCTTGTGCAGCATTGGGTTGGACGTCCCATTCAGCTCAGGTCTGCTGAGGCCTCTGTGTGACGTTGTTTCCCCCCCTTCTGCGGAATCAGAACCTCTGTGTTTGGTTGGTTATGTGACCGAAGTACTGGCTCTCCCATGCCTCGACAAAAAGAGTGGTCGGGCTACTGCATCCTCGGCTTCGTCACCTTCCAGTCCCTGTGGAACAGGTGCTGGCGGGGATGGGGGCGGTGGTGTTTTCGGCCTTCTGCGCTTGTGTGTGTGTGTGTGTGTGTAAGGGGGGGGACCAAATTGTCACTTGGATGTCGGCGGGGTTCGAGCCCACGCCCCCAACGAGAACAGGGCCTAAACCTGCCGCCTTAGACCACTCGGCCACGACACCGCTTTGTGTGTGTGCCTGTGCACGTTCAGCGCACGAGGCTTGAATCCGGGCTTCCCATGGAGAGACAGTCTGGTCAGCTGACGTGACTACATCTCCCGTCATGAGGCCTCTGGCAGGATGAAGGCCGCGTGCTGGGGGACTTCATATCTGTGCCCGGGGAGGACAATACCCGCGTCCAACCTTCCTCTTGTGCCCTCGTGGCGTCTAATGTTTTGGGGGGGGGGGGGCGGTGGGGGTTGGCAGAGTCCAGTCCAGTGCACGCGACCGCAAGCACAGCAGAGGGCACAGCACTGCGGAAGCGAGACCTGGACAAGAATCTGGGGATCGGGATGGGCATTCCACGGCGCCACCACAAAAAAACAGCCGCTGCAATGGCCGAAACCCACATGGTCGTCGCGTTGAAGGCAGCCCCGACGGCCTGGCCCGCGCGCCTCACTGACATGGGCAATGACATGAACGGCAGCCCAGGAGAGCCTCTGCCCGCCACCCACCGCACACCTCAGTCGAAGTCACCGCCATTCCCCACCCTCGGAGCCCAGCCACCCTCGGCGTCTGGCAGTGAGATACACGCGAGTCAGCAACCCTTGCAAATCCCAGACACGAAGCCGTCGGGTAACCGCCGCAGGGGGGCAGAGGCACGCAACACATTCACCGTGTGCCACATCTAACCTGAGTCTGCTTGAAAGGCAGGACGCCTTTCTACCCCCCCCCCCCCATGTCCATCCCCCCTGTGTGACATTGCGTCTGGTTGTTGCTCCTTTACGGGGCCCTGGACAGTCATCCGTTCTTCCCTTCGCATGTTGCGTCGGGTTGCTGCTTTCTGTCGGCCGCTGCGGCCGGTGCTCTTACTGGTGTCGTTTCCGCGTTCGCGGAGCCCAGTAGTTGGTGTGTTGGGGCTGTGCTGAATGTGGCATGGTGTGCCGTTTGCGCGTCAGCGGCGCCCAATAGTTGGCGTATTGAGGATGTGCTGGTTGGTCCACAGGCCGTCCGTAGCCTGCCTTGCTGTGTTTCTGTGTGTGTGAGGCCCAGGTGCCCTGTTCCTCCACGCGATGTCCCGGCCGTCCACCATATGTGCTTTTCCCCCTCACGGCTGGTCTGCCCCTGATGGGCTCCTGCTCCTGTTGCGCAAACAGCCCATCTGGGCTGCGGGAGACACCCCCCACCTGATGCCGGTTGAGCAGGGGTTGCCCTGGCACCCGGTAGCGACGGGGCTGGCTGGCCAAGCCATCCCCTTTATTGTCGCTGCCTCCCATGCGCACGCTCTGCCATCCGCTCCGTTCTGGTTCCCTGTTCCCGCTGTTCTGGTTGCCTCTCCTGCCTTGCTGTGCCCCTCCTCCTTGTTTGCTGTGCTCGCCCTTGTCCCTCTTGGTGTGGCTCCCGCGTTCTGTGTGTCTGTGTTGCTCCTCCACCTGTCTGTTGGCGCTCCTGGGTGCCCCTGTCGCGCACCCCCTCCTGTCCCACCCGCCTGCCCCCCCTAGGGACAACGGTTGCCCCCCCAGCCCCGGCGGGGGGGGGAACGGACACCACACAACAGCCACCTGAATTATAGTACACCCAATTAAAACTTTTCTTCAGCGCCTTCGGCGCCTGAGATTCCCTATTGATTTGTTATTGTTCATGGGCCAAGTGACACCCCCCCTTGCGGGGGGGGGGGGGGGGTGGACAAGGGGGCGTCATAAGATTCAAAAACTTCACGATTTGGGTACACAATTGTACGGCACTTCAATGGCAATCAGCGGCAGCTAGAGGGCAACAGGCGGCGGTCGGAGAGTGACAGATGGCGGTAGGAGGTCTGCGTGTTTTGGATTCAAAAAACAAAGGCTCATCCACTTCACAGCGCCCCGTCGAAGGGGCGAGGTTGCCGTCGGCACTTCTGAGCCCACAGACCGCGGTTGTAGGCCAACCGACGGCAGTTAGAGTTGGCGGGTGGCTGCAATCCAAACATAAGCAACAGATCACCCGCTCACTGCACCCGCCCGGCTCACCCCCAACAGATGGACCCAAGGCCAGCCCTGGAGGCATTCTTTGCCCCACACGCGCCCCAGAAACTACCCCCACATGAATGCACGCATAGGCAAAACATGGTGAGGCTGCAATTCAGCAACGGGGCCTAAGCGCCAAAACATCCGTAGCCCCGAGCCGTGTTTGGACAAGACATGAGTGGTCTGTAATACCAGGTACACCAACTGTGAAATAAAAGGCAGCAAATTGTCGGTCCCTTCTGTCAGGGATGCATTAGCAGGGAGGGGACCTCAGAGGCGGGCCAGAGGCGGTTAGACAGGCGGTTGGAGAGGGTTGCCGAAGCGGTTGGGGGCGGTTACTCTCGGTTACAAATGCCGTTGAAGCTCGAACTTGGTGTTGGGGGGGCAGTGGCTGGGCATAGGCTGGGCGCCCTGGAGGGGCGGGGGGGGGGGGGTACCTCCGCCCCTTCCAACGCATCCCTCCCTCAACACCGCAACACCGCAACATGCCCTGGGGCCGAAAAAAAGCCTGAAAGATGCCCCGCGCACGACCCGCGCCGCAAGTTTCCCTCCTGAGATCCGTGAGCCACACCTTGGGCTTGCACGGCGCTCCTCCAGCCCTTCTCCTGCGACGGCACCCCCCCCGGCTGCCCATCGGGCACTGGCTGGTCAGCCACGCGTCGTCGTAGGCCAGACTCGTGCCAGTCCGAGTGGCCGGGGGTGTACTTCGGGGGCAGCCGCGGCGCGGGGGCCGGGTACGGGACTGGCCTCGTGGGGGGGGGCAGCCCAACGCTGCGGGTGGGCGCGAAGTAGAGCCGAGGGCCTTCCAGTGGCAAAGGGCCCCCGTCAGGCCAAAGCAGGAGGGACAGGGCTGTGAGGGCGACGATGGGGCGGGGTGTGCAGTGCATTGGGAGGGTCGGGTGGGTGTGCCAGGGGGGGGGGGACGCGGGTCAACACCGCTCCACACCACGCCATACCTTAGTGACCCCGGGGGGATGGGGGGGGGGGGGGCTCAATGGTCAGGTTGCAATGTCCGCATTGGGCCCTGGCCGCGCCTGCTCCCTGCGACTTTCATCGCCTACACTCTACGCTGGTCGCTTCCAGTGCTCTCGGGTCCACCAATGTGTTCTGGCCTATTCTCCCTCCCTGAATGGCTTGGGTTGCGGCTGCGCGGACTCTACACTGTGTGGGGGGAGGGTTTGGCACAAGGCCTCTGTATCTGATTGTTTGCCTTTGGCGTGTGTGGGGGGGGGGGGGGCATCATTCTCACTAAAGAATACAACAAAACTCCGTCCCAATTAGATTTGATAGTGTTTTAGGCAGAATATGCTTCAGTTACCTTCGTAATCGACACATTTCTGACACAAGCCGAAGGTGCGGCCAACATATGTGACCCCCCACGACGCACTGATCGTTTCGAATCGTACATCATCAGAAAAAGATTTTCAGAAATTTTTCCTCCAGGACCGTGATGGACGGTTGCACCAGTGGGCCGGTGGCAGGGATAGGGGCCCTGGCAGTGGCGTGTGGGGATCATGCGCACCGCGCACCCCTTTTGCAGTGACTTTTGAGGGCCATGGCCGCATGCGCAGAGCAACCATCGGTGATGGACCAGGCCCCCCCCCCAACGCTCTTGAGGGGCCCCAAATCCGGGCAAGCAGAACACCGCCCTCTGAACGTGTGACATTGACGACAGATGCCTGCCAATGTGAGCGATGCCCCTGGCTGCCATGGCAAGACACCGAAGCATCTGCATGATACATGAACAATTGCACCGCAATGCACAAAGAATAGTGCCATGTAGTGCCCCAGGAAATGCAGGAGAACCTAAAACTCCCCCCTTCTTGATCAAAGAAGAAAAGCCCAGGTGCTCACGGAGCGGTGGAGCTCAGGGTGGCTGGCTCAACTGAAGGAGCTGGTGTTGCTGACTGTGTTGAGGCCTTGCGCAACCTTCCCGGAGAAGTCGTTTTGGGAGCATCCAATCGCCTCCCTCCTGGTGTCCAGATGCCCTTCCCCCCCAAAGAAATGTTTATGAGAGGGAGGGGAGGTCTGGGGAACTACCTCACTTTTGTGGGGTGGGTGGGTTGGTGGGTACAGGAGGCAGGACCTCGTACGCCCCAACCCCCCCACCCCACGGGAAAATCAGGGTGACTCGTCGGCCTGCAGCCTCCACAACGCCCGTTAGCACCACCAAGTGCTACGGCCTGCAACTCGCAACCGTCAGTGCCAGTGGGGGCCCAAAGGGGGAGCAGTTGCAGGGCGCACGGAAGACAGCAGCACGGAAACGTGCTGCCGCAACGAACAAACACCCAAAAAATCGCGACTCCTAACCTCCATCCCCTCGCCCTTGCTCAACAACGGACAGGAATTCAGAGCCATGACATGTGTTGCCTTGTTGTTGTCTTGTCGCTGCTGACACTTCCGCCATGAAATGGCATCAGAGTACACTGATGAGGCTGAAAGATCCTTCCGACTCTATCCGACCGCCATCATCTACCAGACCCAACGTTTGCGCGCCCAGCATCCAAATCAATGTTCCAGCCATTAATCCCAATGCTTTGCCCCCGTCATACTGAGCTTGGGGTGCCCTCTTCACAATTGCAAAAGCACAAGTCATTCATGCATGATTGGAAGAAGTGGTGGTGAGGGAGTGTAATGACAATATTAATCTCTCTTGGAATCAGTGCGTGCTCTCTTCAGCACTAAAATAAGTGCCCAAATCCCATTGCACTAGGCTAGGTCAGAAAAGCCCATACAGACATATGCCTCCAAACAGGTGGAGGTGGGACGGCGACCGTTCAAACTTTGGGGGAATGTTTGCCCGGCGCGCGCCCGGCGCGCTACTTTTAGACTATGTTCCCCCTGAAGAGCCCCCAAGCACACCCCTTGGAAACACCCTTAGAATTAGGTGACCCAAACTGCCCCAGCTCAAGAAAGTTGCAAACTGGGGTACACAGTACCACTCTCGCTCCTTTAAGGGCGATCTTGGTCAACACCTTAGCAAGTTGGGAGAATGGGGGGTTAGGATAGCACAACCGCATAGATCTCCAGTAGAAGCGATAGGCGTTATTGAGGTATCGCGAACAGTAGAGCTGCATCATAACATTGGTCCCACAAGTGTGGGTGTCAATACATTCAGTACAATAGTGCTCCTTACACTCATCACAAACTGCGACGGTGGAGCGTTCTGGCAACACAACACACACACTTCTGCCTCATCCTCTGCCTCATCTTGCGTGCCACAACCGAGCAAACAGCTGCTCAATGTGTGCCCTATACCACACGTGCACGTCATTGTAACATTGTTGGCGGGCTGTCAAAGTGCCATTCTTTCTTCCAATGAATGGCACAATGACATGAATCTGGCCCTTATAAGCACCATCATGGCCCCCAACTTCGAAATCAAAGAAATCACCTCGGGTACGAGAAGGTCCATACCCATCCCAAATCAAAACATCTGCTGATGTCCCGGGGGCCAAGGGGCAAATCCATATAATGTTGCCCAACATATCAACGGCAACAGTCCACCGGTAGGGCACGGGTCACAAGAGATGCTCGGCGCGCGCCCGGCGCGCTAACGTTCCCCCTTTGCCGGGCACACCCGGCACGCTAACGTTCCCTCCCTAACCACACACCGCCGTCGATTACCATCCAACCAGCGATCAAATACCTATTGATCAGGCACAACCGCATCGATTAACCCCCCCCCCCCCTCCCCTACTACAACGGGTACCAACCGTTTGCTGTCGTTGGAGGGACACAGCCCGGGGACCCCTCTGCAAAACCCTGAGGGTGTTGGAGAGCACCACTCCTGATGACGCTGCATGGGTCACTGAGGCCTGTTTGCACCACCATCTTGCATCAGGTGCCCTAAGCAACACCCATCCGCCTGCAATGACCTCCTCCCACCACAAAGCACTGGACCGAAGCCCTTCAACAAAGCCAGGCACACCTACGACCAGCAGCATCAATCCTGCAACACATTGGCCATGCAACGCACCGACAGAGTTCCACAGGGGTGTGCCTGGATCTGCGGCATTGTGCTGTGGTGTAAGTTGCACAGCATGGTACCGTAGAGGCCCAGTCATAAAAACACGAAAATCACATATTCACTGAAGACAAACAGAAACTCTGTACTGGGGTGGGATGGGATGATCCAACTCCAAATTTCCACAGACCTGTATCCCCTGCTACATCCCATAATAAAGCACAGGAGATCCACGTCCACAGACGTCCAGACAAGGAGGGGCCCAATCATATTCAATACTGCAACACTTTGAGTGTGGTGATCGCCTTGGGGCATGTGGTACGGTTTGTACAGCGCGATCTCGAGAGATCTACACAACATCGAGTATGAGCCTGCACAGTGCACTGGCAGGGCCCAATGGGCCCATTCCACTGTGTCGCTACACAGTGACGCATGACAGTTGATGCATGACGTGCATAAAAATAAGGTTTGTAAAGCCGTTTCGGTGTTGCTGGTGAGCACCCGCAAGGCGCTGGTGAGAGCGTGCCTTGCTGCAGGCGCCTGGCACTGTGAAAGCGGCATTTTGCAACGCGTATCCCACATCCCATATCGGACATCCCACATCTGCTATATATTGGCTCCCACATCCCACATCCCACATCCCACATGTTCTATATAGTTGCATCCCCTGTTGCACATCTACATGCCATGAAATCTATATTCCACATCCCACATAGCACATGCCACATCCCATGCCGACACAAACAACAACAAAAAACATTAAAAACATTAAAAATCACTAACCCAAGGGGACAAAGGGGGCAAGAACGGGAAAAAACAGAAAAAAACAAAAAACACTGTATTAGGAGACGCTGGAGAGACAATTGATGCCAAAAAATTCTAAAAAAGAATGCTTCCTTGGTGCCAAAAGTTGTGTTTCTACCAAATTCCACCACATGAGAAACCAAAAAAAAAAACACAAAAAAACTGAAAAAACACCGCCCCGCAGGTAAAAACGGCCAAAAACGGAAAAAAACAAAAAAACAAAAAACGTTTCTTTTTTCTCAAAACACCCGACTCAGTACCCACTTCGTTCTTCCTTGTTATCTCCTAGATGCTTGCTACTACTTGGTGGTTCATGGTAATACCTTGTTTGGATGCTTCGGGGTCCTTCCTCATGGTTATTTGCTGGTGTTTCCTGGCAGGGTCTGGATGTTCTGGCGGGGTCTGGATGTTGAATGTTTGCTAATCAGTCCTATCCCACTGCTCACGATTGCAGCATAATGGTGTGACCCCCCCCCCCTTGCCCAACAAACAATTTTGTCCATAAAAAATATGGTGGTCCGAACAGGACTGTTCGTTGGACACACCATTCAGTGCGTGCAACAATAACAGCAGTAACACATCCCTAGGCACAAGATACCCAGCCTCCAATTAGTAGAAGCCCTTGTTGCGGTCCCGCTTCTTGTGGAAAAATTGAACATGCTGCCCGGGCTTGGGGCCCTTCTTGTTCTTGGCACGGGCAGAAGTGGTCGTACCGCTTGTATAGCACCTCTTGGCCAGGTGCAAGCAGAAAATCAGTCATGGTGGGCAATAGAGGTCCCATAGTTGAGGGACACCATTCCCTCACATCCTGCTTTACAAATTTGCCCACCATTTTTGCAAGATACATCAACAGCAGCTCATTTCCGGAAACCTTTCGCCCGAAACCGTGGTTCTAGAGCCCAGTGCCTAAGTAATTACCAAATTAACAAGGTCCTCAAAAAATACCATCCGAACGGAAATGTTCGTTGGACACAGTGTTCGTTGGACTTGGGGGGGGGGGGGGCACTCCTCTGCCAGTGCTGTGTGGGGCTTCACATTCTGTCATTCCCTGACCCTGGAGTGTTGCGGCAGCCGGGGATGGGGGTGTATCCGTCTCCCTTCACTTTTTCTGTGGTCCAGTGGTGGTTGTGGGTGGCATCCTTGAGGCAGATGTGTGGGACGCCCTGAACTATTGTTCGCACATCCGTCTGTTACCGCCCGCCTGAGCGGGAGGTCGGTCCCCACCCAAAACACCCTCGAAATGCTTCCAACACATTTATCGTGCGTTCCACATCCCAATCACATCTGTTTGGCGGGAGCATGCAAAAGCACCATCCTTCTGGACTGTGCCGGAGAAGCCGCGCCATCCCAGTCCATTGGTAAAGCAACCAGGACCTCATGCAGCCAGGCCCCCCAGCCTCACAGCAGTCCCACACACCTCCAACAGACGTGAAAACAGCGCCACTGCGACCGGAAGGCGGAGACCTTGCCGACGCCTTTGACCTCTTGGGACCTTCATTCCATGAGGGCAAAGGGTGCCGGAGCCCCTGAAGGCCCCCCTGAGTGGCCTGGAGGTGCCCCGACCCCAAACATTCAGGAAAAAGGGCAAACGACGTTTTTGGAACTCGCGTGACGAGAATCCGAAACATCATCTTTTGCCTGGGATTCAGCAGATCATTTTACGCAACTTCGGCAGGGCATCACCATCCATCTTGACTTGATTTGTGGGCTCCCTCTGCAGCTCAAGAGATTGAGATGGAGCGGTCGAATCCGAGTCAAATCGCATGCACTGACCAGAGTTGGGTTCGATTTCGCCAATGAAACTGGTAACCCTCGGCTGACACAATGTCCGGCATCCCAACAGCGTCTTGTCAGCGGGTGGGGCAAGGGGATGTGAAGGAGGTCATGGACCTGACGGTGCATCGCAGCAGCGCCGAGTGGAGGGCGGACCGTGGCTGAATTGCAACCCCCGCCAGGCCACTGCTGGACTGCGGGGACCGCCGCTCCGGCGGTCCCCGCCGGAGCGGCGCGTCGCAGAGTGCGGGGGCAGATGCGGAAGGGCTGCAGACGGCGGCGGCGTGCCAACCCCATGCCCCATACGTCGCAGTGGTCACCCACAATAGTGTACAATCCGACGGTTCCAGAGGGTGTAGCGCCCGGGGGGGGGGGGGGGTCGGTCTGGGACACGACTCCCTCGCTAGTCGACGATGGGTATGGGTCAAAGGCCCCTTACGGGGGAAGGCAAGGGGCAGGGGGGGGGGGGCTAACATACCCCCTCACCACCACCACGCGAGAACAACGGTAAAAAGCACTGAGTCGTGAACAACAATGCATCGGAATCCATTCGACAGGAGTGTGGGGTCCGCCATACCAACATTCAAACACACGTTGATATCTGCGGCCGCGGGCTACAGTGTGAGTCAAGCACGGCAGACATGGTCCAGCCAGGGTGCAACCGCACCTGTAGCCACTGCTGCCGCACGCTCGCAGCACATGCCGCTGCGATCGGCAGTGCTCGATCCGGGCGGTCGGGTATATGTGATAGGCGCACGCCTCTCTCTTGGCCCGACGGGCGAAGCGCTTGGCCGGACCCCAAAAAGGGAGGTCCCCGTCGATGGACAAGCAGGTGGTTGGACAAGAGATGGGGGGCGTGACAACGATGTGCGCGGCGCTGATGACCCGCGTCCGTCGAGTGGGGGCCCCGTGGAGTGCAGGGAGTGTGCAAATGGGGTGCGGGGCAAAGGTTTCCAGGCACCCAAGCGTCTATACATCGACCCCCACCCTATCCCCAACAGCCGCAGCACTAACGTGTGGTGCCGGCCACAGAGGAAATAAATACTGAGAGGATCTGGGGCAGCGGTCGGAGAATAAACGAAGGCATTGGTACAGATGGTGGCACACGGCGCGCAGGGGCGTTGCTGCGTCACCGGGAGCGTCCAAACGACGACATCCCGCGTTGCACCGGCCTTGGCTTGTGCCAAGCAAGCGCTTGAGGGAGTACCGGGGGTGTGATCATCACACGGTATCCAGGCCAGTCGGCCCATCACTGCAAGGCGGCCCGCCGTTGCAGGAGGACGGGCCCAGGGGGCGTAGCGCACTGGGGGGAACCCCTCGGCCTGTGACACAACTCCCTCGCCAGTCGCCAGTGGATGTGGGCCGAAGGCCCCTTATGGGGGAAGGCGCCGGGGGAGGGGGGGGGGGGGGGTACCCCCTGTGTGACATTGCGTCCGGTTAATGTTTCTTTGCGGGGCCCTGGACAGTCACCCGTTCTTCCCTTCGCATGAGCCTTGCGCCTGTGGGGCACCCACCGTGGGGGTCAAGGCCCCATCAGATGCTGGTGCTGACGCTGCCCCAGCCCCTGGGGGGGGGGGGGGGGCGGGTTAGAGGGCAAAAAAAAATTGCGTACCTAAAATAGACCTCCAGTTTTGGGCCCCGTTGATAAATTGCATTTCTTTCCGAGGGAAAAATTTGGAGTGGGGGTGAGGCGGCTCCGAAGGGCCGGTGAGGGCCTCATCAGCAAGGACGCTGCTGACCAGGCGTGACCGGCGTGCCCCCCCCCCCCCCCCTCCCCGGGATTTTGGCTGACCCCCCCCAGCCACCCATGGATATCAGATATTTTTCCTCAGGAAAGAAATGAAATTCTATTGCCTATCGGCAAGGCACCTCGAGGCAGTTCGCCACGAAGTCATTCAGACGCCCCCCACCCCGTCAAAACACCCAAATGGGGTGGATAACCACATAAAGAGGGTCTAAAACATGCTTTTCATGGGAAATTTGATCATTGTGAATGGCCAGAAGATCAAAAAAAATCGGTTTCGGAAATTTCCATTTCCGTTGAGCTGCAGAGGGTGGAGAACGGCATAAGCCACCCGACCACGCTCTGTGCCCCTGCCCTGGCCTCCAAAAATTGCGGAGACTACACCTACTTGTGCTCAGACCAGGACGTTGCTTAGTGATAGGGGGGAGAGGGGGCAATAGAGTACCCGTGGGTCCCCGAACCCACCGGCCCCGCCCTTGATAGTATCAACCAGCCACTAAGCAATGGCCTGGTTCCAGGCGTCAGCGTTAGCCGCAGCCGAATAGCCAACTAGCGGCAGAGGTAAAGAAAAATGGGGGAAATGCAAAAATGGGGGGAAATGGGAGGAAATCGGGGAAAAGGGGGGGAAATCAGGGGAAATGGTGGGGGGGGATTGGGGGGAAATGGGGAAATGTGAGAAAATGCTAAAAATACCTAGTGGGAGAGTAGGGAACATGTGTGAAATTCGTAGGAAATTGGAGAAAAATCGGAGAAAAATGAGACAATTTGGGACAAATTTCCCATTTTTCCCTGTCCCATTTTCCCTATTTTTCCACAGCCTTGCCACTGTTCGCTCAGGTGCCTTTGATGAATTTTGCTAGCTGAACTGGCCGACAGGAAAAATGGAAAATTTCTGACTGGCCGACAATGGCCGATTTTTCAGCTAGTGCCAAGGCTTGTGGTTCAGACAAGGGCAAGGGTTCTTGCAAAGAGGGGGGGGGGGGGGGGGCTAGTCACTCCAAGACACCACCACGTCGCGCTAATCATTTTGGAGGTGCATACGTTTGGGCAAAAAAAAAATTAGCGGGTAAACCGCCAGCAACAGAATTTTCCTTCCGGGGCACTCCGCTGTCATGTCAGCTCCCGTTGTCATGTCAGGCCCAAGGGCCTGGGGCAGGTGCGGCTGAAGGCCATGGAGGAGGGGCATCTGCGAGGGGGGTCCCCCGCCCCCCTCCCCCCTCTCCGTACTGTCGAGCACTGTGGCAACATCACGGGTCTGGCGCTGAGGCACTGGCCGGGGGCTGCACCGTGCGACCCGATTCGGGGGCTCAGGGAGGAGATGTGGGGTCTCGTGCCCCACGGACAGGGTCTGAAGCCCCTTTTACTGAAGGCCTCTGCCGTACATGTCATGGGCATGTGTTTCACGGCTTTGCAGAGTAGCTGGTCAGAGAGGGGCTCCTCCTCAAGTCAACTTGCGGCCGGGCGTCCGGACCCCGTCCACTGCGACCACCCCCCAACTGCCCAAACTATCAATTACGAAGGGAAATGGTGGTGGGGGGCTTATCATACCTCAAAATGATCGCCACATTGCGCTGATCATTCTGAGATTTTTGTTGGGATAAAAGAAGGAGCGGGGGAGGGGGGGGGGGCGTCATGTCGGGGCATTTGTGGATTCAATTCCAAAGGAGGGGCTCACGCCCCCCCCCTGGGGGGGGGGGGGGCTTGGGGTCACTGTGGGTTCGTTTCTATGGCGGTCAAAAGGCTCCAGCACTACGCCCAACGAGTCTCGAGCGCCGCATCGCCAGCCCGGGTGTGTGCAAGGCATCGGTACGAAGCATCACAGGGCTCGGCGGACGGCGGCTGCGGGGCCGCAGAACCCTCAGAACGCCCCCGCCACGTCAGAATCGAGGAGAGGGGCCGGGACCGGCGCGATGGGCGGTGGAGATCATCGGATCCAAACGATGGTAACACCCGCCCGCAACCCACGGGAACAGGAACGGCCCGGCTACGTACGGCACCTGCGCCTGCTGCCGCGGGGGCATGGCTGTGGAGAGACTTGGGGGGCGGAGCCCCGTGCCACTGGCGGATACCTTGTGACGGAGGTCATACCCCTGCCCCAGGGGGGGGGCGGCCAGGCCATTGCTTAAAGACCCCGCCTGCACCCCTGCCACCCCCGATTCCGCGGTCCAAAGCGCCACGGCGCCGGCCGGCTCACTGCTTGTGCAGCGCAGTCAAGGGGCAGACAAGTTTGTGCGAGTCCCGCCTCGCCTTCGCGCAGTGGGCGCACTTCTTGCCGTGCTCCACCAGCAGCACGTGCAGCTCGAACTTGATGTCGTCCGGCACTTTGGCGTTGAGGTGGAGGTAGGCGTCCTCGCGGCTGGCGGTGTCGGGCACCCACTTGAGCCGCTTGGCGATGTGCCAGACGTGGGTGTCCACCGGGAACTCGGCGCGCTGCATGTTGAACATCAGGACGCAGGACACGGTCTTCGGCCCCACCCCCTTGAACCGGGACAGCTCCTGTCGCGGCGGCGTGCGGGGGATGAAGCGGAGTGACGGTGTTGCGGGGGGACTGCGGTGTCCGGGTGCAGAGAAACTGCTGGAGTGGCATGGGGACCGGGCTGAGGCTGCGCGGTGTCGGATTGTACGCGCGCACCGCGACGCGGCGCGCGGCACGGCGACGTGACACAACACACCGCACGGCGCCACACGGCAACGGAACACCGCACAGTGCAGCACAGCGCAGCGCAACGCAACACGACGCGGCACGGCACAACGCAACGCAACGCAACGCAACGCAGCGCAAGGCGACTTGACACGGCACAACACAACGCAGCGAAACACAGCACAGCGGGTCGCAACACAACGCAATGCCAAAAAAATAAAAACAAAGCATAGCACGGCCTCACACAACACAGCACTACACTACATGACACAATACCACACCACACCACACGGCACCCAAGCCCAGCCCACGCACCACACCACACCACACCACACCACACCACACCACACCACACCACACCCTGAGTACTCCCCAGCTCTACTCACGGGCTGGGTGCCGGGTGCGGAGCCCCCGACGACAGGGCCCGGGCACTGCCAATAGGCGGTGTACTAACAGTGTCGGGTGCGCGCACGTCCCAGTGCCAAGCGCCATCCCCAGGGACCCCGCGGCCCCTAGTACCGGCCGCCTTGGCCCTGGGAACGGTCAGCGACCCTCCGTAGAGGACGGCTGACCAAGCCTCCCCCTCCTCTCTTCCCCTACGCGCCCGCCCACGCACCAGCCCACGCAGGAGCCCGGACATGCGCCCCCCCCGCGCCTTTGCCCCACCCACAGGGCCCTCTGCCCCAACTCCATCCCACACACCCCCATGCAGCTCTCGGTGCCCCCCATGCACTACCTCCCGCAGCCACTCCGTGCCGCCTCCCCTGCCCACTGCCCCCCCCCCCCACCCCCTTCTCCTGCCCTTGCCCCTCTCACAGGCTGGCAGCGCCCGTGCGGCGCGCCTCCAGGGCCCCGCATCGGCGGCCGGCCGCGTGAACAACTGGGCCCGGGCGCGCCGACGAGGAGGCTCCAATGCGGGGTCTTCATGGCAAGCGTCCAGGTGTGCAGGTGGAAAGGGCCCTGGAGGGTGCATGTGAGGGGCCCCCGCCCTAGCAGAGGCGCGGTGCCTGGGAGGAGAGGATGGCCAGTGGCGCGGACAAGCGCGGGGGGCCCCAACAACGACCCCCCGCCCTGCAACATGTGCGAGAGTATGTGGAGGAATATGAAGCTGGCCTGAGTGGTTGAGGACTGGAGTGGAGCAGGCTTCCATACCAATAGCCGTTGAATATGGGTCAGTCGATTGTAAGCCAGATGGCAATGCCCGGAGAAACAGTCCCTGTCCCCGTCCGGTTGGACGCCCCGGTATCGGTATCCAACATCCTTTATGTACGGTATAAGGCCCCCCGGCCACCACCCCGCCGCCAACACCAGGGAGGGCGTCCGGGAGGGGTAACAGCCCCCGATCCCCCAAAGGCAGCCCCAAAGGTGAGCGCACCACTGGAAGGGGCATGTCTGCGGGGTAAACAAATGCGCTGAGTAATTCCCTAACGTAATGAATAGTGCCTACTGCCGTAACTAATGCTTAACAGGGTAAATGGCCCCCCCCCGCGGCCAGTTTAGTGCGCAACCCCAGAGCCGGACTCGACCGGCCGTACTGAGGCGAGCCCAGAAATGGGTATGGCGGGCCAGACTTTAAGTGCTGGTAGCCACGCCTCAGTACACTCCGTGGGCTCATAAGGCCCACGGGGGCCCCCAACACCGTTACGTTCGGGAGTTAAGCCCCGGCGGTGTTTGGGGTTGTTCCTGGTTAAGAGGACTCACGTTGAGTCCCAGATACTGTTACCCCGGGGTTATGACCCCCGGTACTGCCTGCTTACTTGCCTGCTGCTGCTAAGAGGTAGGAGGGAGTACCCACAGGCCTGGCAGGAGACTCCGAACACCCCCTGGGCTGGGCTCCCCGCCCCCCCCAGGCCGGTGCGCCCGGTTCTGTGAAGCAGATGGCCCCCCATTGGCTTTACAGGAGACTCCGAACACCCCCTGGGCTGGGCTCCCCGTCCCCCCAAGGCCGGTTCGCCCGGTTCTCTGAAGCAGATGGCCCCCCATTGGCCTTGCAGGAGACTCCGAACACCCCCTGGGCTGGGCTCCCCGTCCCCCCCAGGCCGGTGCGCCCGGTTCTCTGAAGCAGATGGCCCCCCATTGGCCTTGCAGGAGACTCCGAGCACCCCCTGGGCTGGGCTCCCCGTCCCCCCCAGGCCGGTGCGCCCGGTTCTCTGAAGCAGATGGCCCCCCATTGGCCTTGCAGGAGACTCCGAACACCCCCTGGGCTGGGCTCCCCGTCCCCCCCAGGCCGGTGCGCCCGGTTCTCTGAAACAGATGGCCCCCCATTGGCCTTACAGGAGACTCCGAACACCCCCTGGGCAGGGCTCCCCGTCCCCCCCAGGCCGGTGCGCCCGGTTCTCTGAAGCAGATGGCCCCCCATTGGCCTTGCAGAAGACTCCGACCACCCCCTGGGCTGGGCTCCCCGTCCCCCCCAGGCCGGTGCGCCCGGTTCTCTGAAGCAGATGGCCCCCCATTGGCCTTACAGGAGACTCCGAACACCCCCTGGGCTGGGCTCCCCGTCCCCCCCAGGCCGGTGCGCCCGGTTCTCTGAAGCAGATGGCCCCCCATTGGCCTTGCAGGAGACTCCGAACACCCCCTGGGCTGGGCTCCCCGTCCCCCCCAGGCCGGTGCGCCCGGTTCTCTGAAGCAGATGGCCCCCCATTGGCCTTACAGGAGACTCCGAACACCCCCTGGGCTGGGCTCCCCGTCCCCCCCAGGCCGGTGCGCCCGGTTCTCTGAAGCAGATGGCCCCCCATTGGCCTTACAGGAGACTCCGAACACCCCCTGGGCTGGGCTCCCCGTCCCCCCCAGGCCGGTGCGCCCGGTTCTCTGAAGCAGATGGCCCCCCATTGGCCTTACAGGAGACTCCGACCACCCCCTAGGCTGGGCTCCCCGTCCCCCCCAGGCCGGTGCGCCCGGTTCTCTGAAGCAGATGGCCCCCCACTGGCCTTACAGGAGACTCCGAACACCCCCTGGGCTGGGCTCCCCGTCCCCCCCAGGCCGGTGCGCCCGGTTCTCTGAAGCAGATGGCCCCCCATTGGCCTTACAGGAGACTCCGAACACCCCCTGGGCTGGGCTCCCCGTCCCCCCCAGGCCGGTGCGCCCGGTTCTCTGAAGCAGATGGCCCCCCATTGGCCTTGCAGGAGACTCCGAGCACCCCCTGGGCTGGGCTCCCCGTCCCCCCAAGGCCGGTTCGCCCGGTTCTCTGAAGCAGATGGCCCCCCATTGGCCTTACAGGAGACTCCGAACACCCCCTGGGCTGGGCTCCCCGTCCCCCCCAGGCAGATGCGCCCGGTTCTCTAAAGAAGATGGCCCCCCATTGGCCTTGCAGGAGGCTCCGAACACCCCCTGGGCTGGGCTCCCCGTCCCCCCCAGGCCGGTGCGCCCGGTTCTCTGAAGCAGATGGCCCCCCATTGGACTTGCAGGAGACTCCGAACACCCCCTGGGCTGGGCTCCCCGTCCCCCCCAGGCCGGTGCGCCCGGTTCTGTGAAGCAGATGGCCCCCCATTGGCCTTACAGGAGACTCCGACCACCCCCTAGGCTGGGCTCCCCGTCCCCCCCAGGCCGGTGCGCCCGGTTCTCTGAAGCAGATGGCCCCCCATTGGCCTTACAGGAGACTCCGAACACCCCCTGGGCTGGGCTCCCCGTCCCCCCCAGGCCGGTGCGCCCGGTTCTCTGAAGCAGATGGCCCCCCATTGGCCTTACAGGAGACTCCGAACACCCCCTGGGCTGGGCTCCCCGTCCCCCCCAGGCCGGTGCGCCCGGTTCTCTGAAGCAGATGGCCCCCCATTGGCCTTGCAGGAGACTCCGAACACCCCCTGGGCTGGGCTCCCCGTCCCCCCCAGGCCGGTGCGCCCGGTTCTCTGAAGCAGATGGCCCCCCATTGGCCTTACAGGAGACTCCGAACACCCCCTGGGCTGGGCTCCCCGTCCCCCCCAGGCCGGTGCGCCCGGTTCTCTGAAGCAGATGGCCCCCCATTGGCCTTACAGGAGACTCCGAACACCCCCTGGGCTGGGCTCCCCGTTCCCCCCAGGCCGGTGCGCCCGGTTCTCTGAAGCAGATGGCCCCCCATTGGCCTTACAGGAGACTCCGAACACCCCCTGGGCTGGGCTCCCCGTCCCCCCCAGGCCGGTGCGCCCGGTTCTCTGCAGAAGATGGCCCCCCATTGGCCTGGCAGGAGGCTCCGAACACCCCCTGGGCTGGGCTCCCCGTCCCCCCCGGGCCGGTGCGCCCGGTTCTCTGAAGAAGATGGCCCCCCATTGGCCTGGCAGGAGACTCCGAACGACCCCTGGGCAGGACTCCCCGTCCCCCCCGGGCCGGTGCGCCCGGTTCTCTGAAGAAGATGGCCCCCCATTGGCCTGGTAGGAGGCTCCGAACACCCCCTGGGCAGGGCTCCCCGTCCCCCCCAGGCCGGTGCGCCCGGTTCTCTGAAGAAGATGGCCCCCCGTTGGCCTGGCAGGAGACTCCGAACACCCCCTGGGCAGGACTCCCCGTCCCCCCCCAGGCCGGTGCGCCCGGTTCTCTGAAGCAGATGGCCCCCCATTGGCGTTACGGGAGACTCCGAACACCCCCTGGGCTGGGCTCCCCGTGCCCCCAAGGCAGGTGCGCCCGGTTCTCTAAAGAAGATGGCCCCCCATTGGCCTTGCAGGAGGCTCCGAACACCCCCTGGGCTGGGCTCCCCGTCCCCCCAAGGCCGGTTCGCCCGGTTCTCTGAAGAAGATGGCCCCTCGTTGGCCTGGCAGGAGACTCCGAACACCCCCTGGGCTGGGCTCCCCGTCCCCCCAAGGCCGGTTCGCCCGGTTCTCTGAAGCAGATGGCCCCCCATTGGCCTTACAGGAGACTCCGAACACCCCCTGGGCTGGGCTCCCCGTCCCCCCCAGGCAGATGCGCCCGGTTCTCTAAAGAAGATGGCCCCCCATTGGCCTTGCAGGAGGCTCCGAACACCCCCTGGGCTGGGCTCCCCGTCCCCCCCAGGCCGGTGCGCCCGGTTCTCTGAAGCAGATGGCCCCCCATTGGACTTGCAGGAGACTCCGAACACCCCCTGGGCTGGGCTCCCCGTCCCCCCCAGGCCGGTGCGCCCGGTTCTGTGAAGCAGATGGCCCCCCATTGGCCTTACAGGAGACTCCGACCACCCCCTAGGCTGGGCTCCCCGTCCCCCCCAGGCCGGTGCGCCCGGTTCTCTGAAGCAGATGGCCCCCCATTGGCCTTACAGGAGACTCCGAACACCCCCTGGGCTGGGCTCCCCGTCCCCCCCAGGCCGGTGCGCCCGGTTCTCTGAAGCAGATGGCCCCCCATTGGCCTTACAGGAGACTCCGAACACCCCCTGGGCTGGGCTCCCCGTCCCCCCCAGGCCGGTGCGCCCGGTTCTCTGAAGCAGATGGCCCCCCATTGGCCTTGCAGGAGACTCCGAACACCCCCTGGGCTGGGCTCCCCGTCCCCCCCAGGCCGGTGCGCCCGGTTCTCTGAAGCAGATGGCCCCCCATTGGCCTTACAGGAGACTCCGAACACCCCCTGGGCTGGGCTCCCCGTCCCCCCCAGGCCGGTGCGCCCGGTTCTCTGAAGCAGATGGCCCCCCATTGGCCTTACAGGAGACTCCGAACACCCCCTGGGCTGGGCTCCCCGTTCCCCCCAGGCCGGTGCGCCCGGTTCTCTGAAGCAGATGGCCCCCCATTGGCCTTACAGGAGACTCCGAACACCCCCTGGGCTGGGCTCCCCGTCCCCCCCAGGCCGGTGCGCCCGGTTCTCTGCAGAAGATGGCCCCCCATTGGCCTGGCAGGAGGCTCCGAACACCCCCTGGGCTGGGCTCCCCGTCCCCCCCGGGCCGGTGCGCCCGGTTCTCTGAAGAAGATGGCCCCCCATTGGCCTGGCAGGAGACTCCGAACGACCCCTGGGCAGGACTCCCCGTCCCCCCCGGGCCGGTGCGCCCGGTTCTCTGAAGAAGATGGCCCCCCATTGGCCTGGTAGGAGGCTCCGAACACCCCCTGGGCAGGGCTCCCCGTCCCCCCCAGGCCGGTGCGCCCGGTTCTCTGAAGAAGATGGCCCCCCGTTGGCCTGGCAGGAGACTCCGAACACCCCCTGGGCAGGACTCCCCGTCCCCCCCCAGGCCGGTGCGCCCGGTTCTCTGAAGCAGATGGCCCCCCATTGGCGTTACGGGAGACTCCGAACACCCCCTGGGCTGGGCTCCCCGTGCCCCCAAGGCAGGTGCGCCCGGTTCTCTAAAGAAGATGGCCCCCCATTGGCCTTGCAGGAGGCTCCGAACACCCCCTGGGCTGGGCTCCCCGTCCCCCCAAGGCCGGTTCGCCCGGTTCTCTGAAGAAGATGGCCCCTCGTTGGCCTGGCAGGAGACTCCGAACACCCCCTGGGCTGGGCTCCCCGTCCCCCCAAGGCCGGTTCGCCCGGTTCTCTGAAGCAGATGGCCCCCCATTGGCCTTACAGGAGACTCCGAACACCCCCTGGGCTGGGCTCCCCGTCCCCCCCAGGCCGGTGCGCCCGGTTCTCTGAAGCAGGTGGCCCCCCATTGGCCTTGCAGGAGACTCCGAACACCCCCTGGGCTGGGCTCCCCGTCCCCCCCAGGCCGGTGCGCCCGGTTCTCTGAAGCAGATGGCCCCCCATTGGCCTTACAGGAGACTCCGAACACCCCCTGGGCTGGGCTCCCCGTCCCCCCCAGGCCGGTGCGCCCGGTTCTCTGAAGCAGATGGCCCCCCATTGGCCTTACAGGAGACTCCGAACACCCCCTGGGCTGGGCTCCCCGTCCCCCCCAGGCCGGTGCGCCCGGTTCTCTGAAGAAGATGGCCCCCCATTGGCCTTACAGGAGACTCCGAACACCCCCTGGGCTGGGCTCCCCGTCCCCCCCAGGCCGGTGCGCCCGGTTCTCTGAAGCAGATGGCCCCCCATTGGCCTTGCAGGAGACTCCGAGCACCCCCTGGGCTGGGCTCCCCGTCCCCCCAAGGCCGGTTCGCCCGGTTCTCTGAAGCAGATGGCCCCCCATTGGCCTTACAGGAGACTCCGAACACCCCCTGGGCTGGGCTCCCCGTCCCCCCCAGGCAGGTGCGCCCGGTTCTCTAAAGAAGATGGCCCCCCATTGGCCTTGCAGGAGGCTCCGAACACCCCCTGGGCTGGGCTCCCCGTCCCCCCCAGGCCGGTGCGCCCGGTTCTCTGAAGCAGATGGCCCCCCATTGGACTTGCAGGAGACTCCGAACACCCCCTGGGCTGGGCTCCCCGTCCCCCCCAGGCCGGTGCGCCCGGTTCTGTGAAGCAGATGGCCCCCCATTGGCCTTACAGGAGACTCCGACCACCCCCTAGGCTGGGCTCCCCGTCCCCCCCAGGCCGGTGCGCCCGGTTCTCTGAAGCAGATGGCCCCCCACTGGCCTTACAGGAGACTCCGAACACCCCCTGGGCTGGGCTCCCCGTCCCCCCCAGGCCGGTGCGCCCGGTTCTCTGAAGCAGATGGCCCCCCATTGGCCTTACAGGAGACTCCGAACACCCCCTGGGCTGGGCTCCCCGTCCCCCCCAGGCCGGTGCGCCCGGTTCTCTGAAGCAGATGGCCCCCCATTGGCCTTGCAGGAGACTCCGAACACCCCCTGGGCTGGGCTCCCCGTCCCCCCCAGGCCGGTGCGCCCGGTTCTCTGAAGCAGATGGCCCCCCATTGGCCTTACAGGAGACTCCGAACACCCCCTGGGCTGGGCTCCCCGTCCCCCCCAGGCCGGTGCGCCCGGTTCTCTGAAGCAGATGGCCCCCCATTGGCCTTACAGGAGACTCCGAACACCCCCTGGGCTGGGCTCCCCGTTCCCCCCAGGCCGGTGCGCCCGGTTCTCTGAAGCAGATGGCCCCCCATTGGCCTTACAGGAGACTCCGAACACCCCCTGGGCTGGGCTCCCCGTCCCCCCCAGGCCGGTGCGCCCGGTTCTCTGCAGAAGATGGCCCCCCATTGGCCTGGCAGGAGGCTCCGAACACCCCCTGGGCAGGACTCCCCGTCCCCCCCGGGCCGGTGCGCCCGGTTCTCTGAAGAAGATGGCCCCCCATTGGCCTGGCAGGAGACTCCGAACGACCCCTGGGCAGGACTCCCCGTCCCCCCCGGGCCGGTGCGCCCGGTTCTCTGAAGAAGATGGCCCCCCATTGGCCTGGTAGGAGGCTCCGAACACCCCCTGGGCTGGGCTCCCCGTCCCCCCCAGGCCGGTGCGCCCGGTTCTCTGAAGAAGATGGCCCCCCGTTGGCCTGGCAGGAGACTCCGAACACCCCCTGGGCAGGACTCCCCGTCCCCCCCCAGGCCGGTGCGCCCGGTTCTCTGAAGCAGATGGCCCCCCATTGGCCTTACAGGAGACTCCGAACACCCCCTGGGCTGGGCTCCCCGTCCCCCCCAGGCAGGTGCGCCCGGTTCTCTAAAGAAGATGGCCCCCCATTGGCCTTGCAGGAGGCTCCGAACACCCCCTGGGCTGGGCTCCCCGTCCCCCCAAGGCCGGTTCGCCCGGTTCTCTGAAGAAGATGGCCCCCCGTTGGCCTGGCAGGAGACTCCGAACACCCCCTGGGCTGGGCTCCCCGTCCCCCCAAGGCCGGTTCGCCCGGTTCTCTGAAGAAGATGGCCCCCCGTTGGCCTGGCAGGAGACTCCGAACACCCCCTGGGCTGGGCTCCCCGTCCCCCCCAGGCCGGTGCGCCCGGTTCTCTGAAGCAGATGGCCCCCCATTGGCCTTACAGGAGACTCCGAACACCCCCTGGGCTGGGCTCCCCGTCCCCCCCAGGCCGGTGCGCCCGGTTCTCTGAAGCAGATGGCCCCCCATTGGCCTTACAGCAGACTCCGAACACCCCCTGGGCTGGGCTCCCCGTCCCCCCCAGGCCGGTGCGCCCGGTTCTCTGAAGCAGATGGCCCCCCATTGGCCTTACAGGAGACTCCGAACACCCCCTGGGCTGGGCTCCCCGTCCCCCCCAGGCCGGTGCGCCCGGTTCTCTGCAGAAGATGGCCCCCCATTGGCCTGGCAGGAGGCTCCGAACACCCCCTGGGCAGGACTCCCCGTCCCCCCCGGGCCGGTGCGCCCGGTTCTCTGAAGAAGATGGCCCCCCATTGGCCTGGCAGGAGACTCCGAACACCCCCTGGGCAGGACTCCCCGTCCCCCCCGGGCCGGTGCGCCCGGTTCTCTGAAGAAGATGGCCCCCCATTGGCCTGGCAGGAGGCTCCGAACACCCCCTGGGCAAGGCTCCCCGTCCCCCCCAGGCCGGTGCGCCCCGTTCTCTGAAGAAGATGGCCCCCCGTTGGCCTGGCAGGAGACTCCGAACACCCCCTGGGCAGGACTCCCCGTCCCCCCCAGGCCGGTGCGCCCGGTTCTCTGAAGCAGATGGCCCCCCATTGGCCCTGCAGGACGCTCCGACCACCCCCTGGGCAGGACTCCCCATCCCCCCAGGCCGGTGGGCCCCGTTTGTCCATCCCCGCAGGCCCTGCAGGAAACTCCGACCACCCCCTGGGCTGGGCTCCCCATCCCCCCAGGCCGGTGTGCCCGGTTCTACGTCCCCACAGGCCCTGCAGGACACTCCGACCACCCCCTGGGCAGGACTCCCCATCCCCCCAGGCTGGTGGGCCCGGTTGTCCATCCCCGCAGGCCCTGCAGGAAACTCCGACCACCCCCTGGACAGGACTCCCCATCCCCCCAGGCCGGTGTGCCCGGTTCTACGTCCCCACAGGTCCTGCAGGATGCTCCGACCACCCCCTGGGCAGGACTCCCCATCCCCCCAGGCCGATGGGCCCGGTTGTCCATCCCCGCAGGCCCTGCAGGAAACTCCGACCATCCCCTGGGCTGGACTCCCCATCCCCCCAGGCCGGTGTGCCCGGTTCTACGTCCCCACAGGCCCTGCAAGACGCTCCGACCACCCCCTGGGCAGGACTCCCCATCCCCCCAGGCCGGTGGGCCCGGTTGTCCATCCCCGCAGGCCCTGCAGGAAACTCGGACCACCCCCTGGGCTGTACTCCCCATCCCCCCAGGCCGGTGTGCCCGGTTCTACGTCCTTACAGGCCCTGTAGGACACTCCGACCACCCCCTGGGCAGGACTCCCCGTCCCCCCGGGGCGGTGTGCCCGAATCTACCTCCCCACAGGCCCAGCAAGACACTCCGACCAACCCCTGGGCAGGACTCCCCATCCCCCCAGGCCGGTGTGCCCGAATCTACCTCCCCACAGTCCCTGCAGGACACTCCGACCACGCCCTGGGCAGGACTCCCCAACCCCCCAGGCCGGAGGGCCCGGTTGTCCATCCCCGCAGGCCCTGCAGAAAGCTCCGACCACCCCCTGGGCAGGACTCCCCGTCCCCCCAGGCCGGTGTGCCCGGTTCTACGTCCCCACGGGCCCTGCAGGACACTCCGACCACCCCCTGGGCAGGACTCCCCATCCCCCCAGGCCGGTGGGCCCGGTTGTCCATCCCCGCAGGCCCTGCAGCAAACTCCCGCCACCCCCTGGGCTGGGCTCCCCATCCCCCCAGGCCGGTGTGCCCGGTTCTACGTTCCCACAGGCCCTGCAGGACACTCCGACAACCCCCTGGGCAGGACTCCCCATCCCCCCAGGCCGGTGTGCCCGGTTCTATGTCCCCACAGGCCCTGCAGGACGCTCCGGCCACCCCCTGGGCAGGACTCCCCATCCCCCCAGGCCGGTGTGCCCGGTTCTACGTCCCCACAGGCCCTGCAGGACGCTCCGACCACCCCCTGGGCAGGACTCCCCATCCCCCCAGGCCGGTGGGCCCGGTTGTCCATCCCCGCAGGCCCTGCAGGAAACTCCGACCACCCCCTGGGCGGGACTCCCCATCCCCCCAGGCCGGTGTGCCCGGTTCTACGTCCCCACAAGCCCTGCAGGACGCTCCGACCACCCCTTGGGCAGGACTCCCCATCCCCGCAGGCCAGTGGGCCCGGTTGTCCATCCCCGCAGGCCCTGCAGGAAACTCCAACCATCCCCTGGGCTGGACTCCCCATCCCCCCAGGCCGGTGTGCCCGGTTCTACGTCCCCACAGGCCCTGCAGGACACTCCGACCACCCCCTGGGCAGGACTCCCCATCCCCCCGGGGCGGTGTGCCCGAAACTATCTCCCCACAGGCCCAGCAGGACACTCCGACCAACCCCTGGACAGGACTCCCCATCCCCCCAGGCCGGTGTGCCCGGTTCTACCTCCCCACAGGCCCTGCAGGACACTCCGACCACCCCCTGGGCAGGACTCCCCATCCCCCCTGGCCGGAGGGCCCGGTTGTCCATCCCCGCAGGCCCTGCAGGAAACTCCGACCACCCCCTGGGCTGGACTCCCCATCCCCCCAGGCCGGTGTGCCCGGTTCTACGTCCCCACAGGCCCTGCAGGACGCTCCGACCACCCCCTGGGCAGGACTCCCCATCCCCCCAGGCCGGAGGGCCCGTTTGTCCGTCCCCGCAGCCCCTGCAGGAAACTCCGACCACCCCCTGGGCCGGACTCCCCATCCCCCCAGGCCGGTGTGCCCGGTTCTACGTCCCCACAAGCCCTGCAGGACGCTCCGACCACCCCCTGGGCACAACTCCCCGTCCCCCAAGGCCGGTGTGCCCGAATCTACCTCCCCACAGGCCCTGCGATGCACTCCGACCACCCCCTGGGCAGGACTCCCCGTCCCCCCAGGCCGGTGTGCCCGGTTCTACGTCCCCATAGGCCCTGCAGGACGCTCCGACCACCCCCTGGGCAGGACTCCCCATCCCCCCAGGCCGGTGGGCCCGGTTGTCCATCCCCGCAGGCCCTGCAGGAAACTCCGACCACCCCCTGGGCTGGACTCCCCATCCCCCCAGGCCGGTGTGCCCGGTTCTACGTCCCCACAGGCCCTGCAGGACGCTCCAACCACCCCCTGGGCCCGGTTGTCCATCCCCGCAGGCCCTGCAGGAAACTCCCACCACCCCCTGGGCTGGACTCCCCATCCCCCCAGGCCGGTGTGCCCGGTTCTACGTTCCCACAGGCCCTGCAGGACACTCCGACCACCCCCTGGGCAGGACTCCCCATCCCCCCAGGCCGGTGTGCCCGGTTCTACATCCCCACAAGCCCAGCAGGAAACTCGGACCACCCCCTGGGCTGGACTCCCCATCCCCCCAGGCCGGTGTGCCCGGTTGTCCGTCCCCGCAGACCCTGCAGGAAACTCCGACCACCCCCTGGGCACAACTCCCCGTCCCCCCCGGCCGGTGTGCCCGGTTCTACGTCCCCACAGGCCCTGCAGGACGCTCCGACCACCCCCTGGGCAGGACTCCCCATCCCCCCAGGCCGGTGGGCCCGGTTGTCCATCCCCGCAGGCCCTGCAGGACACTCCGACCACCCGCTGGGCTGGACTCCCCGTCCCCCCAGGCCGGTGTGCCCGGTTCTACGCCCCCACAGGCCCTGCAGGACGCTCCGACCACCCCCTGGGCTGGACTCCCCGTCCCCCCAGGCCGGTGGGCCCGGTTGTCCATCCCCGCAGGCCCTGCAGGAAACTCCGACCACCCCCTGGGCTGGACTCCCCATCCCCCCAGGCCGGTGTGCCCGGTTCTACGTCCCCACGAGCCCTGCAAGACACTCCGACCACCCCCTGGGCTGGACTCCCCACTGCCCCCAGGCAGTGAGGCAGCGCATTGCAGGAGTTGCGCTGCCCACTGCCCCCAGGCAGTGAGGCAGTGCATTGCAGGAGTTCCACTGCCCACTGCCCCCAGGCAGTGAGGCAGTGCATTGCAGGACTGGCACTGCCTACTGCCCCCAGCCAGTGAGGCAGTGCAATGCAGGAGCTGCACTGCCCACTGCCCCCAGCCAGTGCGGCAGTGGATTGCAGGAGTGGCACTGCCCACTGCCCCCAGGCAGTGAGGCAGTGCATTGCAGGAGTGGCACTGCCCACTGCCCCCAGGCAGTGCGGCAGTGGATTGCGGGAGTGGCACTGCCCACTGCCCCCAGGCAGTGAGGCAGTGCATTGCAGGAGTTGCACTGCCCACTGTTCCCAGGCAGTGAGGCAGTGCATTGCAGGAGTTGCACTGTCCACTGCCCCCAGGCAGTGAGGCAGTGCATTGCAGGAGTTGCACTGCCCACTGCCCCTAGGCAGTGAGGCAGTGCATTGCAGGAGTGGCACTGCCCACTGCCCCCAGGCAGTGAGGCAGTGCATTGCAGGAGTTGCACTGTCCACTGCCCCCAGGCAGTGAGGCAGTGCATTGCAGGAGTTGCGCTGCCCACTCCTCCCGGGCAGTGAGGCAGTGCATTGCAGGAGTTCCACTGCCCACTGCCCCAGGGCAGTGAGGCAGTGCATTGCAGGAGTTGCGCTGCCCACTGCCCCCAGGCAGTAGGGCAGTGCGTTGCGGGAGTTCCACTGCCCACTGCCCCCAGGCAGTGGGGCGGTGTATTGCGGGAGTTCCACTGCCCACTGCCCCCAGGCAGTGAGGCAGTGCATTGCAGGAGTTGCACTGCCCACTACCCCCAGGCAGAGAGGCAGTGCATTGCAGGAGTTGCACTGTCCACTGCCCCCAGGCAGTGAGGCAGTGCATTGCAGGAGTTGCACTGCCAACTGTTCCCAGGGCAGTGAGGCAGTGCATTGCAGAAGTTGCACTGCCCACTGCCCCCAGGCAGTGGGGTAGTGCATTGCAGGAGTTCCACTGCCCACTGCCCCAGGGCAGTGAGGCAGTGCATTGCAGGAGTTGCACTGCCCACTGCCCCACGGCAGTGAGGCAGTGCATTGCAGGAGTTGCACTGCCCACTGCCCCCAGGCAGTGGGGCGGTGCATTGCAGGAGTTCCACTGCCCACTGCCCCCAGGCAGTGGGGTAGTACATTGCAAGAGTTCCACTGCCCACTGCCCCAGGGCAGTGAGGCAGTGCGTTGCAGGATTTGCACTGTCCACTGCCCCCAGGCAGTGAGGCAGTGCATTGCAGGAGTTGCACTGCCCACTGCCCCAGGGAAGTGAGGCAGTGCATTGCAGGAGTTGCGCTGCCCCCTGCCCCCAGGCAGTGAGGTAGTGCATTGCGGGAGTTCCACTGCCCACTGCCCCAGGCAGTGAGGCAGTGCATTGCAGGAGTTGCGCTGCCCACTGCCCCCAGGCAGTGGGGCAGTGCATTGCAGGAGTTGCACTGTCCACCGCCCCCGGGCAGTGAGGCAGTGCGTTGCAGGATTTGCACTGTCCACTGCCCCCAGGCAGTGAGGCAGTGCATTGCAGGGGTTCCACTGCCCACTGCCCCCAGCCAGTGAGGCAGTGCATTGCAGGAGGTCCACTGCCCACTGCCCCCAGGCAGTGGGGCAGTGCATTGAAGGAGGTCCACTGCCCACTGCCCCCCGGCAGTGAGGCAGTGTGTTGCAGGAGGTCCACTGCCCACTGCGCCCAGGCAGTGGGGCAGTGCATTGAAGGAGGTCCACTGCCCACTGCGCCCAGGCAGTGAGCAACAGTGCAGCAGGGCACACACAGTGCAGTGTGGTGCAGAGCACCAAGCAGTGCGGCACCACACAGAAGGCACTGGTGGTGCAGCGCGGCACGCAGGGTGCAGTGGGCCAATGGGACCCTGTGTGACTGCGCGCAGGCGTCGGCAAGGCAGTGTCGGCCAAGTGCGAGAGTGCACTGGTCCGGCTATGCCACAACACACTTACACACAGCGCGCACACAACACACACAGCCCAGCCCGTTTACCTGTACCCGTGGGTAGACATCCCGGCCTTTGCCTTTTGGTAACAGCGCCTTCGGCACACCACACCACACCACACCACACCACACCACACCACACCACACCACACCACACCACACCACACCACACCACACCACACCACACCACACCACACCACACCACACCACACCACACCACACCACGCACCACAACCAACATAGCACAGCACTGCAGTACACAATGGAATGCAACACAGCACATCACAGCAATACAACACACAACCTCCTTCACTTTTTCTGTGGGCATGGATCGTAAGTACTCCAGCGAAGGCTCACCCCCTTTGCACTCTTGCGGTCTCTCCTCCAAAATCGTCCTCAAAATATTGCGGATGCGCTCAGTCTTGATCTCCGCTAGACCCCCCTCTTTGATGGACGCCGCAACCTTAGCAGCAGGGGCCTTCAGAACCGCCTGTGGCAAGGCCATGGGCAATGAGATCAGCAGCTGTAAAAGCACTGTCACTACCAATGGTATGGTGTGAATCACAGTGGAAGGCCGTGGTACCCGCAACGCGCAAACAATTGCACGCTGAGTCATAAAATGTCGAATTTTTCCCGAAGAGGAATGCCACTACATTTTTGAGTGACCCCCAATAACCCTTGAGCAAACTTCAGCTAGGCTTTGGGTGACAGCATGCACCGCTAGCTCTTGATGTGGTGTGCCCTGTCTCTTCCAATTCGCCCAATGCAGCACACACGAATGCCCCGTGTTCCAACGGCATACTGCACAATCTTCGCCAAGAGTCTCCTTTGCCTTGGGTAGAACTTGCAGTAAAGTAAGGCCCACACTGCAAAGGGCCAATGGAAATATTCCCCTTCGACGTTTTGCAAGGGAAGCTTTGGTTGCCCTGTGCGCCAGTTTCAGCACATGTACCCGGAAAACGCCCCCTTCCTAATGAATTTGCCCCCCACCCCAAAAGTGGCCAAAATGCATGCATGTGGTTTTACAGGAAGGCCAGGTGGATTGCAAACATCCACACCAACATACAGAGGTAAACAGCGCAGTACAAGGCCGACTTGGGGAATCTCCGATACCTGGGGCCTTTCTTCTGGGGCTTCTTGATGGGCCCTGACACATGTTGAAATATTCAACATACGGTAAAGTTAGTTAGTTCCCTTGCTAATAGGGCTTCAATGGATTTACTTTTACATGAGATGTTGACCATAGAGGATTATTCGCGTAAAGTTTAATCTAAAACTGTTGCTGTCAGGGTTTGATGAGAAAGAATATTTTTCCCGGACTTTTTTAATTAAAAAAAGAAAGAAAGAAATGACAAAACAAAAAAAAATGGCTTCTTGTAGTAATGGTAAGAAAATATTTTTTATTTTTCGAATGTTTGTTTTTGGTTTTCACATTACAATAGTAATACTTGATTAGTATTAAAATTGAGATTTTATAGGACATTTAAGGCGGCGTTGAATTTTGTATTGATTTCAAGTATTAAAGTTAAAAAAAATAAGATTTTACTTTTTGGTTTTGTTGAAGGGAAAAAAATTTCGATCACTGTAAAAAGAAAAGTATCGAGAGGAAATGTTCATGTTAAAGCTACTTAAAAAAAAAAACTTCGATACCAAATACTAAAGATGAAGTAGTTTCTTGGTCTTTTGCTGGTGTTTGTGGTTTTAAAGGTTCGAGAAAAAGTACGGCTTTTGCTGCTCAAACAGCAGCAGAGTTTGCATCGACGTCTGCTCTGGAGCAGGGAACATGCCAAGTTGAAGTCGTGAAACTGCAACGCGTTCTATTCCGTCAAGGAATATGCTTGAGAGCCCCCTGTGGGCCAGCCATCAAAAGGCCACGTGGTTCAGCTGCGGTAGCACATGACGCCTGGCCAAGAGGTATCAGCATCCAATCCCTGGGCACTAGCGTCCTCAATGACTCTGTGAGCGGAGGGGAAGGGGTTGCAGTGGTTTGGTGTTTGAAGCGAGCGGCGCCTACGGGTCTATCACCACCTACCCTTGTCCTTGCCTTGATCCCCTTTCCCTCTGTGGGCGGTAGTGCCCATTGGCCACTCACCCCCTCATACCCTTGGGGGAATCCTTGCACTCGCGCTACTTTTAGACTATGTTCCCCCTAACGAGCCCCCAGGCACACCCCTTGGAAACGCCCGGAGAATTAAGTGACCCAAACTGCCCCAGCTCAAGAAAGTTGCAAACTACCTTCCCTTCACATAACACAAATCATGCACAACTGGAAAAGCGCATTGGTTGCCACCCTCAACAACACACAACCGTCTTTTTGTTCCATTGTCAAATAAGTACAAATTGAGAATATGCAGCTCGTGTGCACAACATGACACAATTGCAGATTTGAATGTCACATTGTCACAGGTGTGTGTGTCAATGCAATCCGTACAATATTGCAGTTGACACTTGTCACACATGTGTCAACTGTGGACATCTGTTCAAGGTCAGACTTAGTGCAACAAAGGGCACATACATCCCCATCATCACCCACAACATCCTCATCGTCATTGTCCTCCTATGTAGGTGTGGTCCATACATGTGTTGGTACATGTTCCCATGGGCCATATGAGGGTACCGTACTTGTCTTCGGATCAAACGCTGTTGCAAATGCAAGACTACACGCATGTACTCATGTAACTCGGTACCGGATTCCCTCCATATGTTCCTTACGATGCCCCAATGCCACATGCGTGCAAACAAGTGCCCAACACGTGCCCTATAGAAACCATGAACATCATTGTACCTCTTTTGTCGCTCGGTCAAAATCTTTCGACCAATAAATGGCCATGCCACATGGAGGCGCCCCTTGTATGCACCATCCATGGAGCCAATCTCATAATCCATTTAATGCCCCTTGCCCCTTTTCGGCCTTGCGTGATCCCAAATGAGAACATCTGCCAATGTCCCGGGGGCCAACGGACAAACCCAAACGATGTTCCCAAGACTATCAATGGCAACCCTTACTTTAAACACACAACCAGCATAGTTTGGATTGGAGAGGACATCACAAAGGATGCCTTCTATGGAAGCGATGGGCATCCCGTCCACGTAATGTGTGACAAAATAGGCTTGAGGGACTGTGAAAATTGTGCTCTGGATCAAATGCAAGTATGCCATCTAAATGCACCATATTGATAATCTCATCCGAGATGGTGTTGCCACCATATGATGCTTGGTGTTCAAAACGCCTATCCGGCACCCTTACCTCCAAGAACCGGTGCTTCTGAGGCCATCCATCCGGGAAATTGCATTTTAGCGTTACCAATCGTACATGGCGCTCTCCGGGCATTTCCTCATCACCAACGTGCGACATCCCGCTCCAGGTGTTAATGTGGGCGATAGCATGCAACAACAAGTGTGTAAGTAGCAAACATAGTATCCAAATTCCCAAAACCTAGGTTGCCCTTGGAAAGATGCAAATGCTGCTTCCCACTTGGTGTCCTCCCTTGGGTGTCCTCTCTCGTGTTCATAGCGCTCCTCAAAAACTTGGTCAATGGCACTCAGAAATTTGTTTACACCAAAGGTTGTTGAACTACTTTGCCCTTCACCGGTGTTCATTGAATCAACCACCCAAACCATTGGTTTGGTTTCACTCCAGACAACAAGGAACAGAATCCAGTGTAAATTCCCCACATTGCATGGGATGAGAAAATATTGCTTGTCCAGCAGTTTGGCTTTCCGCTGAAGTGATGAAGTTGACATGCCTTGCTTCATCCGTATCGGCATGAATGAAGTATCCATCACAAAAACATTCTCAGAGCACAAGCATACCTGCAAAATGTATTTAAAAAAAAAAGGTCTATAAGTATATCATTCATCCAAAATTCATTTTTTTGTTGGTCAGCCTCTCGTACTCTGCCTCCTGTGTGACGAGGATGCCATGCAACCGTGCAGTGCGGCTGGCATCTTGTGGTCTTTGCTCATGTGTGGCAATGGGGGGTTTGCCACCGAGGTCTGCATCCCCAGGTAGTCGTTCACCATCGGGGGGGGGCACCAAGGTTGGCGGGACTGTCGGCATTCTGTGCAGCAAGGGCAGTGCCAAAATCATAGGAATGGGGCTGAGAACCCCCATGATGTGTCACCCAATTGGGACCAAATGTGGTCCGGATCTTCTAAACATTTTGGCCGTTTTTGAGTGGGCGAGTCCACACCTTTGCTGATACTCAACAGCTGCCTGAGGATGCAGATGTCATTGACAAACCCCCAATTGCGACCCCCTACGTCCCATGGGGGCCACAAACGGGACCCCATTCTTTCAATGAACTTCACTAGGACATTAGGCTCCCAAATTGCTTCTTTGCTTTTTGGGGTTGCAATAACGAGCATGACAAACCATGGGGGGCACCCAGATGCAGCCCTTGACACCCCCCCCCCGACTCCCACGCTTTGGTGTGTCCCCTTGAGTTGGGGTGATGGACTCCCACACTTCGGTGTGGTCCCTTGAGTTGGGGTGATGGACTCCCACGCTTTGGTGTGGCCCCTTGAGTTGGGGTGATGGATTCCGCGAACATTTGTTTCGCTTCTTTTTCTTCGTGAAGCACACTCCACCTCATAGGTGTGCTCATCTCCTCTCTGGAGCAACGGGGTGCTCTGAAGACGCTTGGTGCGCAAGTAGGCATTGTGTTTGTTCTTACTTGAATGGCGCTGTCGCTGAAATTCGATCCCCCCCCTCCTCCTACTCAAAGTGCCCACAGTGACAATTGTGACAGTGCATCGCCCATACTTGGTGCCGGTGTAGTGTGGGAGTCCATCACCCCAACTCGAGGGAGGGAGGAGAGAACCGAGGGAGCGTTTGGGTAAGGGTTGTAGTGGGACTTCCCAGGCACACGGGTCCCATTCCTCTTTGGGCTGCTTGCGCTGCAAGTACAGTTGTTGGCTCATTGGTCGTGCGGTTGTTTCGTATAAAGTGTGTTTTGTATGGTGGGCATGCGCAGCTAGCCTCTCGCGGTACATCCAGTCCAAGATGTGGTTTAGTATGGCTTGTGTGTGACACTGTCGTGTGCGGTATAGTTCCTATAATCTGTGTAGATGTTGTCGGTAGCAACGTGTTAAGCAAATAACTGCCGTGCTATCACAGTACAAGGTAGTCACTGCGTGTTTGGTTGTGTAGTACATGATTTCCGTTGTCAGGTGGAGTGAGTTCAGTCGGTGTCGCATGCGTGCAACAAGCAGTTGATTGCGTAGGTGGCCAGTCACCAATGAGTGGTACGCCCGTTTGGTACCTCAGGCTTTGTTGTAAAGTGATCTTAGCCTACGGATGTGGTGCATACCTTGCACGCCAAGGGAGTCGTGCTGGTAGGTTTTACACTAACTCCAAAATGTACTGCATACATGCACGACAGAATCCAGTGCTTTATTTCATGTGAACCAGACGACAGTCAATGCCACTCAGGCATACTCATGCTCATGCCCATCACCCATGGTAGCAAATCAAAAATGCACTGAACAAGCACAGCACCTATGTACACTGTCACCTGTACATTTCTGACTGGCAATGCAAATCATGCTGACACTTTCCGTTAGTCGCTCAAAACCTCTGTTTTTACAATAAAAACATCACTGCTGGCTATTGTGCGCACGTGGGTCCGGGTGAGGTCCTCCATAGAGGTGCAACTCAGCAGCCATTGGTTGTGCAATACATTGAGTGTCCTAGGCTTCTAGCAGTTTTGTTTCTTGGCCTCTACTTGTTGGAGGACGGTGCGTGTAAACCACTGTATCGCTTCCGGGTCGTTGGCTTGTTGTGCCTCTTGAATCCACGGGTCCACGCTGATAACGAGTGTGTTATGTTCTTGTGTTCGTTTGTGTTTTCGTGCACCGCTGGGTGCTCCGACCATGGTGCGTAGGTTTCCCAGTGTTTCCTTGGGTGACTAGTGTTGCACGGTGAAGCGCGTGAGCTAGAGGGGCGAGGGCGGCAAGTCCGGAGTGGGTCCAACCAGTCTGCGTCGGAGTCCCTGCACGCCCTGGATTGCCCGGAACTGGAAGAGTCCGTCCACTGAGCGGAGTTTGTGTCGCTTGTTGGGGGGGGCGGCTTCCACCATCGAGAGCGGGATAAGGAGGCGGGCACACGGCCACTTTTCGTGGTCCAATGCGGTACCTAGCCAGGACTTGGCGTACGAGGTCCAATCGTTCCACAACGTCTACCATTCGGTCCAGAAGATTGACCATGACCGGCATGTGGCCAAGCGCATTTGAACGGATCCCCCGTGGCGTATACCAGAGGAAGCACAGAGTGTGGGGATCTGTTCCTAGGGTGCCCCGTGTCCCCACCAGCGTACCTGTCCCCACAACCATGGGACCCGGCTAACACAGTGTACGTCTGCCATTTGTTTCTGTCCACGAAGTTCCATGATCCAAGAATTTGCTGGTGTGGCCATGATTTGTCCATGCAGTAAGATGTCATGTGGCTGGGGATCGGGGAGATCCATGGGCAGATTGTCTCCCATGTTAGCCAGGACATCAGAGTCGTTGTTACCGTTTATGTCCAAGTAGTCTCGATAGGTGGTGGTGTTTCGTATGTCCCTATGTCCTAGCGTCCACCTTACCGTGAGGTTTTTGCTAGTGACGTTGTGGAAGCTATGGTCGCAGACCGCAACAGTTTTACAGGGCTGAAACCATGGCGTGCTCTGTGGCCTCCCAGCACAGCTAGGGGACGACATCATCCTAGATAACTAGGGGGTAGTAAAAGCCAACCCCATTCCACGGAAAGGTGTGGTCAAAGCCCCAATCTGCACCACGGGCCCTGTCCACTAGCACCCCATAAGGGCCACGTACCCCACCGCCCTGTGCAGGGATATATGAGAAGCGAGGGGCCTGGATGGGGGTGGGGGGAGGGGGTCTGGAACCACACAAGTTGGTGTACCAAAAATGGCCCAAATCAACATTTTTTTTGAAAAATTTCATTTTTTTTCCCACTATGGAATTTCATTTTTACCGACTATGAAATCTGGGTCTGGGGGGGAGGTCCAGGGGGGGGGGGGGGGGGCTCCTCCTATGGCTGTCAGCCGTCCTAATACATCCCTAGCCCCACTTGAGGATTGTTTTTTGTTGGCGGGGGATTCAGGCCACGGCAAGCTGGCAAAGCCCGCTCACCACAAGGCACTCAGGAATCTCCCAGAATCAAGGGTCGAAGCTGTCCACTGCTGCGATTGTCTCACACAGCCATGCGGCAATGCCCACTTGAGGATTGTGCCCGCGCTCGCTGTGGAGTGCCACAAGCTGCTCGCCACCGCTCAGCATCACCTCCCGCTCCTGACGCACACCTTCCACGTGGGGAAAGCCTTCTTCAGGGCCTGGAACGCGCGGGCGCTGGTCAAATCCGTCGTGTTCTGGGAGAGGATGGTCTGCACGAGGGAGTCCAGGACCGACCGGGCACTGCCGCAGCCCCCCTTCACTTGGGCGCGCTGTGGCATGCCGTGGACCTCTGCCAGCGCACGGCACACTGAATAGCACTGCGCCGCGTCGGGGCCCTGCCACTTGCGTGGGGGCTTTTGGGGCGAGGGGGTGGCGATCTCCGCGGCCGCTTCCGTGGGCTCTGTCTTGACCCGGGGCTCAGACTTGGGCTCGGGCTTTGCACCGCCGGTGCCCTTTGGCTCCGCCTTTGGCACAGTGGTCAGCAGCGCCGTCTCATCCATCACCTCCTGTTTGATTTTCTTGGCAAGGGCACCATAGTGCTCCTCTGTCTTGCATCGCTTCCGTTTACCAGCCGTTGGAGACATTGTGTGAAGACGAGGCAGCAGGCCTGGGCACGGGGCACAGTCAAGGGATGGCTGCGGGCTAACATTAGAAGCAAGGGGGGGGAGCAATCAATTGCACTAACAAAATAGGTTCACCAACAACATGATCCAGGGTAAAAACAAAAATGGACCATTTGAACAACGTGGAAATTCTTTGGCTGAATACCAACTATTCACAGCATGGATTTCTTACCCTCACCCCCCGCTTGTCCAGCCCCTCCCCAGGGGCGATGGACCCCTCCCACCCTGGGGGGGGGGGGACCGTACACCACTCCCGACCAACCAATTCTAGTATAACCCAACTAAAACTTTTCTTCGGCGCCTGTGATTTCCTATTGATTTCTTACTGTTCATGGGCCAAGTGACGGTCCCCCCCCTGGGGGGGGGGGTGTAGACAAGGGGGGGGGGGGAGGGGCTGGACAAGGGGGGGTGAGGGTACAAGGCATTTTCTTTCATTGTAACGTCATACACCATATGCACTTGCTGCAACTGTGATGTGTTGAAATGGTCTTACTGTGGCACAGGATCCCAAAGCACATGCTATGCCAAAAATTTGCACGTCCAAAAAATGCATTGCACATGCAATTCTTGCCTTCCTTTTGACTTGTGTCACCTTTGTTTATCTGCCAGGAGAATAAAAAATTCTATTGCCTTCAGAACGACACCTCGAAGAGAGGCTGACAGTCAGTCAATCAGTCAGATAGTCAGGCAAGCAGTCAGTCACGCAGCATGGATTTCTTACCCTCACCCCCCGCTTGTCCAGCCCCTCCCCAGGGGCGATGGACCCCTCCCACCCTGGGGGGGGGGGGGACCGTACACCACTCCCGACCAACCAATTCTAGTATAACCCAACTAAAACTTTTCTTCGGCGCCTGTGATTTCCTATCGATTTCTTACTGTTCATGGGCCAAGTGACGGTCCCCCCCCTGGGGGGGTGTGACCTAATTAAGAAACAGACAAATGCAAACCAGAGGTAATGCACTCCACAGTCAGGCATAAGTGCATCTTTATTCTCTATGCCAAACCTGGTTAAACCTCAAGACACACACTGTGTCTGAAACAGAAAACAGAACATGATGTCTGCCTACATTAGTCAGACAGTCACAGTCAGCAGCTGTCAGTCAGACATCAGCAATCAGTGTCGGATAAAGACACCATGCATTACCGGCATGGCCGAAAAGAGCAACCCGCCGCTTGCCCCCTGGGGGGGGGGGGGGGGGGGCGTAGACAAAGGGGGGGGGGGGAGGGGCTGGACAAGGGGGGGTGAAGGTACAAGGCATTTTCTTTCATTGTAACGTCATACACCATATGCACTTGCTGCAACTGTGATGTGTTGAAATGGTCTTACTGTGGCACAGGATCCCAAAGCACATGCTATGCCAAAAATTTGCACGTCCAAAAAATGCATTGCACATGCAATTCTTGCCTTCCTTTTGACTTGTGTCACCTTTGTTTATCTGTCAGGAGAATAAAAAATTCTATTGCCTTCAGAACGACACCTCGAAGAGAGGCTGACAGTCAGTCAATCAGTCAGATAGTCAGGCAAGCAGTCAGTCACGCAGTCAGTCGGGCAAGCAGGCAGGCAGGCAGGCAGGCAGAAACACACAGTTTGGGTTTCTTTCAGTGTCAGACTTGGCTACAAGCAGCGGGGAGCCCCTGGTATACCAGAGCAGTCAGCGGTCCAGTGGAAATGCACTTGACCGCTGACATCCAGGTCGGCGATTCGATTCCCGGCCAGCCGATCGCCGGCCGCCCCGGACGACCTGTAGGCTTTGCTGTACCTGACCCTCGTTCAAATCCTTCTGAGCACAAACTTTTGACCCCCCCCCAAAAAAGTGATATCCAGTTTCAGGGGATAGAGGCCTCAGAATCCATTGGGGGATCGTTTTATTGGGCAAAATAATGATTTCACAAGGGGTTGGGCATCCAATATCATGCCTTGGGGTTTGCTACGCGAACGACCCCCAAAAAACAAACCGATGAAAAGACGCACGCGCCTGCGCTTGATCTAACAACTCTCTTCGAGGTGATTTGTTTCCCAGCAATGATAAATCTCATGACTTTGTAGTGTTTCTGTTGGCGTTTAGATATGACAACTGGCCTGCACACCATGAATCCTTGCACACAGCAATCCATAAAGCATAAACACTCATGGCTATTGGCACACACCGTCCTCATCAAGGGTGTTTGAAATCCATCAAATGTCATAGTAGCCACCTTCAGTTCTCTGAACCCTCAACCCCCCGCCTCCACCTCCCCTTGGGCTTACACAAGGTAACCGGAGATGCGCGTTCGTCCCATGAAGCACAGTGCGATGAACCCGCTGTTCTGCAACGAATGAGGAGGAAAACACACTGCAACAACCCGAAATAAATTGAATGCCTCAAACAAATTGCATTGTACAGATTTGGGCAACAGAATAATTGCATAGCCCCCCCCCCCCCCCTCCCCCCCGGTCACCCTGAAACTCAAGGCAGAAAATTCTGGCATACACGTAATTAAACCCCCCAAAGCACCCAACGAGCCATTATATTGTGTCCCTATTTGTTCTAGTCTCATAGCAACTGGGTCCTGATTTGGGGGGCGGGGTCCACCAAAAAGCCTCGTCGGATACCACATAGCACAAATGGTGTCTATTGGGTTGCCTGTTGTGTGAGCTGTTGGAACAAAGGTGCTTGTGACTATCAGTCATGATGTCAGGTTCCAGACAACCCACACAATTCTGCCGGACTGATCATTTGTGTCCATTGGAGACGGGGGGCATCGACACACTGCAAAGTGGTGCCACCTCCTTTGCCAGCCACTTTCTTCACCGTTGTGCGCATGCCCCTCGAGCGCGCCTTCCACTCGGACCCACAAAATTGCACTTCTTCCTGCCCCATCCCACCGACCGTGTTGCTAACAGGCCCAACCCCTCCCCCTCAGCCCTCCAACCACCTCACAGGCAACAACACAAACCACAGCGTTGAGTGTGAGACAGCCTCACTCGCTCATCAGGCCGAGGCCTGGTATAATACGCGCCCGGCGAGCTCGGGTGGCTCCCGTACAATAAGTATAAGCTTAGCCGGATGAGTCCCGGCGTCAGCGCAAGGGTTGACATTCGTGACCAGCAGAGCACACCACAAACCACGTCTATTGACGCCATGGACAGTAGACTGTGCAGATGCAGAACTAGTCACTTAGGGCATTATTTATAAGGCTCAAAATGTCAACAGTCAGCACAACACCAACCAGCCATTTCGAGTAATCCGGTTCTGGTTGATCGTTGCTGCCTTGAGCCATCCCTTGCGCGCTGACTTGAGCACCGATGTGCTTGGCTATAAATGGGTATCTGACGTTGCGATGCCCCTATAATGGCTGTAATCCCCAAAATGGCTAAAATCCAGAGATGAGGGAGACGGGCTGGAGAAAGGTAAGCAGTACGACGTACACATGCAGAAATAAAAAATAAAGGCACCGCGGCGTGTCAAGCAGAGGACACTACAGCTTCTCTGTCAGTCTCCAGCTTATGGGCCTGCGGGCGCAAGGTAGTGCAAGGCAGTACCTTATGTCTTGATGGGATGCGATGAAAACAGTGGCTCTTGGACAAAGGCTGCACTTGAGTAGAGGAGAAGAGAGGGGACGGGAGGAGGGGGGAGGGGCATGGACTGCAGAGGCAGAGGGGTTGATCCGGTGTGCATTCACAGGCATTCGGAAGGGGGGGCGCAGGGGCAATGGATGGGACTTTGTGGTGGGAACAAAGGGCCAAAGGGCGTTATCCGTTGGTCTGGAGTGGCGGGGCATGCGACGCGTACCAGGACAGCGGTTGTGTAGGTGTGTGTGTGTGTGTGTGTGATCTGTACTTTTAGAGGTGGATCCTTGTGCAGCGTTGGGCTGGACGCCTCATTTGGCTCAGGTCTGCTGAGGCCTCTTTGTGACGTTGTTTCCCCCCCTTCTGCGGAATCAGAACCTCTGTATTTTGCTGGCTAGGTATCCAGAGTGTTTGCTCTCCCGTGCCTCGTCATGAAAAGCGGGCGGGCGACATCCTCGGCCACGGTCTCCTCCAGCCCCCGTGGAACTGGGGCTGGTGGGGACGGAGGGGGGGGTGTTTTCGGCCTCCTGCGTTTGGGGGCTGGAGGGGTGGGGGGTTGGTGTGGGGACCTCAGCAGACCCGTAGAGATACGTGCAGGCCCTTGTAGGCGTGGTCGTTTGTGGGGCAGTTGTGCATGTGCAGCAAGTGGGCGCTTCCGGCGCGCAGGCACTGGGGTGCACACTTTATGTGTGTGTGTGTGTGTGTGTTGGGGGGGGGGGGGGGCACATTACGAAGGTACACCAGTATGGGTCAGCGGGGTCGGTAGCACAGACGAGATCCTCAGCCATACTGTGCCCAACAGCTAGGCTGCCAGGAGGTGTGAGTGTGTTTGTGGGGGGGGGGGGGGGTGCCAGAAAGGCTCAGTAAGTATATGTGTGTGACGCCCAAATATTTCAACCAAATCAATAGCGTGTGTGTGTGTGTGTGTGCGTGTGCGTGCGTGCGTGCGTGCGTGCGTGCGTGCGTGCGTGCATGCGTGTGTGCGTGTGTGTGTGTTGGGAAGGCGGGGGGGGGGGGGGGGCTAGAGGGCTGTGTCCATGGTACAGTGCTGGGGGGGTGTGGGACAGGGCTGCGGGTGTGGGACGGGGCCTCCTGCCCATTCTTGTACAAGCTTTGCACAGGCCCGCCACACTTCTCATCACAAACACAGTCCCAGACTTCGGATTTGCGGACGGGGCGCAATAGAAATGTCACCACCGTCATGAGGGCTCTGTGTAGCGTCGTGCAGGAGAGCTGTCTTGAGGTAAGCTCTGTTGTAGTATGATTAGGGAAGTGGAGTGAGGGGGAGCAGGCCTCTCAGGGCGTGCTGCTGTATAATGGAATGAGATCACGCGGCGACCCATGCAGCAGGTTTGATGGTGTTTCGTTGTTTGAGTGGAGGGGGGCGGTGAAGACGTCGCTTTGTCTAAAGGATGACCCTTCGATAGTTTCGTCAAGAGCACTCGGTGGGATCTGCCCCCAGTGGACGGAGGGGACCGTCACGTACTCGTGTGCCGGGATGTCTGGGTCAAAAAAAGAAAAATGGTGGTGGTCGTTCCGCGGCGGTCGCCTCCACAGAGCCGAAGGAGTGCGCAGCGCGTTGCCGTTGCGGTTGCCGCTGTCGTTGTCTGTGGCGGCGTGCGAAGCCCTTCCGGAGTCTCATGACCACGATACTTACGGTTTGCCTGATTGAACATGGGCCTGAGCAAGAGCGTGCCGGGCCCCCGGCGCATACAAACGGTACTTCGGAGATTAGTTTTGGGAGTACTCTAGTTTTGAGAGCCGAGCCTCAGGCGCGCCCCCTTTGAGACGAAGGGAAGGCGGTGGGCGGCGTGACAAGAAGCGCAAATGTACATGCGACGAGGGCACAAGCGGGCGTGGCTGAGGGGGCAGGGGGGGAAGGCACCCCAATTCCTCTGTCCACGACCCGCGTCTGCCCCCGACACATCAGGAGGTCATGCATGACCTGTTATACGGGCGCTAAAGACCTCAGAAGGTCATGCATGACCTGTTATACGGGCGCTAAAGACGTCAGGAGGTCATGCGTGACCTGTTATACGGGCGCTAAAGACGTCAGGAGGTCAGGCATGACCTGTTTTACGGGTGCTAAAAACGTCAGGGGGTCATGCATGACCTGTTATACGGGCGCTAAAGAGGGTTCACGTGGGAACACTCGTGTACCATTGCGCCGGACTGACTCGCTTTAGAAGGGGGGTCCGGAGGTGGTAGCGCTGCGATGGACCGCAGGACGTGGCCCGGGGCTTGGGACGTCGCTGCGGCCAGTGCACAGCCGCACCGTCACCTGCGCGCCCCCATTTCGTTAAAATACAAACGACGCCGCCTTCGAGTGGACTGCTCGTGCGGATTATAATGTGCCTTTTGGATCGGGTGGCAACCGCGTTCTTTCATAACCGTTACGGACTTCGATTGGGGGGGGGGCTGTACATACATTGGGCAGTTCGATGGGGGGCTGTACATACATTGTGCAGGCCTGGTCAGGGCTTGGCGCCCTGCAGCCAAGCGTGTCGCCAGGCCGCCATCGCAGATTATAGCCATCAAACAACGCTGCCCCAGCCCAACGGGCCGTCATCGCATAGTATAGCAATTACGCAGGGAATTTATACGACGTTCTATAGTAAAGCGGGGCCGTACGGCGGTAGTCGGTCCGGCGGAGGCAGGGGACTGCGGCTTGGGTTCGGAACGGGGGTTACGGTGTGGAGCGGTGAAAGGCCCGCGATGATGGGCCCCCGACAGCAGGGGAGTGACGCTGTGCCCTCCGGCACTACGGAGATACAATGGGGCACACGGGGCAAACCGGGGCCACAGGGCAGAACCACAGTCAGTATTCGGCCGGACATGCCCCTAGTGCCCGGCAGGGGACCTGAGTTTCGCTGAGAATCAGCCCCGTCCCAGGGTGCCACTTAGTAAGATCCGCTCTTGGCACATCTGAAACTCGGTAGGAACCGGCCGGGGCCGTGTCCGACTCAGTAGGATCCGCCTCCTTCTGATCACGCCTGACCTGCCAGACGCTAGTGGCATGTCTGCCCATGACACTTCACACCCAAAGCGGTGGATGCAAAGTAGCCGCACTCCAGGCGCACTCGGGGCGCAGCCAAGGCGCACCCAAAGCCGCTGCCTCTCCAATGGCCTGGCCCATACGTCCGGCGAAGACTGGGCGCCGCTGTCTGTGGCCCTGGAAGAGTACAGTCATCTGCACCCAGTGCCCGGTCCTCCGGAGCAGGGACGCTTTTGAGCGGGGGATGCGGGGGCTGGGGGGGGGGGGGGACCCGGGGAGGGGGGAGGGGGAGGGCGGGAAGAGGGGAGGGGGAGAAGGAGGGGGAGATTGGGTTTGGATTTGGATTTGGATTTGGGGGGCCGGTCTTACGGCTCAGAGGACGCCTGGGGGGTGCTCGATGGCGTCCCCAACGACTCTGCATATCGGCCGGCCATGCGATTGGACATGCACTCCCCGGGCCCTCAACGGACCCTTCCCCTTGCGCGCCCCATGGGAAGGGGGAGGGGAAGGGCAGGAAGAGGGGAGGGAGAGAAGGAGGGGGGGGGGGGGGGGCTGAGGGGGTGAGGGAGGGGGGGCTGAACCGTGGAGGGTCAACCAAACTCTCCCGGAGGGGGGAACCCCCCTTCAAGCAAGCGCAGGCATGAGGGGGGGGGGGTGGGGGGGTTCGGACCCGCGGAGGGGTACCTCGGGCCTGAAGTTGAAAGGGGCAAACGATTGGTAAGCGGGGGCTTGGGGGAGGGGGGATGCTCCTTCAAAAAGGGGTCGCTCTCCAGCGTCCCTACTGCGGGCCCCTCCTTCTCCGGGTTGACAATTCCTCGGCCTTCTCCCTGACATCGGCGTTGAGGGCCCGCTCCACCTCCTTGGGCCCCATGTGCTGCTCGTACCAGACCTTGAGCAGGCCCCACACCTCGTTCCACAGCAGCTCCCCTCCAGTCTCTGAGAACATCAGGGCCGGGGAGATCATGGCGGGGAACCACTTGCCGGCCGCCAGCTCGGCCTCCAGCGCCCCTGGCTGCCACACCATGTGCCCGCTGAAGATGCGGGTGGCGTGGGGGCAGCTTTCGGAGTGCTGCAACGCCTTCACGGTCTCCACAAACGTCGGCTCCTGTTGTGACAGAGCGTGGGGGTGCGGCAGTGGTGGATGCTGGGCAGGCGGCGGGCTGTTCTCAACAGTGCACCGGCCAATCGGCGAACGCTGACTACCAGAGTTGATGACCGTCAACTGCCTTTGGTAGAACACCAACCGTCAACCACCAACCACCAGCCACCAACCGCCATTGACCAACCGTAATGTCGCGACCCAAAATTTCAGGCTGTCCTGAAAACAGCAACAGTATCACCCACAGAAGAGGGCTGGCAGAAAAACGCACAGGTTCAGCGCGAATTTGGATGCACTTCCAGTGTTCGTAGGTGGTGTTCTCCGGTGCTTCCTAAGGTGGGTTTCAACATGTCACAGGCATTCTGGTGGTCCTGTAAGGATGATCCTGGGCAGGCAGCCGGGGGGCGGGTGTCATTGCTGAACCGGGCACCAATGCACCAGGGACAAACTTGAGCTGTGCGCACGTTGCGCGCCCCTTTTGAGGGAACAGCGGGACTGTCCCCCACTGTCGCGTCCCACTGTGATTCCCACTGTTTCACACTTTCCACAATGCCTTGTCCATTGCCCTAATGGGTGCAACATGCGCACGCCTTTGGGCAGCGTGCCACAATCGAAACATGGCAACCCCCACTCCTCAGCACAATTCGGAAATGTGTAGGTGGAGGATGGGAGCTGTGCAAATACCCCCCGGCCAGGGAAGCATTAGAAGGGGGGGAGGGGGGGTCTGGGACCCAAAAGTGTGTGTACCAAAAATTGCCGACCAGATTTTCCCAATGGGAAATTTCGTTTTTTCGCGCGGCGGTCACTTTGGTCTGGACGGGGGGGAGGGGGGTCCTGGGGGGGGCACCCCCCCCCCTCCTCCTGCGGTGTGCGGCCGTTCAAATACATCACTGCCCCCGGCACCGAGCCCCCCACCACGGGAGGAAAATTTTCAGGGTTTTTTTTGGGGGGGAGCCAAAATTAGGAGGGGAAAATTTTGATACTACTCCTTAGAAATGAAAGGGGGAAATTGGTATAAGGCCCCTTGCCTTTGCTTCCTAGTGGATGGTTGCTGTTATTTCTTGGTGGGTTCTGGTCATTTCCTGAGGGAGGGCTTCGGAGATTGTCCACATCAATTTTGTCCACCTACGGTTGTTTCCTCCAATGGTATCCAAAACGTGCCATGGTGAGATAATTGGGTACACGTGATGTAGCGCGGCAACTACTGCCAAAGGGGAGAGTTCCAGAAAGGCTGGCAGAAGCGGTGTCCAGTGCTGTGCTTCTGTTGATCCAGGTCATCCGAGTCGAGAGAGCAGAGGTCCCCAGACCCGCCGTCCCACCTCCGTGGCCTACCCAACACCCATTCATTCCCCCCCTTCGATATGTCGGGAGACTTGCCGGCAGCACAGACTTGCCACCCGCATCTGCGACCTCAGATATGATCACAAATAGTAGCCGCCTCCTACGGAGTTGTGCATTTGGTGCAGCTGTTTCTTGCTGAGTTCTGGGTAAGACAGGGGCAGGTACTCAGCACAACTCGGCACAAATGTAGCACCCGTCCAGAGCAGGTGGCCCCCGAAGGTGTGTACATGCGGCAAAGAGCAAACAAAATCATGCGTGTGCATGGGGCCCAAAAGAGGTCAGATTTGCCTCTCCGCAATCCGCAATGAGCTCCAACCGCACCCGCCGCCATGGTCTTCATCGCCCCGGGTCCATTCGTTGTTCTGTGCCGATGCGGCGCTGCGCTAACTTCAACGGTCCGTTGTTTTGGCTGGGGATAACAAGGAACTTTCTCTCTCGCTGGCTTGGGTCTGGATGCGCTGTCACGCGTTGGAAAGCGAAGTTGCAAACACTTGCGGTGGGGATCCACCCACTGGCCACCACGATGTGTGGTCCGGGCCGTTCCTCTATTGGGACAGGGGCGGGCATTCAGGTCAGGGTTCATCAAAAGATCAACACTTGCCGTTACCGGGGGGATGGCAGCCTGGGCTCCTCCGCCTGACCTACCCCCCCCCCAACACACATTAGAAAACTTGTCCTCAGAAAAAAAAAAGAAATTTATCAAAGGCGGCCCGAAATTGGAGGTCGGTTTTAGGTACACCAACGTTTTGCTTCCTTCACGTGTCCCTGCCCTCCCTCCAGACAACACAGAACTCCATCAATGCAACTCAACTGTCTCCGGCCGTGTACAGCTCTTCCCTTCGAAAAGCAACAGAAGTCTAAGTAAAGAATCCAAAACTTTTGTTTTTGGCAAAACATTGGGTTTTTTGGCCTCTGACCCACCCACCCGCCCACCCCTCGATACAGGTCGCGATCGGCACTGAGTCCTGGCCTGCTTCTGCCCCTCAAAGACCTCTTGGCTGACGTGGCAGATGTTGGCAAACAAGTCAAACAGCCGCGTGCTGACGTTGCTGCAGCGGGCGCTCGAGGCGTCCTTCTGCTGGTGCAGCAGCGTCAGGGACTTGACCTGCGCCAGGCCGCCGTCGTAGAGCCACGTTTCAGGGCTCATGTCGGCGATGGCCTTGATCTCGTCAGCGAAGGGGAACACCCGGGCGGTGTCCGGGGGCCCCAGCAGATTGTTCAGCACGACCCCCATGGTGCCGGCCTCGCTGTGCATCAGGATCAGGATCACCGCCCGCTGGAGGCTCTTGGGGACCCCCTCCTCCTGATTGACACGCATGATCACGCTCCCGGGCTGGAGCGCTTCCTGTAGAACGAGCGGCAGGCGGATGGGAGGTGGACGGGGGCTGGATGGGGGGGGGGAGGGGGGCAGGGATGTATTGGAAGAGAGGAGGGGGGGGGGGGTCTGGAACCCAAAAGTGTGTGTACCAAAAATAGCCCAAGTCAATATTTATTGATTGATTGATTTATTTTCCTTTTGTAAGTTTATAGATCTATCTATATTTTTTTTCTATTCATCCATTCATTCATTCATTTATTTCCTTTTGTAAATTTCATTTCTTCACACTATGAAATCTGGGTCCAGGGGGGGTACCCCCTCCTCCTACGGTTGTCAGCCATTCTAATACATCCCTGGGGAGGGGGGGGCTTGAGGAGGGCTGGGAGTGGGAGTGAAACGGAGGTAGACTGGAGGTGCGATTGGAGGTGGGCAAGGCATGGCCGGCAGGGGCTGACTTTGACAGGGTTTGGACTTGAGGTGGAGGGTCAGATGAGGAGGGGACGGCAAGCGTGACTGGGGGTTGCTGGGCGAGAGGGGGAGTACTGGCACTGTGCGCCCCTCTGTTGAGGTGATGACCGCAGGAATGGCCGGCTATCTGTCCTTGTCCTTCCCAGCAGCAGTGCATAACTCAGGATTACACTTGCTTGTGGTCACACACCCCAAACCCTAAAAAGATGCTGAGAAATAGAGAGATCAATCTCGCTGTCAGGGACAGACCCGTGGTTAGAAGCGTGCGTGTACGCTTGTGCACGCTTACTTTCCATGGCTATGCACGCTTACGCACGCTTACACCCCAACACTCCGCATGCTTGTGTACGCTTGGGCTCGGGGACACAGAGGTGGACCTCTTGTATAGTCATGCGCAGGTTCTCTGCAGAAAAAAAATTGGTGTTGGTGGAATTTTTGTTTACGAGCACTGTGTGCCGAAAAGGCACTTAAGGGGCTTTCAGGTAAAAAAAAAAAATGTGCACGCTTGCGCACGCTTGGACGGGGAGATGGCGCACACTTACACACACTTACCACCCAACACTGCGCACGCTTGCGCACGCTTAACCCTGGTCTGTGCGCACGCTTCTAACCACGGGTCTGGTCAGGGAGTGGGGGGAAATCCGTGCATTCCTCATGGGAAGGCTGGCATCACGGTCATGGGGAGATCTAAGGCAAGCTCAGACAAAATGCATGCAGAGGCCTGGGGCGTGCAGAGCGAACACACAAGTCGCAAATTGCCGCCTGACCAGCATCAGGGGACTTGTCCCGCTGAAAATGTTGATCGTCGGGGGACAATGAATCCCAGGGGACTACAGACGCGTCTTTTTGTGGGCAGTAAAAACACTTCATGGTGCCAATCTGAACAACCAATATAGAAAGAAAAGGTATTATCCAGTGTCCCAAAGTAAATGATGCACATCTTAGAGTGATCTCCTAATCAGGTGTTCTTGGAATCCCAGAGGCCCCAACAAGTCGGCGGAACGAATCGGCAAAATCACAGAAACCCCACAAATCGGCAGAACAAATCAGCGAAATTCAGAAACCCAACAAATCGGCAGAACAAATCAGCGAAGTCGGCCGAATTCAGCCGCCGATTGGGAGGGGGGGGCGGGGCTGAATCTGGTCCGATCTCGTCGGTGTCTTGCTCTTGCCCTCTCTCGCAAGACGGCACAGTCTGAGAGCTGATTCGAATAGATGTGATGTGGGGACAGGTGGACAGGGAATGGTTCCCGGGGTTGCCAGAAGCCAACGAAACCACAGTCTGAGCAGGTGACAGGCGACGTGCCTGAAACATGCGCGTTCCGTCGTCCCACTGAGCTGCTTATTCTACTCCCGTCAGGACACCTAATGATTGCACCGCACATGCACTGCATCACGTGCTGAGATGGCGGCGGGGGTGGACGTGGAACGAAGGTGGACTGCAGGTGCATTCTTGGTGGATGCAGGCGAATGCTTAGCAATAGTGAGACGGGGGGGGGGGCGCACACAGGCCAAGCAGCGCTCCACACATGCATGTCCTGGTACGCATATGCAGCAATGTTCGGCATACTGAGGTCACATGATGAGTTCCGGTGGTATGTACAGCCCATACGGGGCCGTCACTTCTGGGGACTATCGTGTCACAGGGGCGCACCGGGGGCAGGCCAGTGTCGATTGTCCCCCACTCCCCCCGCGCGCGTGCACACACGCACGACGGGTCCACACCGTGGGGATCGGGCGCGCCCAACGTCGGGTCGCATGGTCGGCCAGTTTGTCCCGAATCCGGGCGGCCTCAATGAATTCGTTTGCCTCCACGACCTCATTGAGCTTCGTGGCAAGGTAGTGCTTGTCTTCGGGAGTGCGCATGTCGTGAATGAGGTCACGAATCCTGCAGACGGGTTGTCCGGAAAAGGGAGGGTTGCAGCGGGGAGGAACGGACGGGCTTTGGATTCGGGGGGAGGGGGAGCCTGAGACCCAAGGGCTGGTTTGCAAAAGGTAGCGTGAAAAAATTGCTGGAAAAAAATTGGATTTCGCACCCTGAGGACTTCGGGTTGGACACCCTTGTTTGGGGCTGCAACTGGTCAGGCAGGCGTGGACCGCCACTTTGCCCCAGCCGCGCCTGCCCTCACGGCCTTCATTGCACTTCAGTTCAGTCCCACTCCCGCTGCACATTGGTCCGCCGCATGACTGTTCCAGCTCCCTGGCCCTCCCTGAATGGGGCCAGGGTTGGTTGCTGAGTTCCAGACTGGCTGGCTGCCTGGTTCGTGGGTCGTGTTTGGGGGGGGGGGGGGGACAAGGCCTCGGTATTAGGTTGTTTGCCTTTGGCGGTGCCTATTGGCCTCTCGCCACTGCTCATGCTGACCCCCTGTGGGTCCGAACGTGTTCTGGTCGTGTCAACGGAGCCCCCGGATGACTTGGCTTGTTTGACTACTGTTTGTGGGGGGGGGTTGGGTTGGGTTGGGTCAAGGCCTCATCCGGACCTCCGGGACCACGGACATCGCCCTTCCCTGCGCGTCACAACTGGTCCGGCGGGTTCACGGTTGTCCGGTCTCAAGGCCTACCGGACTGATGACCGCCCCCGTACCCCGCGGTGGCACACGCGGGAGGGAGATGCCGCCGTGCCTGTGTGTGTGGGGAAGTGTGTCGCCTGGTGCTCCAGGCCCCGGTGGGGAGGCTGGGGGAGCCTGACACTGAGCCCACCGGGGGAGTTGTCGGCCTGGACACGCCACCTCCAGGTCTACCGACATGCCGCTGGTCGCCCACTACTGCCGATGGCAGGGGGTGGCCAAGCTCCACACACGACTGGGGGCGGTCCGCACTCCCTGATTGCACTGGCACGGGTGGTGCTGCTCTAGGCTGGACCTGCCTCCCACGGTGACGGGGCGGGCGGTTGGAGGGGCCCCGGGGCGCGCCAAGCGCTTCCCTGCCCCGGGGTCCACCCGGGCCAGAGGTCCGGGCGGCGGTGCAACTGTCCTCGTAAACGGGGGGGCCCGGAGGGCACACCACCCGAGTGACCGCTCCTTGGTTTGTGGGGGGGGGGGGGGGCATCAAATGGTCGGCAACGCTGAACTGGATGTCCCCGCCAGAGACATTTCCAGTCATTGTTCATCAGCAAGTTCACTGCTTCACACCCGGGTTTTTGCGAGGCAACTTTCCCAGTGCTTCCACCCGTGTTCACTGCTGCCCTCCTCCCTTATGTACGGTTGTCTGTTCCTTCTTCTGACCTTTCTGTGGGTATTACTCTGCCCCCCCCCCCCCCCTTTTCTGCATTGCTGATCTGCTCCTCTTTAGGCCGGCCCTGTCCTCGCCCTCGGTCTGGTCCAGACTCTACTTGTTGTTGTTGTTGGGGGGTGATTGGATGCCCCAGTGGAGGGTGCCATCAGGGCTGAGTGCGTATGCCGGTTGGTCCTTCCCGGTGTACGAACTTGTTCACCTGTTGAGGAAGGAATCCCCCACGCCCTCGGGGGGCCTCAAAGGGTCAGGCATGGACCCGCTCCTGAGCTCCAGCTGCGCCTGCCTTCACATGGCCTTCATAGCCTCATCAGTTCCAAAGGCTTTGGAGTGGCATCAAAATGCGGGAACCATGACTTCCCCCCCCCAAAACCTGGGTCAAACGGGGAAAAAAACGCAAAAAAGATATTAACTTTCAGCTTCATGCCCTTCACAAGAATGGGTTCCGAAAAAAAAAATCTCAAAAATAAAATAATTTCCACTATTGTTGGGTGCTAATTGATGGTTCGCACTGCGCAGTCCCTTCCTCCTTGAATAGAATAAGAGAATTGCCGTATGTATCACCCTCTGGTGGGTGCCTTGGGGGCGTATGAGCACGCCAGGCATCTTTTTTTGACCATTCCCCACCCGTGCCTGTCTTTGCCCCCACCTCACCAAACAATTTGGAGTACCTTCTCGCCGTGTCCAAGAAATTGGCCCATCCTTTGCACCCAGTTTATGATGATGGCAAGGGTGGTGGTTGGAAGTGGTGGGAGTGACATTTTGTGTTGTTGAATTCTCAGGCTTATGCAAGGTGCGGCGCCTCCTGTTGCGTGCCCGTGCTGCCGCTCGTGATTGTACTTGCTCTGCGGCTGGCTCCATTCAGCCATATGATAGTGGGGCACTCAAGCGGCAGGTCCGGTCTGGGCTGCCCGCTTTGGAGGGCGAGGCAAATCAGGAGGTTTGTGGGTGAGATCGGGCGAGAGCGCACCAGCTTTACCACAGCCCACAGTTCGCAGCAGCCGTGGCGCATGGGTCCCGAATAGAAGTTGCGGGCATGGTAGCGTGCCCACTCGGGTTGAGTAGGATACACCCATGCAGTCTGTGGACACTGTCTGCCACAAGTAGACACTCTCTGCCACAAGTAGACACTACTGTCTGCCAATGGTAGACACTGTCTGCCAATGGTAGACACTGTCTGCATGTTGTAGACACTCATTGGTATTGAAGCCGTAAAGCGCTGCAGGCGCCACAAAGATGCAAGACGCCGAGTGCACAGATCGGCGCAAATCTGCGCAGATCGGCCCATGTAAGCACTGTACCGCGGTCATCAAAGAGCCGGCAGCCAACCGCCAACTGCCGTCTGCGAAGGCCCAGGGGCCACCGACCCCCAAGATCCCAAACGGGCGGTGCTCAGCAAGAACAGACCGCCCCAGGTCCGGCGCACGGGAGTGCGAAGGAACACACCGCGCGGCCTCTGTGTAATCCTCGATCGCCACAGCGAAGTTCATGCGGGACTCCAGGTCCAGCAGCTGCTCCTCGCGCAGGAGGTCCGCGACCCAGCCTGGGTCCCGGGGGTCTGCCTGCCGATGGGTCACATCGTACTGGGCCTTCATCTTCAGGACTGGGACATACTTGGGCTCCGGCCGGGGGCGCCGGGGGGGCCTCTGGGGCGGGGGAGTGATGGAGACAATCCGACTGAGGTCCGGCTGGGCATCACTGCAGGGGACGGTGCGCTGCGTGTCCTCCTCCTCTGGGCCTGCAGGAAGAGGGCAATCCTGCCTCAATACAATTGGGACTGTCTGGGGGCGCTTTGACGTGGGTCTCCCGAAGCTGCTGCTGCTGCTGCTGCTGCTGCTGCTGCTGCTGCCGCCGCCGCTGCTGCTTGTGTTGTTGCTTTTGCTGCTTCTGCTGCTGCTGCCGCCGCCATTGCTGCTGCTTGTGTTGTTGCTTTTGCTGCTGCTGCTGCTGCTGCTGCTGCTGCCGCCGCTGCTGCTTGCAGTGCTGCTGCTGCTGTTGTTGTTGGTGTTGCTGTTTCTGCTCCTGTTGCTGCTGGCGTTGCTTGGGGTGCGGCTGGGGGCGGGGGATGCGCTGGACGTGCCAGGCGTCCGGGGCGCGGTGGTGCCATCGTCAAGGTACAGCACGCCGTCCCCGGCCTTCGTCACCTCCTGCCCGCCCACGTTGACGCGGACGTCCTCGTTGTTGTCCCCCAGCTGCAGGAAAATGGCCACCCCGTCGCCGTCGGCGCTCGCCCCGTCCACCTCCGTCGCGGCGTCGATGGCCCCCTGCACGTCCACGGTCACGTCGACCCTGTGGTTGTTGTCCCCGAGCTCGATGTACAGCTCATGTGGGTCGTACTGCCCCGAGGAGGACAGCAGGGCCCACGGCTGCTTTGGGGCGCGCAGGCGCCGTCCCGCGATGGCTGCCCCAATGACGGCCAGGCCGCCCAGCAAAGGAAAGAGGCTGGGCAATGAGAGGCCCCATCCGTTCGGCCGCAGGGGCGGTCTCATTGGATCCACGTCATGCGTTGGATGCAACGTGACCTCTGCAAACCCTGCGGACCCTGCGTTGGCGAGGTCCGCGGAGGAGCTGGCAACGTTGGATCGCGTGGGGTGCAGCCCCTGTGGCACGGCATGGCTTGATGCCTGCGTTCTGACACCTGAGGCCGACGCATGCGGTGCCGCCAGAATTGTGGCGGTACCTGAACGGCCTAAGCCCCAGGGGATCAGTACCAGAACGACGGCGGACGATACAAGACATGCGGTCTTCCAGGGTCTCGGGTCTGATGATCGGGGCTCGAAGTACGGACTTGGTGGGGCTTGAAGGAGGTGGCGGGTCGCGTCTGCTTGAGGCATAGTCCGGAGACAAAATTGCATGGGTCCCTAAGGTGCAGGGGAGACCTGATGTCGGGGTGGCACAGCATGCCCACAACACCTTCAAGTTTGGGCAGGAGTTGCTGTAGGTGTTGTTGTTGTCTGCTTTCGGTGCAGGCTGTAACTGTTGTTGCTGTTACTTTGTGCTTCCCCCACTTTGGGCTCACATGTGCACACAGTGCAGATCCTGCCAGATTGAGGGGGGTGTTTGCCCAGTGTGTTTTAGGCAACTGTCCTTGGCAATGTTGTTGCAATGTGCGCACACTGCCCGGGCACTGCATGCACACTTGGTAACTTACTAAAATAGGGAACCGTCTAGAAACCACCAATACAGCAGGGCGGTGTAGCAATACAAAGAGGTACATAAATCTGCTATTTTCAAATGTGCAATGAGGTTCTCAACTCACATGATCTACCGATAGACATTTTTGGCTGTACATCCTTGAGGCTGATATCAATGCCCTCTCTGGCATTGTGTTCAACCCACTGATCAGTCTTGTCATGCATGAACAAGCTGGCCGCACATACCAGTCAGCACAGGCTTCCCACTGTCATAATTCAATCTCCGCCCACAGGGGACAAGAAGGGGTGAACGTGAGTGCAAATGGGGTAAAGGGGGTTGAAAAAGGGTGAAAAGTGCGCACAGTGAACCATGAACCACCCACGTAGGTACATAACTGTTTTTTTCATTTCATCTTAGTCTGAACCAAAAAAAAATTGGTTTAATCCCATTGATGGCATCCATGTGATAGAATTTTGTGGAAGGGGGTTATAGAAAGGCTGTTAGGTATTGTTGAGCAGTTGGCCAACACATGAGCTAGCGTAGCCTGCTCACTTCACAGTACTCAAGATAACCTCACGGGATCAAGGTTCAGAGGCCTCCAGGAAAGAACACTAAGGGGTCGCAATGCTTCACCCCCTGAATGTTGTATGTTGTGTGTTGGCTAATTTCACTAGTTCCAGAACCCACTGGGATTTTCAACCTGAGGTCCCGTAAGTGCCCAAACTTGCGCAGCGAAGTGGGGCTAGCACGAGTAGCACAGCAAGGGAGTGACCCCTGACCCAGATGTAGGCATAGCCCTATAGAGCCCAAGCCGCCAGCAAGGATAGCCCACGCAGGATTGAGGGATGAACACATCATACCGTGGAAGTGCCAAACATTGGTACGTTGGACAGACGCGATGAAAGCCGTGAGGCGGGCGCGGCCACAACCTAATGCGGACAGTGCAACCTGACCATTTGAGGCCCTTTGGGGACGCCCTTGCATTGCACGCTACTTTTTAGACCAGGTTCCCCCTGAAGATTCCCCAAGCACACCCCTTCCAAACACCCTTATATCACCCCTACCTCAGGATCATGTCCCACTGTAGACCCTGGGAGACCTCCTTCAGTGGGGGCGGGAGGTGGTCCATCTTCCACAGATGGGGGTGGAAGGATGGACCCGGGGGTGCTGGGTATGGCCGTCTAGCATAGCCCCGCTGCCGACCATCTCGGGATGATCACATGATACGTCTTGGCTAGCATGAAGGATCCTTGGCGATGATCAAGCCCGTGAGGTCACCTTCGATTATAGTATTTGGACGTGATACAACACTTGGAGAGGATGCTGGATTGTCCCTTGGGAGAAGTATCAAAACCTACTCTCAAACAACAATGATGTCCCCCTCGTATCATAAAGTATGGGTCTCTAGTACGGCCACATGTCCAAATAGTTGCACTGCGCTTGCACTGTGCACGCACTGCGCTAAGTGCGACCCCTTTGTCTTAGCTACGGTCTTGGCTAAGCTACAGTAGGGACCGTATTAATTTGGGACAATGGTGGTGCACGCAAGCTACGGCCTTGTCTCAGCTACAGTAGGCATAGGGACTGTATTAATTTGGGGCTTTTCCGTAGCTTGGCCATAGAACAGTGGAAAGTTCAGCGATAGGTCCCCACCGACAGACCTACGCCCTCTCATTCAGTGCATTCCCAGGCATGGCGGCGAAGCAGCCATCACAGTTCATCCACTTTTCCGTAGCTTGGACAAGGGGGGGGGGGGGTGGCACAAGGCCCCGGTATTAGGTTGTTTGCCTTTGGCGGTGCCTATTCGCCTCTCACCACTGCTCATTTTGACCCTCTGTGGGCACGAACGTGTTTTGGTTGTGTCAACAGAGGCCCCGGATGACTTGTCCTGTTTGACTACTCCGGGGGTCGGCCGTCCCGGAGACAAGCTGTTGCCCGTGCCATTGGGGGAATCTTTGCACTGCGCGCGCACTGCACGCGCACTGCGCGCTACTTTTAGACTATGTTCCCCCCGAAGAGCCCCCAAGCACACCCCTTGGAAACACCCTTAGAATTAGGTGACCCAAACTGCCCCAGCTCAAGAAAGTTGCAAACTACCTTCCCTTAACATAACACACACATGTTCCTTACGATGCCCCACTGCCACATGCGTGGTTTCGGTTGTGAGGAAGGGGCTCTCTCCTTTCCCTTGCGGTTAGAATCGGATTGGGGTTGAGATTGTGTAGCCAGAGGGGGTTGCGAGGACTGAGAGGGTTGAGGGAGATTGGAGCTGGACGAAGCCACATCGGCCCGAGGGGGCGCAGCAACACAAAAAGCATCTAGTGTGCGTTGCTGCTTTTCTAGGAACTGCTACGCATGTTTTGCTTGTTTCTTGGCCTCTCTCTCTCTTTTCTCACGGCGCAAACGGTCAATTGCAGGCTGCAGTGTTGGCGCTTCACTGCCGCCTTCAGAGAATGGTTGGCCATCAAGCCCATCCTGGATGATTACACTTTCTTCATCCCTTGGTAAGTGGTTACCCTTGCCGAACCGCAAGATCTGCTCAATCACCTTTGGCACACCCAAACAAAGGGGGACAAAATCAGAAGTCAAAACCTCCGCTAGGGGTCACCATGATGCCCCTAGGGGCCCCTAGTATCTCAAAGTATGGGTCTCTAGTACGGCCGGACGCCCAAATAGTTGCACTGCGCGCGCACTGCGCTTAAGGCTCCCCCATTGACCAGGTGCATCCAGATGCACAATCTGAGTCCATGCGGGGGTTTGCTGACTCCGGCACTTACCTGTGCGCGCTGGGCTGTGCATCTGCAGGATAATTTTCCTGTCACGGGCTTCTTTTAACAACCACAATGATTCTTTCCCTTTCCCTTTTGTCCTTTGCTTCTCCTCCTTCTGCGACAAGGGGGGCGGGGGGATGATGACCAAACGCCATCAATCAATCAACACAGCTGCCATGCAGATGATGGTGGGAACGAGGTTGATGTCTGTGCTTTGCACACCACCACACTTTGTGGTGAATGTGCACAAAATCATTGTGCTGAAGGTATTGACCCACACCATTGTAGGGGCCGGCTTGTTCATGAAGCACAATACACATTGCATTTGTTCTGCCTTTTGAATTGGCAGATTTGGTGTGGTGTGGTGTACTAGACAAGGATGGTTTGGGGGTTGATTTGGTTGGAAGGGCTGCAATTTGCTGCTTTAGGGCCTCTCTTGGAGAGGGTAACCTTGGGACTAGAGTCTAGGGGAATGTTCACGTATTGCACGCACAGTGCAAAATCTATTGTGCTGATGACTATCGGAATCCTAGTTTGGGCTTTTCCACAAGCTGCTTGGTTTCTTGGGTGGAAAATCCCATGTCTTTTTCAGCCTACAGTCCTTGTAGCTCATGCACACTGGGAAGCCTACTACGGGCATGGCAGTCTCCCACTGCATAACCTGGTTTCAGACTCAGCTAATCCTCACTACGTGTCAGATCCGCTACCACGGCCATTCTGGGATAATCGTAGCACTACACAGCTCGTTGATGGTTACAATTATCACCAGGAGGGTCCCCAGACAGACCCAAAGATTGCATCGCGCGCGTACCGCGGCAAGAGCATCCTCATGGTCTACCCCAGAGGCCCTGGCATGCAACAGTCGAACAACAAAGGCAGGTACACCACAGCAGCAGACAACAACGAATCCGTGACAGTCACGAGAGGGCCACACGCAACGGGGTATGATGCACACATCCTGGGGCGGCCAGCCTGTGGGTGTCCGATGTGGGCATTGCTTGTTTAGGCGGTGCCCCCCCCCCCCCCCCTTGTGGGCAGCCGATGCCTGAGACAACCCATGTACTTCTGGGGCACAAAATGTGAGCAAAGCAGAAGTCAATCGAAAAAGATCATCGGTAACACGTCAGAGGCACCTGTCACAAAGGAAAACGTATCCCCCCAACGCCCCCCCCCCCTCCGCACAGTACTGTCATCAACTATGTACAGTAGTGAGAACTATGTACAAGACGGGCATGTCCCCGTCTCTCCCCCCATCCGCACAAATACTTAACTGCTTAGTTGCTTAGCTTGACTGCTGGAAGGAAGGAAAGTATATTAGGGAGCATAAGCCTTGGACTTGGGCTCAGCCCCCGCCTGGGCTCCCCTAACGGGTCGCGTGGCAGAGCGCCTCCTGCGCCGACAGAGCTAGAGGCTCCGACGCTGCAGCCCTTTAGATTTGTTCAGAGGTGGCTTGGCCATGGCCAGGCAGCCTGTGGGAGGGTAGCATACTGTACACCATCGTGTGGTGTTGCAAAGGAGAAGGCTGTTGCAGTGGGAAGGGGAAACGCATTCCGTCTACCCGTGCCAGTGCTGGTTAGCTTAACTGCTTAACTCTAGTTGCCATGGAAGCAGAATCAGGCGCACACCCATTACACCCCTTGATGAACAGACGCGCCGAACATGCACCGGCAGCCCCATTCGCAGACAGACAGCGGGGTCGCCAGTGAAGGACATCGAGGGACAAACAACACTTCCCTCATGCAAACCCCTCGACCGGGCGGTCGGGAGGGGGGGTTCTGGGCGGTTGCAAAGCATTGCTGGAAGAGCGGTGGGCGGTTACTGAGGATTGGCTGGGTCTGAACGTGTGGGTCATGAATCCATTGATTGGCAGCCGCCGGCTACCCTTTGCCAGACGTCTGAGAGGCCGACAGAAGGTCGTGGGGCCAAGCCGGCCGGCACTTCGGGGGTGGAGGTCTACACGCGACGCCCCCGCTCCAAACAATGTGTGCCTGCGAACCACAGAATTCCACATCTTTGGGGACCGGGAGAAGGTCGGGGTGGGGGGGAGGGGGGGGGGGGCAATGTATCCCGATCGCACAGGCCATGGAGATTATATTCTGACAGGTTTATACGATGGCCAGCCTCTGCCACAGTGTGCGCTCAGTAACACCGGGTTGCTGCCTCACAACAAGGGACAGGCACCTCTCTTGAGCCTCAACAAGGGGGTTAGGACACACACCGACCCACAATACCAAAGCGCCCGCCATGATATCATGCAGATGGGGGCCTCACCATCAACAACAATCAACGAATCAACGCAACACAACACAATCCAACGCAACGCAACACAACAGAACACAACACAACACAATAAATTATGACGCAACACAAGACACCACAACACAACACAACACAATACATTATGACGCAACACAACACAACACAACACAAACAACACAACACAACACAACCCAATACAACCCAACACAACCCAACACAACACAACACGACGCAACACAACACAACACAGCAAAACGCAACACAACACAATACAACACAACACGACGCAACACACCGCAACGCAACGCAACACACTCTAATTTTGCATGGTTCTTCGAACATTGTGTTCTTTGGTTCAGTAGGCGAGGCCTGACGTTCAGATCTAAAAAAAAATTCACATTATGCACATAATTCTTCGCTGTGCAGGCCTATGTACAAACTAGCGGTATGCTGCAGTAAGGCACTCGTGACAGGATTCCCGGGTTCTACTGCCGGCGCCGGCGGGCTTCACATTCCGTCATTCCCAGACCGGGAAGTTTGGAGCATGCTCTCCACAACGGATGTGGAAATGGTGGGGGGGGGGGGGGTCCCCGATGCCAGTATGTTTGTGAGGCGGTGCCTCGATGTATCCTTTGTACGTGTGTGAGCTGGATGATATGTTGTGTGGCTGGGCCAGTCAGCGACTGTTTGCCCTCCTGTAGAATTTGACATCACGCGCCCGGCGCTTGGTGGGGGGGGGGGGGGGGGGAGGCCAGAATGAAAGCAGCACCATTGCCGATGTGGCGGGCAACCCCAAACACCATCAATGGTCCCACGCACCATTCATGACGCGATCCAACACAAAACACCACACAACAGTGCAGACTGCACTGCTCGCCGCAACGCAACAAAATAATATGCGCAAACAGGTTCATGTCCCTTTGTTTTGTTCGCCAAGTGCAAGTACACCCACGAGTGTGCCGTGTCCCCAAGCGGTTCGAAGGCCCGCAACAGCGGCTGCAGTGAGCCATGCCTAACCTGGGGGACGGGCCCGGGACCCGCACCCCGTCGCGTAATGCAGGCGGCAACAAGCGCTGAAGACTCAACTGCCGATGGGCTGTGACACTGCACTGCCATTTGAGGTGCGCCAAATGGCAGCGTGAGGAGGGCCCGTTGAGGCGGTTGTGGCCACTCCAAAGGCGGCGGTTACCGCACGCTGCACGTGTGGGGCCATATGTACAACGCCATCAAACGGGGGCCTGAGGGGGAGCACGTGCTGGACCGACAGCGGAAAGGGCGTCCTCAGGACCGGGGGGAACACTGTCGCGCATCACTCCAGCGGAGCGGCCTATATATTGTGGCGGCAGATCACTGACGGGGCCCTGCCGAAGGGGGTCTCGTTGTCACAACCTGCACCACATGCGCACTTTGTTACGACCAAAACAGAAGTGCGAAAGGGGAAAACTCCCACTCCAGAACAGATACTCTAGAGCACAGGGGATGTAGTCAGCAGCCGGCAGTACACAAGCAGAACGGGGTATAGGTCAGCCCTGACAAACCCATACATACCGCCGGTGGGAAGCAACATCCACACAGCTCACAATCAGCGCTTGGTACGCTGGGCCCACTGCAACTTGGGACCACCCAAGTCATCCCTCTCCATCAGCGAGCACAACACACACACACACAATTGCGAAACACAGCACAACAACAATCGTGGCTGAGTGTGAATCCTCATCAGTTGGAGTCAAACAAAAGGCATGTTCAACGCCAACAGGCGCCTTTCTGTAGGACGCAGACGTCCAGTAGCAGCTCCGAACACCCGGAGACCTGATGAGAGAATGAGGCTCGGCACTGCCATATTGGCACTTCAGCCTCATCCGTTTAGGGTCCCGAACATTATAGAACACAAACAAGCAGCTGGACCTGGCGGCAGATGCGGACCAGGCCCTGTCTGCACTATGCCACGGGCGCGTGTGACAACATCTGTTCACACCGCTTTCGGTGATGGCGTTTGGGCAACTACTGTAAGACTGTTGGTGAGCAGAATTGCAGCTGAACGTGGCGGCAGACACACACACTCCGTGCGGGTAACCAGGGGGCCAAGCTGTCCTCGACGTCTTTCGGTCTGGTGAAGATGAGTGTAACGGAAGCATGTTCAGTGCTGGGCAAAGCAAACACACAAACACACACACACACACACGTTGAGAACCGCGAGACAAGAACAAAGCAAGAAAAGCGGTTGAAAGAAAACTCCTCAGGAACAGCAGAGCTGTCCTAGACGTCTTTCGGTCTGTTGGTAGAGAATGAGCAAATGCAGTCCTGGACAGTGTACCTCACCATCTCCCGCGTTCAGTTCTGCACCGCGCAACAGACCACAAAAACCGCCCGCGGAGGAGCTCGTGCACCACCGTTGCCATAGCCTAGATTTATCGTGTGCACACACACACACACACACACACACACACACACACACACACACACACACACACACACACACACACACACACACACACACCGTCCCTTGTGCAATGCTGTCGGCGCCTACGATGAGGGTCCTGAGCCACTGCTTCGTGTTTCGAGATGGTCTTCACACACAGACAGGGGCGCAGACGGGGCAACGCGTGGGGGTTCTGCACCCACTCCCACATCCCACTGGGGCTTGCCTGCGGAAGAACTCGCACGGAGCGCAAGGGAAATGGAAGATTTTCACTCCACAATATCGTGTGCCAAACACCGCGATCAATGAGCGGGTGTCAGAGCAACACACACGCACACGCACACATCGGCAGAGTGGTGTCGATCACAGGCAACAAGGGGCTGGTGGCTGTCCAAATCTGAGCACGCCACAGATGCAGACGGATGTCCGATCGCACGTACACCACCCTAATCCCGGAGCCCCCCCCCCCCCCCACACACAAAACAAGGCAGCCGGGATATAACACAATGTAGACGCAATTTGGGGTGGTGGTGCATGAGAATTTCAGTCTGTGTCTGTGCGCGCGCGCGTGTTGGCGCACACGCGGGCGTATGTTGGCGCGCGTGCCTCTGCTTGCGTGCGTGCTCAACCGGGGGGGCATCCGGGTGGGGAATAAAAAAAAGAACTGGGGTCGGTTTAAGTCGGTTAGTCCTTCCGGTTCAAAGCACTCGTTGAGGCGCACCCGTAGGCGGTGGCTGGTCGATGCTCTCGCGGTGCAGTGTTGCTGCTGCCCGCCGTCCGCCGCAGGTTTGCCGGGTGGTTTCGGCGGTGAATGCACTTGGTCGTGTTTTGTGGGGCGGTTCGCCGAAAGGGGGTGGGGGGTGGACCGGGGAAAGGGGGGTGCGTTGGGACTCAGGTGTGTGGGTTGCGGCACACGTCGGGTCAGTTTCCGGTTCGATGAGGTCAGTCGATTCGAGCCGCAGAATCCGCGTCGGCTTGCGATGGGCCGGGGGGTGCGATCCATTGATTCGGCACGCGATCCGACCCCGAAACGGAGGCAGATGCCCTCGGAACCAGAGGAAGAGCCATGGTCGGTTCTCATTGACTGAATGCCCCTGTCCATGGGTGCATAACAAGGGAAGGGGCCTCAGAGGCGGCCCCAGAGGCGGTTAGACAGGCGGTTGGAGGAGGTTGCCGTTACTGTCAGTTATAACTGCCATTGAAGCTGGCACTTGGCGTCATTTAAACAATGGCTGAGCATAGGGTGGGCGCCCTGGAGGGAAGGGGGGAGGCACCTCCCCCCCTTCCACTGCATCCCTGCCCCTGCCATAGGCACTTTCAGCCGTTAGTCCAATATGTTGCATGCAATCCATCGCGCTGCCAGCGGCGATAAACAGTGGGCTAATCCTAATGTCAGGTACACAGCGTATCGGCAACACCAAAGGCTACGGACCAGCGGGTCAAGGGGAGTCGCATTGCCAGGGCGGCCTCGCAGCGCGGACTGCACTGCAGACGCGGGGGGGCTCTGACAGCGCCCGGCGAGGGCCTCGCGGTCGATGCCCAAGCGAACATGCCCCCGCCCGGACGCGGCAGTCCGGCAGCGGCCCCCCAGACCCTTCATAGACTTACGCAGTGCGGGGCCCCTTCCCAAAGAAAGGGGCGTTGAGACAACGGGTGCATCAGCGGCACTCTGCCGGGCTGTGCGCGGGAGGAGGGGAGGGGGACGGTGAATGGCGGGAAGAAGGGCCGCGGTCCCCCCGCCCGAAACGTGCGGTCAGTACCCCCCTCCCCCCATTGCCCAGGCGTCGGTGTGTGTAACATGGGACCCGACGGGCGAGAGCTGCCGCGCAGGTGCTCTCTCACATCCCAGCCCCCCCCACCCCCCCCCCTCAATGCAGGGCCGAGTGGGACACAGGGGTCTGGGGGCGGGGGGGGGGGGGTCAGTTTGGGGCCGAATGAAGTGGGGTGAGAGATAATACGGTCAGTGGGGCTTAGACAAGGCAGCAGTTGCCGAATGCCTTGCTGCTTTTGGAAGGAGTTTGGGAAGTGTTTGAGAGCGCCTACTGTGCGGCGCAGGGGGAGGGTGGTTGGCTTTAGGGTGACTAGCACTGCATCAATTTTGCTCAATTTTGGGGTAAGGAAGTAGGAAGGAAGACACTGCGATGCATGACTGAGCCCCAGATGAGCCCCAAACGCATATGTCCGCTGAGCCATGAGGGAGCCACTAGTGCCCGGCAGGGGAACTGAGTTTCGCTGAGAATCAGCCCCGTCCCAGGGTGCCACTTAGTAAGATCCGCTCTTGGCACATCTGAAACTCGGTAGGAACCGGCCAGGGCCGTGTCCGACTCAGTAGGATCCGCCTCCTTCTGATCACGCCTGACCTGCCGGACGCTAGAGGCAAGTCTGCCACCGGTGTTACACCACCAGCACCGTCGAGTAGGTCAGCAGCAGGCAGTACAGCACTTGCAGCAGGTAGAAGTCCAGGAGCCAGGCCAGCCCCACGCCGTACAGCCAATAGTGGAGCGTGGGGCTGCACTCCGTCTGTGCGATGAGCCCGGCGGTGCAGAGGACGATCCAGACGAAGTGCATCCCGTAGCCGTATCGGATGCAGACGTCCGGCAGCAGATGGCCTGAGGACACACGCGAGACCTTCGTGGCGCGCGCGTCGGCGCAGATCCCCGCCAATCTGCGCACTCGGCCCCTCATATCTTCGCGGCGCCTTCGGCGCCTTACAGCTTCAATAACAATGAGTGACCGCAACATTGGCAGACCCTGTCTACTTGTGGCAGACAGTGTCCACAGACTGCACGGGTGTATCCTACTCCACCCGAGTGCATGCGACCCAGTCGCAGGATTCGAAATGGTACTGCGTTGCAACACGCAGATACCCAGAGGCACAAGACTTGATCGCCGCGTGGGATCATGCAATATCCGCACGTTGGCCCACCACCCCTGGGCCTCACTGCCCTGCGATCTTTGGGAGCCGAAGCACATGTGGCCCGTCGCAAGAGGAATGAGTCCCCTTTCGCGCATCGCACGAGAGGCTGGAGAATGCCATCCGGGGGATTTTCAAGGGTTGTTTGACATTTCTATCGATTTGGTGGTCCCGTTGTTCTTCTGCGAGAACGCTGTTCCTGTGGCGCCTGCGGCGCGCAGTTTGGAACACCTGCCTAATTATGGGATGTTGCGTTTTCTAAACCTAAAAACCTAAAAGCCAAAGCTCATGTGACTTGAATTTACATTGTTGTTGCTTCTTGAGCCGGGGCCGTAGTCTTCACATGGATGGAGCGATGGCGTCAAAGGATCACCGCGCACTGTTTCTTGGTCATCAGGTTTGTTCCCTCAACAGGATGCAATTAACCAGGTTTCCGCACCCCTGCGGCGCGCGGAACGCGTGCTCTGTGGCCCTTGTGCTGACCAGGACTTGTGGTGGCACTGTTGTCGTGTGCGGTGTGGGTGGGAGGGTGGGGGGGGGGGGGGGGTTTCATAGCGGTTTGCCTTCCTTTCCGCCGCTCGTGACCTGCCACCACATCTGTGCCCGAACCCCGGCCCATGACATGCAAACCATCCCCGTCCCCATGCCCACGCCCGTACCACTGCCCCTCCCCGTGCCCCTCCCCGTGCGCATGCCTCGGTATCGGTCCACCATCGATACATCGAGCTCATAATTCAGATCCTTCGCGGACTCCGACGCCAAATGGGCCCCATCGGAGACCATGTGGCGCACGTTCAGGAACACGCAGCCCTCCAACACCAAATCCCTGCAGTTCACGTTCTCGATGCCGAATTTCTCAGGGCTCATGAAGATGATGTTCGAGATTTTGCAGGAGTCAGCGGACGTCAGCAGCAGCGCAGAGCTCCTGCAACGCGGGTCATGCGCATGTGCCTGGGCACGTGTGCGTGCGCGTCTCAGTGGCGGTGCTCGCGACATCCGTCATCCGTTCTGCCACCCCAGGCCCCCCCCATCGGACGCCTCTTGTCATGTATTTGTCACTTGACATCAGACCATCATCACCGGACATCCAACAACGCAGTTCCGCTGATTGGGAACAGGGAAGTACACACGGCGTCCAGTACCATGTCTTCTATACGGCCTGCCTCTATCGGTCGACATCATCGGTGTGGGGGGGGGGGGCTGGGCTGTAGTGCAATGCTCCTCGGCTCGGTTGTCACTCCATGAGAGGGGTAAGGGGCGCTGGGCCGCTGGGCGGCCGGCGCCGCGAGTCCCGCCACCGGACGGCCTCTGCGGAGTGCCGCCGGATGGCCTCGGAGCGCACTGGGGAGTGGGGGTTTTGGGGAGACGGCTGGGGGCCGTTTTGCACCCACGGTGCCCAGTACCATGTCTCTGCATGACCTGCTGCTGTGGGTGGAGGGGGTGGGTGGGCTTTCGTCTCCGGGGGGGAGGGGGGCGGTCGATGCATTGGAAGGGGGGAGCCCCCCCCCCCCCCCTCTAGGGCGGCCAGCCTATGCCCAGCCACTGTCTCCCGGACGCCAAGTGCCAGTTTCGTTGGCATTTGTAACCGACAGTAACCGCCTTCAACCGCTTTGGCAACCTCCTCCAACCGCCTGCCTAACCGCCTCTGGGGCCGTCTCTGAGGTCCCTTCCCTTTGAATGCATCCCTGAGGGGGGGGGGGGGGTCGATACAGCCCTCTGGCTAGACACCCCCCCCAAAAAAGAGGCTCAATTGATGGGCCCCCAAAAATACTACCGAGACTGACCCCCAGGCCCCGGAGGTGACCCTGCCCCAAAATTTGGCAGAAAATGGGAACAAGATTTTTGGAAGCAGCGCGTCGAGGGGGTCCAGAAAAGTCATCCTTTGCCATGAATTTGGTGAAAAAAAATTCTAACGCTCAAAAAAATTTCCGGCGCCCTCAGCGCCAGAGTTCAGAATAAGTGAGTAATGGTCCTGTCCATTGAGCCCTTTCGCGGACCCCCCCGGACCCCAGTTTTCGGGGGCTCTATCGAAGCCCCCCCGGAAGTGAAAACCCGACTTCCCACGTCGTTTGTGCCTCCAGAGCGCGGGCGGATGGGGGGGGGGGGGGGGCACACCTCGAATCGGGCGTCTGCCGGATGACCGCGGGCCGCGTGGGGTCCGCGGAGGTCACCGTCAGCCCCTCCGGAGGTGACGTGATGACGAGGTCCTCGTGCAGACTTCCGGGGAACAGGCGGAGCTCCGTCCACCGCCGCGCCTTCTGCAGGGCCTCCGAAACCGTGTCGAAGACCTGAGCGGAGGTGGGGCCACGGAAGAGGGCCGCGGCGCTGCGCAAACGGCAGAAGAGTGGCGGGCGGGGCATCAGGGCTGAGTGAGTGCGGCGGTGGGTGCCTCCGGGGGTACGTACCAGTCATTTGCTCAGCAAAAGGGGGGGGGGAAGGGCAGAGGTTTGCTTAACGGGCGGGGGGGGGGGGGGTAGGGGGGTTGGCTGGGACCCCCCTCCTCCCAGGGTCCCCCTATGGCCCCCGCCGAAGGCGGGCCAAAAAATTTTGAAGTGTAAATCCTCTTGGCACCGAAGGCGCCGAAGCAAAAATTTGGGTGTCACCCTCAAACATTGGAAGGGGCGGAGGGGGGGGGAGGGGGGTCCGGGGGGGGGGGGGGGGGGCTAACCCCCCCCTCCTCCTGCGGTGTACGGCCGTTCTAATGCATCCCTGGCCACGGTGTTGGTTGGTTTGCCTTTGGCAGCGCCTATTGGCCTCTCGCCACTGCGCATTCTGACCCTCTGTGGGCCCGAACGTGTTTTGGTTGTGTCAACGGAGCCCCCGGATGACTTGTCCTGTTTGACTACTCCGGGGGTCGACTGAGGGCGCGGGGGGGGGGAGGGGACAAAGACTGAAGGGGTGCGCCATAAAAGGGGGGGGGGGGTCCAGGGTCTCCCACTGCAAAGCCCCCCTTCGTTGGGGGCCCCGTGTCCACATGTTCCCGGCCGCCACACGGACTTCGCCACAACAAGAGCCCAAGGGTCAGGACTTCGCCCTTTTCGCCTCCGGAGCACCGCCCCTTCACAGTCCCGTCGCACACCTCCGGCGCTTTGTCCGAAAGGAGCGAGGCCTCCACGGCGTAGTCCTCGCGACCGCAGAGCAGAGCGCGGGCGGTGAGGGGGCGCCGGCCGCGGACGTAGAAGATGCGTCGGGGCGGCGGGCGGCCCCGGGAGGACAGCGGCGCCAGCGCTCGGGGGGTGGCCGGCGGCCTCTTGGCGGTGGGGGAGGTCACGTCCAGTTCCACGGAGGACAGCAGCCTGAGGGCACCGACAGAGGGGGGGGGGGGCGACGGGGCGGCGGACGGGGGGACAGAGACAAATACACGGCCACCGCCACGGCCACGGCCACGGCCACAGCCACGGCCACAGGCACGGCCACGGCCACGGCCACGGCCACAGCCACAGCCACGGCCACGGCCACAGCCACAGCCACGGCCACGGCCACAGCCACGGCCACAGCCACGGCCACGGCCACAGCCACGGCCACAGCCACGGCCACGGCCACAGCCACAGCCACAGCCACGGCGACGGCCACGGCCACGGCCACGGCCACGGCCACAGGCACAGCCACGGCCACGGCCACGGCCACGGCGACGGCGACGGCCACGGCCACAGCCACAGCCACGGCCACGGCCACGGCCACGGCCACAGCCACGGCCACAGCCACGGCCACAGCCACAGCCACAGCCACAGCCACAGCCACGGCCACGGCCACGGCCACGGCCACGGCCACGGCCACGGCCACAGCCACAGCCACGGCCACAGCCACAGCCACAGCCACGGCCACAGCCACGGCCACGGCCACGGCCACGGCCACAGCCACAGCCACAGCCACGGCCACGGCCACGGCCACGGCCACGGCCACGGCCACAGCCACGGCCACAGCCACGGCCACCGCCGGAGCAACGGCCACGGCGACGGCCACGGCCACGACGGCCGGAGCCACGCACACGCGTACACAAACGCGCGTTGAGGACCGTCAAACACACGAACAAAACAAGAAAAGCGGTCGGAGATCACTCCTCCGGAGCTGCAGAGCGGCCCCAGACGTCCCGGGGGTCCGTTGAAGCGCGCGCCCCCGTTCATAAGAGACCCGCGAGCGGACTGTCCCACGTCCCTTCCCCAGACCTTCACAAACGGAGGCGTCCGTGTTCCATTCCGCCGTCGCCATGGCACACCCACACGCACACGCACACTTCGCAGGGGAAACCAGAACCGAAACCCCCGGCGGGACGCGCAGCGGGGGCCCACACCGCCGAGCACAGCGCGCACCGGTCCCCAAACGCCTCCTCGGGCCAATGAAACATCCAACCGAATCATGTCCGAGGCTGACGCGCCTTTCGGACAAAAAACATCGACACTCAGAAACGCACACGCACACGCACACGCACGCGCACACACGCACGCGCACACACGCACACACGCGGACACACACTCACACAAACACACACACGCACACGCGCACGCGCACACACGCGCACACGCACGCGCACACACGCACACGCACGCGCACACACGCACACGCACGCGCACACACGCACACGCACGCGCACACACGCACACGCACGCGCACGCACGCGCGCGCGGACGCGCACACACGATTGGGGCAGCACAAGACCTGCCCATATCAATGGCTGGGGAAAATGGGGACATTGGCGATGCCGAGGCTGTGGGCACAGAACTGGGCTCGGGGGCCTCGTCGGAGTCGTCCACATCGGAATCCGAAAGCTGCAGAAGAAGGAAAGCGGATGGAGCCGCAGCGCGTCGGCGGAGGGCGCGAAGTGTCTGCCCCCCGGGCCTTAGGCGCCCATGGACGCCTAAGGGCGACACCTTTGGCAACTAACTGTTGGCCGAAGGCCCCTAGGGGGGGGGGGGGGGGGCAGGGGTAGTTGGCGTCCTAGGACCCGCGGAGTCGCCCCCCCCCCCCCCCCCGTGGTCTGCCCGCACCCGTAACCCCCCTTTCCCCCAGACCCCGTCTCCATCGCGTTGCCAATGGCCATTAACCCCAAACCCACCGAAAGTGGGTGAACAGCGTGCGGGAGGCGGGGGGGGGGGGGGAGGGAGGGGGGGCGTAAAGGCGGAGCCCTCGTGGCGGTCGGGATTTCCGGGTGTACACATTGGGTCGAGTGTTCCGGAGGAAATGGTCTGCGTTCCGTGTCGCCGCCCCCCACTGAAAAGAAATGGCCCCGAAGGCGCCAGAGAACTTTTCTCTTTGGCCGAAGGCCCTGAGAAAAAATTTGGCCCCATCACTGAAATCCCCCGTTGCCCCCTGCATTGCCAGGGTGGCCTGCAGCGGACAGTTGAGCTTGGGCCGGTAGTGTGGGGGATGGTCCCCAAAGATGGACCGGGCACTGCCGTGCACTCTTGTGGGGCGTGTTGGTGGGCGGGGCTGCTCACTACCGCCAGCAAGGAAGATACTCCGCTGTGGACAGAGTGCAAATACTCGGAGCGAAGATATTTCTGCAACGCGCTCGCCATGAATGGCGCAGAGCGCAGAAGATATTACTGCAACGCACTACCAGCAAGTCACACATTGGTGAGCTAGCACCCATGGCCTTGTGTGACATTCACGTTGCTGGTTGTGGTGAGCACCTCCCGGCCTGGGGTCTTCGTGATGACCGCATCCCGGGCACTGATCAGGCCGTCACGCCGGGGGGGCTGAGTTGTTAAAAGAAGCCCTGGAGGCGTCTCAACGCATCTGGAGAAGGACTTGACGCACGAAATGGGGCGGGCTTTCAAATGGGGGGGTCGATAGAGTCCCCTGGCTGGGACCCGCCCCCCCAAAAAGGGACCCCCAAAATCCTACCGAGACTGACCTCGGGCCTCGGAGGTGACCCAGACCCAAAAATGGGCGAAAATCGGCAAAAAATGAAAATGGGATTTTTGGAATCAGCGCGTCGAGGGGGTTCAGAAAAGTCATCATCTGCCATGTATTTGCCGGAAAAAAATTGACCATTTTTAATGCTCGAAAAAAATTTTCGGCGCCTTCGGCACCAGAGTTCACAATAACTGATTCATGGTCCTGTCAATTGAGCCCTTTTCCCAGACCCCCCCCCCCCCCCCCGGAGTTGAAAGCGCTACTGCCCAATGGACTGGGGGGGTGGCGATGCAGGGCCCCTGTTCGGCCACTCTCGGCAACGCACACCTGTTCAGTGTCTGAGGCGGCGCCGTACAACTCCTCGTCGCTGTCGTCCAGTACCACTGCCCGGACGCGTTTGGCACTGGACTTGAGCTGCGCGTTCCACTCCTTCTCAAACTGCCGGCGGGGGACGCCGTTCTTCAGAGCGTACTGCTGGACCCAGTGCTTGCAGATCTGCAGGCTCGCCGTGTGCCGCTCCTGTCGGGGAGGGGGGGGGGTTGGGGGCTGCGACATGGACGGGGGCCCCGCCCCAGAGGCCGTGCACAGAGCGAAGGGCTGAGGCCTCAAAGCACCAGCACTCGCGACGTTCCCCAACTCCAAAAAACGACGACGGAAATGGTTCGGTTGCACGGCACTCGGTACGCCAACCGCTGGCGGCGTGACCGCCCACCGCCCAGCCTACGCCCAGCTACCGTCTCCCTGACGGCAAGGGCCGGCTTCAATGGCATTTGTAACCGACAGTAACCGCCCCCAACCGCTCCACCGCCACACCGGGGATCTCGACTGCCCTGGCCTCGAAACCGCGTGCCTTTCGGATGGTCTTCGCGCTTTCGTGCGCGCCACCCCCCGAGGCGGGTCGGTTTGGCACTTGCACACTTGACATGTGAAATCCGCCCCCCCGCTCTCCTTTGTCCGAGGCCGCAGGCATGAGGGATGGCAATGGGGAGCGACGGCCGGGAGCAAGCGACGCCCTCCACCGGACGCTCGCGGAGCGGGGGAAGGGCCGGACCGACGGGCGGCAGTGGGCAAAGCCTAACCGCCCGGTGGGGCTTGGGCAAGGCCTGACGGACTGTGGGGGGGGCGGGGGACGAACGGGGCCAAAGCAGGACCGCGCGCGGGCGGGGCACAGCCGAAGCAGCCGCACACAATTTGACGGAGAAGCAAAAAGGCAGCGAGACGTGCTACGCGAGGGCGAGGGAGCGGAGCGGAAAAGAACCGGCTTTGGGACCGGGACCGAGACAAAACGGGGGAGGGACACGGCAACGGCACCGCAGGAGCGGCGGCTGCCACCCGGCCACCGAAGCACAACGCGAGCCCCATCGGGCGGTTAGCGGGCAGCGCCTACTCCAGTGTGCCAAATGGAAATCCCCGGTCGCTTATCGAGTTTCGGGGTTTTGCACTGGCACTGATCGCTGATTTCCCGCACGGTACGGTCACAGCCGGGGTGCCGCTGGTTCGGAAAGGCCCGGGAATGAAATTTGGACAAGATTGGAGCACGTTTTAGCCGTAGAACAGCCCCCCCCCCCCCCCCCCCCGAAGCATTCAAAATGAAATTCCTCCGGGGAGCGCTGGTCGCTAATTGGGGACCGGTCTTCTACTTAGCACACCAGAGTAACCGCCCGGTGGGGGCGGGCAAAGCCTCACCGCCCGGTGGGGGCGGGCAAAGCCCAACCGCCCGGTGGGGGCGGGCAAAGCCTCACCGCCCGGTGGGGGCGGGCAAAGCCCAACCGCCCGGTGGGGGCGGGCAAAGCCTCACCGCCCGGTGGGGGCGGGCAAAGCCTCACCGCCCGGTGGGGGCGGGCAAAGCCCAACCGCCCGGTGGGGGCGGGCAAAGCCTCACCGCCCGGTGGGGGCGGGCACATCCCCGCGCCACCGGGTGCGTACGCCTTCACACCTGCAACGGCAACGTTTCGCGCAGCACCGCCATGAACGTCTTGGCCGCCTTGACGTACTGCTTCTTCTTCACTTGAGCCACCCCCTTCTCCCACGTCTTCGAGGATCGCCTCGTTTTGGCCGGGGACACGGCGGACTTGGCCGGAGACAGCGTGGGGCTGCAGAGACGGGGAGCGCGGCTGACACATGGGGCGCATTCAGGGGGTGGCCCACACACCGGCAGCCCCACCAATATCATGGGGTTCCGGGGGGGTTTGGCACAAGGCCTTGGTGGTTGGCTCTGTCAGCCTGTGGCGGCGCCTATTGGCCTCTCGCCTTTGAAACTTCTGCTATGACAAGCAGACATCCGCACTACTGCGGGCATCCGCGGGGGGGGGGGGTTATTAGAAAGGGGGGAGGGGAGGGGAGGGGGGGTCTGTGACCCAAAAGTTTGTGTACCAACAATGGCCGGACAAGATTTTCCCAACGGTAAATTTCTTTTTTCCCACGACGGTCACTTTGGTCTGGGGGGGGGGGGAGGGGTCCAGAGGGGGGTTTGGCACAAGGCCATGGTGTCAGTTTGTTTGCCTTTGGCGGCGCCTATTGGCCTCTCGCCCTCGCACATTCTGACCCTCCGAACCCTCGTCCTGCGTTGCACGGCCATTCTAACACTTCTCTTGGGGGAGGGGGAGGGGGTCATAAAGGCTGAGTGAGTGCACCGGTTGGCAGGACCTTGGAGGGGGGGGGGGGGGGATCGGTGACCCCAACCCCCGCCCCAAAGCGGCGGGGGTCTTCCCGACCGGGCATCCCGAGATCAGTGTGTCCGGGAGGAAAAGGCTGTGGCAGCGTCTGGCAGGGGAAGGGGGCGGTAAGCAGGGCTGCAGTAGAAAGGAAGGGACCTCGAAGGCGGCCCCAGAGGCGGTTGGGCAGGCGGTTGGAGGAGTTTGCCAAAGCGGTTGGGGGGCGGTTACTGTCGGTTACAAATGCCATTGAAACTGGCACTTGGTGTTGGGGGGGCAGGTGCTGGACATCGGGGTACAGTGGCCTCGGTCCATTGCCACGTCCGCAGGGCCCCCACAAGTCTGCCCCGTTCCGGCGCCTGCAGGTTTGGGTCTGACCGTCCGAGTCCCGTTGGCCCACGGAGGGCGTGGGGGTGGGGGTGGCCGGCGTTCCGCCCGGGCGCCGGACACCGGAGCTCCGTGGGGCTGTGACACGGGCGTGGCCGTGGTCCGCCCTTTGCTGCCACTCGAGGGCCTGATCATCAACGCCCGTCGGTTGACGGGCGGCTGCCGTCGGTTCATCGCAAATTCCTGCCTAAAACCTGCTGCCCTGCGGCCCTGCAATTGCCCACGACGGGGGCAGGGGCGGGGGGATCCGGCCCTCGAGGAAACACGGAAATGCAAAATGAAGTTAACAAAAAAAAAGAAAACAAAGGGGCGGGGGGGATGCAACAAATACCAAGAACACAAAAAAGGATCAAACAACCGAATAATACAAAACGAACAAAGAAATACAACTTTCAAAAAAAATAAGAAAATAAAACAAAAAAAACATGAAATAAAAATGAAACAAAAAAATGACACAAAAAATGAAACACAAAATGATACAAAACAAAACCGACACAAGCAAAACCAAAAATCCAAAAGAACAGTTCACGACCTCCTGAAGGACGGCCCCGATGAAGCCCGAAGAGCCCAAAGAGCGCACGCGCCATACTTGTGCGCTCGGACCTCCTCCGCGTTCTGCAGCGGGTCCAGGGGGTTCAACACCGCCGCCGCGGACTGCAGCGTGTGGGTGGTCTCTCGGCTGAGGGGCCGGGCCGGCGCGGCCGCACTGGTGCTCACGGGGCGGGTCTGCAGCGTCTGGGCGGCGGTCGCGGCGCGAGTGGCCGTGGGGTCGGCGGTGGTGGTCCCGGCGGTGGTCCGGTTGGCCGTCTCTACCCGGGACATAGGGACCGCATCCGCCTCCGTTGCGTAGAAGTCGGACCACCATCGCATGTCGGACATCTGCGGCGGGGGGGAGTGCGGGGGGTGTGCGCTGGAGGGGGAGGGCGGCACAGGCCTCGGGGGGGGTCAAAACGGTGTGCGGCCCCGCACCGTCGCATGTCTCCCAAAATGACATGCGTGAGCGGCGTGGGCTAACATTAGAAGAGAGGAGGAGCTCTGGGACCCGAAAGTGTGTGTACCAAAAATGGCCCGACAGGACTTTCCGGACGGTGAATTTTCGGTTTTTCCCACGATGGCCACTTTGGTCTGGGGGGGGGGACCCCCCCCCCCCCTGGTCCTGTGGTTGTCGGCCATTCTAATGTAAGCCTGACCGGAAACAACGGTGCTCTCGTCGTACTGGCGTACAGTAGTACTATCATCACCACACGCAGTATTGGGGACGCCGCGCTACACGAGCACATACACTTTGAGTGAAGGAGGGACCTCCCTGAATCCTAGGCCCCGGAGGTGACATGGACCCAAAATTCGTCAAAAAATCCGCTCCACTCAGCCCACCCCAGGTCAGGCTTTGGGTGGGTCCTGAGGTTGAGACACGCAGTGGGTACAGGTCTCTGTTTGGGTGGTCACGACATACAACATATGAACATATGGGGGGGGCGAGGGGGGGGGGGGGGGCAACAACAACGGTTCTCAAAATCAACGAAAAATGACCGGTCGATGCTTCAGTGCTCCGCCACTCAACGCAACGGTGGCACACCGGCACGTCTGCGAGCGATGCGGCGTCAGAATGAGAGCCCCAGAAGGGAGCGGCGCTGCAACCCGCGGGCGGCCCACGGGCCGGATGGCTCGGCACCAGCGGCAAATGGAGTACAGGGGGATTTTGTACAGGGATTACTTCGCCGGCGAAATGTCGGTGGGGTCAGGGATTTGGCTGCCCACGGCGTTATGGTATTTGCTGTGGTTAGTTCCCTCCGTTCAGGAGCCCCGCCGGGGCCCGGCTCCCTACAACAGGTCCGGCCCCACGGACAGCGCCCGCCGGCCCCCGTCCCCCACAACGCCGGCACCCGGGCACCTTCAGCAGCTGCTTCATTTGGGGGTTCGCGCCGAGCTCCCGGAGGAACAAGGCGAACGCAATCTGCTGCCGCTTGGCCGCCGCCATCTTGACCCCCATGTACCACACGGGCTTGGTCGCGGCGGCCTGCTTCATCAGGTCCTCCATCTCCGGGACCGACAGCTCCAGGGCGGCCGCGGCCTCCATCTTGGCTTGGCGGAGGATGTCTGGATGCGCAAGGGGAGGGTGTGGGGCATGAACACTGTCATCGGGGATTTGCTTGACCAACGGGGGTAGGGGGTGGGGGGGTAGGGGGCGGTGATCTGGTGGACCCGCCCACCACGCCAAACCACCCACCCACCGAACACCAAACAAATCGTATTCGTCCCGGCAACTGCGGCACACCCTCAAAATAGGGGGGTGTCCTTATTGCCCATTGAGAAACCACCCAATAGTGGGGGGGGGGGGGGCATAATATTGCCATATATATTACTACACCCCTCTCCCCTTAAATTTAGCTAACAAGCAACAACAAGCAACAACACGTCACCATTCCGTTTTGGCCATTGCACCTTCCCATCGCCTCGGGCTTGACTCTACTTTAGCCATCCTAGAGCCTAGGTGGTGCCCTTGCCAAATCCAAGTTTTGAGCCAAAAACTCACCGGTGGCGGCCCAGGCCGTGGGCGCCAAGTTGGGAGGTGCCCTCCCAAATCTGCGCAGTTTTGGGCCAAAAACAGCCATTTTTCGCCCAAAATAGCCCAAAACTCGGGCAAAACGCCCAAACGAAGCGAAATAGTGGCTACACCCCATGTGCAGCTTGACTTCACCGTGTCAAGGAGCCCTCTAGTGCCCTTCAACTGCACGATATGTCCGAGAAACAGCCCAAACAGGCGCCAAAAAGCCCCAAAATCTGCGCAATGTGCACCAACACCCCGAAACCAAGCACGGGCCGTATCTTGGGCTACGTGGCTCAAATCCGAATTCCGAGGGCACCTAGTCCACCCGCAACCCCCCACTTTTTGTGATTTCCAAGCCTCAGAATCGCCCAACGAGACGCCTAGACCCCCGTACCAGTGGTCACTTGGTACAGCCGGAGGGCAGCCCGGGCCGCGCACGGTGGGGGCCAACCTTGGGTCCACCAGGGTCCCCGGGGCGAAAAAAATGATTTTTTTCAAAGTTGTTCCTAGACCACTTGGGATGCTCAAACACGTGTTTTTAGCCCGTTTTGAGCCCGTGGTGGCGCATTTTGGGCCATGGAAAATCCCGAAATGCCTTGAAAATGGGCCGTTTCAAGACCAAAAATGGGTCGAAAATGGGTCAAAAATGTGTTTTTCCAAAAGTGATCCTGGAGCATTTGGGATGCTCAAACAACTGTTTTTAGCCCATTTTGAGCCCGTGGTGACGCGTTTTGGCCCATGGAAAATCCCAAAATGCCTTGAAAATGGGTCGTGTTTGGAGCAAAAATGGGTGAAAAATGGGTCAAAAAGGAGTTTTCCACAAGTGATCTTGAACCATTTGGGATTCTCAGACAAGTGGTTTTAGCCCATTTTGAGCCCATTGGGACGGGTTTTTGCCCATGGAAAGCCCCGAAATGCCTTGAAAAGGGGCCGTTTTGGGAGCAAAAATGGGTGAAAAATGGGTCAAAAACGAGTTTTTCCAAAAGTGATTCTGGACCATTGGGGGTGCACAATTAAGTGTTTTGAGCCCCATTTTAGCCTGTTTTGATTGATTTTAGCCCCTTCCGCCACATGTGTGCACCAAGTTGTACCCTTCGCGCGCACCTTAGAGCCATATGGTGGAGCCACCTAGAGTTGGGGAGAGGGGTGTAGATAAGAGGATTTATATATATAGATATATATATATATATATATATATATATATATATATATATATATATATATATATATATATATATATATATATCCTCTAATCTACACCCCTCTCCCCAACTCAAGGTGGCTCTACCATACGGCTCTAAGGTACGCGCGAAGGGTACAACTTGGTGCATACATGTGGCGGAAGGGGCTAAACTGGGTCAAAACGGGCTCAACATGGGCTCATTTCACTTGTTTGTGCACCCCCAATGGTCCAAGATCTCTTATGGAAAAACGCGTTTTTGACGCATTATTCACCCATTTTTGGCCCCAAAACGGCCCATTTTCAAGGCATTTTGGGATTGTCCATGGGCCCAAAAGCGTCACCGCCGGCTCAAAATGGGCTTAAAACACTTGTTTGAGCATCCCAAATGGTCTAGGATCCCTTTTGCAAAAATGCGTTTTTGACCCATTTTTGGTCCCAAAACGGCCCATTTGCAAGGCATTCTGGGATATTCCAAGGGCCGGAACGCGTCACCACGGGCTCAAAACGGGCTAAAAACACTTGTTTGAGCATCCCAAGTGGTCTAGGAACAACTTTGGAAAAAAATCATTTTTTCGCCCCGAAGGCCCGTGGTGGACCCAAGGTTGGCCCCCACCGTGCGCGGCCCGGGCTGCCCTCCGGATCCACCAAGTGACCACTGGTACGGGGGTCTAGGCGTCTCGTTGGGCGATTCCGAGGCTTGGAAACCACAAAAAGTGAGGGGTTGCGGGTGGACTAGGTGCCCTCGGAGTTCGGATTCCCCCACGTAGCCCAAGATACGGCCCGTTCTTGGGTTTGGGGCTATGTGACAAATGTTGTGCGCAATCTGGTCCACTTTTAGTCATTTTTGGGCCGTTTCTCGGACATATCGTGGGGTTAGAGGGCAAGAAAGGGCTCTTTGTCACGGGGCAATCAAGGCGCACGTGGAGTGTACCAACTGTTCCCTTCGTTTGGCCGTTTCCACAGGGTTTCGGGGCCATTTTGGGGCCCAAAAAGGCTGTTTTGGGGCACAAAATGCGCAGTTTTGGGAGGGCACCTCCCACTCGGCACCCCCGCCCCGGGGCGCCACCGGTGAGTTTTTGGCTCAAAACTTGGATTTGGCAAGGGCACCACCTAGGCTCTAGGATGGCTACAGTAGAGTAGAGCCCGAAGCGTTAAAATGGAGTAACGGCCAAAACGGAAAGGAGAAGTACTTGCTTGTTGCTTGCTTGCTTGTTGCTTGCTTGCTTGTTGCTTGTAGTTAGCTAGATTTAAGGGGAGAGGGGTGAGTAATATGTATATTTCTATTTCCGAATTGCGGGAATGAGAGATTTGGGGCCTACAACGCGGTCGGAAGGGCTAAAAATAGGTGATGACATCACACATGATAGGATCCTACCCAAACTGCTAAGAAATATGCAACTTAGGGACAAAATTGGTGACATCAGCCCCTATTTTCCCCTAAAAATGACCGTGAGTGATGAAAATGAACCCAAGGATGAAAAGGATTTGAACTTCCATGGTATAGGGGGGCTAAAAGGTAGGGATTGGCTATTTTTAGGGGTAAAGGGGCTATTTTTAGCAGTTTGGGTAGGATCCTATCATCAGTGATGTCATCACCCATTGTTAGCCCTTCCAAGCCCTTTGTAGGCCCCTACTTCCCTCCCCAAACCCACTTCTTGTCCCTGCACCCTGGTGGGCATACTGCAGTAGTTATGCCATATATATGGGTGTTTTTGCGGGGGGGGGGGGGGGCGCATTTCCGGGGTTTTGACGCAAAGTGGGAGGTTTTTTTGCCGTTTTCTGATTTTCTCGTTGACGTCGGTGGGTGCACTAGTGAAAACATGGGGCCCCGCTCTTTTGGACGTGGAGAATTCGAAAATCAAGGTTTCGGGTTGATTTGCAAAAGTGGGGGGTTAGGGGGAAGCCCGAAATTGGGGCGCTTTTGGCGAAAATCTGCCTGTTGCTGCCTATTTGGCCCTTATCAAGGGCAACCCATCTTTGCTACCACCCTTGCTCCAACATGTTGTTCGTTCATCGGGAAATGAGGCGTGGTCACTTTATGCAGTTTGATGTGCCGAATTCAAGTATGTAGGAATTATGGCCCAATGAAACGACATGTTAGAGAAATCGTCCAAATATTGGCCCATGGGTGTTTGCTAGACATGTATAGTCAGACCAGAGTCAGAGTCACATTCAGAGTCAAACCAGCGCCTCACACAACGTTACGGTAGTAAATTGACAATTTCTCTTACATGTCATTTCCTAGAGCTGCGCCACCTTCATTTTTGGATTCAGCACATCAAACTGCACAAAGTGACCACTTTTCACTTTTAGATGAGGTGGGAACATGTTGGAGCAATGCCCATGGGAAGATTTGGAGCATGCCGCACACACACAGCTTAGCGGCAGAAGACCCCTGTAGAGGCCAAAACGCCAAAAAGTTCGGCTCCGGATCTCAAAAATATGGCCACCTACACGCCCCTAACCCCTACCTTTCCGAAACGGCCTTTTCTTGGAGATTGCGAAAAGGTATAACATACCCCCCCCCCCCTTACGGAACGATATTCTTGAGAAATCGACGAAAAACTGGAAAATCTCCCACTTTGCGTCAGAATGACCTCCCCACCACCACCGAAAACGCCCATATATACATATACATATATAAACGTTTGCAAACATTCGGAACTACTAGTTCTCTACTGATTCGTAATTATTCGTAAATATTCGTCTATGAATGGGCGGTAACCCCTGCTGACGGCCCAGCCTGCACCCCGGGGGGGGGGGGGGGGCAGACCTCCGGACGCCGCGACAGACGAGGGTGTCTTTGCCTGCGCCATCGCCAACAAATGGACGCCGATGAGAATGTCGCCATTCTGCAGGTATTGGGCCGCCAAATGCCGCAGGGCGTGTCCCGCCAGCGCCTGCGTGTTGCCAAGCTCGGTGGTGGTTGGGGGGGGCAGTGGGCTGCCGACGGAGGGGTTGTAGTGGTTCACCCACAACTGCATGTCCCGCGGGGTGAGCACGGCGGCCACAAGGGGGTCCAGGCGCAGCAACGCTTTGTAGAAGGCCTCGGTGGCGGCAGAAATGTCACCCTTCTTCGCCAAATCGACGGCTTCCGACCTGCGAAAAAAAAACGCAGAAAGATTGACTGAGAGTGGGCGAATTGGCCTGGCGTCACCACTGATACGTCAGGCCCAGCAAAAGAAGCGGGTGGGTGGACGGGTGTGTGGGTTTGGGTTTGGGGGGAGGGCGGGTTCGGGTAATTTCCAGAACCAGAAAGCCCCCCCCCCCCCAGTCTGCAAACAAAAGCGACCGGCACCGTCCAATGCTGCTGCTGCACGCCTTCTCCCTACAGAAAGGCACCTATTGGCGTTGAACATGTTTTGTCTTGTTTGACTGTCTAGCTGACGGGAATTGAGCACTCAGCGCCTTCATGAGTGCCTCCTTGACGCGTCTTACATGTGTGTGTGTGTGTGTGTGTCTTTCTGAGTGTCTATTTGTTTTTTTCGAAGGCGTCGAGCCTCTATGACTTTACTTTGATGTTGGCCTGACGAGTTGTCTTGACGATCAGTGCTCTGCCTCGCTGTGCGCTTGATCTCCTCACGCCGTGTGTGTGTGTGTGTGTGTGTGTGTGTGTGTGTGTGTGTGTGTGTGTGTGTGTGTGTGTGTGTGTGTGTGTGTGTGTGTGTGTGTGTGTGTGTGTGTGTGTGTGTGCGGAGGAAAAACAATATTAAAGAGAGAGACCCGCATGGGTCCAGGGCCCCCGTGGTCACCTGAGGCGCCACCAAAATCAGTGCAGCGTACATTGCGTGCGCCGTCCTGTCTGGCGCCCACTGGGGGTCGCAGCTGGGGGCCTCGCCTGGGCCAGAACCTCTGGTGGGGTGGGGTTATGTGACCTCCGTCCCTGCGCGCCCATGCCTGGCCGCGTCATGCTGCTCCACTCGCGCCCCGCTTCGCGGGGAGGGGGGGGGGGTCGGGGTGCCCCCGTCCTCTCTTGTGTGTGTGTGTGTAAGTGTGTGTGTGTGTGTGTGTGTGTGTGTGTGTGTGTGCTGTGACTGCGATCTTTGTGCTGTGACTGCGATCTTTGGCCATTGCGAAAGCAATCGAGGCACCAAAAGCAGAAGCGCCAGCAGCTGATGTACTCACCATCTGCAGACATCCTTCCCCTGCCATGCATTTTCAGATGCACCTGGCTGCGGAATTGGGGGAACGGGGGCATGGACCCCAGGGATGTATTAGAAGGGAAGGGACCTCAAAAGACGGTTCCAAAAGCTGTTGGAAAGGCGGCTGGAGGGGGTTGCCAAAGCGGTTGGGGGCGGTTACTGTCGGTTACAAGCGCCGTTGAAGCTGGCCTTTGCCTTCAGGGAGACAGTGGGTGGGCATAGGCTGGGCGCCCTGGGGGGGGGGGGGAGGGGGGTCCCCCCCCCCCCTTCCAACCCACCCCTGCCGGACGCCCCCAGACTATCACTCAGGCATGTAGCTCAGTGGTAGGGCGCCCACTCTGCATCCGGGAAGTCCAAGATTCGAACCCCTGCTGCTCCAGTTGTTTCCTCAAGAGGGGGTTGTTGCGTGTGCGTCACTTCAAAGAAAAAGGCCTAGGGATTGATGAAGTTTTTGCCCAGAGCTGGGCCCGGGGAAGAGCGTCAAACTTGGGGGGCACATTATTGTCGGCCTGCCTGTCTCCGTTGAAAAGGGGAAAAGTCCGTGGCTGCTGCCCCTAACGTCTGCTGCGGGACAGTTGCGCCACGGTGCATGCGGCATTTGAGATTGAATTTGTCCGGTCGCGCGCGCTTCTGAGTCTTGGGATGCTGTGAGGGTCACGAAAGGGGTGACGGGGCTGCCTCGCAGAGCATTGCCCGCGTGTACATGTCGCTGCTGTCGCTGTGACAAAGTGGGCAGAATCAGAAACAGGTGAGGCACACACACACACGATTGACACACGACAGGCGTGGCGAACACACACACACACACACACACACACACACACACACACTTCGTGACAGTGATCAAGAGAACCCAACCCACTGTTGATCGCAGACAGGCAGGCACACACACACACACACACACACACACACACACACACACACACACACACACACACACACTTCGTGACAGTGATCAAGAGAACCCAACCCACTGTTGATCGCAGACAGGCAGGCACACACACACACACACACACACACACACACGACAAACGTGACAGAACAGGCAGCAGCAAAGGGCTGAGTGCACAAATCTCGTCAGGTGCAGCGTCAAAACAAAGCCATGTTCAAGCACAGCATTGGCCGCCTTTCTGCACGGGGAAACAGAAGAGGTCAGCTCCAGCGTGCGCCCGCAGGTGAAACCCTTGGGGCCGCACCTGATGAGTGCACAAACAGCACTGTGCAACCTGGTCAGGGCCTCCCTTTCCTCTGATTTCCTCGTGAGCAAACACACACACACACACACACACACACACACACACGATTGTCAACAAACAGACGAGCACAACGCCAAGTCCGGATGTCAATTCCTCGTCAGCTGGTCATCAAACAAGACAAAGCATGTTCAACGCCAGTAGGCGCCTTTCTGCAGTACAGGGCGAGAGGAGGAGGCACATCCTGCACCCGTTCATGACGGTCTCCAGCCCTCGGCAGCCGCGCAAAGCGCTAAGCCAAGGGCCTGCAAAGGACAGGCACAGACGTTAAGCAGGTTAAGCACGCACACACACACACACACACACACACGCATGCGTGCGTGCAGTGCAGGCACACCAGGTCGGATCCTCCTTCGCACTCTCCAACAATTCTGCTTGGATTTTGGGGTCCAATCCAAGCATTTTGCAGGATTGCAGCAGCACATCTTCCGTTTCCGAACTCCCGTGCTGCAGCTGATGGGCCTTGCACTCCAGCTGCAGTCCTGAGGAGGACGGGCGGGGGGCCTGGCTTGGGGTGACCCGTCCGGTTTGGGGGTGACTGGGGCCGTGGAGGACACACCACTGCAGCGTGCGTGCCCATGCCAAGGCCATGGCGCCCGCCCCCGTGCCCAGATCCGTGCCAGACATGCCACTTGTGTCTGGCAGGGCAACGGGTTCTCAGTCGCGATCGGGCCCCGTATCAACGGCCACTCAGTAATACCCGCCCCCCGCACCACCAGAACTCAGTAGGAACACCCCGCGCCCGGTGTGTGGCTCAGTAGGACCCTGCTCCATCCGATCATGTCTGGGCTGGCAGACGCGGATGGCACGTCTGATCCGTGCCGGTGTCCTAAGGGATCCCCATGCCCCTGCCTTTGCGCATGGCCACTGTCATACGCCCATGTCCATGCCCATCTCCGCGCCCCCCTTGCGTGTATGCCGTGCGAGCCCCTGCCTGTGCTCTTGCCCTGGTACCAGCAATTCAAAACATCTTCTTTGGCAGATCCAAGTCGGCAGAAAGAGGAACAAGAACTGATTTACGAGATGAACCATATGGCCCTGAGGGCAAGAGGGAAACAATGGGTCGCTGACCCACCAATCCCTCTCCCACTGTTTAAACCCCTGCCCCCTCCACGGGGAGGGGCCAACCCCTGGGATTTGGATGCGGACTACCTGGGGGGAGGGGGGAGCTGGGAGGGGCGATGGGGGGTCCGGGAGGGGCGATTTGAGGGGGGGGGGGGGCGGGAGGGGCGATGGGGGGGTCCGGGAGGGGCGATTTGAGGGGGGGGCGGGAGGGGCGATGGGGGGGGCGGGGGGGGGGGGGTTTACATGCCCCCAAGGCCAAGCGTTGGTGAATCACAGGCTCCCGTACCCTCCCCTTGCCCTCCTCAAAAACTGCGTCCCAGGACCCCCCCCCCCCGGGGGGCTGCCCCCACTCCGGGCTGTCGGTTGCCGGCACACAGGACGTGTTCGGTTGCTGGAGGTCCCCCCGGCGCGCTGACGGCACGCTGCAGGGTCCCCGTATGCAGGGGTCACTTCAGATGGGTCATGAGCAGACATGCCACTAGCGTCTGGCAGGGAAACTGGCTCTCAGTAGCAGCCGGTCCGGTATCAAGAGCCACTCAGTAATACCCGCCCCCGGCATCGCCAGAACTCAGTAGGCACGTGCCACGTCCACTGTGTGCCTCAGTAGGACCTTGCTCCACCCGTTCATATCTAAGCTCGCAGATGCCAGTGGCAAATCTGGTCATGAATCAATTTCATCAATGCTCAAACTGCGAGGCTGGACTGGAGTGCGGCAAATCAAGAATGGCCCTCATGAGCAGCGATCTGGTTCCCTCGACCAAATGCAGGGGTCGCGCTGGTGCATCCGGGACATCATCGCGGGGGGGGGGGGAGCGCGCGCGCATACCGATGAGGGGCTGCCCCTCCTTCACTCGGCTTTGGGCCAGCAGATGCACGGCCATCAGGTGCTGGGCCATGTCGTCGCGCGCCGGCGGGGCCTCGAGCGTGTCCATCTGCGGCATCTGGTGGGCCCAGACCACCCACGGGCCGACGTCCTCCGGCCGCAGGTACGCCCCGAACGAGGGCTCGAGGCCCACCAGCACCTCCACGAACCGCTTCGCTGCGGCCCCGGCTTGGCCTCTTTGGGCCAATTGCGTGGCTTCTGCGAAGGGGCGAAGAGGGGGTGGGGCTTGGGAGCAGACATGCCGCTGGCGTTTGGCAGGGGTGGGCGGGTTTTCAACGTCGGGGAGGGGGGGTGTCAATACAGCCCTCTGGCTAGATCCCCCCCCCCCCCCAAAGGGCTCAATCTACGGGCACCCCAAAATCCTACCGAGACTGACCCCCGGGCCCCGGAGTTGACCTGGACCCCAAATTCGGCAAAAAATGAAAACGGGATTTTCGCAATCAGCGCGTCGCGGAGGTTCAGAAAAGTCATTGCTTGCCATGTGTTTGGTGGGGAAAAAATTGCCTATTTTCAACGAACCAAAAAAAAATTTGCCGCCTTCGGCGCCACAGTTCATAATAAGTGTTTACTGGTCCTGTCAGTTGAGCCCTTTTCCCGACCCCCCACTCCCCAGTTTTGGGGGGCTCTATTGACCCCCCCCCCCTCCCCCGGAGTTGACAACCCGACTTCCCCAGGGGATCCCGGTCTCGCCAGGAATCAGCCTTGTACACTGCGCCACTCGGTAAGGCCTGCCCGACTCACAACCAGACCTCGGTAGGAACGTGCTGCATCCAGCGCATGGCTCAGGGTGGCCCAGCCCCGCCCGATGGCGTCCGGCTCGACGGACGCTCGTGGCAAGTCTTGTTTGGGAGGGAGGAGGACGGAGACGAAGGAGCAGACATTGCGGGGGTCGGGGGGGGGGGGGGCACCACGGACAAGCGAAAAAGCCACTGGGGCATTTCGAAAGAGGGGGGGCTTCAGGGAGGGGCTCACGGGGCGCGAGGGCTCTGGCGCAAGGCAGGCCAAACAGCACCGGTCCACCGCCCCACACTCCACACCACTGCCACCGCGCGACCCGGTCTCTGTGCAGCCCACACAACGCGATGCCCCAACGGGCGCACAAGAGGAACGGCCGCACTGCCACAACGCCCCACTGCCCCGCAGGCCCACCCTCGGCGACACCACCCGATTACCCCAGCACTACACCGCCCCATCGCCCTGCCACCCCCACAACCGCGCGAGCTCACCCCCCAACAACCACCGGTCCGAAACAGGGGGGCAGAGGCAAGGTTTGGATGAGATTTGCCGGCGGTACTTCCGGCATAATGCACTCGGGGTTGGGTCTCTGGGCCTTGCGGCTTTGTGTGGTTCAGGGGGAGGGTGCACGTGGGGAGGGGGGAGTGTGTGTGACTGCAGGAGGCAGGGGAGGGGGGGGGGGGGGCTGTGGTGGTGACAGCATTAGGTCTATCTCACTGCTCACAACTGCCGTGCATAGGGGGAGGGGGGGGGGGGGGGGGGGCAGCAGCGATGCCCAATGGGGCCGCACGCGGACGTGGGCGATGGCGGACCGTCGTGATGGGGCGGCACGGGCTCCGAAAACAGATCGTTTCCGATGCTCATTTCTCTGTTCCGCTGGGCCAAGGAGCGGCTCTCCCGAATTCGTCGTGGCAGCCGCGTGCCCCCGTGCGATACAACGGCGAAGGCACAGGCAAATCTGGGGCAGAGGTCCGGGAACGCAGCAATCCAAGACACGGGCCCCGAAGGAACGGACCGAACGCCCCCGTGTCGCGGGGCATTCGGCCATCGCCCCCTCAAATCCAGTGCTCTATTCGCTGTCCGGCGGCATCACGGCCCTGGGTCATGCGCAGAAACAGGGCCGCTCGTCCCCCTCCCTCGGAACCCGATAAACCATCGTTTGCCGTCTGGCACTGCCAGCGACTCCTGCGACGCCGCACGGGCGTCACTATGACACTCACTGTCCAATACATTTGGGGGGGAGGGGGGGGGGGTGCCTAGGAAATATGGCGGTGGTAAATCTGGCGGACGCAAGGGACAAGGAGTGAGACATGGAGCATGCACAGGCACAAGGGGTTTGGGGGACAAAGCAGGGAGCCCCTGGATTTGGCGGGGGACATTTGGCGTTACGGCCCACCAACCGCCCCCTCCCTTCACGGAGCATGAGACGGACGCAGGCACCCCCACATGCCCCGCACCTCAGGACCCCACCGCTCGTCCCTTCCTGCCACCCCCTGCCCTGCGCCCCCCCCCCCCCCCCCTCACCGGCACGCCACCTCTCCACTCGGGAATAGTGTGCCCCACCGCCACGATGATGCTCTGCATGTCCAGCCTCGTGCACCGCCGCGCCGCCGAGGCCACGCTCAACGCCCAGTCCACGTCGGGCGCCTCCCGCTCCGCCTCGGCCTCCCGCTCGGCCTCCGCGGCGGACGTCATTAGCAGGTACTGCAGGCCCACGAGGGGCCGGTGGTGCCGCAGTGCCTCCTCTGCCAACCCCCGGAGGTTTGGAGGGGGGGAACCCGAGGGCTGCTGCTGCTGCTGCTTCACCGCATCCTCTGCCTGCGCCTGGGAAGAGGAGGCATCAGAATGGCGTCACGGGGCCGTTGCAGGACCTGGACTTGGCAGACGAAAAGAGGCACTGTCAACTGACCGTAATGCTGCCCCCCGGGAAGTAATAGAGAGGGGGTGGGGGGGGGGGGGGTCTGGGACCCAAAAGATTGTGTATCAAAAATGGCCCGACCATTCTCCCGATTCTCCCGATCGTAAATTCCGTTTGCTCCCACAATGGTCACTTTGGTCGGGGGGGAGGAGGGTCCAGGGGGGGTTAGCCCCTTCCTCCCATTCCCATCGTGTATGGCCATTCTAATACTTCCCTGGCTGCCCCCCAACACCTCAGTGCACCTTCTCACGAGCGGGCAATCAACAGAGACATGGCTGAGGTGCCCAATTTGGCGGTCCCAAAGCTTTGCTGGTGCAGCCACGCTCATGCAGGGTCCGGGGGGGGGGGGGGGGTTTCGCCCGGGGACTATTTCGCCGGAGATAATTTCAGGGGAACAATTTGTCACCCTTGAAATCCCCGAAGCTCCCGGTGCCATACGCCCAAATGACTGCAACAAAACAACAACACATGCACCAGACAGAGAGTCCAAAAGTGCCTCACATTGCCACAACATGGTCCCAGAATTGTGTTTTCCAAGAGGAAGCCAAGCGCGCCTCCCAACGCGCCTGAGCCAACCGCTTTCTTGGGCATGACTCTGACCCAGGCAGGCAGGACAAAAGACAACACTGCAGGAGGGTGCCACAGAGGGGGGGGGGGGGAAGGCGGCGACAGGGGCGGGCGGGCTTTCAACTTCGGGTGGGGGGCGGGGGGGCAGGTCGATACAGCCCTCTGGCTGGACCCCCCCCCAAAAGGCTCAATTGACAGCCCCCGAAATCCTCCCAAGACTGACCCCCAGGCCCCGGAGGTGACCTGGACCTAAAACTCGACACAAAACAAAAGAAAAAGAGAAATGGGATTGTTGGAGCCAGCGCGTCAAGGGGGTGCAGAAAATTCATCATTTGCCATGTATTTGGTCCAAAAAGATCACCATTTTCAATGCTCAAAAAAACTTTTCCGCACCTTCGGCGCCAGAGTTCATAACAACTGGTTGATGGCCCTGTCATTGAGCCCTTTTCCCGAACCCCCCCGCTCCCCAGTTTTAGGTGGGTCTATTGACCCCTGCCTCCCCCCCGAATTGACAACCCGACTTCCCCAGGCCCTCCCCACACTTCTCCCACCCACACCTCGTGTGGCTGCAGGGCCTCGGGCTCCGCGTTGTAGTACTTGGTCCACCAGCCCATGTCCTCCGGCCGCAGATGCTCCCGCAGGGTCGAGGGTACCTCGCCCAGCAGCAGCTGGTAGAAGGCATCGCCGGCCGGCTTGCCAGCCTGCACCCGCTCCGCCGTCCGAGCCCATCCCTCATCCATCGCCGTCTCGGCCTCCAGCTGCTGCCGCACGTACGCCACGGGCTTGCCAAGGGCCACCGACGCGCGGAACATCGCCCGCTGCACCGCGGTGGTGGGGCTGGGGTGGGCGGTCCCCGCCCAGGACTCAGTCCCCAGGCACTCGGAGCGCGCCAGCAGGTGCAGCCCAAGGAGCCAGTGCCCCGCTTGCAGCTCCGACAGCCCCGCGCGCGCGAGCTCGGCGGCCTCGCCCTCGCCGTCCGCCGAAAGTGCTTCGGTGATCTGAAAGGGACGGCCGGTGGATCGCCCATGAGGGGGCCGACCCGATTGCGAGACAGTAAGGGGGCGGGGCAGTGTACGGTGACAGAAACAGTGTCCCTGATGAGACTGTGGCTAACAACAACAACAACGACAACAACAACAACAACAACAACAACAACAACAACAACAACAACAACAACAACAACAACAACAACAACAACATCAACATCAACAACAACAATCACGGAAACAACAACAAAAACAACAACAACAACCATAACCATAACAGCAACCACAACAACAACCATAACCATAACAGCAATCACAACAACAACAACCACGACCACAACCACAACCATAACAAAAACAAAAACAACAACAACAACAACAACCACAACCACAACCGCAGCCACAAGCAAGACCACAGCCACAACCACAACCACAACAACGACAATAACGGCGGCAGTGACCCCAACAACAACAGCTGCTACTGCTGCAGCTGCCCCGTTGCCGTCCCCTGTACCTGCCGCACACTGCCGGGCGCGTGGTGTTCGGCAAATAACAGCATGTCCTCCAGGTTCACGTTCTCCCGGCACTTCTTGGACACGTCGAGGACGCCGGACCGCACGGACCGCTCGGAGGCCGCCAGGCCGCCAGCTTGGCTCTCGCCCGCACTTGCCCTCGGCCCCTGCGCTTGGCCCTCCGCATCTCCGGGCTCCTGCTCGTCGTCTGGGTTCCGATACGTCACAATTGCCCTCCAGAAGGCGCTGAGCGCGTCCAGAACGACACCGCCCTTGGCGAGCTGCACCGCCTCGTGCCAGAGGGCGTTGTGGTACGTGGCCTCGTCCAACAACACGCGGACCCGCTCAGGGGTGGTGTCCAGTGCCGTGGCAGCCCTGAGACGGGGGGGAGGGGGAGCGGTTTGGCATGACACCTTGTGGTGTTGCTGTCTGCAGCGGGCGCCGCGAATCGGTCGATCGCCACTTACCGCTGCCCTTCCCTTGAACCCTTTCCCTCCGGAGGCAGCGGCACCCATCAGCCTCTCACCCCCTCGTGCCCTCCCCCTCCCTGCCTGGCCTATCATTACCTCCCTCCCCACCCAGGCCTTACACCACTTTACACGGGCCTTACACCGCTTTACACGGGCCTTACACCACTTTACACGGGCCTTACACCACTTTACATGGGCCTTACACCACTTTACATGGGCCTTACACCACTTTACATGGGCCTTACACCACTTTACATGGGCCTTACACCACTTTACATGGGCCTTACACCACTTTACATGGGCCTTACACCACTTTACATGGGCCTTACACCACTTTACATGGGCCTTACACCACTTTACATGGGCCTTACACCACTTTACATGGGCCTTACACCACTTTACATGGGCCTTACACCACTTTACATGGGCCTTACACCACTTTACATGGGCCTTACACCACTTTACATGCCCGGACTTTCCCTGTCTCACTGCGCCGTGTCGGGTCCACACAAGCACAGGGGCCGCAATTGGTCAGGTGTGGACCCGCCACTATCGCTCCAGCCGCTCCCGCCCCACGGCCTTCATTGCTCCCATCACATGTTCTCGCGGCCATCGGCCCACTTCGCAGTCCATTCGTGTCCTTGTCCCTTCCTCCCTGGCTGGGGCTGGGGTTTTGGGCTCCTGGGTTCAGGGCTTTATCGCCGGGTCACGTCACACTGGTTCTGAGTCCGGGTCGTGGCGTACATTCCGGGTACCATGTTTGGTCCACCTGTGCGTCGGTTGTGCTCGCTGGCGCTGGCCTCTCCTGGCCACACACCCTACGCTCCACGTGTCTCCAGGGGCATGGTGGGCTCACGGTGTGAGAGGTTACACGTCGTCCGGTTTGGTTGCTGCCACCAACCCTGGCGAGGTTGTCGGTCCTTAGGGCTGAAAAACCCCAGTGGGTACTGGCGCATGATGTTCGGTGTTGACACACAACATGCAGGGTGCTGGGGCGTGGGGAGGTGGTGGGTTCTGTTGCAGTGGTGGTAGCAGGGCCAGTCACCGCGGTTGGCTACGGACTGCTGGCCCGGGGATCATACACCCTCTCTAGGGGGGCCGGGTCGTCACTCCAGGAGTCCGTGGTACAGTCTGACAGGGAGGCATCGTGGCAATCTGGTGGCTCCCCTCGTTCCGGTGTGACACATCGTGAGTTCTCCGCGCTGCACCGGACCGTTGCCGCACGGGGGGGGGGGGGGGGGTTGTATTGGGAGGGAGCGGGGTCCCGGACGCACACTTCAACACCCCCCAAGGCTTTCTGCCGTTCCTGCGCATTTCCAATGGATAGCCTGCGGGCTCTGCCGGAACAAACACAATGGGGCACGCGCGCCACATGCAAAAGAGCCTGCGCTATGCCACGACCACTTGCCACAGGGCTTTTCCCTTCGGACCACCACCATCGAGGGCAATAGGGTCCCTATGAGAACAAGAGTGCCAAGAGCGGGGGGTGTCCGGAACGGTTAGGACGGCGGTTGAACAGGCAACACGGTCCGAAGCGGTTGCTGTCCATGCGGTCGGGGAAGGGGTCGCAGGTTCCGCCCACAATCAAAGGGGGGAGGGCCTCTGCCAACGCATCCCCCACGCACGGGTACCGCTGCGTTCGAAGACGCCGGGGCAGAAAGCCTGACCACAAGACGGCCTCAGGGACACTGCACCATCACACCCAGACCGCATTGGGGGGGCATGCGTCGCTGCTCGGTCTGCATAGGGCAATCAAATGGATTCATGACTGACAAGTACTTCCCCGCAGACAGACTCGCAGCCGACAGTTGCTGAGTCCAAGACCGGACTCGTGACCCACAGTAACTGCCCACCAACCGCTCTTCGAGCGCAACGCTTTTGTAACACCCGGGGTGGGTGGGCTTTGAACTTCAGGGGGGAGGGGGTATCGATACAGCCCTCTGGCTGGACCACCCCACAAAAAAAAAAGGTTCAATTGAGCCCCCCAAAATCCTACCAAGACTGACCCCTGGGCCCTGGAGGCGACCCGGACCCAAAATTCAGCAAAAAATGAAAATGGGATTTTCTGGAATCAGCGAGTCAAGGGGGTTCAGAAAAGTCATCATTTGCAATGTATTTGGTGAAAATTTTTGGCCATTTTCAATGCTCAAAAAATTATCCAGTTCATAGTAATTGATTGATGGCCCTGTAACTTGAGCCCTTTTCCCCGCCCCCCCCCCCCCCCACACACCACTTTTAGGGGGCTCGATTGATACCCTACCCCCTTCCCCGAAAATTGAAAACCCGACCTCTCCTGCCTTTGGGCCGCTCTACTTCAGGCAACACCTCTGTCCTTTTGCGAATGAGATACGTCCTGGGGTTTCGGTTGCACAACATACGGCCGAAGACCTTTGAGTGGCCAAATGGCGGTGCCCCGCCGGTAGCGGGAATTGTGCACTGAAATTGTTCCGAAAGTGCAGAGGCCCCCTGTCCCCTCCGTACCCCTGGCCGTCAGCCTTCACCCAAGCCCTCCTCATATCCCGCCGGGCCACATACTTCTGCAACGCCACGGCCATGGCCGCCGACCAGTCGTTGTCCGCCTGTTGGCCCCCCAAACTGCCTTTGCGCAAAAGCTCGGCCTTTGCCAACAGAAACACCCCCGCCACGTATCTCTTGTGCTGGAGCTCCTGAAGGCCCAGTTCTTGGATCGCCTGCTGCTCTTGCATCTTCCGGGCGGCGTCCTGTGGCATGCGAAGAAGTGGGGGGGGTCAAGAGGGGCGTGGCAGGGGGAGGGGGGCGGTTTGCAACACTTTTGAGGGCCCTGCAGAGGGCTCGTTGCATAAACGCTGGTGGCTTACGCAGAGCACAACCGGTGTTCATGTCCTTTGGATGACCCACTTGTTGGTATGTGTGGCTTTGGGGAGGCGTGTATGTGGCGAGGTGCGCCTGGAAGGAGGAGGCATCACAATGGAGTCGCAGAGCCCTTGCAGGACCTTGACTTGGCAGCAAGCACCAACGGTCCCCAAGAAAATGCCGCGGCATATTTCACGCCGTAGGTGGGGGGTACCCAAATTCTATTGCCTTCGGCAGTGCACCTCGAAGAGAGGTTGACAGTCAGCCAAGCAGTCCCTGAGCCAGGCCAGCAGTCAGTCAGACAGAAACACACAGTTTGGGTTTTTTGTCAGTGGCAGACACAGCACCAAGCAGTGGGGACTATTTTGCCCAGGTATTCAAGCAGTGGCCGAATGGTAATGCAACTTTTTGGTCGGCGGTTCGAACCCCGGTGAGGTGACTATGCCGCCGCCACCGCCGCCGCGGCAAAAAGATTGCGCGGACTGGGATTCAAACCACCGACCATTGGAATTGCATTCTACTGCGTTACCATTCGACCGTCAGTTGTACAGCAGCATTCTGCTTCCCCACTGCTTGGAACCTGGTCAGCGAAAACTTTTGACCCCCCCCCCAACCCCCCCCCCTACCCCTCAAAAAAGTGATATCCAGTTTTAGGGGATAGAGGCCTCAGAATCAAAAAATCCATTGGGGGATGGTCTTATTGGGCAAAATAATGATTTTACAAGGGGTTGGACATCAAATATCATGCCTTGGGGTATGCTACGCGAATGACCCCCAAAAAGGGGGGTATACGACACCCGCGCCTGCGCTTGATCTAACAACCTCTCTTCGAGGTGATTTCCAGAAGCTGAAACCTAACCTTGGCCTGAGGCTGGCGGGCATAGGAACCATCTGGTTGTTTCTTGGTTTTACCCAAAACATGGTCCTTCAAGATGGCACCCTTTGATGACAGCCAAACTGCACATGAAATACAATACCATTTTGACCTTCACCCGGGGCGTCTGTACAACATAGGTGCTGCCCAATGCCTTCTCCAATTTGCCCACTGCAAACAGTCTGTAGTACTCCTGGATGTCCTCTTGGGTTGTATTGTCCCCTCCTCAGTGGGTTCAACAGTAGACATCAGAAGACAAAGTGAAGAAACCAATGATCTGTCAAAGCACAGCACAGCAAAAAGGGGGGGAAACCAGGTTGGGCTATGTGCCCCTGCTCCTGCCCCTGCCAGAGGAGTTGCAGATTGCCAATCCCGGGAATGGAACCAGAGTCCTCTCAATCACAGATGCACCATTCAACCACAAGAGTACTGTCCATCTCTGGCAAATGACTGCACAGGGATGGGGTTGATATTTTGGTCCCATATTTCTCCCCAAAAAGTCCCAACCAAATTGTCAGTGTGCTGCGCCATGCTTCAAAACCCCCACCAACAGGCCCCGAAAATAGGTGCTGCGGCATGCTTCAACTGTTGGTGCTTGCTTGGCAGATGAAAAGAGGCACTGTCAACTGACCGTAATGCTGCCCCCCGGGAAGTAATAGAGAGGGGGTGGGGGGGGGGGGGGGTCTGGGACCCAAAAGATTGTGTACCAAAAATGGCCCGACCATTCTCCCGATCGTAAATTCCGTTTGCTCCCACAATGGTCACTTTGGTCCAGGGGGGGGGGGGTAGCCCCTTCCTCCCACTCCCATCGTGTATGGCCATTCTAATACTTCCCTGGCTGCCCCCCAACACCTCAGTGCACCTTCTCACGAGCGGGCAATCAACAGAGACATGGCTGAGGTGCCCAATTTGGCGGTCCCAAAGCTTTGCTGGTGCAGCCACGCTCATGCAGGGTCCGGGGGGGGGGGGGATTTCGCCCGGGGACTATTTCGCCGGAGATAATTCTATTGCCTTCGGCAAGGCACCTCGAAGAGGGGAGAGGGACAGCCTTTTTTTGAGCTGCTCAGGCGGGAAAGCTGCAGAAGTAGGTTGTGCCCTAGACCCCTTGGGACCCCCCCCCCAAACATCCAAATAGGGTGAAAAACGCATAAAGAGGGGCTACAACATGCTTTGCATAGGATATTTGATGATTTTGGATGGTCAAAGTATCAAAAAAAATCAGTTTCGGAATTTTCCATTTTTGAGCTGCCGAGGCGGAAAAACATCATGAGCACGTTGTGCCCTAGACCCCTTGGGAGCCCCCCCCTCCCCCCAACACCCAAATAGGGTGAAAAACGCATAAAGAGGGGCTAAAACATGCTTTATATAGGATATTTGATGATTTTGGATGGTCAAAGTATCAAAAAAAATCAGTTTCGGAATTTTCCATTTTTGAGCCGCCGAGGCGGAAAAACTGCATGAGCACGTTGTGCCCTAGACCCCTTGGGAGCCCCCCCCTCCCCCCAACACCCAAATAGGGTGAAAAACGCATAAAGAGGGGCTAAAACATGCTTTACATAGGATATTTGATGATTTTGGATGGTCAAAGTATCAAAAAAATCAGTTTCGGAAAGTTCCATTTTTGAGCTGCCGAGGCGGAAAAACTGCATAAGCACGTTGTGCCCTAGACCCCTTGGGAGCCCCCCCCTCCCCCCAACACCCAAATAGGGTGAAAAACGCATAAAGAGGGGCTAAAACATGCTTTACACAGGATATTTGATGATTTTGGATGGTCAAAGTATCAAAAAAATCAGTTTCGGAAAGTTCCATTTTTGAGCTGCCGAGGCGGGAAAACTGCATAGGCAGGTTGTGCCCTACACCCCTTTGGAGACCCCCCCCGACACCCAAATAGGGTGAAAAACACGTAAAAGAGGGCTAAAACATGCTTTACATAGCATATTTCATCATTGTAAGTGGTCACAATATCAAAAAAATGTTTTGCAAAAATTCTATTGCCTTCGGCATGTCCACCTCGCAGAGAACTGCCGTGAGCAATGCACACTTGAGTGATGAGCTGTTGATGGGGATCTCGCTACGAAAATTAAATTGCCCAAATTCACAGAAACTTGCCTTGTTTTACTATGAGCATCCAAAAAAAAATTGGTCTCATTCCAATTGAGGTTGTAAGATGATGGTAAATTACTCAAAGCAAAATGTACTTGGAGAACCAAGGATAGCGGGGTTTAGTGGCGGTCTTTCCGACGTACCCTGGAGGCCCCGCCTTGCCGTCGTTCCCGACTTGCGGGGGCCGAATGGCCGGACTTTTGATTTGGCTTTGATTTGGAAAGCCCCGGAGTGTCCTCGCCAGTAGCCCTACCCATCTCCGGAAGCGGCAAGCAGGTAAGTAGCTGGTGGGTGTATTTGGTTGCGGTGTTGTTGTATAGAGGATTACAAGCACACGACTAACAGGACGTGACATAATGCAAAATCCCCAAAGCGTCGGTATTGCTTGTATGTAGACCGTGTTGAAGAGGTCAAGAAACCGACTACCAGGATTAGACATGATCCAAAATCCCCACAGCGCCGGATCTTGGTTGATGGTGGAGGTGGTCGCCAAAATCCGATTAACAGGACTAGACATCGTCCAAAATCCCCACAGCACCGGGTTCTGGTTGTTGATGGAGGTGGTGTACCACAGTGCCACAGTACCACGTACACACACACATGCACACACACACATACCCCCACCAAGCTCTTTTGATTTGCCCGCCGCTTGCTAGCCAATGTTGCTAGGTTTACATCATACTGCCGTTGATGCATATGCAAAAAGAGTTTCAAGGGTAGACTTGCAAAAGCAAAATGGGAATCACCCTTCGGCCTTCGGCAAGCGAAACCAATGACCATATTGCTACCGGCGCCACCGGTTGCGAAGCTCAAGTCATGAATCCCACTTGAGTCCGGTCACCTCAGGTGACGCACATCTTGCATGCATAATGCATGACATTGCGGTTGACTATTGGCATGCACACCATTACTACTTTTGATGTGCCTAATAGTGTGCATCATTATGGCATGTTTTGCAACATCTCATATGTTCTAAGAAGTAATGCAAATCGTTCAGTGGCATGAACGTTCGTTTGATCTTTGTCCGGGTGAAGCTTTACTGATAGGTGAAGATATTGCTTGCGGATGTTAGCTTTGTTTGTAGCCCCAAGCAATTGCATGCCAACTTCAAAATTGTTCTTGTCCAAATATTCATACATTGCAGGATATGAAGCAATGGGGAGATCAAGCAGACATTGTGCTTTGGTCACGTTGGATGATGATGCAGTGTCTTGGTTTTCTTGTGGTTTGCGCGTGTGGGGAGATTTAGGTTGTACATCGTCATGAGGCCGTTTTTTGGCATGGTTCTTCTTAACTCGCTTTGTATGTGATACATGCTCTTCATCGTCATTGGTGAAATGTTTGGATTGATGACTAGTTGACTCCTCTTGGTTAATAGCATGCCTTTTTTTTCTCGGGGGCAATGCATATTCTTCATCATCACTAGTGATGGCCTGTGGTCGAATGTTGGTTGTTTGCTTTTCGTTGAGACCTTTGTGTGACGATTGCTCCTTGCCTTTCTCATGTTTGTCAAGTTGATTGAAACTTTTTGAAGCAACACAAGATGAACAACGCTTTTTGGTACCAAGTTTCCATTGGCTCTTTGTAAAGTCTGCACGCAACCGCTGAATACCACAAGAGAAGCATTGTAGTGCATCTTGCAATGAACGCTTGGTGGGCTTCTTTTGTTTTTGTGAGCAATCTATGCATCTTCTGTTGCTGCCTAATGCTATTTGGGTAGCGGTAAAGGATATTTTTGGCTTTAATTCATTGCAAGAAGCACATTGTAGTCCCGCGGCTTGACAATGCACACATCTTTGGTCAGCACCTCCAGCATTGATCGGACACAATGCTCAATGTGGGTGGCAGCTCCCCGCGCCAGGGGCCCCTTGTCCGCGGGCTGACGTTTGCAGTTAACATTTGCCAGAGTGACGATTGCATTGAACAAGTGTCACCCGCTAGTGAGGAGAAATCCATGGCTCCCAATGCTTAGCACGAGGACAAAATCAGAAATGGCCAACATGTGGGTATATTGGCTATCTAACCCTAGCCCCAAGGTTGACACCCCGTAACGTAACCCATGCCTTCTCGAGGTCCCCATTGAGGGCCTGCCTTGTGTGTTGCGCAACAACACCGACCAATATAGGGTTGTAAAACAAACAAACAAACAAAAGGAACACCCCACATTGCACATTGTGTACCGCAATTCCACTCCCGGGTTTCCACAACGGGCCACCAAACGCTGGTGGCCACGCGGTTCCATGCTGCGCCCACACTCATTGCTGAGTGGGGCACCACTAGCGTAGCAAGGCTAGCGGCTCCGTTTGAGGAGTAGATGGATCGGACACAATGCTCAATGTGGGTGGCAGCTCCCCGCGCCAGGGGCCCCTTGTCCGCGGGCTGACGTTTGCAGTTAACATTTGCCAGGGTGACGATTGCATTGAACAAGTGTCACCCGCAACGTAACCCATGCCTTCTCGAGGTCAAAAAAAACAACTTTCAAAAACTTCGATTTTGAGCTGCCGAGGTTGAAAAACTGCATAAGCAGGTTGTGTACCAATCCCTTGGGAGACCCTCCCCCCCGGACCTAATATCCAAATAGGATGAAAAACACGCAAATACACCCTAAAACATGCTTTACGTACTTTGGATGGTCATTTTAGGTGGTCACAATATCAATAAAACAAGTTTCAAAAACTTCCATTTTGGAGCTGTCCAGGGTGAAAAACTGCATAAGCAAGTTGTGTACCAATCCCTTGGGAGACCCCCCCCCCCCCCCGCCCCGGACCTAATATCCAAATAGGGTGAGAAACACATACATACGTCCTAAAACATGCTTTAAATACCTTGGATGGTCATTTTGGGTGGTCACAATATCAAAAAAACAAAATTCGAAAACTTCGATTTTTGAGCTGTCCGGGGTGAAAAATTGCATAAGCACGTTGTGTACCAATCCCTTGGGAGCCCCCCCCCCCCCCCGGACCTAATACCCAAATAGGGTGAAAAACACGTAAATACGGCCTAACACATGCTTTACATACCTTGGATGGTCATTTTAGGTGATCACGGTATCAAAAAAGTAAGTTTCAAAAACTTCGCCCAGGGTGACAAACTGCATAAGCAGGTTGTGTACCAATCCCTTGGGAGACCCTCTTCGAGGTGATTTCAGGGGAACAATTTGTCACCCTTGAAATCCCCGAAGCTCCCGGTGCCATACGCCCAAATGACTGCAACAAAACAACAACACATGCACCAGACAGAGAGTCCAAAAGTGCCTCACATTGCCACAACATGGTCCCAGAATTGTGTTTTCCAAGAGCCTGAGCCAACCGCTTTCTTGGGCAGCTTCATATTCGTTGGTAATCGCGCCTTGCCCTTCTCAAGAAACACAACGCCTGCAGCGGTGGTGAAAGATGCAACTGTTTACGCCAAAATTGCGCCCGGGGAAGTTTGGCCGCCTTTCTTAACGGCGAAATTCTCCCCGCGTAACCCCCCCCCACCACCGCTGTACTGTGCACGCCACACACAGCTGCACGGAGACCAACGGAGGTTTCGCTCAGTTGCCTCAGATGCTCGAAGCCCTTCGGAGCTCTGACGCTATCCATCCCACGTTTTGGGGACACCAAAGCTGGACATTTCCACAACGCCGGGACACAACACTCGGAATCATTTTGTGTATCTCTGGTGTGGATGTATCGGGGCAACGGAGGGTGACTCTGACCCAGGCATGACTGCAGCCCGAACAGCGGCATGCCAGGGCCCACACTTTTTGGCACTAAGTGGTGGGGTGTGTAGCCCAGGTGCCCGTCAGGACAAAATACAGCGCTGCGGGAGGGTGCTCGGGTGACAGGGGTATGGTGGGCTTTCAACTTCGGGGGGGGAGGGGGGAGGGTCGATACAGCCCTCTGGCTGCCCCCCCCGCCCCCCCCCCCCCCCCCCCGGAAAAAGGCTCAATTGACAGCCCCCGAAATCCTACCGAGACCGGCCCCTGGCGCCCCGGAGGTGACCTGGACCTAAAACTCGACACAAAACAAAAGAAAAAGAGAAATGGGATTGTTGGAGCCAGCGCGTCAAGGGGGTGCAGAAAATTCATCATTTGCCATGTATTTGGTCCAAAAAGATCACCATTTTCAATGCTCAAAAAAACTTTTCCGCACCTTCGGCGCCAGAGTTCATAACAACTGGTTGATGGCCCTGTCATTGAGCCCTTTTCCCGAACCCCCCCGCTCCCCAGTTTTAGGTGGGTCTATTGACCCCTGCCTCCCCCCCGAATTGACAACCCGACTTCCCCAGGCCCTCCCCACACTTCTCCCACCCACACCTCGTGTGGCTGCAGGGCCTCGGGCTCCGCGTTGTAGTACTTGGTCCACCAGCCCATGTCCTCCGGCCGCAGATGCTCCCGCAGGGTCGAGGGTACCTCGCCCAGCAGCAGCTGGTAGAAGGCATCGCCGGCCGGCTTGCCAGCCTGCACCCGCTCCGCCGTCCGAGCCCATCCCTCATCCATCGCCGTCTCGGCCTCCAGCTGCTGCCGCACGTACGCCACGGGCTTGCCAAGGGCCACCGACGCGCGGAACATCGCCCGCTGCACCGCGGTGGTGGGGTTGGGGTGGGCGGTCCCCGCCCAGGACTCAGTCCCCAGGCACTCGGAGCGCGCCAGCAGGTGCAGCCCAAGGAGCCAGTGCCCCGCTTGCAGCTCCGACAGCCCCGCGCGCGCGAGCTCGGCGACCTCGCCCTCGCCGTCCGCCGAAAGTGCTTCGGTGATCTGAAAGGGACGGCCGGTGGATCGCCCATGAGGGGGCCGACACGATTGCGAGACAGTGAGGGGGTGGGGCCGCCCCCTATCATACGGTGACAGAAACAGTGTCCCTGATGAGACTGTGGCCAACAACAACAACAACGACAACAACAACAACAACAACAACAACAACAACAACAACAACAACAACAACAACCGTTTCAGAAGCAACAGCAACAACCACAACCACAACCACAACTACAACAACAACTACAGCAACAACAACAACAACAACAACAACAACAACAACAACAACAACAACAACAACAACAACAACAACAACAACAACAACATCAACATCAACAACAACAATCACGGAAACAACAACAAAAACAACAACAACAACCATAACCATAACAGCAACCACAACAACAACCATAACCATAACAGCAATCACAACAACAACAACCACGACCACAACCACAACCATAACAAAAACAAAAACAACAACAACAACAACAACCACAACCACAACCGCAGCCACAAGCAAGACCACAGCCACAACCACAACCACAACAACGACAATAACGGCGGCAGTGACCCCAACAACAACAGCTGCTACTGCTGCAGCTGCCCCGTTGCCGTCCCCTGTACCTGCCGCACACTGCCGGGCGCGTGGTGTTCGGCAAACAACAGCATGTCCTCCAGGTTCACGTTCTCCCGGCACTTCTTGGACACGTCGAGGACGCCGGACCGCACGGACCGCTCGGAGGCCGCCAGGCCGCCAGCTTGGCTCTCGCCCGCACTTGCCCTCGGCCCCTGCGCTTGGCCCTCCGCATCTCCGGGCTCCTGCTCGTCGTCTGGGTTCCGATACGTCACAATTGCCCTCCAGAAGGCGCTGAGCGCGTCCAGAACGACACCGCCCTTGGCGAGCTGCACCGCCTCGTGCCAGAGGGCGTTGTGGTACGTGGCCTCGTCCAACAACGCGCGGACCCGCTCGGGGGTGGTGTCCAGTGCTGTGGCAGCCCTGAGACGGGGGGGAGGGGGAGCGGTTTGGCATGACACCTTGTGGTGTTGCTGTCTGCAGCGGGCGCCGCGAATCGGTCGATCGCCACTTACCGCTGCCCTTCCCTTGAACCCTTTCCCTCCGGGGGCGGCGGCACCCATCAGCCTCTCACCCCCTCGTGCCCTCCCCCTCCCTGCCTGGCCTATCGTTACCTCCCTACCCACCCTTCCTTTCCCTCGGGAGGTTGTGCCAACGGAGGCCCCGGACCTTCCCTGTTTCACTGCGCCGTGTCGGGTCCACACAGGGACGGGGAAGGGGGGGGGGCGTTGTATTGGGAGGGAGCGGGGTCCCGGACGCACACTTCAACACCCCCCAAATCGCTCCGAAAGTGCAGAGGCCCCCTGTCCCCTCCGTACCCCTGGCCGTCAGCCTTCGCCCAAGCCCTCCTCATATCCCGCCGGGCCACATACTTCTGCAACGCCACGGCCATGGCCGCCGACCAGTCGTTGTCCGCCTGTTGGCCCCCCAAACTGGCGCCCGGGGGGGGCGTGGCCCTGCCTTTGCGCACAAGCTCGGCCTTCGCCAACAGAAACACCCCCGCCACGTATCTCTTGTGCTGGAGCTCCTGAAGGCCCAGTTCTTGGATCGCCTGCTGCTCTTGCATCTTCCGGGCGGCGTCCTGTGGCATGCGAAGAAGTGGGGGGGGTCAAGAGGGGCGTGGCAGGGGGGGGGGGGTTTGCAACACTTTTGAGGGCCCTGCAGAGGGCTCGTTGCATAAACGCTGGTGGCTTACGCAGAGTACAACCGGTGTTCATGTCCTTTGGATGACCCACTTGTTGGTACGTGTGGCTTTGGGGATGCGTGTATGTGGCGAGGTGCGTGCATGTGTGTGTGTGTGCCAAGGGAATCAATTCAATCATGCTCAAACTGCGAGGTTCAACAATCCTACACTCCTACCACTACTGCAAACCATGAGTTCAGTGTCCTGCCCTGCAGAGGGGCTGCCCAGAAGGGCTGGATCTCGCCATATGTACAGATGCCAGATGCCGCTAACACACCACGGCTCCTGCCCTGAGAACCGGCCGCGAGACAACAAGATACACATTGCATGCTCGTGTGCCCTACCGCTCCCCACATCCCTGTCCCATGCATCCCTGAGAAGACGCATGTGTGTGTGTGTGGGTGGGTGGGTGGGTTGGTGGGTGGGTGGGTGGGTGTGTGTGCGTGCGTGCGCGTGTGTGTGCTCTATTACTTATTACTTACGAGTGTTGGCGTCTTTTAATGTGGTGGCCGCTCCTGCGACGGGAGGGTTAGGGGTTAGCAGGTTAGAGCCTGCCTGTGGCCTGCCCTATCCCGTCCCTGGTCCCTTGTTGTCTCTTGTTTCTTGTTGTCCCTACCTCAAGGGGTTGAATTGTTGGTTTAACCCCTTGTAAAATCAGTATTTTGTCCAAAAACGCATCCCCCAATGAGTTTTTGGTCCAGATCCCCCAGACCCCCCCCACTTGAAACCCACTTGGGTGGACGGGCTTTCAATTGAGGAGGGGGGATTTTTTGCGCATCAAAAATGGTCAATTTTTTTTCACCAAATACATTGCAAATGATGACTTTTCTGAACCCCCTCGACACGCTGATTCCAAAAATCCCAATTTCATTTTTTTTTTGCCGATTTTTGGGTCTGGGTCACCTCCGGGGCCCGGGGGTCAGTCTCGTGGGAGTTTTGGGGGTCCCGGCAATTCAGCCCTTTTTGGCGGCGCCTTTGGCGCCAGAGTTCATAACAACTAATTCATGGTCCTGTCAATTGAGCCCTTTTTCCAACCCCCCCCCCCCAGATTTTGGGGGCTCTAATGACCCCCCCCCCCCTTCAGTTAAAAACCCGGTATGCCCTTTTTTGAGGGGCGGGGTGGGGGTGGGGGTGGGGGTGTAGGGTCAAAAATGCAAAAAAAAAATCCCCCCCCTTTGTTTGGGTCAAAAATCATGAATCTTTTTTGGTTTTTCTCGATTTTGACTCAAAAAAGTGTTTTCGGGTCCCGACTCCAAAGGGTTTGTGTGGAGCGGAGTGGGACGAGCGCTTATGCAGTTCATGACGTTTTTAGTCGTGCAGTTCATGACGTTTTTAGTCGTTTTTTCAACGTTAGCGTTTGTGGCGACCTTAGTGACCTCTTGGTACCCACTCTAAGGTGTGCAAGCGTGGAAGTTGTGACAGCTTATGCCTACTAGGATACATGAGGACGTTTTTGGCAGTCTCTAGCCTTGCCCATGGCTGGTCAAGGCCCGTGTGAAAGACGCAAAATCACCGTTTCCACCAATAATGGCTCAAATGTGTGAATGGGCTAGTACGCAACCTGCTCGTGCAGTTTTTTCACCTTGGGCAGCTCAAAAATCGAAGTTTCGGGTACTCGTTTTTTTGATATCATGACCACCTATAATGACCATCCGAGCTATGTAAAGCATGTTTTTGGCAGTAGTTATGTGTTTTTTACGGGTATTTGGGTGTGGGGGGGGGGGGGTTGTCTTGGAAGGGATTGGCTTCACAGAGCCTCTTCCAAGCAACACACCCTCCCTCCCACACTACCTTGTCCACGGGCTTCACACAGCCTCTCCCAAGCCACACACCCACCCTCCCACACTACCTTGTCCACGGGCTTGACACAGCCTCTCCCAAGCCACACACCCTCCCTTCCACACTACCTTGTCCACAGGTTTCACACAGCCGGGGTTGTAGTACTCCGCCCACCACCGCATGTCCTTGACACGCATCAAATTGGCCAGGCCCGTGTTCACACTGACCAGCTCCTTCAAGAACATCCGCAGCGCGATGCTCAGTTTGGGCGCACTCCTACACATAAACTGGGCGGCCACCCACTGTGCACTGCTTTGAGAGTAGCCCGCCAGCGCCTCCGTCACCTGCTCAGCGGTCACGTTCAGGATGGCGGCCGCCCGTGCGATGCTGCGCTTGACGGCGCTGGACATCTGAGCGGCAAAGGCAGAGTTTGGGCCTGCTCTCTTCGGTGCGTAGCGCACCAATCACATGGACCCCACACACTCGGACACACATGCGCGTCGGTTGCGCGGTTGGGGTAACTACTGTTCGTTGCTTTTGCGGTTGCGATGGCAACTGCTTTTTCGGTTGTGCGGTTGGGGTAGCCTCCCCCCCCCCGGCCCCTTGCGAGAGCAACACTGAAGTCCCAAGTCCCATAATTTGACGGAAACAACACCTACTTTGGTCTGACAAGTGTGTTGCTCTCGCAAGCGCAGGCGGGGGGGGATAAGGCAAGCCGCCGTTTTACGTTTGCCGAGGGGATCCAATCTCCTGGGAAGGCCACCCCCCCCCCCCAATTATAATTGTGCTGACTGAGTTGAGATGGGACGGCTTTGGTGTGATCGGGACAACATTCCTTCACTCCGCGAGGGAGACGGACCCCGGCCTAACGTGCGTCAGGCGCTCTGCAGCACGTGTGGCAGTGGTGCAGCGCGGCCCATGCCAACCCCCCCCTGTGTGACATTCCGTCGGGTGGTTGTTTCTTTACAGGGCCCTGGACAGTCACCCGTTCTTCCCTTCGCATGTTGCGTCGGGTCCCCCCCCTACCTCCCCCCAACGCCGTCGCTGCTGAAAAATTGAGTTTGGGGAGAGGGAGGCCCTTGGAGCGCCTTCTCCAGACCCCCACCTTCGGTAGGGGGCTCCAAGGGCCATACAAAGCAAACCCTCACCCAACCGCCTCTCGAGGGGCCTTGTCAGGGGACCACCTCTTCAGTAGCGCCAGAGGGACAGGGGCAGCAGGGCAGGCGGACGGGGGAAGGACAGCCTGGGCACCCCCCTCCAGACTTGCCGCTAGCGTCTGCCAACTCAGACACGATCGGATGGAGGAGGGTCCTACTGAGCCACACACTGGACGCAGCACGTTCCTACTGAGTTCTGGTGGTGCAGGGGGGCGGGCACTACTGAATGGCCGTTGATACGGGACCGATTCCTACCAAGAATCAGTTTCCCTGCCGGACACTAGCGGCACATCCCCACCCTTAAAATACTCAAAATAGGGGGGGATGTCCTTACTTCCACACATCGAAGCGAAACTTGAAGGGGGAAATCCCAAAAAGTGGCAAAACACACAAAATTGGTACGTTCTGAATGGCCCCGAGAGATGGGCACTGGTCTGGCAACACCACAGGCAGAACACCTTGACAGGCAGCGCAACGCTGATGTGTGACACTGGGTGCGCTCAGTGGCAACATCCGAACCGCATGAAGCAACAACAGAAGGATACTTGGCACCAGGCAAGGAGAGCATGGGCCTGTCAGGGTCCGAGACGCTAATGCGAAGGGGCCATGGCACGGAGGGCGGGTTCGTGTACAGGCACCGGACGCTATTCCGAAAGGGATGGGGGGATCAGAACCCTGTGGCCCTGTGGCACAGCCCCCCACATCACCTGCTTCAGACAGCAATCCACTGCAGGCGTCATGCCATCCCCCCCCCCCCCCCCCGCGGAAGTAAAATGGCGCCTGCCCCTACTGCCTGTTGCTCGTGCGGATGTAATAGTAACCGCTTGTCGGTTGCGGGGTTGTGTTTTGCCTCCAGCGTTTCGACCATTCACCGACGCGCGCTCGCAGGCAGGCCTCCGGTACCCCCCCAATTGAACCCTCAGCCCCCCCTCAAACCCCTTCCAGAGCACCAGAAATTCCATTTCATAAAAGAACCCCCCTCTGCCTCAGAACTGGGCACACAAAACATGCACTGCACCCGATCAGGGCTGCCTTACCAGGGCACACACAGTCACGTGGGAGTCAAACTCCCCGAGCAAGAGGAAGAGCCAGAGCTGGAGCTGGGGCTCACTTCTGGGAAGCAGACGTCGTGTCTTGACAATCCAACCCTGATACCCCCCCCCCCCCCATGTGACATTCCGTCTGGTTGTTGTTTCTTCACGGGGTCCTGGACAGTCACCCGTTCTTCCCTCCGCATGTTGCATCAGGTCGCTGCTTTCTATCGGCCGCTGCGGCCGGTGCTCTTGCTGGTGTCGTTTCCGCGTTCGCGTAGCCCAGTAGTTGGTGTGCTGGGGCTGTGCCCCCCCCCCCCCACAGGAAAGTATTAGAAAGGGGGGGGGGGGGGATGGGCCCAAAAGTTTGTGTACCAAAAATGGCCAAACCAGATTGAGACAGGGCCACACACATGGTCAGCTGGTGCAAGAAAGGGGAATATAGTGCACAGATATCCCCAAAATCAAAACTATGCGGGTTCAAGTGGGCAAACACTCACAACAACCGGGTCCATGGCTCCATGTAACTGGCAAACTCATCACCAAACCCATGTCTTATGTGGCTGCACTGCATTTAGTACCGAATCAAATTGGGCCCCTAATTAACACATTCCCTACGCCCGCTGTGGCCTGGACAAGGGCGTAGCTTTTACAGGGGGGGGGGGGTTTTGGCATGACGCCATGGTGTGACGCCATGGTGGGGGGGGGGGGGTTGGCACAAGGCCTTGGTGGCTCTGTTAGCCTGTGGCGGCGCCTATTGGCCTCTCGCCCTTGAACATTCTGCTATGACAAGCAGGCATCCGCACTACCGCGGGCATCCGCACTTCCGCGGGGGGGGGGGGGGGGTTGGCACAAGGCCTCGGTATCTGATTGTTTGCCTTTGGCAGCGCCATTGGCCTCTCGCCACTGCTCATTCTGACCCTCTGTGGGCCCAAACGTGTTTTGGTTGTGTCAACGGAGCCCCTGGATGACTTGTCCTCCACGGGGGGGGGGGGGGTTTACTTCCCTCCCCCTCCGACCTGGTCGACTCCGAAAATTCCAGACCGACAAAACCCCCGTGGGGCTTTATTTGGGGGGGGGGGGGGGCACACGGTCAAGCCGAGGGCATACCTCCTGCTGCGCGGCCCGATCACACTTCACCAGCAGATGCAGCCCCGTGAGGCAGCGCTGCTCCTGCAGCTCCTGCACGGCCAAGCGGTAGATGGCCTGCTCCACGATGCCGTCGGGAAGCCACTCGCCCGACGCGTCCACGGGCCCCTTGTGCACACATGCGCCTAAGAGAAAGGCCGCGGGGCGTGGGCCGACGTCCACCGGCGACAAATGGGAGGTCAACGGAGTCCGTGGCTGGGCTTACTGAGTGCCCCACGGGCTGCACGATGAAGCGCCTTGCCTTCGATGCACCAAACGCATTGGCACCACAGGACCCTCGGAGGAACGCTGGGCTGTTGCACGTGTGCACGAGAGGCGGGCAGTACAAAGCGCGGGAAGAAGTGTGGCTCGTCGGTGGCCTACAGGACCACAGGTACCTTTCAAAAAAAAATTAGACACTCAGAATGCCCTCAGAATACCACTCACAGTACCCCCCCAAAGCTACGGAGAAGTCCCAAATCAATACGGTCCCTACGCCCACTGCTGCAGCTGTAGCCAAGTGCCGACGAGAAGCTGTGGTGGGGTCTGCTCGGGTTCTCTCCCCTCTCCATTAGGGGGACTCTTCACGCCAACAAGAGGCCTGGGTGTGGTGCTACCATGCCAATTTTTGGAAAGGTAATTCTTGCGCGTCTCACATACAGCGGGCGACATACACGTGAGTGACAAGAGATTGAGATGGGACGGCTTTGGTGTGACCAGGGCACTTCCCGGGCCGTGACCGTCGCTCAATCGTGTTGCACACGTGTCCGGGCCAGTGGCCCCCGGGTGGGCAATGCACCGCGCCTCAAACAAAGGCACTAGGCCCGCCCCCTTTGATCTTCGGCGGCTCGAAGAGGACCCCCGGATTGACTTGAACGAGATGCACAGCCTCAGCCCCGTCTCAACAACGACCCCCCCCCCATGTGACATTCCGTCGGGTTGTTGCTCCTTTACGGGGCCCTGGACAGTCACCCGTTCTTCCCTCCGCATGTTGCGTCGGGTCGCTGCGTTCTGTCGGCCGCTGCGGTCGATGCTCCTGCTGGTGTCGTTTCCGCGTTCGCGGAGCCCAGTAGTTGGTGTGCCGGGGCTGTGCTGGTTGTTGCGGGGGTCGTTTGACTGTTTTTGCCGTCCACACACCTCCGTCCTCAGGCCGTCCACAACCCACCTCCTCCCCCTCAAAGGAACTCTGGGCTATTGCACGTGTGCACAAGAGGCAGTCCGCACAAAAGCGCACAAAGAAAATGGGCTCATCAGTGGCCCACAAGACCAGAGGTGCCGTTCTGTTACAGAAGATGGGACACGAAGATGCCAGTGGGCAGTGCACTGAGCAGGCGAACAGCGGTGGTGATGTAGTGGTACGTACCAGACTTGCCACTAGCGTCTGCCAAGCCCAGCCACAAGCAGGCGGGTCCGGGCCCTACCGGGCCATGCACCGGATGCACCCGGTTCCTACTGAGTTCTGGAGGTGAGCGGGGCGAGTATTACTGAGTGGCGCACAGCGCAGGGCTGAGTCCTAACGAAACGCAGCTCCCCTGCCGGGCGCTAGTGGCATGTCCGGTACGTACCAGACCACCGCCGTGACCGGCCTGTCGATTCACTGCGGAGGTCGCTGATCGCTTGGCAATCCCGGTGCCCCCCCCCGCTCCCCCCCTGCCCCACGCACGCAGGGGCACGCAGGACCTGGGCAGTAGTACTCCATCCACCAGCAAATGTCCTGCGAGTGGATCAGGTGCGCGAGCTTCGGGTTCATCTCTGCAGAAGCGGCGGCGCGGGGGGTGCACGAGCGCGTCCCGAACCACAGCCCCTTCGCGACGGGGCCTGGGGGCCGGGCGACACGCACTCCCGCCAGAACTCCCCCCCCCCGGGACGACAGTGCGTCTCTGCGTCATATCAGCGGCACGGCGCCCTGTGTGGCATCCCGTCGTGTTGCCAGACTTCATCTGAGGAATTGGACTGTTAACCCCCCCCCAACACATGCATTGGAAGGGGGGGAGGCACCCCCCCGAACCCCTCGATGCCCAGCCATTGTCCCTCTGACGGCAAGTGCCAGGCTCATTGGCATTTGTAACCGACAGCAACCGCCCCCAACCGCTTTGGCAACCTCCTCCAACCGCCTGTCTCACCGCTTCTGGGGCCACCACGGAGGTGCATTCCCGTCGAATGCACCCGCCCCCCCCCCCTCATGGACTTGAAAACACTTAGACTTAGACCACGGCGCACATCCGGACGCCCCCCCCCCCCCCGGCGTAGTGACCGGGCTGCGTCATGGCACCGGCACGCGGCAGCGGCACATGAGACAGGCCGGAAGCTCGTCACCGGCCATCAGAAGACCATCAGCCCCTCTCTGCCCCACAACCAGGGGGGGGGGGGGGGTGGCCGGTGGCAGGGCAGCGATGAGTCCGGCACAGTTCGGCGGCGGAACGCGGATTGGGCCGTGTCTTGTCTGGGCCCTTCGGCTTTGCTCCCGCCGCCGGGCGCGTGGAGGGGGAATTGAAATTCAAAACAAAAAGTCTTTTCAAAAAAAATGAGAATCATTAAATAACACAAAGTTTTGCACAAAGTTTTCCTCTTTTGTGCAAACCTCAAATCAATTTCTGTTAATAAAAAGCCAAGAAATTTTCATCTCAGGTTTCGCACTGCTGTATGAATAGGGGGTCCGGTCCCAGCGGCCGCTGGATGGGGGAGGTCAGGGGTCAGAAAACTGTTTCATGTTTTGCATACATATTTGGATTCCCCATGAAATTCTGAGCATTTTGACCCCAGACACACACAAACGAAATGTTACCCCAGACCATATGCCAAAACAAAAAAAATCCGGCGTCAAAGTGGGATCAAATTTGGTCCGGACCTCTCAAACACGTTGGCCATCTTGAACGGGGGGGGGGGGGTCGCCGTCAAAGGGCTGCAGCTGAGCTCCCCTTTTGGGGCGGGGGGGGGCGTCCTGCGCACGCGACATACTTTTGAGGGACTTCTCGAACAGAGTCTGGGCGCTGGAGGGGGTATTGTTTTGCATAGCCTTGATGGCCTTGCTCCATCCGGGCGTCTGCTTCTCCGCCGCGTCGATCGCCGCCTCGAACTCCTCGGCGCTCTTCGTGACGAGCGCCTGCAGCTTCGTGATCGCCTCCTCCACCGCCACGTCGTGGCTCACGGGCTGCGCCTTGGCCAAGAAGTGGACGCCCAGAATCGGACGCCCCTGCGACGGCGTGCGGGACGGCGGTCTGCTCAATGCCGGGGGGTCGGGCCTGCCCCTCGCAGAGGGCCAGGGGCAGAGGAGCATGGGAGCGGGAAGGCTACCCCTGGAGTGCCCGACGGGCCAGATCAGCGCCGCGCGCGCGACGCAGTGCGAGCGGTGCGCAGACAAAAGGGTCGCGCCGCGCGGCGCCAACGAGTGCCGGCGCTGCGACCAGTCCTCGAAGCCGAGCGCCAGCGGCGATTGGTGCATCCCGGAGTGCTCGCTGGTGGTTGGGGGTGGGGGGGTGTGTGGGAGGGGGTGGGGGGGGGCTGCGGTTGTTCAGGGAGTGGAGTGGATCTGAAAGCTGATCAAGCTTTGTTTATCGTGAGGGGGGGGAGGTCTTTGGGCTCTGAGACCCGCCCAGAACCAAAAAAATCTTGAGCCAAAATTTTGCTGAGGGAAAATCAATTAATAATGAATAAGCGGCCCCTTTGTGGGACCCACCCAGACCCCCCGACGGAACGCTGGGCTGTATGCCCAAGTGCACAAGAGGCGATCAGCCCCAAAAGCGCAGAAAGAAAGTTCTATTGCCTTCGGCACGGCACCTCGAAGAGAGGCTGACAGTCAGCGATCAGTCAGTCAGTGAGGCAGTCGGGCAGGCAGGCTGGTCCGTGCGCACACTTCTGACCACAGGTCCGCGCCCTCCACCCCCCGGCACGGGGGCATAGCCCCCCATCGCCTCTCCGGCCTCCTCCATCCCCCCCCCCCGTGTGGCAGGCCGTCAGGTCGCTGGTTCTTTACGGGGCCCTGGACGGTCACGCGTTCTCCCCTTCGCATTTTGCGTCGGGTCGCTGCGTTCTGTCGGCCGCTGCGGCCGGTGCTCTTGCTGGTGTCGTTTCCGCGTTCGCGGAGCCCAGTCGTTGGTGTGACGGGGCTGTGCTGAATGTGGCGGGATGTGCCGTTTGTGCGTGAGCGGCGCCCAATAATTGGCGTATTGGGGGTTGTGCTGGTTGTTGCCGGGGTCGTTTGACTGCTTTTGCTGCCCCCTCCCCCCCTCCCCCTCCGCTGTGCCCCTCAGCGACGGCCCCGCTCCGGACCTGCTCCAGCTCCGAAATCCCGATCTTAAAGAACCCGAGGTCCACCGGCTGCGCGGGCGGGAGCGTCTGCTCCGACGACTCCCGCGCGGCGGCGGCCTGCGCCATGATGCTGTCGGTCTCCGCGGTGTAGTACGCGGCCCACCACCGCATGTCCTCCTGCAGGAGCACTGGGGCGAGCCCCGGGGACATGCGGACGAGCTCCTCGCGGAACATCTTCAGCGCCACCTCCTGCCCCCCGAGGGCCATCTGCACGGCCCCCACCCACTGCGAGTGGGCCTCGCCCGCGACGGCGAGGGACGAGGTCAGGGCCGGCACGGAGGTCCGCAGGTGCGCGGCCGCCAGCCCGAGGGCGCCGATGATGAGGTGCTGGTCCGGGTGGGGGCCGGGGCGGTAGGTGGCGCCGAGGCGCTGCGTCTGCTGCTGCAGGAGGGAGGACTTGGCGAGGAGGTGGAGGCCGGGGATCAGGTGGTGCTGGTCCAGCTCCTGCAGGGCCAACTGGTGCAGGGCGGACTCGATGCTGGCCTGAGGGGCGCGGGCGGGGGGCGGGGCGGTGCGGGGGGGGCGAGGGTAGAGGAGGGTGGGCTAGCGCCACGGCGCACCAGCGGGCGGGCGACAAAAACTGTGAACGGTAGGCCAAGTGTGCGCCCGGATGCCACCAGAAAGTCAAACGTGCGCCACACATGCGGGCAATGAGCACAGGCCCGGAGGGTGGCAGCCCCGCGCTTCAGCCCCGAGAGTGCGCCCGGGAGGGCGGGGGGGGGGGGGAGTGTGTGTACCAAAAATGGCCGGACAAGATTTTCCCAACCGTAAATTTCGTCTTTTCCCACGATGGTCACTTTGGCCTGGGGCAGGGGTGTCCAGGGGGGGGGGGGGGCTCCTCCTACGGTTGTCAGCCGTTCTAATGCATCCGGCGTTCATCTCGGTTTGAACTTGAGCCACTACGGACACAACACCGTGTGGCAGAACCTGCCTGGGTACAATGGCCTCAAACCAAGGGGGTGGGGGCATTGGAAGGGGAGAGCCCCTCCACCCACCTCCAGGGCGCCCAGCCTATGCCCAGCTACTGTCCCCTTGACGGCAAGTGCCAGCTCCGATGGCATTTGTAACCGACAGTAACCCCCCCCCCCCCCCCAACCGCTTTGACAACCTCCTCCAATCCCCTACCGAGGCGCCGCAGGGGAAGGGTAATTAGCTTTAGGGGAATTAGCACCACATTAATTTTCATTGATTTTGTGTGAAGGAAGTAGGTCAAACGGGCACAATGGCGAGGCACAATACGCAAAACGGACAAAATTGTTGCAATAGCCGCTCCCCATTCAAAAGTACGGTTCACAAAGGGTACAATTTCCCCTGTTCCATGAGAATTACCCAAACTGCGCGCTGCAGCCCGGGGGGGGGGGGGACTACCAACAGTCCTGATGCGACACCCCCCCCAGCTATCTGTCAAAACTTGGGGGGGTGGGGGGGCTGGGGGGTGTCGCATACAAGGACCGGGCCCGACCCCCCCCCCGGGCGCTGCAGGGTGCGCGGCAGGCGCCACAGGATCAGCACCCCCGATGCAAAGCCCTCATCACGTGCCCCGCGGTCGCTCCTCCGTCCCCCGGTCCCAGACCTGGATCGTGGGGCTCGTGGCTGCGAACGACATTCTCGACGTCCTCCCCGCCGGCGGGGGGGGCTGCCCCAAGGGGGTGCACGGCACCGTCGAGGCGGTGGACCGAAACCCCTCGTCGTCGTCCGTGTGGGAGGTCTGTGTGTGCGCCCTTGACCCCAGCCCCACCGGGTCCGAGGTCGTGAAGTACCGGGGCTGCGCGTAGTAGGCCGCCCACCAGCCCATGTCCGCGGGCACGAGGTACGCCCCGTACTGGGGGTGGGCCTGCAGGAAGTCCTCGTGGAACGCCATCCGGGCGCCGACGGCATCGCCCGCCAATGAGGCGTGCATGGCTGTGGACCACCTCGGGCCCCAGGTGCCTACGTAGATTGTAATGGGCGCAGAGGGCGGGGGGTAGGCCATGGGGGGGGGCACCAGCAGGTTGCTGTTGCTGTTGCCGTTGCTGTTGCTGCTACTGTTGCTGTTGCTGTTGTTGTTGCTGCTGTTGTTGCAACCTCTTGCAACAACAACAACAACACCAACACCAACACCAACAGCAGATCTCTCGGGATCATTCCTTATATGCCAATGCAGAGCAAATTCGCACTTTCCTGGGGGTTTCTCAAGTTTTGGTCCAATGCACCAAAATTTCGTTCCCGGGGGGGGGGGGGGATGTGTAAACTTTTTGAAATGTCTGAGAAAAGGCCGTTTCAGAAATGTATGGGTTAGGGGTGGGTAGGTGGTCACATTTTTGAGCACAGAGCTGCAAACTGGACAATACACACAAAACATGCACTGAACATGCACTGCGCGTTTCGAACAAGTTTACTCTGAATCGCCGTCATTCATGTCGCCTTTTTCAGGCAGGGCTGGGAACAACATGCTGGATTCTTAATCCAGCCATGTATAATCACCAATTCATGCTGCGAAGCCTTGCTGGGCACTTTAAAATCCCAAAACTGTTGCAAAAGCAGTGGCCTCGGCAGTGGACACAATCTGGTGTTCCTTGTGGTTGCATGCAGGCTGCTGTGAGCCGGTTGTGCAAGGCTTTTTGGCCTGCCTGCCTGGCTCCCAGGTCACCTTCACCCAATGTGCACCCCCAGAGTGCGCTCTGTTGCGCACCAAAGGTTTCTGTGGTGCATTGGAGGAAGCAACAGCAAGTTGCCTGAATTTGTATGTGGACATGGTAGCTGCCTGCTGACAAAAGGAGGCAGCAAGCAACACAGGCACCGGAAACGGACGAAAATCTCAAACATCGTTGGTACAGCATGCAAACCCGGGGTGTTCCAAACAGCCCTTTTCAAGGACTTTCCGACTATACCTCACATACCCCCCCCCCCCCACTTCAGGACACTCAGCGGGCACAACAATCATGGCACCAACCCCTGAAAACGCTCCGTGTTCGCTTAGAACCCGACAATCCCAAAAGAGATTTGTACACGTAAAGACACTACACACGATTGAAAGATATGAAAGACATTGCCCCCGTATTCGCGGGGGCCGCTCCATCCACATTGACCAACGCGAACACGGCTCACCACAGGAACACGCCCGCAATTTCTCTCGTTCACTCGTTTCTCTCGCTCGGCAAAACAGACATGACAAGTGCTGTGAAACGCTCCACAACGATTTCTGTGGGTTAGGCACCACAAGAGCACGCACATGTCTGTATTTGGGGGAGGGGTTCATGTCCTGCTCCTACTGCAGCGACTCCTGCGCATACGGGAGCAGTAGGCCTGCGGCTCCTGCGAGTACCGGGGCAGGCGCAGGGTGCCATTGCCCACATGCTCCAACTGCCGACGGGGTAACCGCCGCTTTCCGAAGGGAGACGCAAGAGACAGGGCAAAGGAGAGGCGGGGCACGGAGGGCGGTCCTGTCCATATGGCAGCTTGAGGCCACTACAACTCTCTCCCTCTTTGGCCCTCTCCGTGCAGACAAGGGGACAACAGACGTCCTGCTGATGATCAGCAGAGACTCAAGACCTTTGGTCTCGGACCCCTGCGCCCCCTCCTCCACCCACCCCTTCCCCCGCTCCAAAGCGTGTCTGAGCCCCCCTGTTTGTTTATTTGAATTTCCCCCTGTTGCCACTCCCCCCCCCCTCTGGGCAAGGGGGCTGCGGTGAGCGTGATGTCCTCTGTCAGGCCTCGGCAGTCTCAAGACCTGCAGACCTGGTCCTGTGGTCTAGTGGCTTGGCCCCGACCTCGTGCATCGTGTCTCGGACTGTGCACCGCTGCCCATGTGTCTCCGACACCGTGGCACCGTTGTGGGACCTGCAGTGGCTGCCACTGCGTGCAGGTGAGCGCAGATACTCCACCGACTGCTCGGCGTAGGGCCTCCGTGCCCCCAGCCAGGACCATGAAGTGACATGGTTGTGTGCATGTGTGTGTGTGTGTGGGTGTGGGTGGGTGTGTGGGTGTGTGGGTGTGTGTCGGGCTTCACTGCGTCACACAGGGTCTGCGGTGGCCTTGTACCCCTGAGTGCAGCACAGGGTCTGAGACGACCTGACAGGTTTGCCATAGTACCTCTGGAGAAGGCGCGTCAGGCACCGTGAAGACGGGTGGTGGACGGAATGGCATCCCATCCATCCCACCCCCTCGCGGGGGGGGGGGGGGGGCGTTGGCACGACCAAAACACGTTCGGAACCAAAGACCATGGCCTCCCTCCCCCTCTAGGGGAATCATACTGAAAATTTTGCACTCTAAAGCATCATCAGAGCGGGCAGGGGGGGAGGGGGCGGGGTCCATAAAGGCTTACCTGGTTGCCTGCCCCCGCGGCGTGCACTCCCCTAAAACCGCTGACAGGCTTCACATGCAGTCATTCCCGAACGTGAGCGCCGGAGGGTGCAGCAGTAATGTGGGGGTTGACGCGGCGGGCGGCGGGGAGGCTTTTCGCCAGGAGCCGCACAACGAGCAACGACAGGCCGCAGTGCGACTCAGCACAAGGTCGGGGGGTTACAAGGCACAAGCGTAGAGCAAAGGCAGACCTGGGGACTGCAGATTGGTCAGGATCTCGCCAACGGTGACTTGAATGATCGCGGCCGCCTGCTCCAAGGCCTTGGGCACAGCGTCCCCCATCTCGGAGGCCGTGGGCCGCAGGGCTTTGGCCAACAAGTGGATGCCAAGGACGTACTTCCCTTTGCGCAGCGCCTCGCTGCCGGACGCCACAAGGCTCTCCTGAACACCCTGAGCACATTCAAGAGGGGGGCGCGGGTGAAAGCCGGTGGCGCGCAGCCAGACCACCACGCGCTCGACATTTGGTGCACCCAATGATTCTCGTGGACCTGAAAGATGACCCTTCCCGTCTATTCTAACCTCCGTTACTCAGGGAGTGGGTCAGAGGTGAACGGGGCCAGTGGGGGGGGGGGGGGGGGTATTGGGTGTCGAGGAAAATCCGAATCTACACATTCTGGCACGACAAAACCCCGTGCCATTTCTGAAAAATGAGCGGACAAATCATCCGCGGTTCCCAAAGGGTGCTCATGAGAAACAGTGGACGGTTGTATTCATTTCCCGGGGGACTCCGGATGGCGTCCTGCTGGACAGGAAACCAATCATCATCACCCAAACCCTCTGGCGTGGCACAGCCTAACGTACACCCGGGCAGATCCTTAAAAGCACCGAACAAATTGCGCTCAAAAATTTCGCACAGAATTTGTGACACAGAAATCCCTTCTACCCTGGCAACCCCCCCCCCCTCCCCGGTAGCAGGTACAAGGCTAGCGTATGCCCGCACGCATGTGCCTCCGCACGTACGGGACGCCTGTGGAGTTCCCCAGAAGTTGTCTGCAGTGGGGACCTCCGTGTAGGCGTATGTTCGGTTCAAGAGGAGGCTGTCAGCACGTCAAATCCATTCACGGCCCCGCTGTTGTCTGCCCACCGCTATCGGTCAATCGCCGGCTGCCATTGGTCGACCCCCCGACCGCAATCGATCACCCGCCAGTCCCCATCACTTCGCCGGCAGCCGCCAGCACTCATCTGCCGACTGCCATTGTGATTAACCGCCACTTTTTGTCAGTGACCACCCACTTTTCCAGCAACCGCCAGATGCGGTCGGCTAACCACCGGAGGAGGCGTGCCCTGCATGGGGAAGGGGTGGGGAGCGGCAGGGAGGGGTCTGAGGGGTTTGTTTGGCTTCTGGATTTTGTCGATTTGTGCTGCCGATTTGCTGGGGTTCCTGGGGTTCTGGGACACCTGATGAGGAGGGGGGGGGGGGGGGAGTACACTCTTCGCTACGGGGGACTCTATTCAGGAGAAGTCGGCCGCCGATTTGGCACAATGATGGTCGGTCGCAGAGGCTGGCTGCCCCCGCCTCGGCAATTCCAACCAATGCCCCAAGCAGCTCAAAGTCCATGTGCTATGCTACACATCTTTGATACACTAATGCTCAGGCCGCCGATTTGGGGGGGGGGGGGATATGTGAAGCTGCGTGCCACCGCATGCGTTGAGGGCCCGGGGGCAAGGGGTCCGGATACCTGCAGCCCCAGTCCCGCAGGGTTGGCGGGGCTGGGCTTACAGTACCACTCCAGCCACCAGAACATGTCCAGCGGGAGCAGCAGCTTGGAGAGGCCGGGGCTGAGGGCGATGAGCTCCGTGCGGAACACGTTCATGGCCACGACGCCCTGGCCCTGGCGCGCCATCTCCACGCCCCACAGCCACTGGGGCAGGGCGGCCGCAGCGCTCTCGAGGCACTGCTGCGTGGCCTGGGCGGTGGTGCCCTGGGCCTGCGCCGCGGCGGCGATGGCACGGTCAACGCAGTACGGGACCTGCAGAGATGCGCCGGCCGCGGGGCGTGTGCCATCGAGGCTGAGCGAGTGTACCTCCGGGGGGACGTACGTGTGCGCCATTTGGGGGGCCTCAATATGGTCCGGTTGCAGCGTCCGCATAAGGCTCTGGCCGCGCCTGCCCCACGGCTGTCATCGCCCTCTGTCCAATGGCCATTGTCCGGCGGCTTCGCAGTTCATTTCGCGGGCTCCGCCCACCGCATTCCCCCCTGCTCCACCTCGCCCTCTTGGCCCTGTGGACTGTACTGGGTTAGGCGTACATACCGGTCAGGGGTCACTCCCTCCCCGTGCTGCTGCGTTTGCGTTTGGGGGGGGGGGGGGTTGGTGGTCCGCCCAATGGGTTTTTTTTTGGGGGGGAGGGTTGGCATGACACCTGCGTTGCGTTGCTGTCTGCTGCTGGCATCGCCTATGGGCCTCTTGCCACTTACCGCTGCCCTTCCCTTGAACCCTTTCCCTCCGTAGGCAGAGGGGGGGACGGGGGTGGGGGGGGGCGTGGGCAGGAGAGGGGGCAAAGGGCACAAACGCCGCAGAAAAGACGCAAAAAAAAACAAACACCAAAACCAGTGCCACGGCACACACCGCACACCCCCAGCGCAATCCGAGGCTCTGCGACCGACCCCCGAGGCCTCATTCAAAAGCCCGTCCCTCGGTGCCGTCGTCCCAACTCGCCGCCTGCTGACACACTTCTCCGTGCGCCAGGCGACGGCCACTGCGCGACAAGGACCCCCCTTCCCCCGTGCGCAGGACGGTCAGACGGGGCGACCCTGACGATGGTCGTCACCCCAGCGCATCTCGAGACTGGCAAGAGGGAGGAAGGGGGGGCGGCATGGACTCCAGCAGGCGGTCCGCTCGTGTGCTTACAGAAGTATCCCCCCACAAGGGCAAAGGCCTGACAGGGGGGGCTGGATGGCCGTGGCCCGCCTCTGGCACACTGATGGGGTGGTGTGATGTGCACCACCGGGAGCTCACTGCTGAATTGCCCCCACATCCGCATGCCAACGGCGTCCATTTACTGCGCCCTCAGGGCAGGGACGCACTAGAACGGACAACTTTTAAGGCGGAGGGTCCCCCTCTGTGGAATGCACATGCCGAGTGCCACCCCCGCACGCTGCAGGGCACGAGGCCGCAGAGCAACAAAGTCAGAAGAAAAGGCTCTTCAGTGACATTGCCATCGGTGCCTTTCGCTGTGACACTGAGCGCACTGTTCATGAGGGCTCATTCAAACGACACATCAGAATTTACACGACAGAACGTCATTCAACACTCTCATGCTTCTAGCCCCCCCTGTGTGACAGTCCGTCTGGTTGTTGTTTCTTTACGGGGCCCTGGACAGTCGCCCGTTCGTCCCTTCGCATGTTGCGTCGGGTCGCTACTTTCTGTCGGCCGCTGCGGCCGGTGCTCCTGCTGGTGTCGTTTCCGCGTTCGCGGAGCCCAGTCGTTGGTGTGTTGGGGCTGTGCTGGTTGTGGCAGGATTTGTTCGTGAGCGGTGCCCAGCAGTTGGCGTATTGGGGTTGTGCTGGTTGTTGCAGAGCTCGTTTGACAGTTTTGCTACCCATGCACCTCGGCCCTCCGGTCGTCCACAACCTGCCTCGCTGTGTTTCCGTGTGCGTGAGGCCCAGGCACCCACTGCTCCAACCCCCCCCCTACCAAAAATTCCTCCGGGGGGGCAGGGGGCATCAAATTTGAAAAAACATGACTTTTTCAGACGATTTTTGGCACACAAACCCTTGGCCTCGGCCCACCCACCCCTCCTCTGCTTCTAATGCGTCCCCGCTTCAGGGTCAGATTGGCATCTTATGCGCCATCAGCATGTGAGAGAATAGTTCAGGGCTGGTCGGAAGAGAGGCCTGCATGCTCAGGCCAGGTAACGGGAGAGGGGGGCAGCGCTCCCCAACCCACCCCAATCACTACCTTCCTGGGGTCGGCGTCGTCTCCCCACGTCGCCACCACAAGCGCCTCAGCCTGCGCCAGCAGGTGCACCGCCACCAGATGCTTGCCCTCGCGCAGAGCCTGGAGGCCGAGCTCGCGCGGGGCCGTTTGCTGCGCGGGCGTAGATGGGATGGTGGAGAGCTGCGAGACGTATGTGTCCGGCTCGCTGATGTGCCCCAGAATTTCCGGCGAAGGCGCTTTGTAGTAGTCAATCCACCACTCCATATCGGAGTTGTGGATGAGAGCCTGATGCAAGTGTGGTGTGGTGTGGTGTGGTGTGGTGTGGTGTGGTGTGGTGTGGTGTGGTGTGGTGTGGTGTGGTGTGGTGTGGTGTGGTGTGGTGTGGTGTGGTGTGGTGTGGTGTGGTGTGGTGTGGTGTGGCGCGTGATGTGGTGTGGTGTGGTGTGGTGTGGTGTGGTGTGGTGTGGTGTGGTGTGGTGTGGTGTGGTGTGGTGTGGTGTGGTGTGGTGTGGTGTGGTGTGGTGTGGTGTGGTGTGGTGTGGTGTGGTGTGGTGTGGTGTGGTGTGGTGTGGTGTGGTGTGGTGTGGTGTGGTGTGGTGTGGTGTGGTGTGGTGTGGTGTGGTGTGGTGTGGTGTGGTGTGGTGTGGTGTGCCGAAGGCGCTATTACCAAATGGCAAAAGGCCGGGATGTCTACCCAAGGGCAAAGGTAAACGGGCTGGGCTGTGTGTGTTGCGTGCGCGCTGTGTGTAAGTGTGTTGTGGCATAGCCGGACCAGTGTACTCTCGCACTTGGCCGACACTGCCTTGCCGACGCCTGCGCGCAGTCACACAGGGTCTCATGGGCCCACTGCACCCCGCGTGCCGCGCTGCACCATCAGTGCTTTTTGTGTGGTGCCGCACTGCTTGGTGCTGTGCACTACACTGCACTGTGTGTGCCCTGCTACACGGTTGTTGTGGGTAGAGGGCAGTGGGCAGTGTAACGCACTGCCACGCCGCCTGGGGGCTGTGGGCAGTGGAAATCCTGCTTCACACTGCCGCATTGCCTGAGGGCAGTGGGGAGTGGTACTCCTGCCATTCTCTGCCATCCCTGCCTTGGGGCAGTGGGCCGGGCATCCCCTGCAATACACTGCCGCCGTGCCTGGGGCAGTGGGCAGTGGAACTCCTGCGACACACTGCGCCACGGCCCGGGGGCAGGGGGCAGTGGATCTCCTGCAATGCACTGCCTCACTGCCCGGGGGCAGTGGACAGTGCAACTCCCGCAGTACACTGCCCCACTGCCTGGGGGCAGTGGGCAGTGGAACTCCTGCAATACACTGCCTCACTGCCTGGGGGCAGTGGGCAGTGGACGTTCTGCAACGCACTGCCCCACTGCCTGGGGGCAGTGGGCAGTGGACCTCCTGCAATGCACTGCCTCACTGCCCTGGGGGGCAGTGGGCAGTGCTACTCCTGCAACACACTGCCCCACTGCCTGGGGGCAGTGGGCAGTGGAACTCCTGCAATACACTGCCGCACTGCCTGGGGGCAGTGGGCAGTCGAATCCCCGCAATGCACTGCCTCACTGCCCTGGGGGCAGCGGGCAGTGCAACTCCTGCAATGCACTGCCTCACTGCCTGGGGGCAGTGGGCAGTGCAACTCTTGCAATACACTGCCGCACTGCCTGGGGGCAGTGGGCTGTGCAACTCCTGCAATGCACTGCTTCACTGCCCTGGGGCGGTGGGCAGTGCAACTCCTGCAATGCACTGCCTCACTGCCTGGGGGCAGTGGGCAGTGCAACTCTTGCAATACACTGCCGCACTGCCTGGGGGCAGTGGGCTGTGCAACTCCTGCAATGCACTGCTTCACTGCCCTCGGGCAGTAGGCAGTGCAACTCCTGCAACGCACTGCCTCACTGCCTGGGGGCAGTGGGCAGTGGATCCCCCGCAATGCACTGCCCCACTGCCCTGGGGGCAGTGGGCAGCGGACCCCCTGCAATACACTGCCGCACTGCCCGGGGGCAGTGGGCAGTGCAACTCCTGCAATGCACTAACTGCCTCACTGCCTGGGGGCAGTGGACAGTGCAACTTCTGCAATGCACTGCCTCACTGCCCGGGGGCAGCGGGCAGTGCACCTCCTGCAATGCACTGCCTCACTGCCCTGGGGCAGTGGGCAGTGCAACTCCTACAATGCACTGACTGCCTCACTGCCTGGGGGCAGTGGGCAGTGGAACTCTTGCAATGCACTGCCTCACTGTCTCGGGGCAGTGGGGAGTGGAACTCCTGCAATGCACTGCCTCACTGCCCTTGGGCAGTAGGCAGTGCAACTCCTGCAATGCACTGCCTCACTTTCTGGGGGCAGTGGACAGTGCAACTCCTACAATGCACTGCCTAACTGCCCTGGGGGCAGTGGGCAGTGCAACTCGTGCAATGCCCTATCTGACTGCCTGGGGGCAGTGGGCAGTGCAACTCCTGCAATGCACTGCCTCACTGCCCTCGGGGCAGTGGGCAGTGCAGCTCCTGCAATGCTCTGCCTCACTGGCTGGGGGCAGTGGGCAGTGCAACTCCTGCAATGCACTGCCTCACTGCCCTGGGGCAGTGGGCAATGGAACTCCTGCAATACATTGCCCCACTACCTGGGGGCAGCGGGCAGTGCACCTCCTGCAATGCACTAACTGCCTCACTGCCTGGGGGCAGTGGGCAGTGCAACTCCTGCAATGCACTGCCTCACTGCCTGGGGGCAGTGGGCAGTGGAACTCCTGCAATGCTCTGCCCCACTGCTTGGGGGCAGTGGGCAGCGCAACTCCTGCAATGCACTGCCTCACTGCCTGGGGGCAGTGGGCAGTGCAACTCCTGCAATGCACTGCCTCACTGCCTAGGGGCAGTGGACACTGTAACTCCCGCAGTACACCGCCTCACTGCCCGGGAGGAGTGGGCAGTGCAACTCCTGCGACGCACTGCCTCACTGCCTGGGGGCAGTGGGCAGTGGAACTCCTGCAATGCTCTGCCCCACTGCCTGGGGGCAGTGGGCAGTGGAACTCCTGCAATGCACTGCTTCACTGCCCTGGGGCGGTGGGCAGTGCAACTCCTGCAATGCACTGCCTCACTGCCTGGGGGCAGTGGGCAGTGCAACTCTTGCAATACACTGCCGCACTGCCTGGGGGCAGTGGGCTGTGCAACTCCTGCAATGCACTGCTTCACTGCCCTCGGGCAGTAGGCAGTGCAACTCCTGCAACGCACTGCCTCACTGCCTGGGGGCAGTGGGCAGTGGATCCCCCGCAATGCACTGCCCCACTGCCCTGGGGGCAGTGGGCAGCGGACCCCCTGCAATACACTGCCGCACTGCCCGGGGGCAGTGGGCAGTGCAACTCCTGCAATGCACTAACTGCCTCACTGCCTGGGGGCAGTGGACAGTGCAACTTCTGCAATGCACTGCCTCACTGCCCGGGGGCAGCGGGCAGTGCACCTCCTGCAATGCACTGCCTCACTGCCCTGGGGCAGTGGGCAGTGCAACTCCTACAATGCACTGACTGCCTCACTGCCTGGGGGCAGTGGGCAGTGGAACTCTTGCAATGCACTGCCTCACTGTCTCGGGGCAGTGGGGAGTGGAACTCCTGCAATGCACTGCCTCACTGCCCTTGGGCAGTAGGCAGTGCAACTCCTGCAATGCACTGCCTCACTTTCTGGGGGCAGTGGACAGTGCAACTCCTACAATGCACTGCCTAACTGCCCTGGGGGCAGTGGGCAGTGCAACTCCTGCAATGCCCTATCTGACTGCCTGGGGGCAGTGGGCAGTGCAACTCCTGCAATGCACTGCCTCACTGCCCTCGGGGCAGTGGGCAGTGCAGCTCCTGCAATGCTCTGCCTCACTGGCTGGGGGCAGTGGGCAGTGCAACTCCTGCAATGCACTGCCTCACTGCCCTGGGGCAGTGGGCAATGGAACTCCTGCAATACATTGCCCCACTACCTGGGGGCAGCGGGCAGTGCACCTCCTGCAATGCACTAACTGCCTCACTGCCTGGGGGCAGTGGGCAGTGCAACTCCTGCAATGCACTGCCTCACTGCCTGGGGGCAGTGGGCAGTGCAACTCCTGCAATGCTCTGCCCCACTGCTTGGGGGCAGTGGGCAGCGCAACTCCTGCAATGCACTGCCTCACTGCCTGGGGGCAGTGGGCAGTGCAACTCCTGCAATGCACTGCCTCACTGCCTAGGGGCAGTGGACACTGTAACTCCCGCAGTACACCGCCTCACTGCCCGGGAGGAGTGGGCAGTGCAACTCCTGCGACGCACTGCCTCACTGCCTGGGGGCAGTGGGCAGTGGAACTCCTGCAATGCTCTGCCCCACTGCCTGGGGGCAGTGGGCAGCGCAACTCCTGCAATGCACTGCCTCACTGTCTGGGGGCAGTGGGCAGTGGAACTCCTGCAATGCACTGCCTCACTGCCTGGGGGCAGTGGACACTGTAACTCCCGCAGTACACCGCCTCACTGCCCGGGAGCAGTGGGCAATGCAACTCATGCGACGCACTGCCGCACTGCCTGGGGGCAGTGGGCAGTGGAACTCCTGCAATACACTGCCTCACTGCCTCGGGGCAGTGGGCAGTGCAACTCCTGCAATGCACTGCCTCACTGCCCTCGGGCAGTAGGCAGTGCAACTCCTGCAATGCACTGCCTCACTGCCTGGGGGCAGTGGGCAGTGGAATTGGTGCAATGCTCTGCCCCAGTGCCTGGGGGCAGGGGGCAGCGGATCTCCTGCAATGCCCTATCTGACTGCCTGGGGGCAGTGGGCAGTGGAACTCCTGCAATGCTCTGCCCGTCTGCCTGGGGGCAGTGGGCAGCGCAACTCCTGCCATACACTGCCGCACTGCCTGGGGGCAGTGGGCAGTGCTACTCCTGCAATGCACTGCCTCACTGCCCTCGGGCAGTAGGTAGTGCAACTCCTGCAGTGCACTGCCCCGCTGCCTGGGGGCAGCAGGCAGTGCAACTCCTGCAACGCACTGCCTCACTGCCTGGGGGCAGTGGGCAGTTGAACCCCTGCAATGCACTGCCTCACTGCCTGGGAGCAGTGGGCAGTGCAACTCCTGCAATGCACTGCCTCACTGCCTGGGGGCAGTGGGCAGTGCCACTCCTGCAATCCACTGCCGCACTGCCTGGGGGCAGTGGGCAGTGCAGCTCCTGCAATGCACTGCCTCACTGGCTGGGGGCAGTGGGCAGTGCAACTCCTGCAATGCACTGCCTCACTGCCTGGGGGCAGTGGGCAGTGCAACTCCTGCAATGCACTGCCTCACTGCCCTCGGGCAGCAGGCAGTGCAACTCCTGCAATGCACTGCCTCACTGCCTGGGGGCAGTGGGCAGTGCAACTCCTGCAATGCTCTGCCCCACTGCCTGGGGGCAGTGGGCAGCGCAACTCCTGCAATGCGCTGCCTCACTGCCTGGGGGCAGTGGGCAGTGGAACTCCCGCAATACGGCGCCTCACTGCCCGGGAGGAGTGGGCATTGCAACTCCTGCACTGCACTGCCTCACTGCCTAGGGGCAGTGGGCAGTGGAACTCCTGCAATACACTGCCCCACTGCCTGGGGGCAGTGGACAGTGCAACCCCTGCAATGCACTGCCTCACTGCCTGGGAGCAGTGGGCAGTGGAACCCCTGCAATGCACACTGCCTCACTACCTGGGGGCAGTGGGCAGTGCCACTCCTGCAATCCACTGCCGCACTGCCTGGGGGCAGTGGGCAGTGCAGCTCCTGCAATGCTCTGCCCCACTACCTGGGGGCAGTGGGCAGCGCAACTCCTGCAATGCGCTGCCTCACTGCCTGGGGGCAGTGGGCAGTGGAACTCCCGCAATACACCGCCTCACTGCCAGGGAGGAGTGGGCAGTGCAACTCGTGCGATGCACTGCCTCACTGCCTGGGGGCAGTGGGCAGTGGAACGCCTGCAATACACTGCGCCACCTCCTGGGGGCAGTGGACAGTGCAACCCCTGCAATGCACTGCCTCACTGCCTGGGAGCAGTGGGCAGTGCAACTCCTGCAATGCACTGCCTCACTGCCTGGGGGCAGCAGGCAGTGCAACTCCTGCAATGCACTGCCTCACCGCCTGGGGGCAGTGGGCAGTGCAACTCCTGCAATGCACTGCCTCACTGCCTGGGGGCAGTGGGCAGTTGAACCCCTGCAATGCATTGCCTCACTGCCCTGGGGCGGTGGGCAGTGCAACTCCTGCAATGCACTGCCTCACTGCCTAGGGGCAGTGGGCAGTGCAACTCCTGCAATGCACTGCCTCACTGCCTGGGGGCAGTGGACAGTGGAACTCCTGCAATGCATTGCCCCACTGCATGGGGGCAGTGGGTAGTGGAACCCCTGCAATGCACTGCCTCACTGCATTGGGGCAGTGGGCAGTGGAACTCCTGCAATGCACTGTCCACTGCCTGGGGGCAGTGGACAGTGGAACTCCTACAATACACTGCCCCACTGCCCGGGGGCAGTGGACAGTGCAACTCCTGCACTACACTGCCTCACTGCCCTGGGGCAGTGGGCAGTGCAACTCCTGCAATGCACTGCCTCACTGCCTGGGGGCAGTGGGCAGTGGAACTCTTGCAATGCACTGCCTCACTGCCTGGGGGCAGTGGGCAGCGGTCAGTGGTCGGAGCGTCTTGCAGGGCCTGTGGGGATGAAGAACCGGGTACACCAGCCTGGGGGGACGGGGAGTCCTGCCCAGGGGGTGGTCGGAGTGTCCCGTAGGGCCTGCGGGGAGGTAGAATCGGGCACACCGGCCTGGGGGGATGGGGAGTCCTGCCCAGGGGGTGGTCGGAGTGTCTTGCTGGGCCTGTGGGGACGTAGAACCGGGTACACCGGCCTGGGGGGATGGGGAGTCCAGCCCAGGGGGTGGTCGGAGCGTCCTGCAGGGCCTGTGGGGATGTAGAACCGGGCACACCGGCCTAGGGGGACGGGGAGTCCTGCCCAGGGGGTGGTCGGAGTGCATCGCTGGGCCTGCGGGGAGGTAGAATCGGGCACACCGGCCTGGGGGGATGGGGAGTCCAGCCCAGGGGGTATTCGGAGTTTCCTGCAGGGCCTGCGGGGATGGACAACCGGGCCCACCGGCCTGGGGGGATGGGGAGTCCTGCCCAAGGGGTGGTCGGAGCGTCCTGCAGGGCCTGTGGGGGCGTAGAACCGGGCACACCGGCCTGGGGGGATGGGGAGTCCAGCCCAGGGGGTGGTCGGAGTTTCCCGCAGGGCCTGCGGGGATGGACGACCGGGCCCACCGGCCTGGGGAGAAGGGGAGTCCTGCCCAGGGGGTGGTCGGAGCGTCCTGCAGGGCCTGTGGGGACGTAGAACCGGGCACACCGGCCTGGGGGGATGGGGAGTCCAGCCCAGGGGGTGATCGGAGTTTCTTGCAGGGCCTGCGGGGATGGACAACCGGGCACACCGGCCTGGGGAGATGGGGAGTCCTGCCCAGGGGGTGGTCGGAGTGTCCTGCAGGGCCTGTGGGGATGGACAACCGGGCCCACCGGCCTGGGGGGATGGGGAGTCCTGCCCAGGGGGTGGTCCGAGCGTCCTGCAGGGCCTGTGGGAACGTAGAACCGGGCACACCGGCCTGGGGGGATGGGGAGTCCAGCCCAGGGGGTGGTCGGAGTTTCCTACAGGGCGTGCGGGGATGGACAACCGGGCGCACCGGCCTGGGGGGACGGGGAGTCCTGCCCAGGGGGTGGTCCGAGCGTCCTGCAGGGCCTGTGGGAACGTAGAACCGGGCACACCAGCCTGGGGGGACGGGGAGTCCTGCCCAGGGGGTGGTCGGAGTGTCCTACCGGGCTTGTGAGGACGTAGAACCGGGCACACCGGCCTGGGGGGATGGGGAGTCCTGCCCAGGGGGTGGTCGGAGTTTCCTGCAGGGCCTGCGGGGATGGACAACCGGGCCCACCGGCCCGGGGGGATGGGGAGTCCTGCCCAGGGGGTGGTCGGAGCGTCCTGCAGGGCCTGTGGGGACGTAGAACCGGGCACACCGGCCTGGGGGGATGGGGAGTCCTGCCCAGGGGGTGGTCGGAGGTTTCTGCAGGGCCTGCGGGGATGGACAACCGGGCCCACCGGCCTGGGGGGATGGGGAGTCCTGCCCAGGGGGTGGTCGGAGCGTCCTGCAGGGCCCGTGGGAACGTAGAACCGGGCACACCGGCCTGGGGGGATGGGGAGTCCAGCCCAGGGGGTGGTCGGAGTTTCCTGCAGGGCCTGCGGGGATGGACAACTGGGCGCACCGGCCTTGGGGGATGGGGAGTCCTGCCCAGGGGGTGGTCGGAGTGTCCTGCAGGGCCTGTGGGGAGGTAGATTCGGGCACACCGGCCTGGGGGGATGGGGAGTCCTGCCCAGGGGTTGGTCGGAGTGTCTTGCTGGGCCTGTGGGGAGGTAGATTCGGGCGCCGCGTGAACAACTGGGCCCGGACGCGCCGCCGAGGAGGCTCCAGTGAGGGTCTTCATGGCAAGCGTCCAGGTGTGCAGGTGGGAAGGGCCCCGGAGGGTGCATGTGGGGGCCCCTGCCCTAGCAGAGGCGCGGTGCCTGGAAGCTGGCCTGGGGGTCCCGGGGCCACAGGAGCAGAGGAGCAGGTCAAAGGCACTGCAGATGCAGTCACTTTCAGAAAGAGTCCACAATGTGCAAGCTGGACCTGCTGACTGGTTCTGCGAGGTGACTACTGCCCAGTGCACTGACTGTCAGTGCAGAGAGATTTGGCCAAGCGTGGGTAAACGGCAGGAGCGACTATGACACTCTTGAGGTAGCTGAATGCCTCGCCGACTGATTTTTAACGCACATGAATAGAAGCGGAGGATAGACGAAAATTGGATTGAGAATGCCCCCCAGGGCACCCGTCCGGCTGGACGCCCCGGTAAGGGTATCCAACATCCTTTGAGGTACGGTATAAGGCCCCCCGGCCACCACCCCGGCGCCAACACTAGGGAGGGCGTCCGGGAGGGGTAACAGCCCCCGATCCCCCAAAGGCAGCCCCAAAGGTGAGCGCACCACTGGAGGGGCATGTCTGCGGGGTAAACAAATGCGCTGAGTAAAACCCTAATGTAATAATTAGTGCCTACTGCCATAAGTAATGCTTAGCCGGGTAAAACGGCCCTCTCCCGGTGCCGGTTTAGTGCGCAGCCCCCAGAGCCGGACCCGACCGGCCGTACTGAGGCGAGCCCAGAAATGGGTATGGCAGGCCAGACTTTAAGTGCTGGTAGCCACGCCTCAGTACACTCCGTGGGCTCATAAGGCCCACGGGGGCCCCAAACACCGTTACGTTCGGGAGTTAAGCCCCGGCGGTGTTTGGGGTTGTTCCTGGTTAAGAGGACTCGCGTTGAGTCCCAGATACTGTTACCCCGGGGTTATGACCCCCGGTACTGCCTGCTTACTTGCCTGCTGCTACTAAGAGGTAGGAGGGAGTACCCACGGGTCCTGCCGGAGGCTCCGAACACCCCCTGGGCTGGGTGTGGTGTGGTGTGGTGTGGTGTGGTGTGGTGTGGTGTGGTGTGGTGTGGTGTGGTGTGGTGTGGTGTGCCGAAGGCGCTGTTACCAAAGGGCAAAGGCCGGGATGTCTACCCACGGGTAAAGGTAAACGGGCTGGGCTGTGTGTGTTGTGTGCGCGCTGTGTGCAAGTGTGTTGTGGCATAGCCGGACCAGTGCACTCTCGCACTTGGCCGACACTGCCTTGCCGACGCCTGCGCGCTGTCACACAGGGTCTCATTTGCCCACTGCACCCTGCGTGCCGCGCCGCACCACCAGTGCCTTCTGTGTGGTGCCGCACTGCTTGGTGCTCTGCACCACACTGCACTGTGTGTGCCCTGCTGCACTGTTGCTCTCTGCCTGGGCGCAGTGGGCAGTGGACCTCCTTCAATGCACTGCACCACTGCCTGGGCGCAGTGGGCAGTGGACCTCCTGCAACACACTGCCTCACTGCCGGGGGGCAGTGGGCAGTGGACCTCCTTCAATGCACTGCCCCACTGCCTGGGGGCAGTGGGCAGTGGAACTCCTGCAATGCACTGCCCCTCTGCCCTGGGGGCAGTGGGCAGTGGAACTCCTGCTATACACTGCCTCACTGCCTGGGGGCAGTGGGCAGTGGAACTCCTGCAACGCACTGCCTCACTGCCCTGGGGCAGTGGGCAGTGGAACTCCTGCCATACACTGCCGCACTGCCCTGGGGGCAGTGGGCAGTGCAACTCCTGCAATACAGTGCCGCACTGCCTGGGGGCAGTGGGTAGTCGAACCCCTGCAATGCACTGCCTCACTGCCCTGGGGGCAGTGGGCAGTGGACCTCCTGCAATGCTTTGCACACCAGCCTGGGGGGACGGGGAGTCCAGCCCAGGGGGTGGTCGGAGTATTCTTCAGGGCCCATGGGGAGGCGGCATCGTCGTAGAGCCGGGCACACCGGCCCGGGGGGTACAGGGAGTCCTGCCCAGGGGGTGGTCGGACTATCAGAGGGCCGGAGGGAGGGAAGGTTGGATAGGGTCACGGGCTTGTTTCAGGGCTGGAGGGGGAGAGGGTGGGAGGGTGGGCATCCTGCGCCGTGCTGTGCTGTGCTGTGCTGTGTCGTGCTTCGCTGTGTGTGGTGTGGTGTGGTGTGGCGCGTGATGTGGTGTGGTGTGGTGTGGTGTGGTGTGGTGTGGTGTGATGTGGTGTGGTGTGGTGTGGTGTGGTGTGGTGTGGTGTGGTGTGGTGTGGTGTGGTGTGGTGTGGTGTGGTGTGGTGTGGTGTGGTGTGGTGTGGTGTGCAGCATCCGGGTGAGATCCGCCTGCGGCTCCTCCCTGGTTGCTGCATCAACTCGTACATTGATGGCGGTGATCCAGTGGTGTGGTGTGGTGGGGTGTGGCGCATGTGGGTGTGCGCAGTATGTGATGTGTAGCGCGGTGCACACCACAGCAAACCATGAATTCCACATGCCCTATACACATCACACATCACACACCACACACCACACACCACCAGCACACACCAAATACCGGGGGGTCAAGGAAAATCCAAGTCTACAAATTCTGGTGCAACAAAACCCGTGCCATTTCTTAAAGATGAGCGCACAAATGACGCAGGGTTGGCAAACGGTGAGAAACGGTGGACGGTTGCTGCTATTTCCTGGAGGCCTTTCGTGGTGCATCAACTAGCACTCTTGTCTGCACGCCATTGAATGCCACAGGAACACGACAAACGAGGCAAGACCCACGCAAATCCTTAAAAACACCGAACAAATTGCGCACAAAACTTTTGCGCAGAACTTGGGACACAGAAGTTCTACCCCGTATCATCCCCCTGCATACCCACCCCTGCCCCGGCAGCACGATCCACACACACTCCCTCAAACCTTCGTGCGATCCCCCAGCGCAATCAGCTCACGCCGGAACATGTATGTGGCCCGCTGAGAGCGCCCGCACTCCACCATGTGCACCGCCCCGCGCCAATTGGCACTGGACTGCACCGCCGCCTTCAGCCGCTTCAACGCATCGTTCGGGGGCACCGCGAGGCTGCGCGCGGCGCAGCGCAGCGCGCGCGCGATCAGGACACGGCCCTGCGGCACAGAGCCCTCCGCGACTGACGACCGCAGCGTGGCCCGCACGGCGCAGTACTTCGCGAACAGGTGCAGCGCGAGGAGGTCGTGCCCGGCGCCGAGCTCCTCATGGGCCAAACGTCGGAGCGCTGGGGCAGAGAGCGCGGCCGCATCGTTGTTCAGCTCCAGGTCCTCCTCGGAATCGAAATCGCTGTCGCTGTCGCCTTTTGAGGCCTGCTGCTGCCTGAACAGGGGGCGGGTGGGCGAGCAAAGCCGTGACAGGGCACAACGCATTGCACTCGGGCAAGGGAGCGTTAGAAATGTGGGGAGGAGGGGCCTCAAAGGGCAGGTGTGGGCCCGCCACTGAGCCCCAGCCGCGCCTGCCTCACGGTCTTCATTGCCGACTCAGTTCCGTTCGTGTTCGTGTCGCTGGGACAGTTCCATGCAGCTCTGCTCCCTCACCTTCCGGAAAAGGGGAGAGGGGGGTGGTCTGGAACCCAAAAGTTTGTGTACCAAAAACGTCCCGACCGGATTTTCCCAATGGCAAATGCCGTTTTTTCCCACGGTGGTCACTTTGGTCTTGGGGGGGAGGGGGTCCAGTCCCCCCCCCACGTCCTCCTGCGGTGTGCAGCCATTCTAATACTTCCCTGCACTCGGGCATTGGGGGTGTTTCCCCTCAGTTCTGGAGCCTAACACCCGCAGCGTGAGAGCGCCCGGGGCTTGGGGAGGTGGGGGGCCTTTCTCCGAACCCCTTTTGGCACCTTCGAATTGCCCGTTCAGTTCTGAGCGTTTTGAATGCACGAACAAACGACACAAACGCCCCTTCCCCCTTCACAATGCGCACACACACGCGGTCATTCCGCAGACACACAAATGAAGTTGCGAAGGCGTCCAACACGACGCGCGCGACACGGGGCACTCGATGGTCCGTCAGCGGACCCCCCGAGACGTGCCCCGTCGGCGGGCACAAACGGTTTGGGCTTTGGGGGTCAACCCTCAAAAAGGAGGGGTCAGTGGCGGCTTCCTCCTCCGGCACGTCCCGCTGCACCCCCCTCCCCCCGCTCCCCGCGCCCTCCACCCCCGGCAAAGGGACATAGCCCCCCATCGCCTCGGGCTGCGTCGGGGCGCTGCGTTCTGACGGCCGCTGTGGCCGGTGTGCCTTGTGGTGTCGTTGCCGTGGTAGCGGGGCCGGGTGCTTGGCGCACTGGGGGTTTACGGGTTTTGCTGCCCAGTCTCTTCCGCGTTCAGGTCATCCACTCCATGTCTCGCCGGATTTCCGTGTGGGTGAGACCCGATTGCTCCCCCCCTCCGCATTGTCCCGGTCGTCCGCCACCTGCCCCCCCCCTTCCCCACTCCCGTGTGCCCCGCTGAGAACACCCACTCCCAATGGCAGACGTTTGGGAGTGTGCAGAGGCATCGGGGGTGGGCTCTGGCACTGCACATGAACACCCACTGTGACTTGGTGTGCCTGTGACCAGCGGAAATGCCGTTGGAAAAGACCTCCTTCCGGATGCAAAACACGGTCCGACAACTGGGGGGGCTTTGTCAGACCTGCCGAAGGCGCTGCCGACGCTGACAGCAACAGCAACGACACGGGCGTCCGCCGCCGCAACCACGACCGCCACGAAGGAACAACCACAAGCACACGGCACGACCAAAGAGATCCGCCACCTTGCGCTCCTTACAGCGCCAGGGGGGGGTGGACGGCAGCCTGGGCTCCCCCCCCCCCTGACCCAGCCCCCCCCCCCCCACATCAGAAAATTTTTCCTACGGAAAATGAAATGAAATCTATCAAAGGGGCCAGAAATTGGAGGTCGATTTTAGGTACACAAACTGTTTCTTGACCTCTGACCCATCCCCCCATCCCCCGCGATAGGTCACGGTCGCCACTAAGCCGTGGCCTGGCCATGGGGCCCCGCGCAACACAGACCGCGCACACCACACCCCTTCGACCTGCCTTGCGTCGTCATATGGCACGGCATTGGCTTCGGCCTCTGAAACCCCCCCGGATGGTCCTCATCCACAACTTTGCAAAACAGCGCCCACCACAACCGCAACCGCCACATGGACCGGACAACTGCTGTCGGCCAACCGACATCAGTCACCCTTCAACGTGCCACGGGCAAACCGCCCAACGTCATCGGCAGGACATCAACTGCCGCCAGCGAACCGCCGTCGGTTGGGCATTCGACAGCGGTCAAGTAACCGCCGTTAACCGTCAGTCGGTATCTCTCCGTGAGCACCACGTCCCGTGACATCGTTCTGGACCACTGCCTGCGCCCCAAACACCACCGCCCCTGACCTACACCACAACCCCCTGACCAGGCTTGCCACCAGCGTCCGCCAGGTCAGGCGTGATGAGCAGCAGCTGGAGCCTACTCAGTCGGACCCTGAATACAGCTGGTTCCTACCGAGTTCCCGGTGCAACAGCAGCAGATATTCCTGAGTGGCACAGGGGACGGGGCTCATCCCTAACGAAACTCGGCACCCTCGCCGGGCACAAGTGGCATGTTTGGCCCTGACCTTTCAGCCACACACCAGAGCACATGGATCCAGCGGCCATTGGTCCCGCGGGCGCTCCCAAGGGGGCTCCCCAGGGGCACGTCGGGCTCCATGACACTCAGTCCCGTGTTGTGGCGCGAGGGCCCCAACGGGATGGTCGGGACTGTGTCTTGGGTGTTGGAGCGGGGGAGGGGGTCGCTGAGCTGGTTCCGGTAGTGCAGGACCCAGATCTGCATGTCCGCGAGCTGCAGGATCGGCCCCAGGGCGGCGTCGTCGCGCTGCAGCTCCGACAGGAACACCTTCGCCGCTGCCGTTTCTGCCGGAGAGCGTTGGGGTGGCCAGTTGGGGCCGGGACGGTGCGCAGTGCGGGTTTCGATGGCTGTGGGCCCCAGGACCCCGTAGTTCGCAAACTGTTGTCAGCCGGACGCAAATTCCTGAACAGCTGCTGTCAATTTTCAACGAAACAGAAAACCAAAGATGACAAAAAGGGGCGTTGCTGTGAATTCGAAACGTCCGTGCGTCTCGATGTGTTCTTGACCAGAAGCAGAACACTTGTGTGGCCGAATGAACACCAAATTTGCAGGCATTTGCCCAAATTTCCAAATTTGCGCTGGTCGTTGCGCAAGGGGGGGGGGGGGGGGCTGGCATTGTTGGCTGTGAGATGCCGCATGTGGACACGATGTCGCCTCGTCTCCATCATCTCCCGATCGTTCTCCCCATTCTTTGCCAGGACGTTGTCAAGGAGCACGTGGTGCCGTGCGTGTGCCCTCTGCTGTTGAGTACGAGCACTGTGGTACTGCATGCAGTTTGTGTCGGCTCTGCGGTTTGGGGTCTGGGCCCTGTTGCATTAGAGCTAGTCTCTGCGGCCTGCAATGTTGTCTGCGGGCTCTGTGGTGTTGTGTGCAGGCCACGTGGCTTGTGATGTGGACGCTGTGGTGGTGGTGCTGGTGTGTGTGTGTGTGTGTGTGTGTGTGTGTGTGTGTGTGTGTGTGTGTGTGTGTGTGTGTGTGTGTGTGTGTGTGTGTGCGCCAAGGTATCAATTCCATTCATGCTCAAACTGCGGGGGTCAACACCTCAAGCTCCTTCCGGCGCTGCGAACCATCAGGTCATTGTTCCGGCCCTGCAGAAGGCCGCCCCATAGGGCTGCGCTACCCATGTGAACAGATGCCACCAACAAACCACGTTTGTGTGTGTGTGTGTGTGTGTGTGTGTGTGTGTGTGATGCCCAATGTTTTCAATCAAAACTCATGTTACGATGTTCAACATTCCTACTTACTACCAATTCATCACCGAAACCATGTGTTCCAAGTGCGTGTGTGTGTGTGTCAGGGAAAACCCTAGGGACCCGCAGCATGCTGCAGCATGCTTCAAAGCCCCGCCAAAACGGTCCCAAAATGTGGTGCCAATGCAATTGTGTGTTGATGTGGGAAAGTCCTGCAACACGGCCCACAAGCCGCATGCGATGGTGTGATCAAGGGCTGCCCTGGGGGGCCCAGAGAGGGAGGAGACGTATTGCCCGCAACGACGAAGCATTCGGGGCTAAAAAAACGGGGGCCAGTCAACAGATGCGGGTTGGCTCGTCGCCCGACTGCGGTTGATTGGTCAACTGACGGACTACGGCAGGCCAATCCCATGGCGGAAGGGGCCCACCAACAGGGGCTGTCACGGACACTTTGGGCAGGTTTCGGCAAGTGTCAGGCAGCTGCGGATGCGGATGTATGCGCTGCCCGGAAAGGGCGGGGGGGGGGCTGAGGGGTAAGCACCAACGCTGGAGGCATGCCGCAGTACATCGCATCGGTACAACTCCCATTTGGTCGGCCGCGAGGGCCCAGCAGCAAAAGTTCACGGCCCAACAACGGGCCATTTCACAACCGCCTCGACGTCACGGCCAACCGCCTTCGATTGCCTTCATCGATGACTGGACACCGTGAGTCGGCAAACAGGGGGTGAAAAAGGAAACCCTTACCAGACCCCCCGCACCCACCCTTATACATTCCTGCCGTGAACCCATCAGCACCCAAACACCAAGAAACGCCCCCCCCCCCTCCCCACGGAAGGGGGGGGGTTGTTTGGACACCCACCCCCCCAGAATATCCAAAACAGCCCCCCCCCCCCCCCCGTCCGAACACCAAGCACACCCCTGACCGTTAACAGAGAGCCGACAGCACCTTTGCCCTGTCTCGCCAATGCAATGCCCGCCTTCCACTTCAGAGAGGATTCGGCCTCGGCCACAAGCTCTGCGAACTCCTCGGCAGCGCCCTTCACCAGCGCCGCCTTTTCTTTTGCTGCGGCGATGGCATCGGGGCCGTCTGGGTGGTCTGCCTTCGCGACCAGGTGTATGCCCACGAGGGACCTGCGAAGAGAGGGGGACAGTACGCTTGAAGGAGGCGGGGTGCACCCACACATACGCACGGCAGAACAGAAAAGGCCGAAATGGGCGGTCCGCAGCGGTCCCGCACTCAGGCCGCAGTACTCAGGCTGTAAATTGTAGCTTTTAGATTCTGGAGCCCCCGTGCGGAGCCGTGGGTGGGCACCGGAGGGGGAGGGGATTGTTATAAGTGGAGGGGGGGTTACGGGGGCAATTCCAGAGCGGTTGCAGAGCGGTTACAGGGGATGTGAAAGCGGTTGGGGGCGGTTACTGGCGCTTGGGAATGCGGTTGGGGCTGGTGTTGGGGTGTGGGAAGACCACACACAACCCGGAGGCACGCCTCGACCAAATGCGTTACAGCGGAGGTGCCAGCCATCAGACTTATCCCCCTGTTGATGCCCATTCCCCCCCCGCGCACAGGGAATCGCTTGACCGGGGGGGGGGGGGCCCTCTCCCCACGAAGACTCCGGCCCTCACTCTGCCCTAAAAGGAGGGAAGTGTGTATGTAGGATCTGGGGTACGTATGTGTGTGTGTGTGTGTGTGTGAGGGGAGGGGAGGGGGGGTGCTGGCAGGGATGTATTAGAAGGGGGGGAGGGGGGGTCTGAAGCGGGGGGGGGGGGGGGGGGTTGGCTGGGACCCCCCTCCTCCCATGGTCCCCCTATGGTTTCCGCCGAAGGCTTCTAAGCTTCAATCCTCTTGGCGCCAAAGGCGCCGAAGCAAAATCTTGGCTGTCAGCCTCAAACACTGGAAGGGGAGGAGGGGGGAGGGGGAGGGGGGTCTAGGGGGGGGCTCCTCCTATGGTGTATGGCCGTTCTAACACATCCCCGGGGGGGCGGAGATGAGGGGGAGAGCGGGGGGTGCCACTTGTTCCCTGTGGCGTCTTGTTTCCCACCGGCCCCACTAGTCGAGCTGGAGCCTCCCTGCCCAACACCTGCCATTCTCGAGATAGTCACGGGCCAACCGCAGCAGTGCACTGTCGGGGAGAGGCCCTGGTGCCTCGATCGGAGGCGAGGGCGGGGCGGAGGGAGGGGCCGAGTGTCGGGCCTGCTCCGTCAGCCACGTCTCCACGGGCCTCTCTTGGGGCTCCTGGGGCTTCTTGGGGGACGCCGCCGGGCCCGGGCCCTTGTGATAGTACAGGGCCCACCAAATGGCGTCCTTGAGGTCGATCAGGGCGCCGAGGGACTTCAGGGCGGGCGACGCGCGGACGGAGGCGAGCGCGCGGGACAGCTCGCGATGGAAGATGTTCATGGCGACGCTGCGGCGCCCCTGTGCCGAGCGGATGGGGGTCGCAGAAGCGCAGCGCACTGACCGTGAGGCAGAGGTGGGTGGGCCTTCGACTCGGGGGGAGAAGGGGGGTCAACATGGCTTGTTGCCCGGCACCGCCCCTCACAAGGGGCAGGGGCAGGCGCCGCGGCCGGTCGTTTTGCAGCAGCTTCTCAGAAAATATTCGGCTCCAAGTTTGAGCCTGGAAGGCGGTGTCGTCTGTTGGCAGTGCCGGGGCGGTCAGGTGGCCGACCGATTGCCGACCGCCAGGTTTCGGATCGCACCGCCAGCCACTCTGGGATTGTCGAAACGAACACAACACAACACAGTACAGCACAACGCAATGAAACGCAACACAACACAACACCAAATGTGGCACAACGCAACAAACCACACCACTACACACCACACCATAACACACAACACAGCACAACACAACACAGCACAACACAACACAGCACAACACAACACAACACGTCACAAAACAGCACTACACAACAGGACACGACGCAACGCACACCAACACCAACACCAACACCAACACCAACGCCAACACCAACACAACACAACACAACACGACACGACACGACGCAACGCACACCAACACCAACACCAACGCCAACGCCAACACCAACACAACATGTCACAACACAATACAACACAACACAACACGACACGACACGACGCAACGCACACCAACACCAACACCAACGCCAACGCCAACACCAACACAACACGTCACAACACAACACAACACAACACAACACAACACAACACAACACAACACAACACAACACAACACAGCACAACACAACACAACACAACACAACACAACACAACACAACACAACACAACACAACACAACACAACGCAACGCAACACGACACGACACGACACGACACGACACGACACAACACAACACAACACAACACAACACAACACAACACAACACAACACAACACAACACAACACAACACAACACAACACAACACAACACAACACAACACAACACAACACAACACAACGCAACGCAACGCGACGCGACGCGACGCGACGCGACGCGACGCGACGCGACGCGACGCGACACGACACGACACGACACGACACGACAAGACGCGACGCGACGCGACACGACACGACACGACACGACACGACACGACACGACACGACACGACACGACACGACACGACACGACACGACACAACACCACACAACACAACACAACACAACACAACACAACGCAACACAACACCACACCACACCACACAACACAACACAACACAACACAACACAACGCAACACAACACAACCCAACACAACACAACACAACACAACACAACACAACACAACACAACACAACACAACGCAACGCAACGCAACGCGACGCGACGCGACGCGACGCGACACGACACGACACGACACGACACGACACGACACGACACGACACAACACGACACGACACGACACGACACGACACGCAACACGACACGACACGACACGACACGACACGACACGACACGACACGACACGACACGACACAACACAACACAACACAACACAACACAACACAACACAACACAACACAACGCAACGCGACGCGACGCGACGCGACGCGACACGACGCGACGCGACGCGACGCGACGCGACGCGACACGACACGACACGACACGACACGACACGACACGACACGACACGACACGACACGACACGACACGACACGACACGACACGACACGACACGACACGACACGACACGACACGACACGACACGACACGACACGACACGACACGACACGACACGACACGACACGACACGACACGACACAACACGACACGACACGACACGACACAACACAACACAACACAACACAACACAACACAACACAACACAACACAACACAACACAACACAACACAACACAACACAACACAACACAACACAACACACACACACACACATACTTGTTGTGGGAACAAGAACCGACAGATGAACAGTGCGGACGCAAATGCAGCGGCAGCACGAATAGGCACTGCGGGTACTTGCCTCCTGTATCCTCATCAGAAGAGCAAAAATGTTGGCGCTCAGAGAAGCAAGAGACTGAGAGAGCACTGGTGACATAACACTGAAACTCACACTCACACTCACACATACACGGCAGAGCGGCAGAAAAAGGCAACAGCATTGCAATTGACCCGGACTCACTCCCACTTGGATTCACCCAAGTCGTCCCTCTCCAATGGCGAGCACCTTCGGTGTGACGTCTCACTGACATTACCATCTTCATGGAGGGGTAAGCAGCAGAATACGCTCATGCACACAGCACACACCTGCAATCACACGCAGATACGCACAGCCAGGGCGATCCTTAACAGGAAAAAAAAAGTGTTCCGTTACACAGTTTTCCCAAAAAAGCCCGCGGGCACTCCATGTGTTCAACCATGGTTGGTGGCGGTTGGCGGTTGGCGGTTGGCGGCGATTGGTGGTTGGCAGTTGGCAACTGGCGGTTGGTGGCAGTTGGTGGTGGTTGGCGGCGGTTGGTAGTGGTTGGCGGTTGGCGGTTGGTCGCCGCTGGCGGTTGGCGGCGGTTGGTGGTTGGCGGTTGGTGGCGGTTGGCGGTTGGCGGTTGGTGGTCCCTTGCGGCGGTCCTTAGAGGCGGTCCTTAATAAAAAAAAATCTGGTTCCATAAGGACCGCCCTGCGCACAGCAGGACCCGCAACTCTCATCTCAAGGACAACAAATTGCTGGCCATGGGTGTCACCACCCACCCACACACACACACGCTTGTGGTATACCATACAGTACCGTACAAACAGTGAGTGTACACTTGGAGCACTGCTATCAGAGCTGTCTTCGCACACACACACTTGGTGCGGGAAAACCAGTGGGGACCAAACGCGGGGCACGACGTCAGTGAAGACGAAAGCAAGCGAAGGCAGAGCACTGGTCACCGAGACAATTTCATCAGGCCATTAACAAAAAGGTAGGCAAGGTCCTTTCTGAGACAGGAGTGACGGTGAAGAGGAGTTTGATCTCACAGTGCCTTGTGCGCTGATCACTACAGACCCGCACACACACACACACACACACACACCCAACACAACACACGCAGCACACGCACGCACGCTCGGGAGCACACGCACACGCACGCTCGCACGCACGCTCGCACGCACGCTCGCACGCACACGCACACGCACACGCACACGCACACGCACACGCACACACCTGGCGTGCCAGCAAAACACCGGCCTGCCACTGTGGGTTGGTCTGCTCCGCCTTCGCAAACCTGGCCTCCAGCTCCTCCTCCGAAATCCCCAGCTTCTCCGCCGCGACCGTCTTGCACTGCGCCACGAGCCCCACGGCGGCCACATTCAGCGGCTGCGGGGTGGCCAACGCCAGGTGTTTGGCCAATAGATGCACACCGCACAGGTACCGTCCCGCCTGCAGCTCCTCCACCGCCACCTCACAGACGGGCCCCTCCCACTCCGGATGGAAGCCTTCGCTGTCGCTTTGGCCCTCAGCGTGCCCCAGCCCTTCGTCAGCCCCCGTACTGTCTTGCCTCGGCTCGGACCAACGCCGCTTGCCCGGCGGGGCCGTGTGCACCGGGGATGCCGCGGGGGCCCCCTCTTCCGCCAGGTCCAGCGCCGGGGGTGCGGAGCGCGGCGGCCCGTCCGGCGCCGGGTCCGGCACCAGAAGCCCTCCGGGGCCCGGGGGGGTGCGGGCCCCGGCGCCGAGGGGGTTCCGGCCTTTGGGCCCGGGGCTCATGGTCGCCCACAGGCCCGGGCTCTTCACAGGCTTGGGCGAGGTCAGCCCCTGGGCCGCGCTCTGCACCGGCCACCGCGTCGGGCCGCGGGGGGACCGGGGCGTTGTTAGCGGGTTTGGCAGCGGGATCGGCGCGCTCCGGGGCGTCGCGCTCTCCGCGTCCGGCCCGGAGCTTCGCGGCGTCGCGCGGCCGCTACTCTTCGGAGTTGCGGTGTGAGGGTCGTGCCCCGCGCTCTTGGGCGTCGCGGCGTCGGAGCTCTTGTGCTCTGCGGAGCCCTTCCAATCGGCGGAGCTCTTCAAGTTCCCGGAGCTCCCCAAGTCCCCGGAGCGCTGCCCGTCGTCGGTCCACCCGCTCTTCGGGCTCATGGGGGTCATGCCGGGGGGCGTGCGGGTGCGGCGCCGCGGCGAGAACATGGCGCTGAAGCTGCGGCTCACGAACCGGGGCTTGGAGCCCTCGGCCTCGGGGACGGAACTGACCCGCGCGCGCGCGGACGCCGGGGCGGCATCGGGCGCGGAGCCGGCGCCGGGCGCGGGGTCCTCCGCCGCGTCCAGCGCTGAAGCGCTGGGGACTTCTGAGACGTGGGACACGTGGGACGCGACCTCCACCTCCAGCTCCGCCAGGCCCACAACGCCCTCCGAGGCCCACGACGACCCCGGGGCCGAGCGGGCGGAGCGGGCGGAGTGCTGGGCGGAGTGCTGGCCGCTGCCGGGGCCACGCTGCCAGGGCAGCGTCAGGACCGGGATCTCCAGCAGCGACCCCGCCGGGCGCACCGGGAGCTCCAGCGCGTCCAGCTCCCCCACCGCCCCGGGGACTGGCGTCAGGACGCCGAAGCTGTGCTCCGTTCCGCGGCGGTCGGTCCGGGGCCCAGGGTCGCTCATCAACGCCTCGACGAGCGCCGGGTTCACGGTCGCGGGGTGGCCCGCGCGCGCGCCACCAGAGCTCGGCCGCGTGCCGGGGCCCTCCGCGCGATCGGGGTCCACGGTCACCGTCGGGGGCTCAGTATCGCCGTTGGAGGCGGAAGTGGGTGGCCCCGCCGCGGCGTCGCGGCGGGCCCTGTCGGCGGTGGGTTCGCGGATCACGATGGCGCAGTCCGGGTCGGTTGGGGCGTCCCCCTCCCCTAACCGGATCTGGGGGACGTCGCCTGCGCCACCGCCCGGGCCCTGCGACTCGTCCGTGGGGCACGGCCGGATCGGGCTCTGGCTCCCGTCCCGAGGCAGCGTCTGGGGAGCGGTCGCCAGGTTGGTGCCCGGGGGCGGGGCGCTCAGCAGCGAGAGCAGCGGGTTGGCGCGGGGCTCCCCGGCGCCCAGAAGCTGCGCCGGGCCTGTCGTGTTGGGAGCGTCCCCGAACTGCGGTGTCTTGGCCGCGGCAGCGGAGGACGGCGACAGCAGCGCCAGGAGCCCGTCGCCCTCGGGCTCCGGCCGCCCGGGGCTGCCGGGGATCGCAAACTGCGCCGGGGCCGCCGCAGGGGCGCCCGGGCTGAGGGGCACGAAGTTGTCCGAGACGTTGATGTTGTCGAGCGAGACGTTTTTGGGGTCGGGGTGGAAGATGGAGCTGCTGCCGCGTGAGGACCGGCGGGACGGGACGAGGGAGGCCAGGGGGTTGGGGCCCGCGGCGTCGGCGGGGTCGGGGGTGGGGATGCGGAGGGTGGCGGGGCGCGAGGGCCCCGGCGCGACGGGGGAGAGGGCCGCGAGGGCGGCGTGGCCGGGGTCCGCCGTGGGGATCAGCGCGGGGGAGGGCGCGACGCCGGCGAACGCGCCGTCGCCGGCGTCGCGCGCGCCGGTGCCTTTGCCCTTCGACTTTGGGCGCGGCGCTGCGGCGGAGGCGGAGGGCGACGCAAGGCGGTCGTCGGGCATTTGCAGCGGGAGGCCCATGGGGTCGGCCGGCACTGCGAGGGCCGGGTCCACGCGGTCAGTCTTGGGGCTGGGGATGTGGAACTGCAGCCCGAACCCGATGGAGTCCAACTCCGCCTTCTTCGGTTGGGCGGGGCCGCTGTTGGGCATCGTTAGGCTCAGGACGCCGTTGAGGGGGTTGGAGGTCTGCACCCCGAGGGCGGCTTCGCCTGTGCCCTGGAAGCAAGGGATGGATCAGACATGCCACTGGCGTCCAGCACGGAGTCCAGTTCTTGTGAAGCGCCACTGAGTAATACCTGCCCCACACACATCCACAGCTCAGTAGGAACGTGTTGTATCCGGTGCAGGGCTCCGCAGGGCCCGGCCCCGCCGGAATGTGTCTCGGGTGGTGGACGCTAGTGCCCGGTCTGGGATGGAGGTGACCACGGGCCGGGGATGCGGTGCCCTCTCCCCCCCCCTTTGCGAGAGCGACGGTAAACGCACCGGAAATGACGGAAACAACACCCGTTGTTCTGACGAGGGCGTCGTTTGCGCTCAGCGGGAAAGGGCACCAGCAGCAAAGCAGTGCATCGCTGAGGCCCAGACCGGGGGGGGGGGGGTAGCCTGGGGACCCACCGACCCACCCACATCAGAAAATGTTCCCTCAGGAAAAAAAAAATGAAAGTTGTGAGAGGGGCCCAAATTGGAGGTCGATTTGGAGGATTTGGATATGGAGGCACACAGACTGTTTTTTAGCCTCTGACCCCCCCCCCCTCGCAGTATACGTCACGGTCGCCACTAAGCTGTGGGCTGTGGGTGACCTCTACGGCCGCCAGACACCCCACGACCCTCTGCAGCCCCTCTCCGCCCCCACAGCCCCCGAAAAGCCCTCCACAATCCGAGTCCACCGCATGGCTGGGCGGGTTGGGGGGTGTGACATTCCGTCGGGTGGTTGCTCCTTTACGGGGCCCTGGACAGTCACCCGTTCTTCCCTTCGCATGTTGCGTCGGGGCGCTGCGTTCTGTCGGCCGCTGCGGCCGGTGCTCTTGCTGGTGTCGTTTCCGCGTTCGCAGAGCCCAGTAGCTGGTGCGTTGGGGCTGTGCTGAATGTGGCGGGATGTGCCGTTTGCGCGTCAGCGGCGCCCAATAATTGGCGTATTGGGGGTGGTGCTGGTTGTTGCCGGGGTCGTTTGACTGTTTTTGCTGTCCACACACCTCTGTCCACAGGCCGTCCATAGCCTGCCTCGCTGTGTTTCTGTGCGGCCCAGGTGCCCTGTTCCTCCACGAGCCCCCCCCACCCCCCACTCTCGGGCGCCCAGCCTATGCCCGGCCACTGTCTCCCTGACGCCAAGGCGCCAACGGCATTTGTAACCGACAGTAACGGCCCCCAACCGCTTTGGCAACCTCCTCCCACGGCCTGTCAAACCGCCTCTGGGGCCACCTCCGAGGCCCCTGCCCTTCTAACGCACCCCTGGCCCTCCCCCAAGTCCAAGCGTCCCCAAACCCCCGCAGCGCTGCCACGGCGGACCTCCATGTTCTCCGGGGCGCGCAGCGGGCAGGGGGCCCTCCACAGCATGCGGCGCGTGTGCTGGAACGGCGCCGCCAGGAGGTGCGTCACGCCCGCCAGGAGGAGCGCCGTCACGACGCCGTTCGCGCCCCACCCCAGCCCCGCGTTGTGGAACGACAGCACCAGGAACAGCGTGCCCAGGCAGTACGAGAACAGCAGCAGCACCTTCTGGAACGCGGTGCGCCTCAGTTGGGGCAGCAGCGTGGCTGTGGAGGAGGGAGCGTGTGGCGGCGGGTGCAGCTGCTGTGCGCAGCAACGGACTGGAGGACGGGGGTCCAGCCGTTGGGGCGACGCAGGATTCAGGCTTTCCATTGCGGGGACTGTAGGTGCCCCCCCGCGCCCCCCTGACGCCGGGGGCCGAGCCCAAGACACAGCAGCGCCCTGCCCTTCCCTCACCTGCCTCTCGCACAACCGGATCTGTTAACCGACAGCAACCGCTGTTGCTACCCCCCCCCGAATGCGCTCCTCACCACCCCTGACTCCCCGCTCTCGTCCCTCTCCCATTCCAATGCATGCGCTTGGGATGGAGGGTCGAGTGCGCTATGCACCGGCGTCGCAAGGGCTGACTCCGCCGGTGTCACTGGCATGTGGGCCCGATTTTTGTTCTTTGCAGCCTCGATCTCGGCAAACTATTGCTTTCACGTTGACCCAAACATAAAGGGGGGAGGGGCTGGGCGAAGGGGGGCATTTCAGTGTCCCAACGGCTGCAGCGTGAAAAGGGGGGGGGGTCCGGAGGAAAGGGGGGGAGGGTGAGCAACCTGGTGGCTGGGGCCCTGCGGTGGGCGCGGAGAAGGCGCGCCTTGCCGTACACGGAACCCGCCCGTGTTCCCCCGGGGATGCATTGGAAGGGGGGGACGTACACCCCCCCCCCCTTATGACCAGCCACGGTCTCCCTGACGGCAAGCACCAGCCTCAACGGCACTTGTAACCGACAGTAACCGCCCCCAACCGCTTCGGCAACCTCCTCCAACCGCCTATCCAACCGCTCCTGGGGCCGCCTCTGAGGGCCCTTCCCTTGCAACGCATCCCTGGGGGTCCCCGAGGGAAGTATTGGATAGAAAGGCAGTGCGGCCGGAGGGCGGACCCTGTGTGGCAGACTGACAGAGCCGCGCAGCAGGCGCTTCTGGCACCGACTCACGCAGAGGCACATGGCTGAACGTCCGTTGCGCTTCCTGCGTGCCTCTGCGCTGTTCGCTGCTGGGGACCTGAGGAGCAGATGGGGGAGGGCACCCCCCCCCTCCTCGGCGCCGGGGCCCTCAACCTCCGGATTCCAGAGGAGAGCAGAGCCCGAAGCGTTGGGACGGAGACACTGGCGTAGCGGAAACGTGAAGTGCTTGTTGTTGGTGATGGCGGTCACCAGCGGACCCAAGGCCTCTCCAGAGGGAGGGCGTAGGCTGGGGTTTACCGTGGCGGTTCATGCCAAGTCAGCTGCACACCTCTGCCTTCGTGAACGGCTTGCAGCTCATCCCCAACTGCTGGACCGCCCCCCCCCCCGGCCCGAAAGTTTGGGTACCCCGCCCCCCCCCCCCGCTAAAGTTTAGGTACCCCGCCCCAAAATTCAGGTACCCCCCCCTTAAAGTGTAGGTTACCCCCCCCCCCCCCCCCCCCACAGGCACACACGCACGCAATCACAGACCTATCCACAAGTGATCCGACAGCAGCAGCATCAGGAACCGCCACAGGGCCTCGGGGGGCAGGGTGCGGGCGGCGTAGTCGTCCGCGGGCACCCCGAGCTGCTTCCAGGGGTAGCGCCGCGTGCACATGGGCCCCGGCACCAGCACCCGGAGGTCCAGCAGCAGGCTCAGCACCGCGAACAGCACAAACACGCCCCACGCCATCCCCAGGACCGGCCCCACGCACGTGATCGCGAAGATGTCCCCGTCCACCGCCCCCAGCGTGAGGGGCGGGTGGAAGGCGGCGAAGTCCGTCAGGTGCGTCGTGTTGCAGGTGACGAGGGTGACGTTGTCGCGGTCGGGGGGCGTGTACCGGGACAGCACCCCGGTCCCGTCCGTCAGCCATTGCTCGGTGTCGGGGTCGTACCACCCGCACCCGGCGGCCAGAGACCTGAGGAGAAAGGGGGGCGGGAGGACAGCCTTCATTGGCGGGGGAGGATTGGCGAGGGCTTTGTCGTGGGAGCCCCCATGCCACGAGGGGTACACAAGGGCGTCAAGGGAGCAAAACGTATCAACGGGTATCACCAGAGATATATTAGGAGAGAGGACGGGGGGGGGGGGCTTGAAGAGTGGCGGCGCAAGCCGTGACGGGCGAAGGGGAAAGCGGTGGGGCGGCAGTTTCTGGCGAGTGCAAACCGGTTGGAGGGCCGTCAGGAGTGGAGCGAGCAAGGCCAGATTTCTTTTTGTTAAGGACGGCCCCCAGGAACCACCAACTGCCAACCGCCGACCGCCAACCGCCGCCAACCACCAACCGCCAACCTTTGAAGTACAGAAGGTCCCAGGACCATGAAGCAGAGAGCGTCCGTGTGAAGGTTCGTTTTTTGTTCGCGTTGCAAACCTCCCTTTTTTTTCCCCTGGCGGCGCTGACCGTCACTCCAGAGAGCCAGGAGGTTACCGCTTCTGGCCCTCAAGCGTCCCTGCTCTCGTGCGGGGGGGACGTGCAGAAGGGCACAGACTCGCGCCGGACCGGACGTGTGCAACGGAGCACACTTCATGTTCGCAGAGGCACCGGAGCCAACTGGACGGGGAAGGGGGTGTGGCGCCCACAGCGCGCACATCGTGAGGCCAGGCCTTTGGGCTGTGATGTGTGTGTCAGCGAGAGGGAGGCTCGACGGGGTCTCAGGGGATCTGGCAAAAGCGGGTGCAGGCGATCGAGGCCACGTCCGGGCGGTTGCAGAACGGTTGGAGAGCGGTCGTGGACGGATGGAGGCGGTACGGGCAGAAGAGCCCCGTCCCCCACGCGTCCCCCCAGTGGCAGTGGGGGATGGGGGGTGAAGGGGGCGGGTTCAGAAAAAAGCTTCGAGAGGTGGGCAGGCTGCTCGGCCACCTCCTAACGGCGACCCCTAACCTCTGAAGAGGGGGGGGTAGGGGGGTGAGGTACCGTGCCTCCTCAGAAGGCGAACACATACGCACACCCTGAAGCACCAACCGACATCCTCTTTCAGCCTTCATCCCCCCGCCCCCCCAGAGTTCCACTTAACAACTCAGCAGCCCCCCCTTCAGACCCCGCCCCTTTTAAGTGGAACTCTGGCCCCCCCTCTTGAGCCCTGATGGACCAGGCTTCCGTGCAACTGTCGCCATCTTCTCCCCTTTGCACTTGTCCAGTCGCGGCCGCATCGCTCTCAGGAGGACGATGGCCAGCCTCCGGAATCTCTCCGGCCTTCCTCACGGTGCACCTGCGCGGCCAACGCGCGGGGGGGGGGGGGGTCCCCATGAACACTTGTTGCTCCTCAGTGACATTCGTTGACACTTCGTGACGCCGAGGAATGTATTGGAACGGCCAACGACCGTAGGAGGAGGGCGGGTACCCTCCCCCCCCCCCCCCTGTGTGACATTCCGTCGGGTCGTTGCTCCTTTACGGGGCCCTGGACAGTCATCCGTTCTTCCCTTCGCATGTTGCGTCGGGTCGCTGCTTTCTGTCGGCCGCTGCGGCCGGTGCTCCTGCTGGTGTCGTTTCCGCGTTCGCGGAGCCCAGTGGTTGGTGTGCTGGGGCTGTGGTGGATGTGGCAGGATGTGTTGTTTGCGCGTCAGCGGCGCCCAATAGTTGGCGTATTGGGGGTTGTGCTAGTTGTTGCCGGGGTGGTTTGACTGCTTTTGCTGTCCACACGCCTCTGTCCACAGGCCGTCCCTAGCCTGCCTCGCTGTGTTTCTGTGTGCGTGAGGCCCAGGTGCCCTGTTCCTCCACACGTTGTCCCGGCCGTCCACCATACATCCTTTTCCCCCTCACGGCTGGTCTGCCCCTGATGGGCTCCCGCTCCTGTTGCGCAAACAGCCCATCTGGGCTGCGGGAGTCACCCCCCACCTGATGCCGGTTAGGGTGCTGCCCCTCCAGATTTCAAGTGTGAAAAAAGGAAATTTACAAAAAGGAATATTGATTTGGGCTTTTTTTGGTACACAAACTTTTGGGTTCCAGACCCCCTCCCCCGCCGGGGCAGCCCTGGCCCCCAGCCGCACGCACGCACGCACACGCACCGGTCCACATCAGCGTACACGATGGTCACCTCCCCCGCGGTGCTCAGGCTGCTGACGTTCACCGGCGGCTCCCGGCGGCTGGTGGCGGCGGTCTGCCCCACCGCCGGGCCCGTCGCCGTGCGGACCTCCACGGACAGCACCGGCGTGGACCGAAGCTCCGCGAACCACTCGGGCGACAAGTGCCAGAACACCAGCTCCATGTCCAGGAGGTCCAGGGGGCCCACGCTCGGGGCCGCCGTGCGCCACCAGTCGTTAGGGAGGGTCAGGGAGTGCGCGTCGGAGCCCATGGTCAGGCTGTGCGGCCCCTCGGCGGCGGTGAAGCGCCGCACGCACACCTCGACGCACGCCACGAACATGCAGCCCTGCTCGCCGCTCAGGAACCGGAACGCCATGTTCTGGGCCCCCATCTGCAATGCGCAGCCACACAGAGGCACTGGCAGTCCGGGCACGGGGCGGTGGTGGGTGGACCCGGGGCGAAGGGGGTCGATACAGCCCTCTGGCGAGACCCCAACCAAAAAAAAAAGGCTCAATTGACAGCCCCCCTTAGATCCTACTGACACTGACCCCCTGGGCCCTGGTGGTAACCCAGACCCGAAATTCAGCAAAAAATGAAGATGGGATTTTTGGAATCAGTGCGTTGAGGGGGTCTAGAGAAATCATCATTTGCCATGTATTTTTTCGGGAAAAAAAGTTGACCATTTTCAAGGGTTCAGAAATTTTTGGGCGCCTTCGGCGGTTCATGATAACCAAGTAATGGTCCTGTCAATTGAGCCCTTTTCTTGAACCCCCCCCCCCCCGCACCCCAGTTTTAGGGGGCTCTATTGACCACCCGCCCCCAAGTTGAAAACCCAACTTCCTTGGTGGTGCGAGGGGGCAAACAGGGGGGACCCCCCGCCCTGCCACCGGGCGGGTTCCGTGTACGGCGGGGCGCGCCTTCTCTGCGCCCACCCACAGGGCCCCAGCCACCAGGCTGCCCCCCCGCCACCGCCCGAGACCCGGACACGCCTCCCCTCGCCCCAGTCCACGCCCATCGGTGAGGCGTCGAGGCCACGCCGCCTGGGGCCTCTCCGGCCGCCGTTGTTGCGGCGCATCCGGTGCGTGTTGCCATCGCTGACTATCAGTCGAGAGGGGAAGAGGCGGGGGGGGCTCATGGGCCATCGCGAGTGGAGTAGGTGTGTCCTCGCTCCTTCGGGGTTAATGCTGGTGATTGCATTTTGTTGGAGGCGTGCCTCTAGACGGTGTGTGGCTCTGGGGGTGTGTGCATGTGGGAGGGGGGAAGGTGTGGGGACGCAAACAGACGACACTTGGTGTTGTGTTGTGTTGTGTTGTGTTGTGTTGTGTTGTGTTGTGTTGTGTTGTGTTGTGTTGTGTTGTGTTGTGTTGTGTTGTGTTGTGTTGTGTTGTGTTGTGTTGTGTTGTGTTGTGTTGTGTTGTGTTGTGTTGTGTGGTGTGGTGTGGTGTGGTGTGGTGTTGTGTTGTGTTGTGTTGTGTTGTGTTGTGTCGTGTGGTGTTGTGTTGTGTTGTGTTGTGTTGTGTTGTGTTGTGTTGTGTTGTGTTGTGTGGTGTGGTGTGGTGTGGTGTGGTGTTGTGTTGTGTTGTGTTGTGTTGTGTTGTGTCGTGTGGTGTTGTGTTGTGTTGTGTTGTGTTGTGTTGTGTGTTGTGTTGTGTTGTGTTGTGTTGCGTTGCGTTGTGTTGTGTTGTGCTGTGTTGTGTGTTGTGTTGTGTTGTGTTGTGTTGCGTTGCGTTGCGTTGTGTTGTGTTGTGTTGTGTTGTCTTGTGTTGTGCCGTGCTGTGCCGCCAGCAATTAACATCGAAACACAACACAACACAACACAACACAACACAACACAACACAACACAACACAACACAACACAACACAACACAACACAACACAACACAACACAACACAACACAACACAACACAACACAACACAACACGGCACAACACAACACAACACAACACAATACAGCAGTGCGGTGTGAGTGTGCGTGTGCGTGCGTGCGTGCGTGCGTACGTGCGTGTGTTTGTGTGTGTGTGTGTGTGTGTGTGTGTGTGTGTGCGTCAGTGTATGTATGTGTTGCCCCCGTCCCCCTGCGTCGGTGTGCATGAAGTGGTTCTGATTGTCCAAATGGCGGCAAAACATGGTGGAAAAGAGGTCGTGAGAAAAAGCTTTGCCCTGCCAGCATCTCCCAAGCTGCAGTCCCTGTCGCAACCCTTGTGGTAACCTGCACCATCGAACGGAGATCGTCCACTTGAACGCGGTATGGGTTGCTGCTGTTCCAGAACTTGCCACTGTCCGCCTGCAGAATGCCTCCCTGAGTGTCTATCCATGCCTCGGGGCGTGCGCTGAGCCGCATCAGTAGCATCAAATTGCAGTTCATCTGCAGCAAATACGCCTGCTCCTGACCGGTCAGCGTCCCTGCAGGCTGCGACGTCAACTTGAGACCCATGTTGGCCACGCGGGCAACTTGGGCCAAATCTGCTGTGCCACCGGACTCCACGCCCTCGACCATCTCGTCACTCGTCAGCTTCAGGGCAAGGGCGAGCATTTCGGTCTGGGTTGGGGTCAACTCATGCGGGCAGTCGCCCTCGCAGTCCAGAGTGGCGGCAATGACGGCGTCCATGCTGCTGACGATGTCATCGACCAGCTCTGAGTGACGGTTGGGATGGGCCACGGAAGACATATGATGGGGGTGTGGACAGCACGGCGAGCCACACTACGGGGGGGGGGGGGGGTTGTACAGGGATTGTGTCGCCGGGGGAATTTTCGGGGGAGGGAATTTTGGCCACCCTTGGGAACCCCCAAGCCCCACACCTGCACACCTGCACTACACGGCCGCCACCCCTAAACTTCGCCAGGGGCAAATTCGCCACCTTCCGTAAAGCCAAAAGGTTCCCACGGAATTATCGCCCCACAAATCCCCCCACCCCCCGGATGAGATGGTTTTAGGGGCTGCACACAGCACGTCCTGAGGTGCGTTGCTCTCAGAAAAGACTCAACCGAATGTCAGGCACCTGCTCGACAGATGTTCATTGCAGTCCGACCAAAGCCAGTAGTGACCAAATATCTGTCGCACAAAAATGCCCATGAACCACCAACCCGGGGGCCTGCGCTGTGCTCTCAGAGATACGGCATACGGCAGTGCCCGTCGAAGCGCCCTGCATGTCAACTCGTCTCAGAATCCAATGCTCCGTTCTGCTGAACAACACACCCGCAGTGTCTTGTACACTTCCACTGGTACACAGGCCGTTGAACCCACTCCAACCGAACGTATGATGATTGGGACTGGGACTCAAAGAAGTTCCAAAGCCGACACACCCTGAACACTCCAGGGCGCTCCCTCACCAAATCAAACCAAAGGAAATTGGGTACGCTCGGTATATTCGGTTGGATGATGACCAACACCCGTGAACACTGGTCCCGGCTCGATACGCTATCGTGGCCTCACACCCCCGTGTGACATTCCTTCGGGTCGTTGCTCCTTTACAGGGCCCTGGGCGGTCACCCGTTCGTCCCTTCGCATGTTGCGTCGGGTCGCTGCTTTCTGTCGGCCGCTGCGGCCGGTGCTCTTGCTGGTGTCGTTTCCGCGTTCGCGGAGCCCAGTGGTTGGTGTACTGGGGCTGTGCTGAATGTGGCATGATGTGCCGTTTGCGTGTCAGCGGCGCCCAATAGTTGGCGTATTGAGGATGTGCTGGTTGTTGCCGGGGTGGTTTGACTGTTTTTGCTGCCCAAACACCTCTGTCCACAGGTCGTCCATCGCCTGCCTCGCTGTGTTCCTGTGCGGCCCACGTGCCCTGTTTCTCCACGCCCTGTCCGGGCCGTCCACCATATGTCCCTTTCCCCCTCACGGCTGGTCTGCCCCTGATGGGCTCCCGCTCCTGTTGCGCAAACAGCCCATCTGGGCTGCGGGAGACACCCCCCACCTGATGCCGGTTGAGCAGGGGTTGCCCTGGCACCCGCTAGCGACAGGGCTGGCTGGCCAAGCCATCCCCTTTATTGTCGCTGCCTCCCATGCGCACGCTCCACCATTCGCTCCATTCTGGTTCCCTGTTCCCGCTATTCTGGTTGCCTCTCCTGCCTTGCTGTGCCCCTCCTCCTTGTCTGCTGTGCCTGCCCTTGTCCCCCTTGGTGTGGCTCCCGCATTCTGTGTGTCTGTGTTGCTCCTCCCCTGTCTGGTGGCGCTCCTGGGTGCCCATGTCGCACACCCCCTCCTGTCCCACCCGCCTGCCCCCCCGTACGAGGATCCCCCTGACCCCCAGACCCATCCAACAGCGTACAGCCAACTTGGCCAGCATGCGAAAGCCCTCACCCTCCGTGCCAGACGCAGCCCATCAGGGGATTGCTTGGTGATACTTGGGGGGGGGGGGGGGGCGTTTCTGCGCAGCGCCCAACGATAAGTTAGCTTTCCCGTGACCACCCTGAAACCCACCACCGGGGAAGCAGACGTCTGCAGGGCAACAACAGCACAGCCAGACGGCAATCCGGCATTTTCAGTGCGCAACATCGGTTGGTTCAACTCATTATCTGAGTTTTGGGGCTGAGTAAGAATCTGAGCAGTCCCGTGTTTGGGCGGTTGGACCGACGGCGGTGGGAGAGTACCGGAAGCGGTTGAGCGGCTGTTCCGGGCGCTCCCTAACGGCGCACCTTCGCGCGAAAGAAGAAAAAAAGACGGGGTGAGAAAGCAGCGCCCTGTCACACTCCAGCCCCTGAGGCCCCGTGGGTAGCTCACCCCCGGACCTGACGCCAACGTCGAATTCGGGATCTGGTCCAGGAGGAGGGCGGCGTCCAGAATGGCCTGCACGGCGTCGTCCAGGGGACACCCGTTGGCAACGGTGCAGTTCAGCTTCCCCATGGCCTCCACCACGTCGGCGGTGGTGAGGGCCCGCCCCGGCACCAGAACCGAGAAGGTCTGCGTGATGGCGCCCCCGTCCACATCCGTCACGGTGGCCACAAACGTCACCATCTGAGAGGACAAGCGCGGACGTCAGGCCTTTGCTTAATGATATGCGGGCGTGTCGAATTGCCCCCCCCTGTGTGACATTCCGTCGGGTTGCGGTTTCTTTACGCGGCCCTGGACAGTCACCCGTTCGTCCCTTCGCATGTTGCGTCGGGTCGCTGCTTTCTGTCGGCCGCTGCGGCCGGTGCTCTTGCTGGTGTCGTTTCCGCGTTCACGGAGCCCAGTGGTTGGTGTACTGGGGCTGTGCTGAATGTGGCATGATGTGCCGTTTGCGCGTCAGCGGCGCCCAATAGTTGGCGTATTGAGGATGTGCTAGTTGTTGCCAGGGTTGTTTGACTGTTTTTGCTGTCCACACACCTCTGTCCACAGGTCGTCCATCGCCTGCCTCGCTGTGTTTCTGTGTGCGTGAGGCCCAGATGCCCTGTTCCTCCACGCCCTGTCCGGGCCGTCCACCATATGTCCTTTTCCCCCTCACAGCTGGTCTGCCCCTGATGGGCTCCCGCTCCTGTTGCGCAAACAGCCCATCTGGGCTGCGGGAGACACCCCCCACCTGATGCCGGTTGAGCAGGGGTTGCCCTGGCACCCGCTAGCGACAGGGCTGGCTGGCCAAGCCATCCCCTTTATTGTCGCTGCCTCCCATGCGCACGCTCCACCATTCGCTCCATTCTGGTTCCCTGTTCCCGCTGTTCTGGTTGCCTCTCCTGCCTTGCTGTGCCCCTCCTCCTTGTCTGCTGTGCTCGCCCTTGTCCCCCTTGGTGTGGCTCCCGCATTCTGTGTGTCTGTGTTGCTCCTCCCCCTGTCTGTTGCCCCCCTCCCCCCCCCCCCCCGGGAGTTTGGCTGACCCCCCCCCCCCCATCAAAAAAATTTACCCCAGGAAAAAAATGAAATTTACCAAAGAGGCCGGAAATTTGAGGCCTCTGAACCCCCCCCCTCCCCCAGGGATGCATTAGAAGGGAGTGCACCTCAGAGGCGGCCAGGTTGGCGGTTGGAGGAGGTTGCCAAAGCGGTTGGGGGCGGTCACCGACGGTTACAAATGCCATTCAAGTTGGGATTTTGTTGCCAGGGAGACAGTGGCTGGGCAAAAGGCCAAGCCTATGTCCTGGAGGAGGAGGGGGGGGGGTGTGCCTCCTCCAATGCATCCCCCCCGCCGGTATTTTGCCCACCAAGCCATGGCCTGGCCTGGTCACCATCCCACGCTTCCAGTATCACAACGGACAGCGGGTGTTCAGGTGACAGCAGTTCGTGGCCATCAGTGTAGTGTTCCCACAGAGTTCCCGGTTGGCATGCGACCACCACGAGCGCGCCGCTCCGGTGAGGCATCCCGGTCCCTGCTGGCACAGGGTCTGAGGCAGGGCTGCAGCCGTCAGGAGAGGCTTGCGGTGGATGGGTAAACCCTCAAGGCAACTCAAAGCAAAGGGGGTGATGCACGCTCGGCACAAAGATATGCGGATTTATGCATGTGCAGAACATACACATCATAGAGAGGCTTTTTGGAGGTGGTGGTGGTGTGGGGGGGGGGGGGGGGCAAAGCAGGGAAGTAATAGAAGGGGGGGGGGTCTGGGGACCCAAAAGTTTGTGTACCAACAGGGGCCTGACAAGATTTTCCCTTTTGTAAATTTCGTTTCCCACGATGGTCACTGTGGTCTGAGGGGGGAGAGCCCCCCCCCCCCCCCCCTCCTCCGACGGTGTAGGGCCATTCTAATACTTCCCTGGGGCAGAGCCCCCATTTCCTTTGTTGGTAGGGCCACCCCCCCCCTGCATGAGGTAGAGAAGAAAAAGGAAAAAAGAGAAGCATGAAAAGCAAATGATGTCAGTCATCTGCGAGTGGACCGGTTGCCCTGCCGGCTGCTCCATGTGATGGTTCGCCGGCAGATGGACGATGGAGTCATCTGTTGCTCCCTGCCCTTTGCCACAGCTTTCCATTTCCGCACTGCGAGACACTCCCAAACACTCCCATCATAAAGCGGACACTCCTCCCAATCCGCTGCATCCACCAACAAGACGTTCTCCCCTCCTCTCATGTACCAAGTACACGAATCAGTCTACACTCGTTGCACCCACCCGGGCTCGGGCACCCACACAGACCCCCCGTGTGGCATTCCGTCAGGTTGCTGTTTCTTCACGGGGCCCTGCCGCCCGTTCGTCCCTTCGTGTTTTGCGTCAGGGCGCTGCGTTTGTCGGCCACTGGGGCCGGTGCTCCTGCTGGTGTCGTTTCCGCGTTTGCGGTGCCCAGTGGTTGGTGTGCCGGGGCTGTGCTGCTTGTGGTGGGTGCCGTTTGTGCGTTAGCGGCACCCAGTAGTTGGCGTACCGCGGTTTTGCTGGTTGTTGCGGGGGTGGTTTGACTGTTTTTGCTGCCCACGCACCTCCACCCTCCGGATGTCCACCACCTGCCTCGCCGCCCTGCTCGCTGCGTTCCCGTGTGCGTGAGGCCCAGACCCCCCCCCTTCCGTATCAATTCCTGATAAACGATGTCTGGTGCGCACACACATGGACACACGGGTGCGTGTGGAACGGACACGGAGCAACAACGCGGTTGTCTGAGTGTGGGTTTGCCTCAGGCCGGCGCCCGCGGCTCACTGCAACTCCGGGCAGGGGGGCCCTTTGGGGCTGTTTCCCAGAACCCCCCTCCACCCCCTCCAACCCCTGGGGCCGGGCACCTTGACGTGGTGTGGAGGCATGGTGGGGTCTCCCCAGCGCGAACGGACCGGAACAGGGGGGCAGCCTTGCTGCCGCGGCTTCGCTATGCTCAGCAGATCTTCAGCCAATTCCCGGTAGGCCACCCACCACGCCGTGATGCTGGGCGTTAGAGCGATCGGGTCGCGGGCACGGGGGCTCTCTCCGCGTACCGGGGGTTTGGCGGTGGATGTCCCGTGCCCACCTCTGCTTAGCAAGCGGGAACGCTGTCACCTTTCCCAGGTATCTGCGCTTTGCACGCTTTGCTCTTGTCTGTCTACGAGCGGATGGTGGGGCGGGCATCCCGTGAACACCTATCCGGTGGGGACCCACTTTGGTACACCACCTGCGCTTTGCCCGTTTTGCTCTCTATCTACAAGCGGGTGGTGGGGCGGGCATCCCGTGAACACCTATCCGGTGGGGACCCGCTTTGGTACACCACCTGCTCTTTGCACGCTTTGCTCTTTATCAGCAAGTGGGAGATGGGGCGGTCGTCCCATGAACACGTATCCGGTGGGGACCCGCTTAGGTACACCACCTGCGCATTGCGCGCTTAGCTCCGTTTTGCACGACTCTAGCTGTCACTAAGGTCCACGAATACCTACCGTCGGCGTCCGACGATGAGACAAGTCGCCTTGAGACGCCATGCTGGGCGGGGGCCTCTATGCGTCCGCTCGACCAGGGTTCCCGCCCCAGGTTGGGTCTGTCGCCGAGGTATCCCACTTCAGCATGCCGCCGAGGTATCCCGGTTCAGCAGGGGCGTTGGTTTGGAGACTAGACCAGGCCCAATTCATCCTACGCCCGGGATGGACATGGCTGGTCTAGTCTGTGCTCTTGCATCCCTATCCGTGTGGTGGAGACACGGGGAGTGGGCACCCTTTCCCGGCTATCCGCTGGCATGGGGCTCGCGCCGATCGCCGGCAGCTCCTCCTCCTCCTCCTCCCCCCCCCCTCGAATTAGGCTCCAAGGTCCGGGCCCACCACAAGCACCGCGGGACGTCTGAAATTGCTGAAACATGTGATTTCACACATAAATTTGGCAAATCCGGATCACCACCCATTTTCTTTGGCACTGGGGGGACAATAAGGTCTGGCCCCTCGAGCCTGTTTTCCAGACCCCCCCCTCCCCTAATTCCCACCGGCTCGAAGGGCCCCCCTCCCCCAGAGATGCAATGGACCGCGGCCCTCATCACACACGCACGCACGCACGCACGCACAGACCTGGTCCTCCGCAAATAATGGAGCCGGAAACGTCAGAGTATTGGTCACGACTGGGGACTGCGTGATGGGGATGGTTGTGTTCGTGATGGGGTGAATGTAGGCGAACTGGAACTGCAGACTGGCCGCGCCGGCGGCCGCACCGGCCCCCGCACCGCTGGGCAGCTGGTCATCGGGATCCACCCATCCTCCCGCAGTGAGCTTGACCACGGTGCTGTTGTCCGGGGGCACGGTGGTGACCGTGGTGGCGAAGCTGCCGCCCGAAGGCTCACGGTTGAGGGGAATGGTCAGCTCCAGTGTGTTTGTGCCCCTCTCTGCCCCCACAGCGGCCTCCAGATCCAGCCGCACTGTGACGTTGCCTCCGGCACCATCAGGCAGTCCCAAATCCTGCAACGACTGCAGCAACGCAAAATAATCGGTGGCACAAGCGGAGTACGTCACGCTCTACATGAACTCACCGCAAAGCCAGCGCACTGTGCGCACCTGGCACATGCACGGCGCAAGTGCTCCCCCTGAGACGCTGGGAAGAGCCGAAGTCCACTTTTCTCCAGGAAACTCGAGTATTTGCCTCGTGTGTATTCTCTGCTTCTCACGCCACGGTACCACGCCGGAACTCACGAGTGCATACCTTTCTCACACTTGTGCTCACGCTCGCATTCGCACCCACCATCACGCATCCCGACCTACACCCACACAGTCTGTCAAGCAAACACAAGAAGAAAAGGAGAAACCAAGGGCAACTGATGTCAATGGTGTGCCTCCGGGTGAAGCAGTTCCAGCAACCCCTTGCAGGTGGCTCTGTCGAGAGGGGGGGGTCACTCCACACGATCCATGTGGCATTCAGTTACCTTGCACAGAATGCCACCGTCAAGACACCTCCATTTGTTGCAATGCTCAGGGATGGAGGCGGGTTTGTGCTTGACAGGGTTATCCATTCGCAAACAAAGCCAGCCAGAAGAAGATGAATGCACACAGGAAAATTGTTGTTGCATGCACCAACACACCCTGCCACAAGAAGACAACTGCACACAAGAATCCCATTGAAACATTGCTGCCAATCAGGTCACAGAAACCCCAACAAGTCGGCAGAACGAATTGGCCCAATCACAGAAACCCCACATATCGGCAAAACAAATCGGCGGAATTCAGAAGCCGCCCCCCAAGCGAAGGTTTTTTTAATGTTGTTGAAAAACACGCACTTCAGCCGCCGTCGGTAAGCCCATAACCGCCATCCAAACCGCTGTCGCATTCCCCTCAACTGCCAACGGCTTCTACTGGTTGTCAGGGGCCCCAATAGGGCACAATAAGAGACAATCATTTTCTCACACACACGCGGCTATCAACTGAATTGACCAATTCCCCCATGTCCAAACGCACCTGACATACCCAGGCCACGAATCCGGCTGACCGATCATCCCACACGCAAAGGGTTGGGTGCAACGTACCGGAAGATCGGTTGAATCAGCCGACCATCCCATGCGCAAGGGCGCCATGCCGCACACAAACCTCAAATGGAGGCCATTTTTTTGGTCAGCAAACTGACCCACCAAACCCTGTACAAAGGTGCTAGGCTCTTACACCGGCCCACACAAGGAGGCAACAACTGAAGCCGACTGACCACCTCATGTGCAAAGGCACCTGCAATAACACTCCCAAGAGGGACCTTTCAATCCGGGCACGATTCAGGACCATTTCCTTCTATTCAACCCCCGGGGGGGGGGGGGGGGGCGACCCCTCGGTTCTGGACGCCACCTACCCCCCCCAACTAACTGTTGGCCGGAGGCCCCTTGGGGGGGGGGGGGGTAGGTGGCGTCCTGGGACCCGCGGAGTCCCCCCCCCCCGGGTGTTCAACCAAGCACAACGCGGTATTAACTTGGGACATGCAGTGGATCTGCCCAACACAAACACACAAAACAGTGGATGACGAACCATCGAGCCCAGCAACGTCCACTCGGGCTTCTGCCACAAGCAGCGGCACTCCCACTGAAGCACGCCCCGGCACCACTCCACAAGAACAAGACACAGCCTCACCTGCAGCTTCAGCGTGGCATTCTGGTACCCCAGAGGGGCGATGAGGGGGTCTGTCAAGGGCCAGGCTATGGCGTGGGTGCCATTGTTGTAGGTCACAGTCCACGTGTAGTTCACTTGAGAGAGGTCCGGCCCCAGCGCGCTGGTGATACGCAGGGGGGACCCGGGATTCCAGCGGGTTCCCTGACGATACGAAGCAGGGGCACGAGGCAGTAGACGTGAGGCACGTGCACATGAGCATGGGACGCCTGGTGTCAAGTTACACGGTTGGGGGTGGGTGGTTTCGGGGCGGAGAAGGGTGGCTGCGGAGAACGTTGCTTGTACCCTCCCCCCCCCCGTCTTGCGAGAGCAACACCGAAATCCCAAAATTTGACGGAAACAACACCTGCCGTTGCTCTGACAAGAGGGCGTACTTAGAAAGGGCAAAGCAGGACCTGGTTCCAAAAGTTGCGGAAACAGCACCTGCCGTTGCTCTGACAACGGCGTTGCTCTCGCGGGGGTGGGGGGGGGGGGGACAATTCACTTGTGGTGTTGCTGTCATTCCGCACTACAACAGCCCGTGAAGCCCATTTCATTGGTAGGTAACTTACGGCGCAGAGGCTGGCAGTTGCTAAATTACTGAAGTAAATTGCTCAGTCCCAGGGCCCTTGTGCACTAGACGTGCAACGCCTACTTTCTGCCGCATGTGTTGCTGCACACTCCAACGCTGTGGTGTGGTGGGTGCCTCTGCTTGTACAGTTGTTTTGCTTTCTCAAGGCAGTGCTTCTGAGCTTTCTCCATCCGGGTCCCCTGAACCTGCAGCCCTCGGTTGGGAAAAGATGCCGGATGCCATTAGACTTTTGATGAAGGCCCCAAACAACATGACAAAAGGGGAAGCATGGCACTGGGCAAAGCAATGGCCAGTGCTAATGCCAATGGAAGCGGTGGCGTGCGCGTGAATTTCCAGCGCTGGTTTTGGCAGCTCACGAAAAGGCAGCCGGAGGGCAAATGGTCTGCGGAGTTGCGCAAATGGCATCCCATGGCAGAGGTACTAAATTCTGCACAGTACAAAGGGGGGGGGGGGTAGAATTTCGTGCGGAGAGTATTTCGTTGGGGACATTTTTCGGAGAGGGAAAATTTCACCGCCCCTGCAAATCCCAAAGCTTAGACTGCATCGTGTACACACTGCACTGCGCACCTACTGTGAGCCTACTACGAGCCTACCCCACGCCTACTGCGCGCGTCCTATGCACGTACCACACGCCTCTAGTACGCCAGCCACGCGTCTACTACGCGCCGACTCCGCGCCCACTACGCGCCAACTACGCGTCTCCTGCACGTCTCTAGCCATGCGTCTGTCGTGCGGCGGCTGCGGGCGATACCGGGCGGTTCTCCGTCTGGAGCCAACGAATGGACGCGGAGGGGACGGCGCCGGCCTGCACGTCCACCTCCACCGAGGCAGAGGTAGACCGCCCGAAGCGGGTGATGGTGACGGTGGCCAAGTACCGCCCGGGGGGCAGGGGGTTGTCCTCCGTGCCCACGAGGGTCACGCTGGAGTTGGTGAGGTTGGTGTCGTTGAACAGGTACGCCTCGGCCACGCACCGCCCCTCCCACGCGTAGCAGAAGCTCCACGAGTAACGGCGGGTGGGGTCGCCCTGGTCGATGGGGACGCTGGGGTCGTCGTCCTGGTCGATGCTGTTGGAGGCGTCCAGCGTCAGCGACGCCTCCGATGATACAGATCTGTGGAGAACGCGCGGGTCAAAGGGGGGGGGGAGGCAGGGAAGCAACAGAAGGGGGGGGAGGGGGGGGGGGGGCTCTGAGACCCAAAAGTGTGTGTACCAACAATGGCCCAATAGGACTTTCCCGGCGGTAAATTTCGGTTTTTCCCACGATGGCCACTTTGGTCGGGGGGGGGAGGGGTCCAAGTGGGAGGCTGGCGGATGTAACCTCATGTCTCTGCCGGAGGTGGCTAAACATTTTTGCTGGGGACTAGGGTCAAGTGTCCCCACTTGACCCTAGTAGTTGGTGTGTTGGGGCTGTGCTGAATGTGGCGGGATGTGCCGTTTGCGCGTCAGCGGCGCCCAGTAGTTGGCGCATTGAGGATGTGCTGGTTGTTGCCGGGGTTGTTTGACTGTTTTGGCTGTCCACACACCTCTGTCCACAGGCCGTCCATAGCCTGCCTCGCTGTGTTTCTGTGTGCGTGAGGCCCAGGTGCCCTGTTCCTCCACGCGCTGTCCCGGCCGTCCACCATATGTCCTTTTCCCCCTCACGGCTGGTCTGCCCCTGATGGGCTCCCGCTCCTGTTGCGCAAACAGCCCATCTGGGCTGCGGAAGACACCCCCCACCTGATGCCGGTTGAGCAGGGGTTGCCCTGGCACCCGGTAGCCCCCCCCCCCCGGGGGCCTGGGGCGTTCCCCATTACCGTGCGCCTCGGTGGCAAAAGGGGGGGGGGGTCAGCCCCCCCCCCCCCGCACATGCGCTCGGGATCATGGCAGTCATGCACGCACCATAGGGCTGTCCTTAAGGGGAGGAGGGGGGGAGGGGGTAGAAAACGGTTCGTACCGCCAACGGAAACGAACGTTCACGCTCTCTGCTTCATGGTCCAGACATGGGCAACACACAAAACCACAGAAATTATTGAACAATGGTGGGCGGCTGGTGGCGGTTGGCCGTTGGCCGTTGGTGGCGGTTGGCGGTTGGCGGTTGGTGGTCGTTGGGGGCTGTCCTTACCAAAAAAAAAACAATGGGGATTCTTCAGGGCAGCCCTGCCATAGCCCATGGCACACATCTGTTGGGGGGTTGGGCAGACCTCAGTTGGCCCCCTTCGATCACCGCGTGCAACGGTCCCCTGTTGACCTTCAGCGGGAAGTTCAGGCGGCCCGAATCGCCGCTGAAGGTGTCGCGCCACTCCAGTGTCAGGTCCGTGTCGACGCCGGCGGGCAGTACGTATGCGGGCAGCTCCCACACGGCGAACTGCGTGTCCACGAGGCGCGCCACCAGCGCCGGGTCGCCCACCCACCGGTACGCCACGGAGGCCGCGGAGCAGGCGAAGATGCGGCCCGTGGCGTTGAGGACCGTGGGCGCGAAGCGGTACGTCTCCAGCGGCGGCATCGTGTACTCGATGGCCTGCGCACGGGCGGTGAGGGGGGGAGGCAGGGATGCATTGGAAGAGGGGGAGGGTACCCCCTGTGTGACATTCCGTCTGGTTGTTGCTCCTTTACGGGGCCCTGGACAGTCACCCGCTCGTCCCTTCGCATGTTGCGTCGGGTCGCTGCCTTCTGTCGGCCGCTGCGGCCGGTGCTCTTGCTGGTGTCGTTACCGCGTTCGCGGAGCCCAGTAGTTGGTGTGTTGGGGCTGTGCTGAAAGGGGGGGGGGGGGGAGTACTCCCCCCCCCTCCAGGGCGCCCAGCCTATGCCCAGCCACTGTCTCCCTGACGCCAAGTGCCGGCTTCCATGGCAGTTGTAACCGACATTAACCGCCCCCAACCGCAACCTCCTCCAACCGCCTGTCTAACCGCTGCTGGGGCCACTTCTGAGGTCCCCTCCATTCGAATGCATCCCTGGGGGGAGGGGCGGCTCGCATCACGAGGAGCGCAGATCGCGATGCGATGGGGCCTTTGTGGGCCGGGGGGGGGGGGGCGGGGGGCTTGTCCGTCCGGAAGAAAGAAAGAACACGGTCCCTGTGACGGGGCCGCCGTGTGGAAAAGGGGGCGAATGTGTCGCGCGGATGTGTGCCTGTGTCGGTGTGTCTGGGGCTCCCGGGCATTTCATTGCAGGGCCGCACCCCCCCCAAGAGGGCCCACTGCCGCACCCCCCCCCCCAAGAGGGACCGTTGACCGCAACCCCCCCCCAAGAGGGCCCACTGCCGCCACCCCTCCCAAGAGGGCCCACTGCCGCACCCCCCCCCCCCCCCAAGAAGGACCGTTGACCGCACCCCCATCAATATCCCCCGGAGGTGACCCCGGAGCCCAAACGCAAAATACCCATTTGTCACAGTCCCATTTCCCCCATTTTTTCGAAGGTCTTCCCCACAATTCCCTTTGTAAAACATCAGCTCACCGCACTTACTGAGGGAAAAATGAGAATTTGCTGACGGACGCGTGTGAGGCGATACAGGGATTCTGGTCCATGTGTCGGGTCGCCCGTGATGGGATGCGCCCCCCGTCCGGCCCGGGCCCTCACTCAACCCCCTGTGTGACATTCCGTCTGGTTGTTGCTCCTTTACGGGGCCCTGGACGGTCACCCGTTCTTCCCTTCGCATGTTGCGTCGGGTTGCTGCTTTCTGTCGGCCGCTGTGGCCGGTGCTCTTGCTGGTGTCGTTTCCGCGTTCGCGGAGCCCAGTAGTTGGCGTGTTGGGACTGTGCTGGATGCGGCATGGTGTGCCGTTTGCGTGTCAGCGGCGCCCAATAGTTGGCGTATTGAGGATGTGCTGGTTGTTGCCGGGGTCGTTTGACTGTTTTGGCTGTCCACGCGCCTCTGTCCACAGGCCGTCCATCACCTGCCTCGCTGTGTTTCTGTGCGGCCCAGGTGCCTTCCTCCACGCCCTGTCCGGGCCGTCCACCATATGCCCCTTTCCCCCTCACGGTTGGTCTGCCCCTGATGGGCTCCCACTCCTGTTGCGCAAACAGCCCATCTGGGCTGCGGGAGACACCCCCCACCTGATGCCGGTTGAGCAGGGGTTGCCCTGGCACCCGGTAGCGACGGGGTTGGCTGGCCAAGCCATCCCCTTTATTGTCGCTGCCTCCCATGCGCACGCTCTGCCATCCGCTCCATTCTGGTTCTCTGTTCCCGCTGTTCCAGTTGCCTCTCCCGCCTTGCTGTGCCCCTCCTCCTTGTCTGCTGTGCCCGCCCTTGTCCCTCCTGGTGTGGCTCCCGCGTTCTGTGTGTCTGTGTTGCTCCTCCCCCTGTCTGGTGGCGCTCCTGGGTGCCCATGTTGCGCACCCCCTCCTGTCCCACCCGCCTGCCCCCCCATACGAGGATTTCACATCTCCATACAACGTGGACTGCCCCGTGCCCGGTTGGCTGTTCACGGCCCTGTTGCCACCCCCGTGGCGGGCACCTCCCGGAGCGCGGGGCACAGCCCCCGCCCTTGTGGAGTACGTGGGCACCTTGTAGAGGGAGGGGGGGTGTTTGCTGATGGCTCGCTCGGCGTGCGCTGCATTTGGTGGTTGCTGCAGTGCTCGCACCTCATGGTTCCCTTGTGTCTTGTTGTGTGTCCTGTTGGGGCTCATTTCCCTGCCGTGTGTAGGGCGGCCTTGTGCCCAGCTGTTTTGCTGCATGCGTTCCTCCCAGTTTCGGGCTCTTTCTTTTTCTGCTGGCCTGCTCACTGCTTCTGGTCTGCGGCGCCAGGGGGGTAGCATGTCGCTCCCTGCATCCCATTGTGGCTGTTGGGTTGTCCCACTCGCAGTTGGCCCTCCCCTTTGTGGTGAGCAAGGCCAGGATGAGTATGGGCCCCCGTGTCAAGGCAGCCGCCGCACACCTGCGCCGCGTCCCCCGCGCCCGTGAACGTGACGTTGAGCTGGTCCGAGGACCACTGGTACGACGGCGTGTAGACGACCGAGACAGAGAACAGCACCGTCCCGGCAATGTCCCTCGTCACGGCGCCGGGAATGCGCACGCGCGACGCGTTCGCGTACGCCAGCAGCTCGCGGAGCGCGGGCTGCGACGCGCTCCACAGCCACTGCACCTCCGACCCGGGGGTCTGCAGCGACGGATTCGCAACGTCGGCGACCTCCAGTAGCAGCCCCCCGCACACCGTCGACGCCGTCAGCTTCGCGCGCGGCGCCGCGGCGTCCCACGGCGGCGTCGCGGTCGCGGTCGGCGTCATCGTCGCGGTGGCGGTGCTGTCCGCCGCCGAAAGCGTCGCGTTGAGCGTCGCGGTCTCCGCCGCGCCGGACAGCGTCGCGGTGCTCGACAGCGTGACGCGGTGGGCGGTTTCCGTTGCGGTTTCGTTGGTGAGCGTGGGGACGGCAGTGGTCGGGGTCGGGAGGAGGCGCTGGGACGCGGTGCGGCTGGACGCGCCCGACAGCGTCCACCCGCCCGCGGGTGTGGCCGTGCAGGAGGCGGACAGCGTCGGGAACAGGGAGTCGGAGTGGCTTAGCCACAGCCGCGAGGCGGAGGCGGAGAGGGTGGCGGTGCCGGAGCGGCTGAGGGAGGCAGAGGGCCGGGCGCCGGCGGAGGGCGTGGGGGTGGGCGCTGCGGCGTCGGAGGCCGAGGCGGAGGCGGTGGCGGTGGCGAAGGGCCAGAGGGACTGGGTGGCGGTGGGGGCGAGGGACGGGGGCGAGGGCGTGAGGGAGGGGGTGTGGGTGGCGACGGCGGCGCGGGAGGCGGAGGGCGTGCCGGTCGCGGTGGCGGTGAGGGGGGGAGGGAGGGTCGGCGTGGAGCGCGTCTCGGTGAGGGGGGGCAGCAGCGTGAAGGACAAGGTGATGGGGGGTGGGAGGGGGGCGGTCACGGTGGGGCTCGGGGACAGTGTGGACACGCCTGCGGAGGAGAGGGGGAGAGGGACGGAGGGCGCGGGGGTCCAGGGGCCCCAGGTGGACCAGTTCTACGGACCCACCCACAAACGATCGGCTGAGAAGGAATGTTTGGGGGTTCACGTGGTGACGGGCCAATATGAACGTTTTGCGGAATACTGACTTTTGTGTTGGTGTTTTGAATTTTATTGACGCAAAATAGGGGGAGGGGGTTCATTTTTGCGATTGTTGTCTGCTGCATTCAGTCTCGCGCAGATGTTTTTGGCACACGAAGGCAGACCAAACCGTTCACCCCCGCCCCCCCACCACTTGTTTTTACGCAACATGTCAACCTCAAAATGATCAGCGTGATGTTGGTTTGGGATCTACCGTGCCAATATTGATTATTTGCGAAAATGATTAATTTGAAGTATGTGTTGTTGGTTTTCTGCCAAAAAAAATTGCAAAAATAAATAAAATTTTTGACTCAGCTGTGGTGCTGCCCCTGCGATGAAGGCGGGGGAGGCCGCTGCATCGGGTGTGCCCTCTGGCGCGGTGTCGGGGGGTGGAGGTCCCACAGGGCTCCCCATATCCACCGGCAAATTGGATAGGTCTGGGGGGGAGGTGCTGTGGTGTTGCCCTGTCGTCGGGCCAAACCATTTCCCTTTAGCCCACCACTTCACTCCCTGTTCCCTGGGCCGGGGGGTGGGGGGGGGTTCGGTTGGGCTGGGTTGGGTCAAGGCCTCATCCGGACACCCCGCGCCCTCACCCGTGCATCACGACGGGGCCGGGCGTTTCACGGTTGTACGGTCTCAAGCAGGCCTTTGCTTATTGGGGGGGGGGTCAGGGCGGGTTCCTAGTGAGGAGCCTTGTGGATGGTGCTGGGTCCTACTCAGTTGCCCATAGGGCGGGGCTCCTTCCTACTGAGCTGACCGGCATGTAGGGCTGGATCCTACTGAGATCCCCTCACCAGGGCAGGGGGTCATCCCCCGCCCCTACTAAGAAAAGGCCTGGTCTTAAGGCTTACCGCATTGTTGACCGCCCCCTTACCCCGCGGGGGCACACGCGGGAGGTAGATGCCGCCGTGCCCGTGGGATGGGGGCGCGCGGTTCCTGCGGGCGGGGCCAGGGATGGGGGGGGGGTGTACAATGAACTGTTCACGATGTCACTCACCAGCTCAACCAAAGCCAATGTTTGTCTTGTGTCTTGTGACCTCCGGACACCTCTCCCCATCATCATAAGTGGCGGGCTAAATCTGGGCGGTTGAGCAGCCCAGCCCCGGCGATTCAACGGCCGCCCACAGGCTGCCACCGCCCATCCGGCAGCAAAATGGCGGACCGCGAGCGGTTATCCGCCGATACTCGTCGGTCACTGGCCATCGGTCCAAAGCTACGCCCCCCCCCCCCCCCCGGCCACCACCGGGCGGTGGTGTCAGTGGCAGTCGCCTGCTTACGAACGGTCGTTGGGGAACTGTCTTCGAGTGTCCAATACTGCCAAGTGGCCATGCTTCGTTTATAAGAGGGGGGGGTCTTTGGCTCTGAGACCCACCCGCCCCAAAAATTGGCTGAGGGAAAATCAAGTTTGAATAAGCGGGACCCCCCCAGACCTCCCCCCCCCCCTGTGTGACATTCCGTCTGGTTGTTGCTCCTTTACGGGGCCCTGGACAGTCACCCGTTCTTCCCTTCGCATGTTGCGTCGGGTCGCTGCCTTCTGTCGGCCGCTGCGGCCGGTGCTCTTGCTGGTGTCGTTTCCGCGTTCGCGGAGCCCAGTAGTTGGTGTGCTGGGGCTGTGCTGAATGTGGCGGGATGTGCCCCCCCCTGTGTGACATTCCGTCTGGTCGTTGCTCCTTTACAGGGCCCTGGACGGTCACCCGTTCTTCCCTTCGCATGTTGCGTCGGGTCGCTACTTTCTGTCGGCCGCTGCGGCCGGTGCTCTTGCTGGTGTCGTTTCCGCGTTCGCGGAGCCCAGTGGTTGGTGTGTTGGGACTGTGCTGAATGTGGCATGGTGTGCCGTTTGCGTGTCAGCGGCGCCCAATAGTTGGCGTATTGAGGATGTGCTGGCTGTTGCCGGGGTCGTTTGACTGTTTTTGCTGTCCACACACCTTTGTCCACATGCCGTCCATATCCTGCCTCGCTGTGTTTCTGTGCGGCCCAGGTGCCCTGTTCCTCCACGCCCTGTCCGGGCCGTCCACCATATGTCCTTTTGCCCCTCACGGTTGGTCTGCCCCTGATGGGCTCCCACTCCTGTTGCGCAAACAGCCCATCTGGGCTGCGGGAGACACCCCCCACCTGATGCCGGTTGAGCAGGGGTTGCCCTGGCACCCGGTAGCGACGGGGTTGGCTGGCCAAGCCATCCCCTTTATTGTCGCTGCCCCCCATGCGCACGCTCTGCCATCCGCTCCATTCTGGTTCTCTGTTCCCGCTATTCTGGTTGCCTCTCCCGCCTTGCTGTGCCCCTCCTCCTTGTCTGCTGCGCCCGCCCTTGTCCCTCCTGGTGTGGCTCCCGCGTTCTGTGTGTCTGTGTTGCTCCTCCCCCTGTCTGGTGGCGCTCCTGGGTGCCCATGTTGCGCACCCCCTCCTGTCCCACCCGCCTGCCCCCCCATACGAGGATTTCACATCTCCATACAACGTGGACTGCCCCGTGCCCGGTTGGCTGTTCACGGCCCTGTTGCCACCCCCGTGGCGGGCACCTCCCGGAGCGCGGGGCGCAGCCCCCGCCCTTGTGGAGTACGTGGGCACCTTGTAGAGGGAGGGGGGGGGGGGTGTTTGCTGATGGCTCGCTCGGCGTGCGCTGCATTTGGTGGTTGCTGCAGTGCTCGCACCTCATGGTTCCCTTGTGTCTTGTTGTGTGTCCTGTTGGGGCTCGTCTCCCTACCGTGTGTAGGGCGGCCTTGTGCCCAGCTGTTTTGCTGCATGCGTTCCTCCCAATTTCGGGCTCTTTCTTTTTCTGCTGGCATGCTCACTGCTTCCGGTCTGCGGCGCCAGGGGGGTAGCATGTCGCTCCCTGCATCCCATTGTGGCTGTTGGGTTGTCCCACTCGCGGTTGGGTGGTGCAAGGGGCACCAGGCACTTTTGCACATGTGTGCAAACACCCACAGCCGGGGTAACGCCTCAGCGTTGCGGTGGGTCGACACCCGGGTGTGGTACTCCCAAGGGGGCGTTGTTTCCATTGCAATAGAGGACTTGCTGGCACCCACGCCCAAGGTGACACCTCAACCCTGCAGCGGGCTGGTACCAGGTTGCGGGGGCAATTCCGCAGGAGAGAGTGGGGAGGAGCTGCCATTGCGCTATGAGGGGAGTGTGGGGGGCAGGGGGGGGGGGGGTACCGGTGGCTTGCTGATGCCCACATCCAAGGTAACACCTCTGCCTCTGGGTGTGGTCTAGGGTGGCACAGGTTGCGCTGTGTGTTGTGTGCGTGTGCGCGCGCGTGCATGTGTGTGATGCCCAATCATTTGAAACAATTTGTCGGTCTTCGCAAACATGCATCACCCCTCTACAGCTTTGCTCACACTGCAGCAATGGTTGGATTCTTTTGCCTTCCATGGCGACGCTTCCTCCCTCATGCACAATAGTAGTGTGCATGTGCGTGTGTGGGTGTGGGTGTGCATGCGTGTCTGTGCGCGTGCGTGAGCTGTATTATTTACGAAAGAGACCCAAGTGCAGCATTAGCAGGGCAGTCCCATTTGGCTCAGATGACTGCTGCCTCTTTGTGACTGTGTGTCCCCCGTTTCTGCGGAGTCAGAACCTCAAGCAGTTGTGGGAGCTGTGTAGCTTCTGTACTGGCTGTGCAGACCTATGCACTCGCTAGCGCCAAACGACGTCTGCTCGCCAAAGGATAGGAATTATGGGGAATTATGGGGAAATATGGGGAATTATGGGGAATTATGGGGAATTACGGGGTTGTATGGGGTTCTATGGGGAATTATGGGGAAATTTTGGGGTTCTATGGGGAAATATGGGGAATTATGGGGAAATATGGGGTTGTATGGGGTTGTATGGGGTTGTATGGGGAATAATGGGGTTGTATGGGGTTGTATGGGGTAGTATGGGGATTTATGGGGAATCATGGGTTTGTATGGGGAATTATGGGGAATTATGGGGTTGTATGGGGTTGTATGGGGAAATATGGGGAATTATGGTCCCATAATTCCCAAAATTGCCCATGGTTGAACCATAATTCACCATAATTCCCCATAATTCTCCATAATTCCCCATAATTCCCCATACTTCCACCCAACGGTCCCCACGCGCCATTGGCCGCGAACCACTCCCACAGTACCCCTTTAGGAATTATGGGAAATTTACTCGCCAAAGCCAAAGCAAGTCCACTCGCCAAGCTCGCCAAGGTTTTGGCGAACGCATAGCACTGGCTCTGCCATGCCCCGTCGAAAAAAGTTGACAGGAGATTGCATACTCTATGCCTGCCTCCCCCAAAACCTATGGGCCAAGGGCTAGTGGGGGATAGAGGCCGCAAGTGACTTGGGTCTCCTTCGTTTTGGTGTTCGGGGAGTGGGTGGGCGGTGCGGTGACCTCAGTGAGGCTTTAGCTGGGTATGAAAGCTGAGAATAGTGTGGTCGTTTGTGTGGGCGCTCTGAATGCACATAGCGCATCGCTTTCTACTGCCCAAGACTAGGGTGCACACTTTGTGATGCCCTCGCCTGTAGCAGTGCCACCCTCCCCGTCGCTTCACTTTGCAGCGGGGACAAGGTGGTAGTTGTTGTGCATCGCCTGGTTGCGTTTGTGGAAGAATTAGGCATAGGAGATGGTCTGCTGCTTGGTGTCCCAACCCACAACAGATGTTGGCAGGTTGGTGCAGTCGTTTGCACATGATGCACACCTCTCACTGGTGTTTATGACCTGTGCCGGCGTCAGCCACTGCTGCTGCAGCATTGGCTTGCATAACATGTCTTCGTGTGCCTGAATATGGTTGTTGTTGTGGCGTCTTCCCATTCCCAATGACTGAAAAAAGATCACCTCCAAAAGTAGTGCTTGTCAACCCCCCTTTTGTGGATAGATTTGTGTGGTCCAACACTAGGGTGATCCCAGTTGTCAAACTCCCATGCAAGGCATGGTGGAGGCGGTGTTTGTATGACCCATGTGTGTTCACCTTGGATACCCAGCTTTCTTCGCAATATCTGACGAGCCATGTGATGGTCTGAGTGTTGTGGTTGTGAGTGTGTGTGTGTGTGTGTGTGTGTGTGTGTGTGTGTGTGTGTAGTACCTTTTTTACCAGGCCTTCCCGGTTGGACCTGTATGGCCACACTGGCGTCCTCGGGTCGGGTCGCTCCCCATTATAGCAGGCCTTCGGTGCAGGCCAGGGGTGCATCCCTGTATTGCCCCTCGACCAGTGCGATATGCATTTAGGCCAGAACCTGGCTCGCTGCCCCAGGACCACCCTAGAAGTGGGGTGGTAGCTCCGTGGCTTCCGCCGGGCCAGCTCCACGGTAATAGTTCAACGAGCCCGTCATCGCCATGTCGCCCCATGTGGGGTTTTCACAGCTGGTGTGCTCGCGGCAGCGAGGCGGCCTCCACGGCCTACTCAATTTGGCGATTTCCCCAGAAAGGATGCCCTTGACGCACGGCTACCACCACCCGCCTCCAGACATGCCCTAACCGGGGATCGATCCCACGACCTTACGGTTGCGAGACCTACGCTTAGCCCGGTTGAGTGAGCCGGGGATCCTTGTGTGTGTGTGTGTGTGTGTGTGTGCGTGTGTGTGTGTGTGTGTGTGCGTGCGTGCATGTGTGCGTGCGTGCGTGTGTGTGTGTGTGACGCCCAATCATTTCAACAAATCCAAAGCGTTCGCTATCATACATCACCTCCCTACAGCATGTGTATGTGTGTGTGTGTGTGTGTGTTAAGGCCGCCTTTCAATCATGGTCTTTTGATCGGGCTCCTAGAGTCCTACTGACTGCAGCTGGCCATGTGTGTGTGCACAGGCGTGAATGTGTGCCTTTGCTATGGGAAGGTGCCCAAGCAGTGATCCAAGATCACCACCTTGAAGGATTGATTAAGCAGTGCTGTGCAATTTCGCAAAATCCAACTCTAGTATTTTGGGACCTAACTGGACCAATGTACACACCCAGGTGTGTACTCCAAATCTACAAACTGACCTGTCACTGGTGTTTATTGGGGTTGTTCTGGGGTGAATGTGTTGCGTTGTTGCTCTTTTGCTTTCTGGGCTGCTGAGGGGCTCCCCGTTTGAGGACTTCACTCCGGGCTGTCCACGCCTCGGAGCTAGGGACTCGTGTGAGTCCACCCCCTGGTTGGTCGTGTGCAGTGACCACCAATGGTTTGGACGCTGTGTCTCATAAGCGTGCCCAAGGCCCCTGCACTAGGCCTTGGTGACAGAACTTAGCTACTCGCGGGCAGTACATGTTTTAGGTCGCTGCCCAATGGACAACCGCGTAGCCGGCTGCCAACCCACCGCAGGGGCGACCCCCTTACTTACCCCCCCCCCGTGCGTATTAATTCCTCATCACCGAAGCCTGCACGTGGCCACACCCTGTCTTTCCTGGTGCCATGCCCCAGCGCCCCCTCCTGCACGCGACCCCCCCTTGCCCCTGCCCGTTTGCCAAGCAAAGTACCATCGACACCCCCGCGCGCACAAGCGAGTTTCGGTCCGGCCCTGGGGGCCACTGGCAAACACACCCTGAGCCCCCATTCGAATTGACACAAGGTCAGCGAGACACGCTCACGTGCTCACCCCCAGG